>OU015769.1:30751778-31216992 GCA_907173295.1 Fagus sylvatica
ATCATAAAACAATAAACCACTACACATGTAACTAAAAATCAAATGCACCTCATATTATTGTATATATGCTTAATCACAAGAATTCTATGCAAATTTAAAACTATTAAAATGTATTACGTTTCCTAGATGCAAATTTAAAACTATTAAAATGTATTACGTTTCCTAGATGATAAATAACACAATAAAGATACAATATAGAATATGTACTTATATTAATATAAGAATATGTACTTATGTTAATTCAAAATTTGCAATAAGGTCAGGTTTCTCGAGATAAACTCACATGCCCAACCCTGCTGATTAACCCCGAAGACCCAGTAGAATGCTGAGTAGTAGTCAAAAAATCATTGGATCTTAAATTTCTCTGCAGGAGGCATAAAAGTGCTGACGCATTGGACAACCAATATGGCAAAGTAACATTCTCATCCCCAGCCTGAAACAAATTTGATACCAAAGTTCAGAATTCTTTAGAAGCTAACACACAAGATGAATCCTGATCATGATTCAGGATCTATAAAAATTCTGAAGTACAAAAAAATATAATCAGAGGATTGTAAAATAGGTAATCCACAACATAATACATAATATCATTATAGCAATCAATAACCAAACAGACACTTTCTCCCCACACACACACAAATGATAATTAGCAAAGGAATTAAGCTTAATTGAGACAGATTTCAGCTTGGAATATAGAAACCAGACATTTATCTCTACGAAAATAGGATTAATTGACGAGCAAATCAGGCTGAGTTTCTCACGCATCGGGAGCCAAACAAGCATTTTCTCGAGAATATGAAAAGGAAAGAAATGGAATCGGAGAGAAAACATCTCTCTCTAAAAAATCTGAACGAAAATCAAAAGAGTTCGAAGTTGGAACTTACATTTTGTTGGAAATTGATTGGAATGAGTGATGAGAGGTGGAGCCGTGGAGCGAGGACAAGGTCTGGTGCGAGAATTTGAGCGTGACGATTTGGGGGTTTTGAAGATTTGGGGGTTTTGAAGTTTCTATTTCACGATTGCATTTGCTGGGGTTTTCATTTTGCTGGGGTTTTCATTCAAATTGCTATTCAGGGTTTTCATTCAAGTTGCTATTCAGGGGTTTTCATTTTCAGAAATCCTTCGCGCGCGTCTATTTTTTTCATGCTTATTTCGAAGCTATTTTTGGCCGTTGAAATAGCTCAGTTAAAAAAATGCATATTCAGAAGGTTACCGTCAAAACAGGTGAGTAATATAATTTTTTTTATGTTTATTTCAACGGTTCTATTAGTGACCGTCGAAATAGATTAATTGTATATTTCATCCCTATACTTATCCCACAAAATTATATGCTATTGCAACCATTTTTAATGAACCCTCGAAATAAATGCGTTGAAATAGACCAAGTTTTTTGTAGTGATTGCATATCCATTGGCAATGACATTTGAGACCTTGATTTTGGGCCCTCAAAAATAGCTTAGCATACGGAAAAAATATATATAAATTGTCTCTATTTGTTGGTAGATGTTACCTTTGAATGAATTTTTCATTGTAGAAATATAATAAACTAATAGAAATATAAAATGGAAGAGAGAAGAGATGTAGAGAGAGGCTAGGGTTTTCATGTGATTCAGTACTATGGCCTATGTCCACAGAATAAAGCCTTGATAGGCTACATCTTTATTATGCCATTGGGTGTTACAATATGTTGTGTGAGGTCCTATTTATAGGACAACAATAAAAAATAATAACCACATCTTAGTAATGTGGGATTCATTCCTTAACATTCCCTCTCTAACTCAAGGTGTAGTTTTAATGAAATTTTGAGTTTGGTAACAAAAGAAAGCTTAAATCTCTACTTAACTCAGCTTGACTCGTATCTCAGCTCAATGACTTAGATCTTGGCTCGGAGGCTTGATGGCTTGGATTTTGACTTGTTTCCTTGGATCTCGACTTCGTTTTGTCGGATTATGGCTTAATGGCTCGGATCGCGGCTCAATGGGTCAAAGGCTCGGATCTTGAAATTGATGGTTCGGGATCTCAGCTCACTGGCTCAATGGCTTGACTTAATCTCGACTCATGAAGATTTCGAATAGAATCCAAATTATACCACCATTTGTTTTTACTAGTCACTACAAGTTCTCTGCTTCTTTCTTCTTCTATTTTTTTGAACATTGCAAACAAAAGAAAATAAAATTTATATTACAAATTTAGTTTTCTCTCTCATTGGTCGCTGCTAGTTTTCTGCTTTTTGTTTGTTTGTTTGTTTCTTTGAATTTTTAGATTTTGAAATCCGAATTTTGGTAGTGAGAATTATGTAAGTCCTTCAATGGCATTGATTCCATGTAATCCCATAAGGTATTGACCTTCCTTGATTTCATCCCTATTTACTCATGTAAACCCTAATGTGGTAGTGGAAATTATGTAAGTCTTTCAATGGCATTGATTTCCATGTAATCCCATAAGATATTGACCTTCCTTTATTTTATTCTTTATTAATCATGTAAACCTGAATTTGGTAGTGGGAAATATGTAAGTCCTTCAATGGCATTGATTTCCATGTAATCCTATAAGGTATTGACCTTCTTTGATTTCATCCTTTATTTTCATGTAAATCCTAATTTTGTAGTGGGAATTATGTAAGTCTTTCAATGGCATTGATTTCCATGTAATTCCATAAGGTATTGACCTTCCTTGATTTCATCCCTATTTACTCATGTAAACCCTAATGTGGTAGTGGGAATTATGTAAGTCCTTCAATGACATTGATTTCCATGTAATCCCATAAGGTATTGACCTTCCTTAATTTCATTCTTTATTAATAATGTAAACCCTAATTTGGTTATGGGAATTATGTAAGTCATTCAATGGAATTGATTTCCATGTAATCCAATAAGGTATTGACCTTCTTTGATTTCATCCTTTATTAATCATGTAAACCCTAATTTGGTTGTGGGAATTATGTATGTCCTTCAATGGCATTGATTTCCATGTAATTCCATAAGGTATTTACCTTCATTGATTTTACCATATACTATCATGTAAACCCTAGTTTGGTGGTGAAGTTTATATAAGTCCTGTCGACACCAGAGAATTCTCGACACCACATAACATTTCATGATGGAAACCAAGTAATGGTATGATTCTTATGAAAATAATCCTATTTCGACCCCCATTGACGAATTTTTATTGCAATGTGTGTGCGAATGTGCAAAAATTTGGAGTCGCCATCATCATGGGAAATTGAGGTGTGATTGGGCACTTATGTCTAACAGATTTTATCTTGCTTAGACATATGAAAATGGTTTGAATCAGAGATAGATTTGGGGACTAGATTATGCGTGGGGAAGGTGTTAGGCACCCCACGACACCCGTTAAAAACGGTTACCTCCCTCAAAGTGTTCTTTTGTGTTTGCTTAGAATGAAATGTTGGTTTTAATTCGACACAAATGTCCCACTTTCCATCAAGCAATATACCAAGAATGATATATGCAAATTGACTTCATTTGGTTTTGTTTAGACTCTTTGTTTCACTTTTCTTATCTTTTTGTATTTTTAGTGTTCTGGGCAATTCAATGGTAGGATGTACTTGAAATCCTAACATTGAATGCCGGGATAAACAATTATATTTTTAGTGCTATATTCGGGATCTCTTTACCATTGATTTCCAAGAATAAAGCGATCTGTCAAATAGCGGCTTTTTTATGATTAATTCTCTAGATCTTTTTGGTTTTTACCATAATATTATGGGTATTATAACGTGTAGACTCCCTTATATTGCGTCAATGGCAAGCCATTTCAACATATAAGGTACTCATCCCATGGTGTCGCAAGACTAGGCTGGGCCATAGAATTAGGATGAATCAACTTCGTTTGTAATGCCCATAATACCATGTTTTCTCTTTTTAAAGCTTTCATGTAAAATGTACATATTTAACCATATTTATTCAAAGAATGTAAACAAACAAGCATGTGATCATGAAATCTTTGCAGCACTTAAATCACAAGATGCTATTGGAGATTATGAAAGCCTTTCATAGCATTAATCTCCAATCTCATGAGGTGGTGGCCTTTTCCCTAATCCATCTCATATTGTCATTCCATAATTATTTTATACTTGTCATTTTGATTAAGGTATTTTAATTATGTCATAAACTATACTTGTCATTTGATTAAGTGTTGTATTTATGTCATAGTCATTTTATACTTGTCATCTTGATTGTTTCCATTATGTCATAATTATCCATATTTGTCATTTTGATTAAGTGTTGTAATTATGTCATATTCATCCCATACTTGTTCTTTGTGATTTAAGTGCTGCAAACATGCCATGATCACATGTTTTGAATGCTTACTTGCTTTGATATAAATGTGATTCAAATATGTACATTTTGCCATGAAAACCTTAAAAAGAGAAAACATGGTAATATGGGCGTTACAAACGAGATTGGTCCATCCTAAGTTTTATGGCTTGACCTAGTCTTGGGACACCATGATATGAGTCATTTTTGTGTCGAAATGGCTTGCCGTTGACGCACTATAAGGGATTCTACATGTTATAATACCTATAATATTATGGTAAAAAATTTCCAAAGAGAGAATTAATCATCCAAAGCCTACTATTCGACGGACCGTTTTACTCTTGCAAATCAAGGGTAAAGAGATCCTGAATATAGCTCCAAAAATATAATTGTTTGTCCCGGCATTCAATGTTAGGATTTCAAGTATATTCCATTGTATTGCCCAGAACCCTAAAAAATATAAAAAGATAAAGAAATGTGAAACAAAGAGTCTAAACAAAACCAAATGAAATCAATTTGCATATACCATTCTTGGTATATTGCTTGACGGAAATTGGGACATTTATGTCTAATTAAAACCAACATCCATGCTAAGCAAACTTAAAGGAACACTTGAAGGGAGGTAACCGTTTTTTAACGGATGTCGTAGGGTGCCTAATATCTTCACCACGCATAATCTAACCCCTGGACCCATCTCTGGTTCAAACCATTTTTAATATGTTTAAACAAGATAAAATCCATTAGACATAGGTGTCTAATCACACCTCAATTTCCCATGATTGGTGGCAACTCTAAATTTGTGCTCACTTGCACACACACACGTGTTGCCCTCACACCCAAACACACATTGTATATAGAAATTCACCAATGGGGGTCGAAATAGGATCGTTTCCATTAAGTATTATGTCATGTCATGCAAGCCAATGCGGTGGTAAGCGCATTTATTTTATGATTGAAAAGAAATTCTCCGGTGTCAACATATATATGTTGAAACGTTCCGACGTTGATACATATAAAGAGTGCTCGCGCATTGCATTCCTTATGGAATCATGTGATAAATAAAACTCAACAAAACTATTACTTTCACTTGTACCTACAACAAATCATGGGAATTCCTAGCATGTGCGAACATGGATAGGAAACCCATTTGCATTCGGGGATCCAACAAGTGGAGGGAATAGTCCAAAAATAATAAGGTTAATCCAAACTGCCATATGATGGACCACTTTTCCCTTGCAACCCAGGGGCAAATGAGGTCTTGATCATGGCCAAACCTAATTCGACTTTGTTCTAGTGAACAATATTAGGGTTCCAAGTATACCCTGCTATTGTTTCACCAAGAAACCTAAAGACACAAGATATTCAAAAGGGGAACAAAGGATAACAAAACCGACCGCGTTGCAATGCGTGCATCACCAATTGATGTACGCCCAACAATGTCGGTACATTTGTACCTAATAATAATCCAACATTTTTGCTTGATCAAACACACACAAGAACACATGGAGGGAGGTAATCATCTATGGACGAATGTCGTGGGGTGCCTAACACCTTCCCCACGCATAACCAAATCCCCGAATCCATCTCTGGTTCAAGACCCGGTTTTTATGCATATCTTAATCAAGATAATAAAAACAAGTAGATATAGGTGACCAATCACACCTTCAATTTCCCGATGATTGGTGGCGACTCCAAATCTCGTGTTGTCCGTCCCCATTGCCATATCCACGAATATTTCAGAGCACGCACACACACACTTGCACATGTTTACACAATATGTCCACCCCAAGACATAAACACAAACACAAAAAGTGAGATTTCGTCCAGCCCAATGGGGGTCGGAGTCGGGAACGAAAATCAATCGAAACGATTTTCCGGCGTCGACAAGCTCCAACCAAAATGAAGACTGTAATTATTCCCCAAGTCCACTCATGTTGACTCTACACTTGAGGAATACGGGGCATCTGATGAGTCATATTTTTGGCATGACGACCCTATTTGAATGGTGACGAGACGAGCTCACTGTACTTGAAGATTTTTGGAGATTACCAGTCAATAGGTCTTCTCAACATAAAGAGTCTTCCTTTAAGGCGAAGATAGCATAAACATAACAACTTTCACAGAGGGTCGTCCAGTTCGAGGCCATCGTTAGATCCTGGGAAATACGGGACCCATGTCCCACGAACCAAGTATCTCGGAAGACGACCCACATCCCGAGAGTCTCGTGGGACGACTCATGTCCCAGAGATCTCAGAAGATGACCCATGATCACAGAGCTTCAGGCGACGACCCCATGTTCATCCCCATGAACACCTATCACCACCTTTCTAGCAAAGGAGTGGGGGGCAAGCCTCTTCTATAAAATATCCAAGGCTCTACAGAGCTAAGGAATGTAATTCTAAACCTCTAAACTCTGCCCTATTTCCCAAAAATAGACACCTAACTTTGGCATCGGAGAGTTCTAGGTCGGCACCACACCGGCGCTTCTTGAGCTTGACCTTGCCCCCCTTCTTGCAGCTACACAGTCGTCGCGTCAGGAGCTACAGTAACCATCTAGTGAAAATCGGGTTCATCACTGCCCAAAGATGAATGGTGCTGTCAAGGCCGCTAACAAGAATGTGAAGAGAATTCTGAGCAAAATGACAGAGACCTACAAGGATTGGCACAAGCAGTTGTCGTATGCTTTGTGTGCCTACCGGACATCTGTCAAGACATCAACAAGAGCTACACCTTATTCATTGGTATACGGGATGGAAGTCGAGATTCCCTCGTTAAGAATCCTATCACAAACAGAGTTAGATGAAGCCGAGTGGGCTCAAGCTTGTTACGAAAAGTTGAACTTCATAAATGAGAAAAGAATGACAGCGCTGTGCCACGGCCAGCTTTTCTAGAGAAGAATCGAAAGGGAATACAATAAGAAGACGCATCTCCGTATCTTCAAACCAGGAGACCTCGTGTTGAAGAAGCAGGAATATGGCCATCTTTGATCCGCGTGGGAAGTTCGCCCCATCTTATGAAGGTCCATATGTGGTGAAGAAAGCCTTTTTTGATGGAGCCCTCATCTTGGCTGATATGGATGACGAGGAATTTCACGCTTCGACCAATTCGGTTTCTATAATCAAATACTCTGTATAATACTTTTTGGATCAATCAAAGATGTATTTTTTACAAAAATGTTCAAAAGCACTCTTCTTCATGCTATAGTTGTTTGCAAAAAAAAAAAAAACTTTCTTTGAAAAATTGGGAAGTGGCAAAAATCCGGAAGGACGTCACCCTCAGGATAAAATTACCACGGGTATGGTGAAAACCTCGGAAAAGGTGCTATAGGAAAAAGTAACGTGGAAGCCGGACTTGATTGATTTCAGGTGCAATATATGGCTAAAATATTATAATATATGTATATATATATATTATATTCTCTCAAGACCATTTTGCAAGACAGATGCTAGATCAATTTTCAAGACCAATTTGTAATACAAATACAAGATTAAGACTATCAATGAAAGAAGATCTTTTCTCGAAAGAACCACCCTTTTACCTTTCGAGTAATGTACAAAATCATCTCTACAAAGTGCATGGAGGATCAAAAGGCGGCTTGTCTCCCCAGAATATCCTTCCATTTTTTAGTGGCATATCAAAACATATGATCATATGCCTTTCTTTTCCTTACAACATTCATAGCATGATACCCATTCATCTATTCAACCTTTCTTTTCCTTACAACATTTATAGCATGATACCCATTCATCTTTTCATTCACAATGCATGATAAAAATATATACATGCATATCATAAATTCCTGTGTCAATACAAAACTTTTCATGATGTCTTTAGTAGTATAAATACATACAAATTGAAAAATATGAAAGTGGGAGCCTTGCATAATCCGACTCGGATTTATGAAGGGCTTGTCACGTAATATAGGGTACTAACTACTCACGAATACATGAATCAAAAGAAAACAACATCAATATTAGATCTGGCTCAGGCGAACAGAAGCCCTGCTACATAATCTCCCCAACTCAACAGAGCGGAGCAGATCTCCCTCATCGTACTCCTCCAACACTACAGTAGCCTCAACTCCTACCGACTGAGCAACCCTAGTCACTTGATGCAAAGATCTAAGCAGTTGAAGATGCTCTACATTAGGCATGTTGGGACCTGACTCACATATCTATTGCATAAAGTCCGTCTTTGACTGCATGACCTCACTATCTGCCTGCAAGATGCTGATCTGAAGTCGTAAAGCCTCTATCTCAACGCGGGTATCCACAAGTGCCTAGTCTCTCATCTTCATTACCCTCCGAAGGCACACTATATCATGAGGGTGGACAGTAGAGGAATCTATCAAAGACTGGGTATAAGAGAGGAGAAGATCAAGCTCATCCCTGGCCGGGGTCCGCACTAACTGCTCCTCCTCCATTCGAGTCTGGGTGTCAGCTAATGTACTCTCAAGCGTGCCTCCGGCATCCTCAAAAGATTGCAGCAAGTCTAGAACAAAGTCTACAGTCCCCTACAAGTCAGAAGCCCTCTCCTACAGGGTCATCAGATTAAGCTGCATGCTCGCCTTCTCAGTCTCATCCCAAGCCACCTGTCTCTTTAAAGACTGCACCATGTAGTAAGGCTCAGACTCTCGCTGGATAGCTCTGTCAACACGAAGCTCGTCTCGCACCTCCTCTAGCTCCCGTTCCAGTTCAAGGATATAAGTGAACTGACTCTTAGTGACTAAATCATGTAAAGATGTCCGCGTAGAAGGCATCATCACAGCTGGTCGAAAAGTAGACCTCGGGAGAAAAGAGGATCCCCACTCCTCTCTCCATCGGAGGAACTCAGGAGTAACCATATCATCACTGGGAGAATCCAGGTCCACAAAGTCAACCTCGGTCACCCGACAGCTCCAGTAGTGCGCCATCTGTGCTATACCGTCCAACATGGATGTCCCACCGGTATACACAAATGTCACGGGACTGAGATCATTGATGCGAGGCAGATGCTGCAAACCCCCAAACTGTCTCAAGGCTAGGCTCGGATAGTAGCCCGCACAACCCCATACCCCTGGGAGCGAAATCCCCATACCCCGTGGCAAGCCCAACAGATATATTGCCTACTCCTTATTAAAGCCCTCAAAGGGAAGGTTTATAACCTTCGAATGCTTGATCGTGCTCCTCACAAGATATGATAGGGTCTGGAGATCATAAAAGTGGCGCAGATGGCTACAAAACCACAGCTGAAATAGTTGGGCACAGAGCATAGGCATGCTAGCGTCGTGGCTCTTACAATATGAGAGAGACCTCACAGTCTCACTCACTAAAGCTGGGAAAATGGAAAGGTCCCTGCTCAAGCTGTCCACTAGTGGTACTACGCCTAAATCTACCCTACCAAAAGAGGAAGGGAAAAAGATGATACCTGCAAAAGCGATCATGAAAGCCTTGACCCACAGCTTCTCCCATCCCTAGTCACCATTGACGAAGTCGCCAATATGGTCCCACGGACACTAGCTCCTTGAGAACTGGGAGGCGAGAAAATCAAAAGAAATGCTAGCATGTCGCCATGTCAAGCCTGCCTTGCAAACCTCCGGGTTCACCACCTCATATCTCAAACCAAGAGTATTGGCCAACTCTCTGTTGGTCCGATACCGTTGAATGGGCATGTAGATCCAAGTGGAGGAGGAAGGGACCAGGAGCAGCTCAGTGTACTCCTCAATAGTGGGTACCAAATCAACACTCCCAAGGATACACAACGCTATGCAGGATCCCAAAAAGAAGTCAGAGCCTGGATGAGATCCCAGTTGACTTGCAGAGTAAGCAAAGAAGTGACCCTACCAAAATCATCTTTAATGCGTACTTGCTCTGCTATACTAAGGAAATGCCACCACATATGAAGCATCTCGATCTGGAAATCATAGTGATAAAGTGTGACCATGGTTGTAACTGTGGCACTAGAAGAGGTGGAAGCCATTTTCCAATTTCTTGGTCGAGAAGTTTCAAGAAGATTCGAAGAGAAAAGTTGAGAATGTGAAAAAAGGGGGGGCTTCGGGTCCTTTTTTATCGAATACCCAAAGCCCACGCAGCATGATGTTGCGTGACGTAACAACATGTTGCGCAAGGTCATTTTCAAAAAGTTTTTTCTTGCCAATCCCTTTAGTTTGCCCTAACACATTCTCACAAGCAAGAGGTAGGGTTTCCAAGCAAAAGGGAGTTGAAACAGACCAGAAAAAGAGTCAATCAAGGCCGGGCCGCATGCAAGCATAAGTCCCGAAAATTTAGTGAGCCATTATCCGAAGTAATGCAGACCGTAAACTGAGAATAAATCGTCACTTCAGCCCTAGCATGTTAACTAACAGAGTTAACTCCATACTGGGGCAAATTTTTCCTATCTGAAACTAGACAACAAAAATTTACGATGCAGCTCTACACTAGGGCAATTTTTCCGTGGCTGAAAAAATTATTAGCAAGCAACATCATGCAGAATGTTTTGGGCTGCGTGCAGGCATAAGTCCCATTTTCTCGGGCATCGCGTAGATGTAAGACTCGACCCCCACTAATGTTTTGGGTTGCGTGCAGGCATAAGTCCCGATTCTCGGGCCACGTACTAATGTAAGCCTCGATCCTTCAAAGTTCAAGCTCCTTAGGCTGCGTGTAGGCTTCCGATTCTCAGGCCTTATACAGGTGTTATCTCCAATCCTTCAGAGTTCAAGCTCCTCGGGCTACCTGCAGGCATAAGTCCCGGCTATCAAGCCTCGTACAGGTGTAAGCCCCGATCCTTCAGAATTCAAATTCTTAGGGCCGCATACAGGTGTAAGTCCCGATATGTTAACAGATAAAGCCATGCCAAGCATGCATACCTTGGAATAAAGCCATGCCAAGCATGCAAACCCTTAGATAAAGCCATGCAACCCCTCCATATAAAGCCATGTCTAACCATGCAAACCCACATAAAGCATAAACCATACCATATCATAAACCGTACAATATCCATACAACCATACCATACAAATCACAATATCCATACATCCATAATCCATACAAAAGAATCCGAAAACCAAAAAATATAGCCTTTCATATATCAAAAATATTTGTACATGAGTCTCTCAATGGGTACATATGTGTGAAAGAGGATACAGGGAAATCAAGGCCTAAACATGTGGCCAAAAATACACCAGGGCTAATCTAAATGCCTATGGAAGATCGGCACCTTCGAAATCACCACCGAGCCATCCTTTATAATCAAGATCAGAAGATAAACTCGGACCCTGAATAGACGTTCCTGCTCCGCCTATAGGAGTAGTGACAGTGGTGCTTATCCTGGCTAAGTGCTCCTGCAGACTCTAGATAGCCTCATCATAGCTGCAAGTCAACTCATCTCTCTATCGCTCCCACTAGACCCTAGTATTGACAAACATGGTCTCAAATCCGTCCAGCTCGGATTGAAGACGTGTCACCTCAGACTGGAGTATCTCCAACTCACCTCCTAGTCTAAGTTGAACATTATCATGGGCAATGCCTCCCAGCACTAGGCCGCCCTCCACCCACTAAACACCCAACAATGGTCCCAATGAGTGTGTAGCAAACCACTGGGGCTAAGAAGTGCATACAACAACTAGGTAGAATCCTTGATTATTTATAGGAGAGGCTGACTCCCCACTCCTTTGGTGGAAAGGTGTTGATGAGCGTTCATGGAGATGAATTTGGGGGTTCTCACCTGAGGTAATGGGAACATGGGTCGTCACCCGAGATCTGAGGGAACGTGGGTCGTTGCCCGAGGTTTCAGGGAACGTGGGTCGTGATCCGAGATCCTCGATTTATGGTGAGTGGGTCTCCGTGATTTTTGGGACGTGGTTCTGGCACCAAGTGGGACGATCATTTGGATTGGTCATCATGATATTGTCATCGACCCGTTGCCTAATGAAGACTCTTATGTCTGGAAGACATGTTAACTAGCAATCGTGGAAATGTCCAAGTACCATGAGGTCATCTCATCATCATATGGACTTAGGTTGCCATGCGAAAATAATGATACATCAGAATGCATCCACATCATCCACATGACGACATGCATTTCCTAAAAAATAGCTACTAAAAAGATTGCTCCACTTTCTCCTATTCTAAAAAAGAAACCGTCTCATAACATGCATTCTGCATGCATCAGCCACACATCAATTCATGACGTCCATATCAATTTTCACAATAATTCATGCAAGAGATTTTTTATCTTTCTCCACGTGCTTATATGCACACTAGCATCTACACATGCATATGCCCATGTACATATTCGCATTTGTGCTCTCAAGTGATATTAAGTGTGCAGAAAAGACTAAAATAGAAATGCAGATGAGACAATAACAGATGGAACGTGAAGCTGAATGACCAATTTGATTCGGTTTTTTGTGAACTACCATCCTTCTGTACTACTACTGTAAGATTTGGACTCTCGCGAAGAACCCAAATGCGATCTTTGGAAGCACGACGTAGCCAACAGTGAGCACGTGGATCGAGAAAATTACAAAAGTTGTTGCAAGCTAACAATGGGCACGTAAATCGAGAAAATTTGACCGGGTCTAAATAGAGCAATTCAATTCTTTGTTTGACGCTTCATGTTCCACGAAACATCTCACAAAGAAGGGGCAACTCTCATAACCCCATTTTAACCATAAGGATTTTCCCAAGTATTCGACACTCAAATTGAGGCAGCCCAATTGATGTGAGAACCAGCCGAAAGTACCCAAACATGATAAAATCTATCAATCCAAGACTGCGTCACAAGGATATGAGGGTTTTGGCCAGTTTGACCAGAACCATGGTGGAGCTCTATCGAAAACTGGTTGACCTTTCTACCTTAATTTGAAGGAGCACATGAAGAACTTGAGATTGATAGTTCATGGGCCCAAAACAAATTTGAAACGAGGAAGTTATGGCTGAAACCGCGAAAAATGACCCAACACTTAGTAAACTTTTACTAAGTGTTTTGGACAAAAGAAGACCCATTTTGAAGCCGCCTTTGCGCATAGAGTCTTCACAATCCTCACCATGAGTTTCCAGAAAGCTTGTCGCTTTTCGAAGATAACGAGATTACCTAGAAGCTGGTTGTCTCAGTTCATCAAGAGCATTCCCAAGTTGCCCGGATTCTTCACCTGAAAAACGAAGCACTAACAAGGAAATCACTCTGGCAGCCCTTATTCCGAAGCCTGCAGTTTCGCGAACCGAACTCAAAATACTACGAGATTTGTGTCATTGGAAAGTAGGCGTCATAAGATTTCCAGAAATACCAAATTTTCCTAAATTCGACATCGGGAGCTAGGTCAATTGGAAGCAGGAAAAGCGACGAAAACAAGTCAAAGTGCTAGAAATTTGCCAACAACGGCTATCTGGCATACCACCTTTGCACGTAGAATCTTCCTAATCCTCACCATAAGTTTCCGAAAAGCAAGTACCGTTTCAAAGAGGGCGAGTTTGTCTACGATGTGTTTTTCCCGGTTTGTGGAGAGCATATCCGAGCTGAACGGAATCCGCATATGAAAATTGGGAAAAACCATTGTTAAAGCAGAAATCAGCCCAAGTGCCCTACTTCCTAAAGCTGCAGTTTCTTGCACAGAAGTCAGAACAATGCAGGCTTTCAGTAAATGCTAGTTTTAGCCAGATCCAAGCACGGGAAGACCTTCAACTTTCAGCCCATGAAAGGTTGATCTAAATGACTAAAAAGGGAGGAAAATCGTACAAAAACGCGAGTAGCAAGTAACCAAGAAAACCCTGAGGCACTTACGCAACCTCATGTTGCATCACGCAACATGAAGTTGCGTAGAAGCCTCTATAAATAGAAACACAGAATTCAAGGCATAAGGCAGAAAGAAACAGAGAGATATTAAGGTAATTCTGGTTTAAGCTCTGAGCAGCTCAAAATTGAGAAAAAAAACGTTGTTGTAATCGAGAAAATGATGTAAAAATCAAGCCACTTTTGCCCTAATCCAAGCCCGGGTTCCAATCCGGCATAGAAGAGCCGGATTCCAAGCACTCCGAATCTGGGACCCTTGAGTCCAAGCTTTCCAATCCTACGCTAGAGCTCCGCCCAATTTTCAAGGATCTAAGTCCATTTTTCGTTCACTATGCAGAAGTGTCGCCGAAATCCCGACTCCACATTAGGTAACCCTAATTCTATTCTCCTTATTCCAACTACATGCTTGTGAATATGTCATTTGGTAAACCTTAAGATTCATTTCTAAGTTTCTTTGTTTATTTCATGCACTTTGGATATATTTCATTCAATTTACCTTAAAACCCTAGAATCCATTTCTAAGTTGTTTCCCATATTTGGTTCATTCTAAAGTATGTCATCCTATTTTCCTTAAACCCTAGAATTTACTTCTAGGTTCCTTTCTTTACTTCAAGTATTCATAAATGCACTTGTATGTCTCTTTATGAACATATACCATAAACTCTAGCATGCATGCTTAGGTTCTCTTTTCATGTTTTAATGTGTGTAAATGAGCCTTTTTATACAACATTATGCATAAAACCCAAAATCTCATTTTGGTACTTTTACAACGAAATCCTAGCAACATGCTTAGGTACTTTTAATTAAACCCTAGCAACATGCTTAGGTACATTTAACCAAACCCTAGCAACATGCCTTGGTACATTACTAAAAACCCTAATTTCATGATTAGGTATTCATTCTCACATGCCATATGATTTTCCCATTTGTTCAATAAATTGTGCCATAGTTTATTCATGCAAAATACTTAAACAATTTTCCATGCAAGCTTTAAAAATACTAAAATATGGTACTATAAGTAGTGGAACGCATATGGATTGGCCCACCCTAATACTAAGGCCGAGCCTTACTTTAGGGCGCCATGACGAGTGCATTTGATACATGTTGAAGGTTTCCAACGTTGACGCATGTAAAGAATGTCCACGTGTTGCATTCCTTATCGAATCATGTGATAAATAAAAATCATCGAAACTGTTACCTTCACTTGTACCAACGACGAATCATGGGAGTTCCTAACATGTGCAAACATGGATAGGGAGCCCGAATGCATTCGAGGACCGAACTAGTGAGGGGAATAGTCCAAAAATAAGAAGGTTAATCCAAGCCGCCATACGACGGACCGCTTTGCCCTTGCAACCCAAGGGCAAATGAGGTCTTGATCATGGCCAAACCAATTAACTTTGTTCTAGTGGACAATGTTAGGGTTCCAAGTATACCCTGCCATTATTTCACCAGAAACCTTAAAAGATACAGATAATCAAAGGGGAACAAAAGATAACAAAACCGATCACGACAAAATGCATACATCACCAATTGATGTACGCCCAACAACGTCGGGACATTTGTATTTAATAATAATCCAACATTTTGCTTGAACAAACACACATGTGAACACATGGAGGGAGGTAACCATCTACGGAAGGATGTCATAGGATGCCTAACACCTTCCCTACGCATAATAAAATCCCCGAATCCATCTCTGGTTCAAGACCCGGTTTTTAGGCATATCTTAATCAAGATAATAAAACCAATTAGACATAGGTGACCAATCACACCTTCAACTTCCCAATACTTGGTGGCAACTCCAAATCTCGTGTTTCTCCTCCCCATTGCCATAACCACAGATATGCCAAAGCACACACACACACACATGCACATGTTTCCATAATATGTTCACAAGCACAAAACACAAATCGAGATCCATCGAGCCCAATGGGGGTCGGAGTCGGGTCAATCGTGACGATTTTTTGGCATCGACAACCCTCCCTTTGATGGTGTTCTTAGCGACATATGTTAAATCAAAGTCAGCAAGCAAGATGAGCCACTTAGATAACTTACCAGTCAGGGATGGCTTTCCAAACAAGTACTTCAAAGGATCCATTTGGGTTATAACAAGTATTTGGTATGACAAAAGGATGTGCCTCAATTTCTGGACTGCCCAGACTAAGGCGAAGCATGACTTTTCTGTTGTAGTGTATCTCATCTCATAATCTTTCAACTTCTTACTCAGATAATAAACAACATGCTCGCTTCCGTCTTCGCCTTCCTGAGCCAACATGCTCCCTAAAGGCCTCATCTATGATAGACAAGTACAACAAGAGTGGTCTACCAGGTTCAGCTGGTTTGAGAACCGGAGGGCTCGTCAGGTATCTTTGGATAATCTCAAAGGCTTCTTGACAATCGTCATTCCATTCTTTGGGTTCCCCTTTTCAGAGTAACTTGAAGATAGGTTCACACTTGCTTGTTAGGTGAGCTATGAATCAACTGATGTATTGCAATTTCCTTAGGAATCCTCGAAATTATTTCTCGGTCTTAGGTGGAGGCATCTCCAAAATGGCTTTGATCTTTGTCGAATCGACTTCTATTCCTCTACTGCTGACCATGTGTCCCAATAGCTTCCTTGCAATGACTCCAAATGTGCATTTATGTGGGTTTAACACCAACTTGTAGTCTCATATTCTTACAAAAAAAATCCTTAGATTAGCGGAGTGTTCTTCTCTTGTCTTGGACTTGACTATCATGTCATCCATGTATACTTCAACCTCCTTATGCATCATGTCTTTTAAAAGAGTGGTGGCCATCCTCTGGTATGTGGTGCCCGCATTCTTCAATCCAAAGGGCATGACGGTATAACTATAAATCCGCCACTCGGTGACAAATGTAGTCTTGGTCATGTCTTCGGGAGCCATGTGAATCTCATTATATCATGAAATCGTCCCTTGGGCAAGCCTTCTTGAGATCTCTGAAATCTACTCATATCCATACGCGACCATTCTTCTTCGGTACCGAAACAATGTTGGCTACCCAGTCGGTCTGTTCCATTGCTTTGATGAAACCCACTTTCAACTGCTTGACGACTTCTTCCTTTATCTTGAGCATCCACTCGGGCTTCATTTGACTGAGCTTTTGTTTGAGAGGCTTGATCTCGGGTAAAGTCAGAATGTGATGCTATGCAATATCTGGATTCATGCCTGGCATGTCTTCATATGACCAAGCGAATGCTTCTTGAAATTCTCTCAGTAGTTTTGTTAGGTCTTGCTTTTCCTTTTGAGATAAACTCGAACCAATTTTTATTTCTTTAGGATTCTTAGATGTGCCCAAGTTATTTATGACAGTTTCATTCTCAACAAGTTCAATTTTATTTCCATCTTTCTTAAGAAAGTCATGTTCATTATCTGGAGAATTATTTGCAGTTAAGTTTTCAATGCCAGAGGACACATCAAAATAAGCAAAATCAGAGTTCATTTCATTGATTAGATAAAAAGGGTAGGTAGCAAATTGTTCAAAATTAGGGATAACAGAATTCGAGTCATCAAAGACCCAACTGCTCGTGATTCCATCTACAGGAGTGATCATGGCAACAAGTTCTTCTCTAGTTGCTTCTTCATCTTCAAACACAAGCACTCCCTCAGAGCTGCATGGCCTCAGGGCCCAGGTAGTCGGCCCAATCTTCAGCTTCAGTCTTGGCAACTTCGATATCTTCCTCTTCTGAAGCATCTTTCAGTGTTAGCTTTGAACTGAAAAAGATTTTCAGTCAAGACAACTTTTCCTTATTCTTCACCCAAGTTTTAGGGAAACCACAATAGGGGAAAGACTCGCCAGCTTTGACAAAGTTTCATTTCAATGTCTTCTTTTTATTCGGGATGACCTTCATATCTTCTTTGTAGCCCAATCCATACTTGCACGTGGCTTCTTGGGTGTGAACCTTGATCATCTCAGTTATTCCTTGGCCAAACTTTCCTAGGCCCATTCCAGGAGTATACCCCAGCTTTTCCATCAATACAGCAACCCTAGGTTCGATGACCGTGGTGGTCTTGACCTTGGCAGCTTTTTCCTCCTTCACTTTCTTTTCCACCCATTTCAGTGCCTAGACGAACTTAAAGCTTCGGTGGTTTTCATCCTTAGGACTATTGTCTAAATCGCATACAACAACGCTTATCTCTCCATCTCCTAGAATAGCGAGAATTCCATCCTTCCAGGGCAACCTAAGCTTCTGATGAAAAGTGGAAGGTACTATACCTAGAGGGTGCATCTAGGCCCTTCCTACGAGTAGATTGTAGCTTGTACGGATGTTCAAAACATGGAATACCATAGTTGCGTTTATCGGCCCAGTCTTACAAGACACCTCAAAAGTTCCCATGACATTTCTGCTGCTATTGTCGTAAGCCCTAATTGTCAAGCTCGAAGGGGAAAATTGGTCCCTTTTGATGCCCAAGGTAGTGGTAGTCTTGAGTGGGAAAACATTCAGTGCAGACTTGTTATCAACCAAAACTCGAGGAACCTTGACTTTCAAACATTTAACAATTATGTAAAAAGCTCGATTGTGCCTAGCCCCATCAGGTGGTAAGTCCTTATCTGTGAAAGAAATGATAGCTCCTACATTTTCCACTCCCATGATGGAAAGGACCTCTTTGGGTGAGGTGGTCATTGGGACCTCCTTTTCAGCTAATGCCCCAAGTATAGCATCCCTATGCTTTAGAAAAGCCATCAATAACCCCCAAACAGAAGTGGTAGCTTGAGTCCTTTTCAACTGGGTCAAAACCTTATCTTCCTCCTCATTAGACTTGGAAATGTTTTTTCCTTTCCCTACTTTCTCAGCACTTTTCACATTAGGGACTTCCCTCTCAAGGTCTTCCCTACCAAGGTGCTCAACCTCCAAGTGTGGGGGTTTGAAATGTTTTCCCGTCCTAATGGAATGACAGGAATCTCCATTGGTCGGTTTGTAGAAATCAGTCCATACTTCATCATCAATGGAAAAGACAAACTCTTCCCCCTCAATATGGTTCAACTGGTTCGGGGGAGGGACCTTTTGGTAGTTGGGGAAAGGATTTTGGTGTATATTGGGCATAAAGGGTGGATTAGGCTTAGGGATCACATCCTTGTCAATGAGGTCTTGGATGTCATGTTTGAGACGAAAGAATTCTTCTGTAGAATGGACATTTTTCTAGTGGTAATGGTAATGAAGGTTGAGGTTCCATCCCTTGGGAATAGGGTTTGGCATGGGTGTAGAGTCAAGCGGTTTGAGATGGCCTCTCTGGAGGAGATGTTTGTAAACTTTGGAAAGTAGAGTTCCTAAGGGGTCAAAGTGATGCTTGGGCCTAGGGTTTTGGACATGTCTAGGTGGATTGGAGTACTGATAAGGGTATGGACTCGGAGTGGGTGCTTGGTAGACCGCACTCACATTGGGTTGGGAGGTGGTTTTGCTGGTTTGGCCATATATTTTCTTGGAGGTAGCCCTTCCTTCACTTTTCTCCATCTTTCCATTTTCCATGGCGTCCTCAATCCTTGTGCCGCAGTCACACAACTATCAACATTCATGATAGGAGCCAAAAGCATCCTATTGAAGTAGACGGGAAAGAGACCCTTCATCATTATGTTCACTTGGTCCTTTTCCCCAGGACAATTGATCATTTTAGAGGCTTTCTCCCTTCATCTTACCAAGTATTCGGAGAAAGTCTCCCTCTCCTTCCGTTTAGTGGTCTCTAAGTCCCTTAACATGATGTCTATCATCGTGTTAAATGATAATTAAGTTAAAAAGGCGTTGACCAACTCGGTGCAACCCTTGACCTTCCCTATGTCCAGGGTGTAATACCACTTGCAAGCAGATCCAGTAAGTGAAAAAGAGAATGCATTCAACACTTGCATCTCTTTCAAACCCTTCATTTTCACGAAGCTAAAATACTGTCTAAAATGTTGTTTAGGATCGCCACTCCCATTGTACTTATCAGCCTTAAGGATGAAAAATTTTGGAGGCAATTGGACTAATGGTTCCGTGGCTATTCCATTCATGGAAAACAAATAATAATCAAAGCCTTGGTTCTTCCTTAAGGTTTGTTGCATTAAATCAACATTTCCCTTGATCTCTTCAGTGAACTTAGTGTAGTCCTTGTTCTCCTTAATCTTATCCAAGTCTACCACCTTAACATTTTCTTCCTCATGGGTCTTCTTTTGGTAATCCTCTAATTTCTGTAGCCTGTCGACTACATGCTTCATTAAGCTTTCGATGCGACCTAGCATCTTAGCAAACTCATTTCCTTCACTCATATTGTTGGGCTTTTGAGGGGTAGAAACCTTTCTTAGACGACTTGACGTGGGAGAACGGATCCAACCCGAGTTGGTGACGTGCTTATGCGATCTTCTCGATGAAATCGTGCCCTAATTCCTGGGACAAGCGATCCTTTGTCATTAAGTTTGTCCAAATGTTTTGTCCCATGGCTTTATAAAAACTCTTTAGGTGACGATGCCTATACGTGATCACATATTGGGCCATTGATCTTTACTATTTGTCTATGCCCAATTTTTGGTGACATATCTAGAGTATTTGTCATCATGGATTAAGTCTCTTTACATATCACACTGACCATTCCTCATTTGGACTTTTAGCCTCTTCTTTTTTTGTATACTTTTTTTTTTTTTTCTTTTTTCTTTTGGCTAAAGTCCATGTACCAGACTCTCATCCTCGCCTCTCTTTTAAAGACTTTGGGCCATGATGACAATTACCTATGGCAGTAACACTCTTACTCATTTTGAAGTTCCCTTACAAGTATGGCACCATTTCTTAGTGTTCACCTTTTGGGTTTTTCTTTTTTTTTGTAAAAATTTGGGCTTCCCCAAAAATGTCGTCGTTCATGTAAATACACATAAGGTCTAAATCCACTTCGTAACCCAAACTCAAGTTTTTTTTTTTTTTTTTTTTTTTTAAATCATTTGAATAGCCCGACTTTTTTTTAAAAGAATTATTCTTGGGCTTTAAGTTTAGAAATGTATTTGGCCTTATGGGACCTCAAAATTTCATCCCGTATATTCTTTTGTACATACATAAATCATACAAGATTGCAAACACATACATTTTTTTTGGACTGTGCTAAGGGAAATTGGACCTATGTGGCAATTACGTGTGGGTGGCTTAACTCTAAAGCTCCAACCTTATCTCTCCTTAAAGGCTCCCCATTTCGACAAGTACGTCCACAATGGACTACACCTTAACTGTAACATCAAACCCATCATAGGGAAGATGCACAGGCCGTGGAGTTGGTGACACTAGTGCGCTACCCTCCGTGAAACTAGGTGGGACCCGGGGGAGCTAGGGCTGAATTGACAACGGGTATCTAGGATAACACTTGGTGCTCATTTTTGTACTTTTTGGGATGGAAAAATAAAATATCATGCAAGTTGATCCAATAATACGAAAGTCAAATTTCTCTATCCCCAGTGGAGTCGCCACTTTGAGGTAGTTGCGATTTCGCCACTATGAGCGCTCCTTGGATCCCTTTATTCGTCGAGGCCCTCCTAGGGGGGTCTCTCAGTTTTCTCTCCTTTTTGAATGGGAGGTAAATGAACCACTTGTGAGGTGGTGGATCGGGTTTGCCCGGTGTGAGCCCAACCTAACATGTGGGCTTGGGAGTACACCAACTAGCCTCAAAGACTAGGGCGGAGAATAGGGAGTCATCACCCGGTTTTTAGATCCAGGAACCCATTTAGACATCCTTTGCACAAAGGTACTAGGTGTGGATGCTTAGGTACGTTCTTGGGAAGGTGTTAGGCACCCAAGATCATCCAACCTTGCAGTTGGCCTTCGTTTGTTTACTATTGGATACATTGACATTTATTTTTTGAACCCTTATCATGTAGAAACAATGTATATCAAAGCAATAAGCACACAAGCAAGAGATATAATATTGAAATAGATAAAAGCAGCATTATACAGATAATGGAGAGTTATGAGCACATAAAATAGATCAAGTGTATAATCATGGGGAGCATATTATAGGGAAAGCATGCTATGGGGATAATACACAAATGACAAGGATGCATAAACATGTGAGACGAGGAATATAACATTAACGCATGGCATTGTACATTGGGAATATGGTATAAAATGAATGTAAGCAAGAGGTTATTTACCACCCTAGAACCCTTCTCATTGATTCCCCACTAGGGGTTGGAGACTTGACGCCTTTATGAGAATTGAGGTTCATCATTGGATTTGAATGAACAAAATAAAATGAATATTAGATGTGGTCCTAGAGTCCATTCTATTGCCTTTGCACAAAACCCAAGAGTTTTGGATAGGCATTTGAATGAGGTCTTATCATTGGACCCAAGTTAAAGATACAAAATGCATGAATAATTTTTATGCGACCCTAAAGTCCTTTCTATCACCCTCAACTTAATCCTTGAGTTTACTTCATCAACTCTATGTGAAACCCTAAGGTTTCTTGAGTTTAAGAGTTTAACTCTATAAGTCTCACCGTGGGCATATCAAAATAATAAGAAATGAGAAAAGAAATAAAAAGAAATAGGTTTCTGGGTGAAGTAACGTATGCCACTTCCAAGGTAGCATACGCTCACTAAAAGTGGCGTACGATGCCTTGTCCAGTAACCCTAGTTTGAGTGCGGGAAATGGAATTTAAAATTAACAACGATCAAAATAAGCAATGGAATAATTATTTAACTAAAATAGCGAGTAAATAAAAAGGAAGGAAGTCAAGGTGGAGAAAATGGACTATCAAAAAGATCCATTTCTCCTTTTTATGCCTACCTAGTTGTAGGAAGCTTTTCTTTAACTGGTCTCTTAGTTGTTTAGTTATCACAACTTTGTTGTGTGAATGAAAAAAAGATTTAGGAAAGAGAAATGGTATGTTTGGCCTCTTGAGAAAGAGGCTCGTTTTCTTAGTTCTAGAACTTAAGAAAATAGCCAAGCCCTCAAGAAACTTATGTAAGCTCTAGAACGATTTGATTATAGTTTCGGCAAGGATTTTTAATGAGAATTCGGGATCATTCAAATGGTGAAATGGGGGTGTATATATAGCAAAATGGAGGGTGAGGGTTGGTGTGGCCTAATTCAGAAACCCTAGTTGACCCTTGTCAACTTCCCCATATGGCTGGTTGAGACTCGTATGGAAATTGAGCGATTGGTGGGATATGTCTCAAAGTGGCACACGCTTCTTTGACTGCTCCGTACGCAACTTCAAAGTGGCCTACACCACCTTGAGGCACTCAGCCTTAAATGAAGCGTGTTGGAGTCACGTATACATGCCATTTGAAAGAAGCATACGCTAGCTTGGTCAAGTTTGGGCTTTTGCTTTGATTTGAGCTATGGGCCTTTTCCAAACCTTCTTCTCAAGCTCACTATTCAAAGTTGTATTTTGATAGACAAGATAGTATTGTCATCAAGACTGGGGATTCCAGATTTTGGTAGGTACAAAATGGGGTGTCTACAACATGTATGAAAATCATCGAGATTTATTTGAGGTATTAATTCAATTTTACTCATTCTCATTATTTTTTGTTTATTGATGTGGCCCAAACGTAAATTTCATAAATAAGTATTATTTAAAGCATTTGACACATTCAAATAACTAGAAATGAAATCTTTATTATTATCACACTTGAGTAAATACATACCATCTACTTTCACACTAGATACAAATATATCACCCTTACTAATAAAAACACAATCTTAACCTCAAAGCCCTTTTTGTCCAACACAAGGATAGTTCCTACGAATGCTAGGCACATACAACACATTATTCAACACAATGACAGAATCACCATTGGAGAATTTGCACCTACTTTCTCCAAGGATATCACTGTAGATGTTATTCCTTGTGTACACTCTATGTTCACCCAGTTTCTTCTCCTTGAAATCAACAAACAGTTCATGATTCCTTGCAATGTGTCTTGTCACAGCAAAATCAACCTACCAAGAAGTTGGAGAATACTCTATGACCAATGCTTCAATGATAGTCATAGCAATCTCCTTGCCTTTATTTTTGGGATTTCTATTCTTTGGACAGTTTATCTTGAAATTTCCTCTTTCACCACATCGATAACAAGCATCTCAAAATTTGTTATCTTGTCTTGGTTTCCTTTTCCATCGCTTCTTAAACTGCTTAATTTGGGTTTGGGCTTGTATGGAGTTGCTTGTGAAGATTGTGTCATCATCAAACTGCTTGATGCATTGTCCCTCTTTCTTCTCTTCATTCTATCTTCCTTGAGCATTAGCAATACAAGGAGTGTAGTCATTGCAAGATTTTTGCCTGAATGCTTTAAAAATGTGACTACGTGATCCCATGATGGAGGAATACTATTGAGAACAACTGTGACTTGCATTTTGTCTGATAGAGTGTGACTAGCATCAACAAGTTCTTTTGCAATAAGTTCCAATTGGTTCACATGATCTCCAACAACGTCACCCTCATTCATCTTGATATTGTTGAATTTTCCTAGCCACAATTGTAGACAATATCACAAAACAATAAATACTTTTAATACAATTGTTTTGATACAACACCTTTAATACAACACACCACACTTTTAATTATAGCAAACCACACCAAACTATAATTTAATAAATCAAACACAATAAACAGTAAAATAAATACACTTAATATGCTTATGGATAATAATGCCTTCCCTGATACTTGTAGGGACTTCCTCGAGGATATGCTTCACCATGACTTGAATTAGAATGGTACTGGTAAGGATTTTCCCAAAATCCTTGACTTGATTGAGAACTTTTACCCCTTTGGAAACTTTTGTAGCAAAAAATGAGGATTTGGATACCTTCTTGAATAATTTTCCTCGTTGTACAGATTGCAACGATGCTTGAATGGCATTAATTGGGTTTCAGATGAGCTAGAAAATCCCAAATTAAGGTTTCTAGTCCAAATCGTGCGAATCAGACCGAATTGGTGGTTCACTAGTTGACCATACTGATGGGTTAAACCAGGGTCAAGGGTTAGGTCAGGTGCGCGAGTGAAGGGGTGGGTCAAACTAGAGGTGCGGATGAGAATGGGGGCACGGGTCAGAACTTGCACCTAGGTCGATCCACAAACCGGATCTGGGCTTGATTGATGTGCCTGGCCTGATTTGGATCATGGGTCGAAATAGGATATTCAAAAGTAAACTTTTGAAACTAATTTGGGATTTGTTTGTGGGCCGTTTGTCTAATATGTGGGCCTATTCTAGACACGAATTAGGCTTCAACAACAGACTTGAATTGAATTGAACTTGGCTCTTTTAAATTTCTAGAAACTTCCTTGCCCCAAACGACATTGTCGTTACCTATTCCCCAATGGCTTAAGCCTTCTTCTTCATGCAATGCACACACACTTGTAGAGAATATCAGAGTAGTGTATTGTAGCGGCTTCTTGTGCGACGGTGATGAAGACTTCTTGGCTTGAACAAATTTTTGCAGTGGCTTGGGCTAGACCGATTTGCGCAGCACTAGGATGGATTTGGGCGGCAGTAGTGAGATCTCCACCACGCTGTTGCTTTCATATTCTTCTTCGTCGGAATTGAAAGATTGATCTCCAACGCTTTTTGAACTTTCTGAAAAACATCCGTCTCCAGTAGTTTCGTTCTTCTTCACAAAATCCTTGATTGCACTAGGAACTTCATTGAGAATATTTTTCTCACTGCGAATATCTTTTTCATTTGATTTTTCAGCAAATCTCTTCTAATATTTTTCTTCTTTGTTGTAGAGATCTTCAAGTCGCACTAAATCTCTAGTATAGCGCACATCGCCTATCGTCACTCACTACAAGAAAAATCATTTATTGCAACGAAAAAAATCGTTGCAATAAGTCCATTTTCGTTGCAATAGACATCTATTGCAACGACCAAAAAGTCGTTGTGAGCCGTTGTAATAAACTCTGAGGCAATAGGTTAATGCAACAGTAATTTTGTTGCAATAAACTATCGTTAATGCAACGACTTTTTTGTTGTAATAAGTTATTGCTTTGACAATTTCGTTGCAATAGACTACAAAAATAATTGGTACTAACTTATTACAACGAATTTCTCGTTGTAATAAGTTATTGCTTCGGCAATTTCGTTGCAATAGACTACAAAAATAATTGGTACTAACTTATTACAACGACTTCTTTGTTGTAATAAGTTATTGCTTCAGCCCTTTCGTTGTAATATACTACAAAAATAATTGGTACTAACTTATTACAACGAAAAAGTCGTTGTAATATGTTATTGCTTCGGCAATTTTGTTGCAATAGATTTCAAAAATAATTGGTACTAATTTATTACAACAACTTCCTCGTTGTAATAACTTATTGCTTCAGCAATTTCGTTGCAATAAACTACAAAAATTTGTACTAACTTATTACAACGACTTTCTCGTTGTAATAACTTATTGCTTCGGCAAATTCGTTGCAATAGACTGCAAAATAATTGGCACTAACTAATTACAACAACTTTCTCATTGTAATAACTTATTGCTTCGGCAATTTCATTGCAATAGACTACAAAAATAATTGGTACTAACTTATTACAACGAAAAAGTCGTTGTAATATGTTATTGCTTTAGCAATTCCGTTGCAATAGACTGCCAAAATAATTAGGACTAATTTATTACAACGACTTCCTCGTTGTAATAAGTTAGTACCAATTATTTTTGTAGTCTATTGCAACGAAATTGCCGAAGCAATAAGTTATTACAATGAGAAAGTTGTTGTAATAACTTATTGCTTCGGCAATTTCGTTGCAAAAGATAGTCTTTTTTTTTTTTTTTAATAATTATATTTAATTGTCTTTTAACCTATCATACAATATAAATACATATTTTGTCCCTTAACCTGTTTTACATGCAAAATAAAATATATACAATCTCAATCCAAAAGTCAAAATACTTCATTATATACTAAAAGATACATATTACTATACATAAATTTCCCCTTTTAACTTAAAAATAAATACAACTTAAGAAAAATAGATACAACGAATTTATATTCAAAAGTATGTACAAATCTTCTCTTTTAGGCTTCAGAGCTTCTTCCAAAAAGTGCAATCCATGCATGATTCACGACATACCTCATTGATGTCCTCCCTATAAAATTCAAAGAAAATATATAAAGTTCCTTATATATAAAGTTCCTTACCCAAAAAGAGGACCATGATCTGCGTGACATACTTCATTCTATCTATATGAACAATCACACTTGTGTGTGCATAATATGCTTGAGTCAACCTGAAAGAGAGAGAGAGAGAGGAGGGTATGCATACCTGCAGTAGCAGAAACTAATTGTCTCCACTTACTATGATGCTCACACAAATGTCCAATTAGCCTCTGTAAAATGCTTTTCAGCATGAACTCCTTTTCAGATTCAGCATGCAAAAGCTCTCCCAACAATTTCTTGATAGTTGGAGTCCAATACCTGAAGAAGCCCTGAAATGTTAGGCAAGAAGCAAAATAAAAATTAGTTGAGATATAAAACTCAAATTAAAGTGCTGCTAATAAGGCACTTTAGAATTAACTTTAACTATGGATTAATAATGGCAAAAATAAAATCGTAACCAAAAGAATCAATAAATTCTGGTATTACTCTAACTATGCCATGTCAACATGACAGATTGCTTCATTTGAATTATACATTAAACTTCACAATGCAATATGATTAGGCCATTAATTCACAACCACGTAGAGTTGATATAAACTCTAGGAGCTGTTTTTTTCCTGCATCCTCATCTCATATAGAACCACTTTGTAGGCATTCCTTCCATTAGCTTCACTGCATTGAATTAATGTCCGTAACCACCAGTAGATTATTTATATAATATAAATTCTAATAAATACAAATTCGTGCACCTAGTCAGATTGGATCTACCTGCTAGCAAAAACGTGTGCAAGCAACCGCTCTATGTTTGGGAGCTTGGACAGTGCTTTTCGAAATTCAAGTGCAAAAGCTAAATTAACTCCCTAAAAAGCAAAGTATATATCAAATACTGCCAAAAAATCTTGATGCATGTAAAAGGCAGTCAAAACGCTGCTAAAAAATCTTGATGTCATGTTAATGACCAGCCTCATACAAGTATAGTTTGATGTGTAACAGTAACAATTTAAGAAGTTTATGTAGGTCATATTTTATAATATATATATATATATATATATATATATATATATATATATATTATATTATATATAATTGGCATAGAGTAAAATGTTCAGACTGTAAAATGTTCAGACTATAGCTTGAACTTATAAATTGAATGTTATCGTGCAAACTATCGACCACTTGAAACCTTCACCAAAAGCAGTACATGGAATCAATTGAAGAAAAAAAAAATTAAAGGGAAAAGTTGCAGTCATTAGGTTGTGAAACATAAGAACAAGTGAGAGTGCCTTCCCCAATTAATGGGACTAAGCAATATGATTAAACAATCCAGGTTCTACTCTAATTAACAAATCCATA
Organism: Fagus sylvatica; assembly: GCA_907173295.1. NCBI lineage: Eukaryota > Viridiplantae > Streptophyta > Magnoliopsida > Fagales > Fagaceae > Fagus > Fagus sylvatica. The sequence continues at coordinate 30,780,256 of OU015769.1, forward strand.
AACATCGAAAGATAATTTTCTGAAAACAAAATTGCTTACATATATTCTAAAAATAAAATTTGACCATAGCCAACAATATCATTTTGCTATAGTTCAAGGCATATGTTGAATCGAGAACCCTTGGAAGGAATTAATAATAATGGAATGTAAGAAGTAAGCATATCAATGCGGAACTCACCCGCAAACCTCCAACGCATCTTGTCGTTCCCTAATCAACTCTAGATGATATAAAGGCCTTGCAAGCCATGTCTTGAGCAACCTCTTCCCAACTGCTGTCACACAGCAGTTCAATTGGGCATAGAGCATCCTAAAAAGAGGCAGGGAAAAGAACATCAGAAGAAGGTGAAAATGACAATAAACTACAAGATATTAATGAGCATAGAGAAAGGTTACCCTGAAGAGTCTCCATCTCTGCTATTCTAAAATATTCACAATTAGATATCAGGGTAGACACCAAACTAAGAAAAGAATTACCATAAACAACCAAAGAGTATAGTAACAAGATGATGACTAACTATCATAATATCCTGTTACACTTTCTACCCATAATGATTGTTTAATCAACATCCAAAACCATTAACCATTCCGTAAGGGTAGTATGATTATGACCATCACAAAAATGCATTCGAACTTTTAGTTATTGCCATCAAGACAGAGGTCCACGTAAGTTTAATAAATTAACCATCTATCCTAGATTGGACTTAACCATTAGACATCTAGAATCATATTTTAATCTTTATACAAAATAATATTAAAATATGTATATATATCTCCTCAGTAATTAATTTTAGGAAACAGAATAACAATGTCGATGTACTCAATCCAATTAATACCTTCATATATTGCAAGCCAAGTTCCTTTGCTCCTACATGTGCATCCATTTCAAAAAGTTCACAAAACTTGCCCATCTGCTCCAACAAAAATGAAATGATTATCACTTAACTGCAATAACAACAATGACAACCTTGATAACAGTATCAAGCTTTACTTAATCAATATGAGCTACATGTATACCGTGAAAAATAACACCTTGTCCATATGCTTTGACTTAAACTCCCACCATTGGCTCTTCACGATAATAAAGGCCTCTAGATTTAAATACAAAATGAAAAATACATAAAATCCATTGAGCCACATATTGTCTGAAAGCATATAAGCAATCACCTGGTCACCTGATAAACTCTTTAAAATGCATAAAATCCATTGAACCACATATTTTCTGAAAAATACTTAAACTCACACCAGTGACAAATTACTATAAATAAAAAATGTCACCTCTATTACAGGCACTCCCATGAGTCTTAAAAGTCTTTTGCAGTCCTCATTGTGTTGCTTTATCACCTGCAAAATTAAGGAGCACATGGTATCAAAAGCTTGCATAAATTATATTTTCACTATAACTTAAACTATAAAATTTCTTGCTTGACAAACTGCATAAAAACAAGTGTTCAAAGAATATAGTGCTAAGTGCTAACGTTCCACAATAATCATAAACCACATTTGACAATAGAGAAGAAAGAGATATGGAAAAGTACCCAACTTCACTATCTGTTTACTGAATGACTTCCTTATCGCTAGCCTGCAAATGACAACAAAAAGAATCTATGTTACACATGTTATAAATTAATAAGAAAATAGAAACAACAGAAATATTTCAAGGACCTCAAAGTATACAAGTTTAACTTGGTCTAGTTATCTATATGTACTGTTCTATTCACGCCTTACTTCCCTGGGTATTGCAAAGAACACACAATCAAAAAATCCCAATGAAAGGTGAACAAGGGAATATGAGAGAAGTTAGCTAACACAGAGTTTAAAATGCAAGAACTTGTGTCAGTATCATACCTGCATCAATGGCTACTGACCAGTGAACAGTCTTTCTATGGCTGCATCAATGGCTAAGATGTTCATTCACAAAAAATATACATTGCCTAGACATTTTATAATGATCTTTGAATTATTTAGCAAAAAAAATATAATGATCTTAGAATTCTTTTTCTTTATTTTCATCATATTAAAGTACCTCCCCCCACCCAAAATAAACCAAAGAGAAGTGAAGAAAAAAATCTACATGTTGTTAGAGAACTTATATGCAGTTGAAAGGAAACCTTTAACAGGTTTGCAAGTGGTCTTCCAGACTATTTTGACTTGTACGTGATTATGAATGTGATCATGTAAAAAGGAAATAGTTAATCAGGGATGGGTTGGCATAGGTTGCAGACAGTCTAGCTGATCATTTGAAACATTTTTATTTTTCTTACAATATCAATACTTTCATGAACATAGTTTCCTTTGAAGCTCTTTTCTTTCTTGAACATAGTTTCCTCTAAAAATCTTTTCTTTCTTAAACATAGCTTTAGAAACTTTCATGCATATCCACAATTCACCACTTAAAACATTTGAAATATCATTTCTTAAAACTTGCATAATCCTTTCTTTTTGCAAACGCAATATAATTCAAGTAACTCATAATAAATCAAAAACATTTGATACATATCCATTTTCTTAAGAAACATGGGCTATTAACCCTCATGACACAATCCCCTTACCTCGATCCAGCAGCAGCACAACAGTCTCAAAGCTTGTAGTGGAGTTCTCTACTTTCCTTGTTCAGTCCCTAGACCAAAGGATATTAAAATCCAATGATTAGTAGACATTCTAACTCACAAAAGTACTCATAGCTTCCCTTAACTATTAATTCTATAGGTTTTCTAATCCTTCTCACATCCTTAACCCTATTTAGGTTCCTAGGAGTCTATATGATGCAACCCAAAGGCAACCAAACAAGCAAACAAAACAATAGTGGCAAAACATCAAAACTAGTTCTATTTACTGCCTAAAACAGAAACCGTATTGTAGGACTCAAAACATTTATTTTCTATACTAGATGGTATAATTAGGACATATAAAAATTCACCCATTCAGTAAACACATCATTTATCATGAATACCAAATTTCAGCTCAATTCACTTATCCAATTGCACGAATAAATTCTTTAAAGTCTCACTATTTCGTGTTGCTGTAAATCAGATTACCTACAGGACAGTCCCCTTATACAATTCATTTGGACCACTTAAAGTTATCAAAGTAACTTGAAATTTAACAGGGATGACCTCATATATATGTAAAGGCTACCACAGAAAATTCAGATTGAGATAACATCTCTAGAATTTATTAAAATTCTCGTCATGTGATAAACACAAATCTGTCCTGACAGATATAGGGTCTCATAAGAAAATTAATAACTCTTTCAATATCAATCCAAATACTATAATTCTTGATTCTAAACTCAAGCCCTGTGTGTTAAATTTCATTATATTCATTTTGTATTAAGATTCAAAATATACCAATTACCACGAATATTTAATCACTACAAACACAGACACTGTCCATTTGACAGATTTGTAGGATTTTCTTATAAATTCTCAAAAGGTATTCAAATAACCATATTTTCAAGTGAGATTTTAAACACCTATACTAGACATATAATAAATCAATCTTCAACAAACCGTTTCCCAAATTACTTTTTACAAAAATCCCAGAATTTCATACAACTTTCTGCTCTCTGCAGAAAACAGAAACAGAGGGTATTCTTCATCAAAAACTAAAAAATCACCCATGGTCACACATATACTCATGAACCAAGAAGAATATCAAATCCATAAGCAAACCCACATATAGATTCAACCATAACCCTTCACAACCAAATTTCAAAATACCCAAATGATATGGAAAATTCGGATTTCACAATGCTACCAAATCCTCCTAACCTTCCCAATCTTTCAAGGATCTACCATAATAATCATATTATAACAAAACCCAAAGGATCTCATAGAGAAATTTGAGAGGAAAGTTCAGTTTTTACCTTCAAAACGATTGCGTAAGCATCTAAAGCTTTAAAGATGTTTCCGATGAGTTGGCCGGAAAACGGTGGTTGGAAGGAGGTAGGTGATGACCGGAGGTGGTGCTCTTTAGTGGGGATGGTGCTGGGGTGGCTGACCCAATGATGAGGGAGAGGAGAGAGAGACGGGTAGAGAAAGAGAGGGGGAGAGGGTGTGTGTGTGCTGGTGGAAAAAGAAAGAAAATGAAAGAGTGAGGGAGGGTCACAGGTGAGGAGAGAAAAGAAGAAAAATGAGTGGTGGAGGTGATGTGGGGTAGGTGGGTTTTGTTAAATCTTGCATGTGATGCAATAGTGCGGGGCATCACACTCTTCGCTGCGATTTTTCTTGTGTTTTTGGTTTTTGGTTCGTGAAGTTCCTGGAGTTTCAGTTTGGGGTTTGCAATTTTGTGAGAAAACAAGCCAACAATTGTTTACTTGACTTCTAGATCTGGAAAAGCCCAAGCCATTTCCGAAAATTGCCATGGTCATCTAAGAAGCTTTTGGCACTGTGTGGAAAGATAGGAGAGGGTTTTGGAGAGAGATTGAGGAGGTAAAGCGGAAGTAAAAGAAAGAGATGGAGGGAATTGGGAAAATGGAATTAGAAAAATCGCGGTAAGATCGAAAATCTACGCGGGATTCATAGATTTTGCTATTACAACAAGCTTTCCAGATGCAATAAGGTGTTTAGGTTATTGCAACAACTTTCTAGATGCAATATCATAATTAGAAAAATGGCATTTTGTTATCGCAACAACTTTCTTTGAAGCAATAAGATGGGTACCTTATTGCTTCAACCTTTCTTGTTGCAATATCATAGATATGTTATTACAACAACTTTTCTTGATGCGATAGGCTAATGCAATGAACTATTATAAGTTATCGCAACGAATTTATGTTGTTGCAATAACTTACCAATTTTCAAGTTACTATCGCAACGACTTTTAACTTGTAGAAGCAATAGGATGTCTAATACCACTAAAAAACTTTTTGTTGCAATAACACCTGATGTAATAATTGTATTTTGGTGTAGTGACTTGAAATAACTTTTATGTAGGATATGCAATTGAACGGTGGTGATTATACCAACAATTGAAGTTGCCAATCATAAAACATGTATGTCAATGGTCTTAGAGATCACTAACTAACAGCGTTTTTAAAGAATTTCTATTTCTCTCTTCTTCCACCATGAAGGCTTTGATACCACTAATGGAAATTAATAGACTCTAATGGAATGACCAATTGTCACGAATTTGAAATGATAGGGACTATTATATTTCTACGCGTTTTAAACGTTGGAGACCAAATGTGCAACTTAGATAATCGTTAGGAACTAATAGTGTATTTAATCCTTTATATATATATATTCATTTCCATTGAATGTATATATTAACCAAGTACAACGCACGATTCATTGTGCTTGAAAATAACCTTTTTAGGTAAGAAATTATAACATAAATACATTCATTTCCATTTAATGCAAGTATTAACCAAGTATAATCTATGATTCATGGTGCTTGAAAATAACATTTTCATATTCATTTCCATTGAATGCATATATTAACCAAGTACAATGCACGATTCATTGTGCTTGAAAATAGCCTTTTCAGGTAATAATTTATAAAGTAAATACATTTGTTTCTTTAATGCAAGTTTTAACCAAGTACACTGTATGATTCATGGTGCCACATTTTCAAGGTAAGAAATTGCTTGATTGAGAATTTCAATGTGATTTGGATTCTTTGAGAAGTGTAACGTGGATTGGAATTGAAAATGAGTATAATGCCAGCGTATGAAAATCCCATGAGCCGAGCTCATGCATTAATTCCTAATGAAACTTTTGTTTAGGAATTTCAATAGTCTGCTTTTAGGTGCTTCCTCTGTCACCTAAATATATATGAGGTGCCTATGGATACTATTAGCATCAAAGAAAGAAATATTATCTCATTCCAAGTGTGGTGAAAAAGTGAACGAGTGTGGCTATTGAGTGACTCGGTGAGTAGAAAATATAGAGGTATTTCTTGAGAATATTAGTACTATAGTTATAAAGAACTTTATATTGTCAAATTTTCTCTACTATATCAAAGTAAGGAGATTTTGTCAAATTCATGTTATTGGCGATGATATTATTGTGAAATAAATTTATATTATCTCCATTGTATTTGTATTTCTCTATTTGATTATAGTGGATTGATTGATTAGTACAATTTCAACAGAAACGTCTTCATTTTATTGTTATATGAATTGGAAGTGGTCATAACCATCAAAACTCCAAAATCACAATTAACTCATGCAAATACCATAATTTCAAATTGGTGCAAAACACAGTACTAAATTAATATTTTGTAATAAACTTTTACACCAAATTTATGTAATTTATTAATCTAAAAAAATTAAAACTAATAGATTTTCAAAATACATCCAATCATTTACTTCAAATTCTTACCAAAACAAAATGCCTAAAAATGACGTATCACTATCATTATCATATTACAACTTATAATATTAACCACGCATTGCGCAGGTTCTCTTCTAGTTGATAATAAATGGAAGATATATAGACTATTTACTAAAAGGAATCTAAATTAAAAGTATTAATGATGCAAAACCATATTCTACAAACTAAGCATTATAACTAGGAACCGGAAATTATGGTTTGGGATATTTTGGGCCAATGTTAATGTTAACATTTGATCTAATAGGGTTTACTTTTGGGTATGGGAATAGTGTGTAGGGGGTTATATATCCTGATATCTTGGTTATGTGAGCAATTTGTTGCAATGAACTAACACACACAAACACACACACACACACACAGAGAACGATGCCCTACGCAATGCTACAAAGCCATACATTTCAATTGCTTTCATTTTAACTTTTTGACCAGACAACCCATAAATTGAAATTCAAGGATTACGTACAACCGTCTTGAAGATTAAAACAACTGCTTACAACCTTTATGGATCAAATCAATTTAAGTCATTGATTGAAACACAGCTAAGAGAACCTAAAAAGACACAAAAGCTTAAATTAATTAATTAAATTATAATTTACAGTATTCTGAACAGTATTTATCTGCAGTAGAATTAATTATACTTGCTATAATGACTTGATGATGTGATGAATTTGAAAATAAAAATGAACTAGAAATGATCCGCTGTAAATAACAAGCTGTTTAATTTGTAGTTTTGGTTTTGCTTTATAAAACAATTCTTAAACAGAAATGGTGGCAAAAACATACTTCAAATAGCTACTACACATCTTGAAGCAAAAACATATCATTGTTCTTTATCATCAAATATATATAGGATATGTATCCATGGTTTCCTCTCCAAAGTACGTAGTTGGAGATTATCAATTGCGAAGACACCAGCAGCAATAAACTCAAAGAATTAAGTAATTAATAATTCGACACTAGAGAACAGGTGAGAAACGAGAACTACTGTCCAATGATTGCTAGGCTATTCATTTTTCTCCGGTATAACCATAACATGAAAAATCTTGGGGGTATTACAAAAGGGTAAAACTGGAACCCAAAATTTCCAAGAAATTAATTAACTGGAAGTACTAAAGAATCACGATTTCTAGTAATGGTAGAGCCGGAATGGTCACCTTTGTGACTAGTAGATAGTATATACTGAAAAGTAGAAACCAAAATGAAGAGAGAGAGAGAGAGGAGTCCTGATTAGTCGGATTGGACATGAGAACTACCAAAAAATACAACTACTTGTAGATCATAATGTGAACATCTTAGAAAACACTAAGATAGCAAAACAAAGCTTATCTAGTCACAAAGCGTTTTGGAAACCTTTTTAGAATTCATTCAAACTAATGATTTGACAAAACTAGGTTTGGATCCAAGAGGGCTTTTGGCATTTTAAATAGAAGGGCAGGTTTGAGGAGTTCCTAATCTAGCATCTATGAATGAACTTTGCAGTACCATTGAAGGCACTAAATTACTTGCGTAGGTATATATATATATGGTTCACACACACACACACACATGTATTAGGTCAACTAGGGTTCAAGAGTCTCCAAAGAACCGAAGGAAATTAAGGAACTTGACTGTAAGAGTTGGATTCAATTGCACAGAAATGTGGTAGAGGTTAATGAACAAAGCAAATATTTGCCTCAAGTAGGATGTGTGCATGTTTGTAAGGATGTCAATTAGTCAGTTTCAACTTATTTCCATCTGTCTTTAAGTAGGACTTGATCTATCGTATGTTAAACATTATATAGTTGGATTTGGTTAGTGTCACCTTTTGGTTCTATTTTAAAGGGAAATTGCAATTACACAATAGTTAAGGGGGAAAAAATGTAATTGGTCCTAATTTTACTATTATCTAAAATATTAAGTTATAGAAATTGAAAATTTAATGCACCTTTTTAGCTCAATTCTTTTGGATTACCCATCAATGATTTCTTTTAGAACTGAGGATATAAGCACCACTAGCCTACCAATAACAAGATTGGAAGAATTCGGTACACAAACGAAGTGGTGCACATCAATCTTTTCTCTTTCTTTTTGATGAATATAACTGAGCCACATATGTACATTAAATTGAAAGGCGATTGTAGCCTCATTTCCTAAAAAGTCATTGATGGTGTATCAAATCCAAAACCCCACGTTTCTATCGTAGTATCCTCACACGTGTCTTGGCTCAATACTAAAAAGGAGGTAAAATAAAGTGTATAATATATATTATGCTGACCCTTGTGGCATAGTTGCAAGCTGAATTTAACGAGCTGTTGATGCAGAAAGAAGAAAGTGTAGGTGATGCAACCATGTAAGAAAGGTGAAATTGTTGCCTTTAGAGTGATTTTTAGTTTGGACATGAGTTTAAAAGCTTTTCATGTGTTGGACTACTATCATGTGATCTTCAATTATCTAGAGCAAGACCTACATCCTTTCGAAGCAAAATATAAGAGTCTTAGGGTTAAATGAGCTTTAAATTGAGTCCCATTAAAATCTCTTGTATTTGAATAAGATACCTATTTTCGAATTGTGTTTACACATACCAAAAAAAAAAAAAAAAATTTTGCATGGTTTGATCATAAAAAGCAATTATCAATTTAATATTGTGAGTTATACAGGCATTTTATGTGCAGGGGAAAATATGAAATTTTACAGAACTCATGTGCACATTTTTTAGTATTATTTTCTTAATTATGATATAGATCATTCTAGAATTTCTAATAGTCTTCAGAGTTTTTCTTGGATTTTACTAAGAATTTGTTTATTAGTCACATTACAAGCTAGTGCTAGTAGGTTAAGTAAAAATCAATGAATCGAGACAAATATGCTTCATTTTATTCAAAGAACGTAATGGAATATTAATTGTTGTGACTTGTGAGTATTCAGATACATTGGCTTAGTCTTTCATTTCTATCTTTTCTTCTTTTCCAACTTATTTAACGCACTATTACAATTCATGTTACTATTCATAATCCTTAAACATTATAATTCTCTCTTTTACTTCCTTATTCACAACCCCAAACAGCTTGTTTGGTTGGAGGAAAGTGAATAGAAGGAAATTGAATTTTAAGGAATGAATTTTATATTCCTTTATTAGGGAGTTTGAATAATTACAATAGAATAACCATTTCATTTCATTCACGTAAAATGTTAAATTTTGATTCTCCCTAAAACCAGACAGAATAAGAGAGGAAAAAATGATTTTAAATGTAATTTTGGTGAAGTTACTATATTCCCTTAGAACCTATCTTTTTTAGCTCTTCAAACAAAATCATTTACTTTCCATTCATTATTTCTCTACAAACGTTCAAACAAGATGAATGATTAATTCTTTCCAATTCCTTCTCATTTTTTTTTTGTTTGTCATTTCTTTATGAATTTCCATAAACATAGGATAAATCATACTCTTTCCTTTATACACTTGAAAACCTAAAATCCTCAGGCCTTTAGCCACTAAATAGCCTATCAAACTAGCCTTAAAATCCAAACACATATGTTACCAATAAAATTTCTGCAACCTCATTCGCAATTGCAACACTTATTTTCATTTTAAACCCTATCTTCCTGAGTCAAATTATTTCTATGAACCCTAAAGTTTTTCTCTTAATTTCTATCATACCTTCTTTTATTTTTATTTTTTCCTTTTATTTTTTTTTTCTTTCTATTCTAAAACCCACCACACACATACTGTCCCTTAATCTGGTCTCTGTCAATTTGGTATTAGAGTGAAAATTCTAAGATAAGATTCTGGCAACTAAGTTTTATCCTACCCCATGATGGTGACTAATGCGGAAAAAGATTTTAGGTTCAAGGTTTTTTCTTAAGATTATTAATGGATTTAATATGATTTTGTAGAGACTGAGTCAAGGTTATTAAAATCGGGATCCTACGCAGGATTGGTGGAGGGACTTTGTGGATCGGATCGTAGGATCAGATCGTGGATCGTAAGATCCTACTTATTTGTCAAAAAAAGTGTAAAAACACATTAATAATGGCTTTGTATGTTAAATGTTCATTAGAATTATGATATTATCCATAAAAAAAAAAATAAATAAAGAGTTTTGCTTCAAGATAATGTAATTTGTACCATACATGAGATTGATATATCGTTATTCGCTATATCTATATTGACAAAAGATATATACTTAATTCTCAACACAATTTATTCAAAAATTTAATAAGTAATTACTAATTAGTTAGCAATTAAGTACGAAATAAGTGAAATAATGAATAACTACATTAAGTATCAACAGTATATAAGTCATAAGCTAAACATTCAATCATCCATTCTAAAATTCCTTCATCATAATCTGAATCTACAGAAAAATATCAGTAAACGTTAAGAATACATACTGATACAGTAAGAGTTTGAGACAATGAAGAGTTAAAAGCGAGCAGGCGAGGTTGGAAACGACGAAGGCAGTGACGGAGGCACAGCGGCAGCGACACAGTGGGTTTAGGGATTTTGGGAGCTGAGTATTGTGTGGGGTGTGGCTGGATTTTAATTGAGAATAGAGAGGGATTTCTTTGTCATTTCACAAGTTTTTTGGGCTAAAAGACTGGTTTTAATCATTTGAGCTGTTTTTATCTATTAGGCTCGTGTACTTCTCATCAACCTATAATATAAATTAGCCCAAATAACATGTTTAGTTGGATTGGAGTAGGATCGTAGGATCGAATGATCCTATCGATCCTACCGATCCTACTGCCGATCCTATTAGGGTGTGCGATCCTACCCCGATCTGGCTCTTTTTCAATATGTGGGATCGTAGGATCGTAAGATCTTACGATCCGGATCCCGATTTTAACAACCTTGGACTGAGTGTAAAGGAGTGCTAGAATAGTTGAAAGCTTTTCTACTATAGAGGAGATGTTGGAAAGATTGTAAGCTGGTATCTTGGGTAAAAATCTTACTAGAATAGCAATTGATCAAAAACTTGGATCTTCTAAGTAAGGCTCAACTTTTGCCCCACATTGTTGTCAAGCATTGAATCTATTCCGCCATTCAAAGTCACATGGAATCAGCCATGCAATTCGTTGCCATAGTAACTTCAATTGGGTATTGGTTCAATGCATCATGATGCTGCCTTCACTGGAGAAATTATGCCTTACCAATTACCACAAGTCCACTTTCAAGGAGAGCCAAAGGAATGCATGCTAATACAATGGAGATACCAAGGGGCAAGGTGAATATAACAATGATCACAAACAAGTCAAGACTATGGAAGACAATAAGGTTTATCTTGCTTTCATAGATTAACTCAAGAAATATTTTTAATAGAAATCTGTTCAAATCATCAATTTCATTATTTCAAATAAATTTAATGATTCTGAAAGTGAATGAAGAATTGATGCAAGTTTCAACTTTAAGAATATTTGTAATTTGACACTTCAAAACTTGAGGTTAACTATTTTTCCACAGAAGAAAATGATGCAGCCACAGAAGAAATGGTAAGTTGGTGGCTTTAGAGTGATTTTTGTGTTTTGGAAGCTTAAAAGCTTTTCATGAGTTAGGTCATCATAGGGTAACAAAAATTTTAATTAAGTCATTAGTTCATGAGTTATAGGCATTTTTATGTCCACGGACATATTTGGAATTTTTTTTCTTAAAATTCTTGCTCATAATTATATTTTGGGGTAATTTACTTAAATATGTTTTGTCTAAATCATTAGAAGAGTTTTAATGGTATTAAGAGTCTTTTATTAAGTTTTACTAAGAATTTTCTTATTTGTCAATCTATATAAATATGCTTCATTTTATTCAAAGAATTCATTAATTTTTTGAGTATTTTGAAGATGGGGGCACACTTGTTCTCTCTCCTTATTTCATTTTCTTTTGCATATTGAACATGTTATTGTTCACAGCCCTTTATTAACCAATAATTATTTCATACATTTGATATATACATCTTCCCACTCGTAGTGTGTGTACTTTATAACCGTGTAAAATCTACACGCCGTGAAATTAAGGGAGGATACATATATTCAATGTATGAGATATTTTCTCCGTATCAACATCCAAATTTTCTTTTTCCTTCTTTCTTCTTGGAACCTGAAGAGCCTCTTCCCTCCAAAATCCAGCACCACATAGCCTATCAAATCAACCTTAAAATCCAAAACATAGTTGTTGCTAATAAATTTCTACAACGTATCTTTCTTTGTTTCAACCTCTTTGATCATCCTTTTAAGCCTTATCTTCCTGAGCCAATAGCTTTTTAGAAGCCGTAAAGTCTTTCTCTAAACTCTAGAACATAATTTATCCTACTCTAAAGCGTACCATAACTATATGAAGACTCTCTTTTCTTCTTCTTCCACGTATTGTTAGTGTTCACTTTACTGTTCATAATCCTTAATCCTTAATCAAGAACAAATTTTATCTTTATTTACTTCTTTACAACCCAAAAGCATACTCTTTCCCTTATACACTTGAAACTTTAAAACCTAGCCACTAATTAGACTATCAAAACGATCTAAAACTCCTAAACATAGCCATTGCCAAGAACTTTCTGCAGCCTATCATTCTTTGTTTCAACCTCTTTTTATTTTTAAACCTATCTTCATGAGGGTAATGCTTTCTATAAACTATCCTTTCTTTCATTCTATAACATAGTTTTCCCTATACTGAAGCGTATCATAAACATGTGTACACAGATTGTCCCTAGTCTATCTTACTCAACATAGGCAGTAGGTCCTTCTAAAACATTCTACTCAACATATATAGGAAAAATTCAAATTCTAATATTATTAAATTAGATAAAAATAATAAATAGCAATAAAACAAAAAATGAAATTAAAAAAAAAAAAAAAATCCTATGGTTTCTTGATAGTAGATGACTTTTTTGTAACCATTTAGAAGAGGGTAATGTCTCACACCACCTTACATCACCTATTTCACACTATTCAAAAATTGTGGACTTGTATTCACAATTTGTGCATGTTAATATTCATACTTAGGTGATTTGTGGTGTAAGATAGTATTTATCCTATAATAATATGAGAAGATAATAATGCAATGCTTCTAGAAGTATCCTTTCTTTGACTAATAAACATCTCTCTTCTTTCAATTGCAAGAATTGAGAGCCGAATAAATATCATTTCTATAATTTTTTATGTTCTACTTTATTTTCCACCAATTGTAATACGTTACGTTTTTCTTTTTAATTTAAAATATTTAATTATTTTATAAGGAAAGAAAAAAAGAACATATATATGACATATATATTGCAGTTAATAGAGCATAAAGTAAAACAAAAACAAAAAAATATAGAAGATTTGTATTCTTAAGACCCAAATGGACCTCTATTCATACTGTATGTTTCCATGATCAGTTTTCTTCTCCAAATGCAATATCTAAAAAAATCGGTAAGAGTAGTTGTAATATATATATATATATATGAAAAAACTCTATCAAGATGTGCGAGAGTTAATTTTGTAGTAGATGCTTGGAAATGTGTTATAGGGTTTAGGAGAAAGGGAAGCTAAACGAAAGGTGATAATGTTGTATGATGAAAGAAGCACTAAAGACAAAACAGAATAGCACGGTGATATTACTACTATTTTGAATACAGCTGCCTGTAGCAGACTTAGGCAAAACCAACAGTATCATAAGGACTTTATAATCTAATAAGTGCTTTTACATTCCCAAATTGCAAATAAAATGGAGACTTTTAAGATTAGCATGCCATGAGAGTTATATATAGAGATAAACCTCCCTAACATGAAACTTGGAGAACACGGTGGTCAAAGTAGAGATAGCAACTTCGATCGAGTTCCTTTTTAACACTCTCTTCCATTTCATTCATTTGCCAGAAGATCCTGCAAGGAGTTAATAAAATCAGTTTAAAAGTTCACACTATCGCACCCATAACCAAAAGAAGAAGAATAAAGAGGTTAGGTGGAATTTGATGTCCCACGGAAACGAAATTTCCATTTTGTATTTTCTTAGCATCCAATGCCTACAACTTCTTTCTTTTGGTCAGAGCTTTTGCATACTGATACTAGAATCACTCATCAAGAACACTGAAGTCATTAGAAAAAATAATTGGAGTCACCAATTTCACTGTGTATAATGCATTTAATACTGAAAATCTAGTATTCATTCCATTAATTTATATATAGATGAGATGCATGGAAAAGTGATGAAATCAGCTTCATCTCATACACCATATGAAAACTTATGAAACGACTCTTTTTCTTTTTCTTTTTCTTTTTCTTTTTTCTTTTTTATTCCATGTCCAAACATACTAAACACATTATAAAACTTGTACTTTCCATCACCGAATCCAACTGTCTTGTAAAGGATTGTTCCACTACATGTAGCATAATTCATGTACTAGTTGTTTTGTTTTTTGCTTTATTATTTTTTATGATTCATGTAATAGTTTTAGTAATTGGGTAGAGCATGCATATATAAACAGGGGAAATGATTCTCTCCATTTAAAATTATAAATGATGTAGTAGTTTATACCTCTTTAGATTTGTAATATTTAATTTGCACATGAAATAGATCATGAAATATATGATATTTAGCTTGTACACCTGAAGGGTGAAATGGAGAGGATCATGTTCCATGTACACAGTTCAATAAAAATTATAAGCTTCATTTAGCATATGATAAATTTTCTGTTGTAGACAAAGTGCATGAGATGAATTCCAACAAACTAACTGGAAATTAAACATGATTTGATTAAGATCAGAAATAAATCATTTACCCAGGATTAACAGGTGTAATTACATATGGTTTTTGTCGTGCTCAAGAAGTCAATTAAGCTCATCATTCATTAATTATCATGAGCCATCTTCGATTATATTCTTTTAATCCAACAACAAGAGTGTTTAAAATGGTCTATGGACTAGGATTTACATGGGCCATGTTCAGTCCCCCCTCTCCCCGTTCTCCCCTCTCTTCGTCTAGAAATCGTGAGGTGGAGACTCATTAACAGTAATCTAATATTTTAGCTGGGATTTTTTCAGTATGCCAAAGTAAAAATATCTACTAGCTAGGAATGCTCTTGAACAAAAGTAACTTGTCTTGGTTTTTGGATCAATTAGAGAACCCTAACAAATCCTTGTCTTGGTGAAGATCTTCTCTACTGCTTCTTGAATGTATCTATATAGCTACATTGCCTAAAGGAAGCACTATCTGCTTATGTCCTATTGTTTCAAATACCCTCCACCTAGATATCAGCTAACATAAATTAATAGATGCAGAAAGTACACGACGGTAGCTCAAATATTTAAGTTTGAGTAGAACTAAATTTACTTCATTTCAAGATCGCTTGCGTACAATCTATTAATCTAATGCATATATTACAAAAGAAGTATAGTTTTGTACTAAATGTGAAGTTCCCCATGAAATGCCGACAGTAACATGTGAGATTGAGCAACATATATAGTAGTACAAAAACCTTTTTATTAACTGAGAGGTAACTGGGAAGCACAACGCTCAAGCATTTGATTGCCCCAACAAGAATTCCCTTTTAATCAAACCCAATGAATTTCTAGAGTACACAAAACTAAAGCATATTGTGATGAAAACAGAATAAATTTACTGTCCCACAAAATCTCGTATTGGACAAATGCAAATCTAGTGAAGGTACAAAGGGATACTACAAATAGAGATACAAAATATCAAAACTGCCCTTGCATAGATCTTCTGCACTAAAGAAAAGCAACCGGTGGGGCATTTTTCAAAGATTAATATTCAATTAGCATTGGGTTTCTCCTACATCCCAGAGATTCGATGGAATGATGACTATATTTTATATAAACTTATAAATGAGAAAAGCCATACGAAAAGCATGCATGAACAACTAATATATTAATTTAGGAGTTCAGTGAGAAACCTTAAACCTTAATTAATCATTTGTTTTCAATCATTTGTCTAATTAATTTAAGTTAACATGGGAAACTATATGATATCTAACTTGACCATTCATGGGGGCACAAAATCAGCAGAATCTCAAAAGAGCCAAATTAGGGAAAAGTTAATGCAAATAATACATATTTAATCAATGCATAACAAACACAGTGTCGTTTTTCTTTTCTTTTTTTTACATAATATGAGTGTGTGTGTGCGCACGCGCTTGAGATTGTATTCTTCTCAACATAATCACATCCAACTTCATAGTTTTGAAGCGAAAACGATGCTAAACTACATTGTCACCTTTGCATTTAGTGTTTCTAAGAGTAAAAGATGTTGTAGTTACTAAAAAGAAAGAATTCCATCTGAGGGACTAGTTCCTAATTTACAATCTTCTAGTACTTATACAAATTAGGGTTTCAGGGAAGATAATCTTTATTGGAAATCCGATTATGTAGCTTCACAGAGTACTAATGTCTAACTTACTAGTTATTAATTTGATAGTTATGATTCTCACTTATAATATCTTTTTCACTATCTTTCAAGGCCCACAAATCAAATTTAAAGCTGCAATATATATACATCAATAAATCATATAGACTAAATTTCATTAGATTTACTTCACAATAGTGATTTAATGCGTGACAGCCATCGATTTAGACTTCTCAGAAAAACACTATTCATCGAAAAATTGAAAGCAATTGATATAGGGATTACCATATTGAATCTAGAGACAAAGGAATCAAGACAAGTGCATGGTAGAACTTGATTCTTCATTTCCCTTGCTTTGATTAGTCTTCTTCTTTTTCTTCTTATATGGGATCCCCCTTGCCTTAGCTTGACACTCCCTCACTTCACGAAGATAAACACGGATTGCACCGCTAGCAAAGGGATTGGTCTCTGGTGACCCTCCATTCTCTTCATAAGCAGCTCTGAGGCGACCAATGAGAGCATCAAGGCTACCCCAAGCCTGTCTTAGTGGGCAGGTGCAAGGTGCAGGTGGCTCAGGTTGTCCATAGAACATACAGCCTTGAAGGTGAACTTTGGTCTTGCCAAACTGGTCAAGATATCGAAGAAAGTCCAACACATGGTTGCAATTGCACTGGGAGAGTGGAACTGGGGGCCTTTGGTTCTTCAAGTACTGACCAAAGGTGTTCCAGTCCCTTCTTTTCTGTGACTCATATCGGCTCGGTGTTGTTGGCTGCTGTTGTTGTTGCTGATGGTGGTGGTGGTGGTGGTGGTGATGATCAGTGGGAGAGCTTGACGATCCTTCTGCCAAATCTTTCCCACTAGACATCGCTGTGATTAGTGAAGATTGGTAAATTTAATTTTTCCTAAATAAAGCAAGAAACAGGTGTGGGGTGAAAGGAATAGGAATTGAGAGAGTGGTGGAAGATGAAGATCACATCATGAGGCTATTGAGTAGACATGCCATGGGGCCATATGGGTTGCTTTCTGTTCATCTTTTTCTTCATCTTTCATTCTAATTAATCCTTTTTTTATTAGTGATATCACCATTAACTATACGTTTCCCCTCTAAGCGTACAATTATTGTATGCTTTTGTCAACATAAGCCTTAACATTTAATTAATTATCAAGGCTTATTTACAATTATTGCCCCAGCTGCTGACAAGGTCAGTTAGTAAGTGCAATTGGAGTAGCTAGGTTGTGATGTGCTAAGAATTAATTGATCAATCCCATAAACTGTATCAATCAAATTATGCATGTACCAAATTATATATATAGTAAGTTAAAATGGACAATAATGAATACCATGGCTTATGTTAAGGCTTTTGTCAACATAAGCCTTAACATTTAATTAATTATCAAGGCTTATTTACAATTATTGCCCCAGCTGCTGACAAGGTCAGTTAGTAAGTGCAATTGGAGTAGCTAGGTTGTGATGTGCTAAGAATTAATTGATCAATCCCATAAACTGTATCAATCAAATTATGCATGTACCAAATTATATATATAGTAAGTTAAAATGGACAATAATGAATACCATGGCTTATGTTAAGGCTTTTGTCAACATAAGCCTTAACATTTAATTAATTATCAAGGCTTATTTACAATTATTGCCCCAGCTGCTGACAAGGTCAGTTAGTAAGTGCAATTGGAGTAGCTAGGTTGTGATGTGCTAAGAATTAATTGATCAATCCCATAAACTGTATCAATCAAATTATGCATGTACCAAATTATATATATAGTAAGTTAAAATGGACAATAATGAATACCATGGCTGTCTGCTGTTGCTATTAATTGCTTCTATACTTATTCTTGTTATAGTGGGAGTAGTATAGTGTACGTTGGTGAAAACAAGTTGCAACAATTGGGAACAATTGTGTTCGTATTGCACTATTTATATATTTGACTGATGAAGTAGAAAGGTAAATGTGAATGAGATCTGCTATTAAGATTTGGTGTTGCTGTGGTTGTCCTTTTCAGGGAAAACTGGAATTTGCACACACAAACCCTAGAACAGGAGACATACTAAAATAACCACACGAAGACTAAAAAATACCAATCAAACCTGTTCTAGAACTCACAGCTTAATTTATAATATAAACAATATTACTGCATGCATGTCATAGGATACACATTGCACGGCCCTGCTTCAATTACAGGATACATGCATCTTCCTAATCTTTCTCCCCTCTTTATGCATGTATAACATCATATACATGTTATTATCAAAAAATAAATAAATAAATAAATAAAACATCATATACATGTGAGTTGGGACAAAAGCTTTTTAATTATAAGTTGTTTAAACGATTTGAGTTAGTGAAATGCTTAACACATACACACACACAAACATCTAGTGCAAAATAAAAGTTTAGGTCAGGCATGTGATCATATTTTGGCTTTAAGCCTAATGTGGTAGTTCTTGTACATACTAATTTAATTTTCACTTGCCATGATTTGAAAGGAGGGAACCCTGAGGTACACGTCAATTTGAACGAGATGACAGCCGACCAATTTTGTGGGGGTCCCACGTGTGAGTATCCATCCTCCTTAATTCTGTCCACATCCTAAGACTTTAACCGTCTGATGTACTATTATTTTTCCACAAGTCTAAAAATGATTTATTTGATATGGTAAAAAAAATATACATCTTTCCCATATATCAAATGAAATATTAGAATTAGTCTACCCTAACATAAGAGGCCAACAATGATTAAAAAGCTAGCATTGCCTTGGAAGAAAATTTGATTCTGGAAAATCATGGAATCCATCTTAATTCAGTTTAATTGATGAAACTATATATGTGTTGAAAATCAAAACTTATGACTAACTATTCCACTTAATTAAGTCTTGTTCAAGTTAGATTTGGGTGACCATAAGACAAGGCGCCGCAACATTATTTGAGCTCAGGCACTGACTCTTTGCTTTTTCTTTTTTCTTTTTTATATAGACTCTTTGCTTTGGGTCAGGCGATTGGGCATGAATTATTGCGAAAGGGCGCAGGACAAAAATTATTGCGAAAGGGCTCAGGACAAAATTTTGTGAAATTATAATGGTATTGCAACATTTATAAAGAGCAGGACTGCACAGGGAGTGGCAGGTTTATGTTTAACCCACAAATATGTATGAATACAGAAATTTTTGTTGCGGACCTATTATACATCCATAATTGTTTATGTCAACCCCATTCACACCGATCATCCAGTTGATCTGTTTTTCGGCAGCCACCACTCATGATTCTTATGGTTGACAAGTGTTAACTAATTTCATCCTTCACTCTTCATTAAAAAACACTTTTTTTTTTTTAGATACGATACGATTTGAGATTTATGACGTCTGGTCCATGATGATTATTCTTTTGAGATAGCAAAAACAATTATTTTTTATGGCTAAACTATACTTTTGGTTCTTGAAATTTTTTACAAAGTTTTAATTTGGTCCTTGAAATTGTTTTCGTGTCATATGAGTCATCGTTTCTCAAAATGTGCTAATGTGGTCCTTTTGTAATAACATTTTTGTACGGGAAATGATGATGTGTTAGCATTTGAAATAGAAAATGTTGATGCAGAACTGTTTAGTTACCTAACAAGTGGGTTGGAATTTTTTATTAAAAAAAGAAGAAGACATGTTTGACCTCAAGAATTTTGGAAATGATTTAAATGATCAAAAAGTTTGAGGTATGACATGTCTTGTTTTGTTTTAATAAAATACCAACATTTTCCATTGTAAATGTTAACAAATCATCATTTTTTGTACAAAAAGATCGTGATGTTATGACAGAAGGACTATATTGACACGTTTTGTGAAAAATAAGGACTAAAATGACATCAAAAATATTCCAGGGATCATATTGAAATTTGTGAAATTTTTAAAGACCTAAAGTATAGTTTAGCCTATTTTTATTTGTCATTTTATATTCAATTCAACTAAAGAAAATTTTCTTATCATTTCAAAATTCATCGGTTTATTTTTATTTGCAAAGGGACTGAATTATCCATGAAATTAGCTTGTTATATAAAAGAATATTATTCAAAATAAAGATGAAATTAAGATTGTATCAACTCGATAGCACATGTGCTTGCCAAGTCTGTTATTTCTCTCCGCCTCCCTTTCTGTTTTAGTAAGACTCTCTTCCTCCCTCTATTAAAAATACTTGGCTATGAGACGTCTCTTTGTTCCTTGATTTCGTCTTAATGAAATTGATTATGTAGCCAAAAAAAAAACAATTAAACATTTATGTATTTCACTACTGACCTCACAGCCTCCAAGGCCAAATCATGGGCAGAAAAAAAATAGTACAGATTGTTTGAAAACCATGTTGTTTGTCATGCTAAATGTTGCTTTTATCCGTGTAGACTGTCCTTGGGACGTCCAAAATTGTACACATTTCCTTTTTTTTTTTTTTTTTTTCAACTTTGGTTTGTCTTTGTTAAACATTCTATTACCGTACAATAGTTTTAGACAGTTGAAATTAAAAATTATTTTTTAAACTTTTTATTTTAACAGCCCTAACAAAAAAGGAAAATAACTTTTTATATTTATATGTCTATTTGGACGATGGAAATAAAATGTTGAAAAATTTTCAATCTTAAGCATCTAAAAGTAATAAATAATACACGTTTATCACAGACAGTTCAAACTCTTGCCTTAGATCTCAAAATCTTTTCCTTTTACAACACAATTCCACTCGTGCCTTTGTTTAAATTCTAACAATTACGGCCCGAAAATGACATCAACATGCAGCGTATCAAAATTTGGCCAATAATAATGTCTTCATGAGTTCTTTTAATTCTTTATATGCAGCAGTTTTTATTGCATTCATCAGGTAAATATTGTCATATCTGTAATTGCCACCAATGACAAAAGTCATAGAATGAGGAACATTACAATATTTTTAGAGCATTCCGATCCGCTTATATAAAATTTATCTACTATACCTCTCCAAAAAGCTACTTTTATATTTTATCTATCAACTTTTACAAAATAGCTCACATCTCATTATCTATTTTACATTATATTTTATTAAAATATTATAAAACAATCATTTATTATTATTTTTCTCATACACCCCAAACACCAGCAAATTCACCGGCAACCACCACACACCCCACCGGCAAAGCTTCAAAACCACGACAATCACCAAAAAATGCAAAGAATTAAACACAAATCTTCAATTCTAACCCACAAATCAAATACAAATCTTCAACCTATATCCACAACCACCACAAATATAGAGAATTAGACATGCCCCTCAATCCACCATAATACAGACCATCACACATCACAAACCCACGACCACAGAACATCACACATGACAAACTCATAACCACCACACATCGCAAACCCAAACAATGCAACCCATGGGAGCAAACCCAAATTCCACAACCCATCAGAGCAAGCTAAAAGCCATCACTGCAAGAGAGGACAGATAAGAGCAAACTCGAAACCGGAATGCAACGCAACCCAACACATTGGCCCCAATGCCAAAAACTAGCAATCCATGCTTCCTCAACCCCCAAACCACGACCTCCTCATCGCCCTAGGCCAGATAGGCCACCACAGGAAACGTCAACGTCAACAACGCACGGTGGGAAATAAGGTAGAGAGAGAGAGAGAGAGAGAGAGAGAGATTTTTAGAGAGGAAAGAGCATAGGAGAGAGATTTTTGAGAGGAATAGTTGTTCTGAGAAAGTGAAGGGCAAATGAGAGAGAAGTGAGAATAAAGAATAAAAATGATTAAAACAAAAACTTTTACAGGAGTTACAGTCGTCGGTAAAGGTACTGAGTACTATAGTTTTGTGTAAAATAGATGATAATGATATATAACCGGTTGGGACACATTTTTTGTGATGTTTTTGCTACATGGCTCTTTATTCTAGCCAAAAATGTATTTTACATGGCTAGATGAGAATGCTCTTACACAACTATTTTTCCTCTTGGAAAAAGAAATCATATGCTAAGCCCAATGCTAGTTAAATGTAAGTTCAATCATACTCTAGAAAGTTGCACGGTTTTAAATTTTACAAATGTAACATATATAGCTGCGTTTGACCAGCAACAATTTAAAATTGAAATTAAAGTGAACATAAAATTGCCCCATAAGCAATCTCTCTCTCTCTCTCTCTCTCTCTCTCTCTCTCTCTCTCTCTCTCTCTCTCTCTCTCTCTCTCTTCCCTTGAAAGGTGACTAAGATCATGTTATTTCTAACCCCGAGTGTCTACTGTCATGTAGTTTTGCCCAAGCCATGTGGAACAATGACTTAAATTTTTCAAAACTACATTCAACCCAAGCTTCTACTTTCATCGATCTTACCTGGTTTGCAAAAGACAGCTTGCCGAATCTAAACATGGACAAATTTGCTATCATTGCTTGGGCTATATGCCAACAGTGGAACGCTTTGAGAGTTAACAATGATGTTGAATCGTCGGGTCGAGTTTATCAAACGGCAGTAGATCTCTTATAAGAATTCCACCATACAAATGCAAATCGCTCCCACAATTCCACTGTTACTGAGGCCCCATACAGATGGTTTCCTCCTCCAAGCGGTGTATTGAAAGCAAATTTTGATGGTGCCATGTTTCTGGGTCAATCAACTGCGGCTTTAGGTGTTATCATTCGCAATGACAGGGGTACTCCACTGGCAACCATTTCTAGGAATATAGCCATGCTTGCATCTATGGAAGTTGTTGAAGCTCGAGCAAGACATGAACTTGTTCTATTAGCTCTCCGTCTATGTTCATCTAGATTAATTTTTGAAGGCGATAGTGGTATTATTATAAATGCATTACGGAACAATGATCCATGCCTTACTCTTTTTGGAAATATCATTGAAAATGTAAAATTTCTCGCTTCATCTCTCCCATTTGTGTCTTTTGTTCACACCAAACGTCAAGGAAACTCGGTGGCTCATATTCTAGCTCGAAAATCTAAAGATTTGATTAATGTAAATCAATGACTTCATGATATGCCATCTAATAGTCACTCTACTTTGGATGTAGACTTTCTAAGTATTCCTTCTTAATATATGAATTATTTTCTTCTAAAAAAAGAAAAAAAGTTGTTTTATGGGGATTGAGATCTCATACAATACTAAAAGCATTGCATGAGCTGCAATTCCTTTGGATTGATTGAGATTGAAAGTTAACTTCTTAAATTTCAATCTCTTTCAATCTCAACCATTGAATAAAAAATTGTTAAAAAATGAAAAAAGTGAAAAAGTAAGAAAGATGAGAGAGAAAGATATTGTATCCCATATAATATTTTTGAGTATTGCATCAGATCTAAATCCGTTGACTATTGAGGATTAACTTAAGGATTTTGGACCACACAACATTAATGATGAAAATTTCCTAATTAACCTTTTCGTTTTATTTTTTATTTTATTTTTTTGTGTGTGTGTGTATTTTTTGTGTATCCCTCCATAAAGCAATCTCTCTCAATCACACACACAGATGTATCCACTCACGTTATGTATATATATATATATATATATATATTTGTGTTGCTTTTTATTTCCTTATATTGTTAACATCTTGGTACAATGTGCTTGCTATATCTTTTATAATTTTTTATTTATTAATATCATATAATATGTAATAATATTAGTGTCCTCTCCTCTATATATAAATATATATAAAATGAATTTTGTTTTCTCCTTATGTCTTGTGTTTGTACACGTACCACACTGTAAGTACATAACGATTATTAAGTTAATTTCTACTCTAGGCGAACTTTATTATCAAAATGGTAAAATATTTAAATAATTATTTTGATTAAAATTATATTACTAAAATTTTAAAAAATTTAAAAGAAAATTTTTTATTTATTCTAAATAATTTTAATCGTATAACAAAAAATTAGTCTTATGCCTCTGTTGTCATAGAACTTTGAGGTGGGTTTTTTTTTTTTTTTACAACTATGTCGTCATTGTTCAATTTCGTTGAAATTTATGAAATTTTATTTACTTCTACACCACATGAATATACAAGTATTCTATATAATTTTCAGAATTTGACTTTGAGATAATAATTTTAAAATATTTACTTTATAATTGACCAAGAGAGTGTGCAATCCAGATTTCTATAAAATTTAGGTTAAAATAAAGTATGAAAACGCATACATGAAGTCGGTGAAATAATTCATATATGACTAGAACTCCTATTTGCATGATTACTAGTTGTATAGTTTAAACATCTATAAGTTAGAACAACCCTATGCTAGTGATATAATAAAAATACATGTTAATCTTAATCAGTTAAAATTAAGCATAAGGAATTGTTAAATTTTTATTTAGTATTATAATATGAAGATAACAAACTTAAAGAATTTGGAATCTTAATAGAATTCAAGATTTTAAAATTTCCATGTGAAAAAATAAAAAATAAAAAATCCCAAACATGCTACTAATTAGTTATGTTTGGATTAAAGGCTTTAGTTGTTGTAACTCAAATTTATAATAATAGTAATACTTAAAAAAAATAAAAAATAAAAGGAGAAAGTGATCAAAATTAGAAGAAGTAATATAAATAAACATTTAATACAAAATATAAATTACAAAAACCTTGATGCTTTTGTACAGTGGTCATATTTCTTTATTAAACCCTGAATAAAATTTCAAAGATAAAAACTAACTAATATTTCCAATGAGTGAAAAATGATATCATAAACATGAAGAGAGAGAAGATATTAAAAATAAGGGCAAAGTACACTTTTTCACTCTAGTCTTTCACCTATTTTTCAATGTCCCCCCAAATCTTTCACCTATTTTTCAATATCCCCCCAAACTTTTGATTGTAGTAATTTACACCCTCTCCCCCCCTCCCCCCCCAACCCAATCTCCCTAATTGGATAGAATTACACTTAGGAACCCCACACCGTCTAAATTAGTGTTTTTTTTTTGAAATAAAATTAGTGTTAAGTCTACTGAGAAAGTTAAGTTACATGCTAAACACATAATCTGAGCTGAAATCACCAGTTGAATCCACATACAAGTGAATTCCCAAAATTCCCTCACTACCCTCACTAAACAATACTATGCAACAAAACAGAATAGTTTTTACCCAAATCCTACCATCACTATGTTTCATTGAGGGCAGTGAACTCAATTGTTCAGGCATAAAGAAGCATCCAGTAGAAAAGTATCCATCGCACCTTCACTAACCACCTGAACCTATATCCAGCCACTGTCACATTAACCTCCATTTGTCAAGCGCAAATCCAAGTACCCATGAAACCCATCGCACCATAGCACCTTCACCATAGCTATCGCGAAACCCCTGAACCCACCTTCATCAAACCTTCACCATTGAGTACTAGGATTCGAGAGAAGCCCCTTGATCTCGTCACACAGCCCCCTTAGTCACCCCTCGGCGAATAACACTCCAATTAGTGAGTGGCGTGTGGCTGGTTGATGTCAAGTCAATTTTGATGAGATGGATAGTATAGTAGTGAAGATGGTTGTCAAACCACAAGGAGATTGGAAATTAAGAGATACTTTTAAAAAGGTAAAAATAAAGAAAATAATATTTTGAGGTTTGTAAAAAATTAATAATTAAAATTAAGAATATGCGATGGGTAAAAATGCTTAGACTTTAGGTTCATCCACTTTATAAGAATACTATTAATTCAATTTTACCATGTCATAACTTAATTGATGGTTTCTCATCCCAAACCATCAATCGGAAGATTTGCAATAAAGACTTTATAAATAATTCTAATATAAATTTTTCTAAAGATTGTCCATTGATTAAAGCATGAAATCAATAACTACACTAGAAAAATCATAAGACGACGATATACTCTCAAGCAATAACGCAGCAAACAATAATATCTAATGCAATTAAGGTTTTGTATTTGATAAATTTAGGATTCTTACATAACTATAAGAAAAGCCTGACTGAACTTATGAAACGGTTCAAACCCTAAAAGTTTCAAATAAAAAAATAATATAATAGGGTATGAACAATCAATAGAAAAAATTATAAACATTGAAACTCATTCATGGCATTAAAAGAATAAATAATATCTTACAAAGGGGAATCCCCCTTAGTCTAAGCTAAGGTTTTAGCCTTCCATGAAAAATACTAAACAAAAATCTAAAAAACACATTGAGGGAGAGAGGCAAAGAGAGACTAAGAGAGAGGGGAGCTCTTAAATTTGACCTAATGAACCTTTAAATAGGTCTAGAAATCCTAATAAAACTAAAATTTTCGTAGGTTTAAAATCCCAGATTTTTCAGGCTTTACTTGACCGCTACGTTTGACCCATTATAAGTCCGAATTAGGCAATTCTCATTATACACAAAATTGTAGCCCTTTGAATCAGCTTTCCATCCAAACTTAAATCGCATCAATCCAATATTTGAGTTGAAAGTTATGGCCAAAATACGAAGACGTATGCAAGTTGGAATCCTAATACGAATTGGACTGCAATTTTTCTTTGATTCCTTATTCTATTTGGACTCCAATTGAATTGGGCTGACCTTCTTTTGCTTCATTAAGACCTACAAATATAACAAACTAAGTTAACACCCTATGGGATCAATATTACTCACATAAATCGTAAATTTCATGCGATGCAATGAAATTAAAGAATTATAAAACTTATGTGTAATTCAAAGTATCATGCATAATAATCTCATTAAATTCTCTCTAAAACATAGGTAAATAAGTCATATTTTATAACTTATCACTAGTCTATGGTGGTTGAGGGTTACGGGTTTAATTGGGTATTGAGTGGTCGAAGGCCATGGTTGGTAACAGCTTGATCATAGGCAGAGGGTCTCGATGAGGTGAATTTCCATGAATCTTCAAATTTGAGAAATATATATAAATACACACACACACAATGAGGAGAGAAGGAATTGGTCAGAATGATGAGGTAGGGATTCTGGCTACAAAAGAATAGTGTGCATTTAAATGATGGAAGGAGGCGAAGTTATCAGAGTGGTGGATTTTAGGCTAGTTAGTGCTTGTAAAGATTGTTTGTTATTTTTTGGTTAGTTGGGCTATTTTGGAAAGCCAATGGGTGGTTATTGTGATTTTAGTGTACCAATAAGATGGGTTGTGCCAGATAAGATTAAAGGATGGCAATTTAGTAAATTTTGTTATTGTTGTTGATTTTTACTACACTAAGGGTAATTTCGCAAATTTCATTTTTCAAAGTGAATTCAAATAGCGATGTGGGCACACGGGTCACGTGTTTAACACATGAGTTACTTTTCTATCAAGTTTAATAGAAATTTAGACGGTGGCGAGTTTCCCTATGCAATTATGTCCAATTGAGTAATAAATTGTTACAATCGAAAATTTGAGAGAACTTGAAAAATAAGTGAAAGATTAAAGTGGAAAAATGTAATTTGCCATAAAAATAATGATAACATCTATTCAAAGAAGGTGTATGAAGTATTTGTATCAAAACACAATAATTACCATTAGTATGAAGGTGTATGAAGGCGTTAATAAACTTAATATGAATTTGATATAATTAATGAGATTAGTAAAAATATTAATTGGTTTTTAAGAATTAATAAATCCTAGAACAATTCTGCAAAGTTAA
Organism: Fagus sylvatica; assembly: GCA_907173295.1. Classification (NCBI taxonomy): domain Eukaryota; kingdom Viridiplantae; phylum Streptophyta; class Magnoliopsida; order Fagales; family Fagaceae; genus Fagus; species Fagus sylvatica. The sequence goes on from OU015769.1 coordinate 30,808,494, forward strand.
TATGGTTATATGGTCATCCTTTTTGAGTATCAGCTTTTTATTTGGGATATCAAGAGTATGATCACTACTAAGCATATATCGTGTACCCAAAATGCTTATTCTGTCTGTTGGTTGTATGATGGAACAATGTTGTAATATCTAATATATTATCCCTTTATAAAAATATATATATATATATATATATATATATGGCAGGAAATGAGTCATTCTAAACATTTTATAGTTGAATTTTAACTCCATGCTTTTTTATTATAATTATATAGATGTAGTTTTCTTCTTATTTTTTTGGTAATATATAGATGTAGATTTCACTCTATTATTTGTTAAGTTTCAAGTCACTTGGAGCCTGGAGGATTTGCCTATTTCAAGTCACTCTAAGATCATGCCACGGGAATTCCATATCTCTACTTGGGAACTCAAGGGTGCACGTCAAAATGGAAAAAATAAAGTCCATTTATCAAGAATTTCATTCCTCAATTATTACATATTTGTTGGTCACAGATCTTTTGTCTTATTCTTGGCGTTTTCCTGCCAGTTTTCACAGGGTAACCTTTTGTAATAGTAAATCGATTTTGCTTTGCCACTTTTGTCATGTACTATTCTTTTGTCGCCTGAATACTTTTGTCATGTAGTAGTTACTTTTTATTTTTGACATTTAGACCTTTTCTGCCCTAAAGATAACTTCCGTGAGGGCGATCCTCCTAACTATTTGGCTGGTAGTCCCCCTTTTCTAAATCGTTTATTGAAATCACTATAATTCATATAAATCTAACTTGTATAGCAGATTCAACTCAAGCTGTCCATAAATCTCTAATCAATTTCTCGGGCAAATATAATTCAGACTGCTAGCAGGACACAAATCGTAGGAATAACTGATAATTTTTTTTTTTTTTTTTTTTTTTTCCATTTTATTTGAGTTGGACTGAGTCATTGAATTAGAGGCAACCTTCTATTATCTAATGGCTTCTTATTGCATAGGAAGATGTCTAAAAATACCAACAAAAAAAAAATTTGAAAATGAAAAATATAATTAAGATGATAAGACGTTAATGGTTTGTGCCAAAAAGCCAAAGGTAATGTCTCACCTACACCATTTCCTTAATTAGGTGAAATCTCATAATCCTATCGCCATCATCATTGTCATTTCCATCATTTATTTCTTAGTTAAAATTAAAGTGTGATTTAACAATCTAATTTTTATTTTTTATTTCTATTTTTGGATGAGCTAGTTTTGCTCAAGAGAAGAGCGATCTCAGATTGGAATCAATAATCCTTACTTTGACAGGTAATCCTTAATAGACCATGCTATAATTTGTGGAACAGTGTAAAAATTTTAGGATAGAGACAATTAAAGATAATTCTTCTTATGATGAACGTGACGCGCTAACCACATCTAAATCTATATGACATTCGATCCCCACTATAATTATTGTGGATATGAAGTATGATGCCCCTCTAATATGCAATTCATGAATATGCTACACTTATGAGCGGAGCCGAAAGTGTACATTTGGTGATTTGGAGCACTATTTAAGATCTTTAATTTGCTGTAAAGAAAGCAAGGAAAATAGTAGAGGGGGATGGGGGGGATGAACCATATTTGATTTGCAGTTTAGCTCTTGCTAGGGTTAGAATAAATCTTTCTTCTGTTTTAGTGCCAAATTAGTGCATTAAGTTCTATCAGACAACTCCCAAAAGAAGACATTAGAAATTATTAAATGCTGATCTGAGACATGTTTGTTGTTAGGTGACATAAACGTGCATTGATACAATGATAGCTTCTGTTTTAAGTCCCCTGTAGATCAATGACTGACTTTCTATTGACTGCAACAAGTTGGGAATTGCATTTTTCATTTTTCTTTTTCCTTCTCTCCGTTATTGTAATTAAAAATTAGATTAAAAAAAAAAAGGCTAAAGTTGTATAGTTGAGGTTTTCTCTGAAATAAGAAATTAAGATTTCTTCAACACGATTTAAACTTCTCTTGTTTGTGGAAAATAAAAAGAAATAGCTACTTTCACTATCGTCACAAAAATCATTTCTCCAAAACACATAATTGAGTTAAGTTGCCAAACTTAAACCGCTAATTTTCTATCTGCTTGTTAAGGGAACAAAATTAAATCTCTGTTTGGTTTAGCTTTCCAAACGCATAGTGAATTAGTGACCCTCTGATTAACATGAAAAAACACACATAACAATGCTTTATGTCAGTCACAAGAATAAATAAATAATTAATAAACAAATGCATATTTTTGTCTTAGTCAATTGACAAGTCTCATCATGTCTCCAATAATTTCAATTACAAAAAACCACTGTTATTACATTTATTTAATTAAAACTCTCTCCTCATAGTTCATCTGTGGTCCTTCCATCTCTTTTTTTTTTTTGGTAGTATATATGTTGATTGTGTTCCTTCCATCATAACTATACTTGGAATGTTTTAATGATGAGTTTATCTTATGAAGCCAAATTGAAGACAGAAGAGGAATATTAACATCAATGAGTACTTTTTATTTTTTTTGGATGAGTTTAACATGGCGAAATAATGACACTAATTTCTCTCAACGTTTTCTATCAACACGAACTTCTCCTTTTGGAAGTCTCCTGTAGTTTTTCATAATGATATTCACAATATTTTTTTTTTTCACTTTTGCCCATCCACTCATGTTCCTTGAGATTTGGTATTAATAAACACACTTCGACCTCCCTACTCCAATCGGGTCGATAATCAAGTCCAGGTATGCAAATAATTGCTTCCGTGTAGTGCCACCAGTTGCCAGAAATATTGGAAATTGTCGGCTTTGATATAATTAAGGCAACTTGGAGCTCAAAACAAAGTTGAATAATACCACGTATGATCATATATATATTCCTTTTCTCTCTTTTCTTCTATCCATCAATTCCATACCCCGGCATTCCCTTCTGCTTCTAGTCAATATAGCATAATTAGGACGGTACCAAATTAAGCAATGAGCAAAGGATGGAATAAATCTCCACTTTCTTAGATTATTGATTAGTGCCGACTTATTATCTTCTAACGTACTTGATTCCTTTCTTGGACCTTTCTCTCATGGAGTTTGTGCATGATCTGGGTCCAATTATTCAACTCAGATATGTCTCCCTATAATTCTTGCTAGTAGGGTGATCATGACCTGGTTTATTTGCTCCTTTATGTTTAACTTTATTATAAGAAGATTATATGGGAATGAAATCCTGAGTTCTAGTATTGAACTTTGTTATGTGGATACTAATTAAGTATATTCATCATTTTTGGGAGGGTTCCTCCCCTCTTTTGGGTGCAGCTTTGTTAGTCAGAGCAGTCCTTAATTTTATATTTTTTTAGTACATTTTTTTTAATAAGTTATCACATAAAATTGCACAACTTGTTAAGGTATGCTGTGCTGATTGATGAAAAATAAAAGATATTCCAGTGATAGACTCCTCTAAATTGATTGTTAACTACTCATATAAGTTGTCACAACAATAAGTGGTGTAATTTTATGTGGATTTAGACGACTTTTTTTTCTTTCTTTTCTTCTGCAAGTTCCACTATCAATTAGCCTAATTTTAAAGCACTCATGTAATTGAAGCTAATTAAATGGATAGTAGGTTTAGCTAGGCTCATGTTGAAGCTTCTTCTTTCTTTCTTTTTTCTTTTTCAGTTAGGCTCATGCTAAACGAGCAGTGTAGTTTAACACTTAACAGTGTTATCCTTTTTCTTTGGAAAATCCCTTCTTATTCCATGGCAACTTTCAAGATATAGAGATTCATAGTGTGCCAGGAAAAAATGCTAAATGGAGTTCTTTTTTTGAGAATTTCATTCCTCAGTGATATCTTTTTTGGTTACAAATACTGCTTTCCAATGAAAATCTTTCTTGTTGTATTCCTGCTACGCCAGTTCTCACACTTTAACCTTTTTCATTCTTTCGGTTTTACACTGGCACCTTTTCTCACATGGTCGTTACTTTAAATTTTGACATATCGAGACCTTTTCAAGGCATTAAAGATACTTCCTCTAAGAGTGACCCTCGTAACGTTTTGGCTAGTACTCCTTTTTCTCTTATTCATTTCCTCAAATCAACCTATACCATTGCAAAATTAACTGAAAAAAGTTGGTTGAATCGAGTCATTGAAATATAGAGATGGCTAAAATAGCCACACAAAAAAAAAACATAAAACCAAAACAAGGGGAAATAAAACATTGTGCTTTAATTTACATAATTTTCATTGTTTCGGTGGAGTCTCATAATCACTCATTATCATCATAACCATCACTAAATTCCAAGTTAAAATTGTTTTTTCCGTAATCTCATGATCCCGGAATTAACAAGTTACCATTTACGTCATTTCATTATTCCCGGAATTAACAGGTTACCATTTACGTCATTTCATTATTTCGGTGCAGTCTCATAATCACTCACCATCATCCTAATCATCTTCATTACTAGGGGGCGAATCCAGGAATTCAATCTAGGATGGACACCTTTTAATTCCAAAATTTAATGGACATAATACAAAAAATGCCAAAAGTTGATATATATTATTTATATAACCAAAAAGTAACAAACAAGAAGCTCGTTATAGCCTTTTACAATTGATTTCGACATGTGTTTCATATTTTGAAACTGTTACATTATAACTTTATTATTAATACTACGAGAAATTTCTTTCCCAATGTATACAATTAAGTTGTTATCTATCCATTGATCACTCATTCGACTACGTAATCGATTATTCACAATCTTCATAGCTGAAAATGATATTTCTACAGTGGCAGTCGCAACTAGTAAGTTTGATAGTAAGTTTTATATATATATATATATACCTAGAAAAAAATTTAACAAAAAAATTAGGGTCATTCTACAATACTCACTTTTTTTGTGAGTTTGGTACCCACTCAATTGTTATCATCAAATATGATGTAGTTGTCATCATATGTGATGGTAGTGCTATCCAATGTGATCTTGGTACTCTCCAATTTTATTTATATTAAATTTAAATAAATAAGTAAAAATTTAGGGTATCAAGTAATGTGATTATAGGTACCAACATATGTGGAGTAATTACCATCATGTGTGATACTAATATAATCAATGTGACATTTTATCTATTAAAAGTACTACACGCACACACAAAAAAAAAAAAAAAGTGGGTATTGTAGAATTATCCAAAAAATTGAGGGTGGGCACTTTATAAAATCCAATTATTTTTAATATTTTATACCTAATAATTTTTTAAAAAAATATTTGAGGGTGGGCACTGGCCCTACAGTGGATCCGCCTAATCATTACCATTACCAAATTGCTAGTTAAAGTTGTCTTTTCAAGAGATCAGAATTAACAAGTTACCATCTTATCTTAAGAATTATTTTCCTTTACGATGTATAACTACAATAAGAATTACCGTCTCATCTTAAGAATTATTTTCCTTCATGATGTATAACCACATCTAAATTTGTGTAGCTTTATCTGATTAACTATGTTTAATGGTTTGATGCTCTTCTAATATAAGTCTTGGTATTGGGGTGGCTAGTGTCCTTTTTGGAGAACTATATATAAGATGTTTGATATGAAGAGAAAGAGAAAGAGGGGGATAATAGAACCTATTTACCAAAAATGAAAAGCGAAAGAATCTAGGGAAATCGGGAGTAATACACTATTCTGATGGCTGATAAGAAAAGTCAGTACTCTGTTTCAATGAAAACACCCTCTTCATTGATCCTAGCTTTTCCATTTTCTTGCATTGCTTTCTATCAGTCATTTCAGAAGAGAAGTTAGACATTTGTAAATGATGCAAGACATGTTTGCTATTAGGTGACACCCAAACGTGCCTTAATATATTATGATAACTTCTCTATAAAGCCTTCTGGATCTATGACTGTCTTTCTAAAATGATTAAAGAGGTTGGATAAGAATTTAGCTTTACTTTCCTTTTTCTTTCTTTCATTCTTGTAATTTAAAATAAAAATAAAAATAAAAAAAGCATTTTAAGAGGAGAAAATTTTACATAATTTAATGACTTCTCCAAAATAAAGAAGTAAAATTAAGGATCTTTTAAATGTGATTTAGACTTCTGACACCTTGAAATGAAGAGTATCGTGTTCCTTTAAAAGGGGTTGGGGTTCTACATATTACGAAATGATAAGATTGCAGTTATTCTAGAAGGCCTTTAAGTTAGAGGCTCTTAAAATAAAATGAAGGAAAGATAATTGGGGCAATAACAGGTTTCTTTTATTACAAGTATACAAAGTCTATTTTGAGGCTAAAACTGAAAATTTGTAAATGATATCTATATTCAATTGCTGAGTAGTATACTCCTTGTTAGTTTCACAATTAAATACACATTATATTTCCATTAATATAAAAAATTTCTTCTCATATAGTCTATATTTTAATGTATATACATACAAACAATCCATATTTTCTCAGTTTCACTTTTTTTAGACTAGTGTCAAGAGTAGTGCTCATAAAATAAAAGGATCAGTATGCAAGGCATATAAAAGAGATGAGCAATATCTTATGTCTTCTACTAGTGATTTTTTTTTTTTTTTTTGCTCTAGTATTTCATATGAACATCCCCACCGACTAATGTAGAGATAACCCTAATAGTCGCTTTCCATTGTTAAGTGCTTCCTTTTGTTTTTAAAAAACAGGTTTGTCCTGGTCCTTGAGAATATTTTCTGTTTGCACACCATGCTGGTATTTAAGTCGAAGACACTAAACCCCACAAATCTTTTTCCCTTTTTGTTGACAGTGAATACGTCCCCCACACACACAAACTTCTTTTCTTTTACATGATTGGACTAGAATTGAGATTGAGATGCCATACTAGTGTTTGTCAGTTGGTGATCATGGAAGTTGTGTCACCCAAACAACCCGACCCCCCCCCTCCTCTTCTCCTCTTTTCTTGATTCCTTTCTATTAAAAAGTTTAGATATGCTGACTCTTTAATAGTTGTTGTTGTTGAAGAAAACTATAGCTGTATTAATGAGAAATATCATAGTACAATAGGTAAAATAAAAGTCAAGCACTCCTCTAGCCATACCTGCTCTAAATTTGAGGACTTCGCCTCTCTAGCTAAGGCTTTGATAGCCTTGTTACACTGTGAATTATTAAATGGAAATCTAACATCTCAAAATTGGTAGCCAGCAATTTAATATCATCAGCCAACACTCCAACCTGTGCGAAGCATCATATTTTTTGAATCACTCTCAACCAACAGAAGAAACCAGTCTCACTAGCAAATAGTAGTGTCTTGATAGTCGCACGAAACATATCTTGGAAAGAATCACCCACCAAGGAGAACGAACAACACATAGTGGCCAAAACAAAACCAATGTGGTCTCGCGTCTCGGATTAGAACAATCTTTAATAATTAATACGATACTATACTGTAACCATTTAATTTCGAATTTAAGTTTAATATCATCCATTTTTTAAAAATAAATTATACAAAATTGTTAACTCAGGAAAAAAAAAATCTTGTAAGGACACCAGATCATTTGGTAGATAATGTGCAAACTTCTCATTCTTGATTGCTAAATTTTAATAAGAAAGAAAAATGGCAATTTGTTGAAGTTCACAATAAATTTTAAGATTATTGGTTTTTTTTTTTTTTTTTTTTTTTTTTTTTAAGATCGAAATACACTATTAGTCCCTAATTGTGTTAATAATAAAAAATAATAATAAAAAGTGCTTGAATCGGTTTGAAATATAGCTTTGCGAGTGCGAGTTCGAACCCATTGGATTAAAATAAGAAAACTAAATAGACTTAAACCAATTAAATCTTAATCTAGTTAGAAAAATGGATGATTTTAATTAAATGAAATTAATCTAAAAACATACAACAAAATAAATTAACTAAAATGATCAAAAGATGAAATTACCATGTTAAAAATTACTGTTTAGCAAAAAACAAAAAAAGTTAAAAATTACTAAGGTGTAAGAATCCACACTCATCAATTCATAGTAAAACATACTTATGATTATTAATTTTCCTGAAAACTTCTTCATAACAATCTTGAATTTATAATCACTTGTCATGGATAATATGTTCATGGTTCTATAGAAAAAAATCTCATTCATGTTCTCCTTCACTCAAAAGAATAAAATCAAATCATTTAATGTGTCCATTTAAAAACAAATCACACTAGATATCCAATTTTAACATTTTTAAAATAAAATTCCAAAAAATTAATTAATAAAGATACTCCTAAATAATGAGAAAATCATTATTGAACTCATATCCAAAATTCCTCTCATTAGGATTCATCTCATTAATTAATTTGAAGCAAGAACAATTAAAGATCAAAACTCATAAATTCCGAAAATATATTAAATCACATAAAACATATTTTTACTAGCTACTCACCAATATGGGGCTTCATCCTCCACCTTATTTAGGGATTTTAGCCTCTTATAGAAATAAAAATAATCACATTAGTCATTAAAACCATTAAGTTGAAAAGCTTACAAAAAAAAATACTCCACTAAAACAAGGAAATGAAATCCCAAAGTAAATATACCGTGGAATTTTTGCTTGTGGCATTGGCTGCTTGGAAATGTTTATCTTCTTCTTTCGCATTACTACTGCCAGGCTGCCAGCCCCTTCAATATTCCTTTGTAGAAGTCTAAAGGTCCATACCACCCTCTCTAATTTACACATTACACACATATATATATCTAGAGTTGGCAATGAAACTTACTCACTCGTGGTGTAGCATTAAATTGGCTCTGAAATCTATATATATATAGAAGATATTGTCATCTTTCTGCCACGTGACATCTAAGGCAATGTTTTTTGCTTGCCATGTGTCAGTTTGTTAAAAAAAAAAATACATCATTAATAAATTAAATACCCATTACCCCATAATAAAAACAATACAATTAATAAATTAAATATCCACTACCCCATAATAAAAACTACACCATTAATAAATTAAATACCCACTATCCAATTATATACTCCAATTAAAGCCAAATATGTTAAACACAATATATATTATTTTAAATATGTATTTAACTTATAATTTGGGTATTCGTCCCAATGGTCATTTCTCTCTTCAAGAAGTCTCACCCCTAGGGCATGGGTTCAATCCCTATGTAAACTACTCTTTTTCTTTTTCTTTTTTTTCTTTTTTGGGACAGAGGGAATAACATCTTAACATTTTTTTTTTATATGTTAAAGTTTCCTAAGCTACGTGTTAGACTTAAGATGGCATTGTCATTTTTATCTCCGTAGACCAATTTATTATATGATGGACTTCTAAGGTCACAAATATTGTTTATGTGATTTTTTATAAGTGATAAATTGCCCAAAAAAATATGAAAAGAGAAATAAAAGAAAGTCCAAAAAGGTAAAGATGGAATAAATATGTGACAAATTGTATTATTTACTTTTACTATCAAAGTGTTGTAAGTTAAACAAAAATGAAAAACTTTTGAACATTTAGAATCTTTATATAAAACAATTGAGGTTCACCAAAGTTATTGAAATTCATAAACGATGTGAAATGAGTTTTTTTTTTTTTTTTGCTAAGTCAATACAACCCTGGGATATAAACCTCCATTGACTTTATGTTCAATATCCCCATTTGATGAAATATAATAAAAATCAATATAATACATTTGATGAGATATAATAAAAATGATCATTTCTATTTTTAAGCGCAAAAAAAAAAATTATTTACATTTTCTATTTTACACTCTTTCTTTTTCTAAAATTTTTTTCCTTTGCATTATTATTATTATTATTTCTTCCTTCTTCTTAGTTTAGTTGCTTTGTTAGAAACATATTTATAGAAAAACAATAAAAAAAAGCCGCACATTGCGCGGGTTATAGTCTAGTTTTACATTAAATTGCCTGAAAGATTTTCCCTGCATTACAACAAAATATACCTATTACAACATGTTTTGTTACATCAAAAGTGGTTATTGTGGTAATACACCTGCTATTACATCATTTAGTTAAATTTTGTTGCAATAGTTACATAAAAACTGATAATTTATTACATCTAAAATAAGTTGTTGCAATAGGTTGTAAAATATTCGTTGCAATAAATCATTTACGTTATTTAGCTAAAAATCTATTGTTAAAGTTTTAAAAAATTTCAAAATATTACTTTGATTAAAACTCTATCGTTATGGTTCTAACAATTTTAAAATTACTACTTTGATAGTTTGATTACAAATTTAAAAAGAAGTTTCATTATTTATTTTATCACTAGAAATAATTTTTGGTTTAAAAAAAAAAAACTCGATATTACATATTGTTCTTTTCTTCCACAATTTGATTTAGGCCAAATTACATATTACATCCTTTAATTTTGGTCAAAGTTCAATTAAGCCTTTTAAGTTTTGATTATTTCAATTCAGTACTCCAAATTTCATTTCATTTCCATTGACAATTTTCCGTTAAATTAGATTAACACCGTTAGTTTTTAATATAAAATTAATTTTCCCGAATTTTTATTAAATATTAAAATAAAAATAAAAACAATACCCAATTAACTCGGTGAAACCCGATTGAACACAACAGTCTGAAGCAGTGAAAAATCATGATATTTGTTGAAGGCGTTGTCTAGAGAACTTGATCAAACGGCGCAGTCGAGCTTGAAAAGAATGGTGGTGGTGGGAGGTAGGGAATCCATGATGGTGGACTCCAGCAAGACGTCAGTGGTGGGGCCCGAATTTTGGGTGAAGAGCGCGGCGAAGGATTCGGTCGTCGGAGCTACCATGAGCGGTGCGGCAGTGGCTGTCGTCTGCTGGTACTGGCGCGTAAAGACAAAAGAAGGTACAAAGGGCAATTTTTGTTGCCATTTTCAAGACTATCCAATCGAGAAAGAGAGAGTGAGGGTGATTGAAAACTAAAGAGAATATCTCCTCTTTGTTTTTGTTCTTGATCATGCTTTGTAACCCCACAATATCCCAATCCCAACAATGTCTCCACCAAAAAGAAGACTATGTTCATTTGTTATACCTCGTCTTCTGGTGTTGGTGGCTGTCGGAGCGTGAAGCTTGAGATTGAATTTATGAAAAAATTATTTGGGCACCCAAATGTTGTAGATCTCAAGGCAGTGTATGAGGAGGAAGACTATGTCCATTTGGTGATGGAACTTTGTGCTGGAGGGGAGCTTTTTCACCAGTTAGAAAAGCATGGAGGATTCTTTGAGTCCAAGGCCAGAGTTCTCCAACCATCGCCTTCGAAAAATATCATGATGTTTTCAATGCCTCTGGTGTTGTGTTCAATCGGGTTTCACCGGGTTAATTGGGAATTGTTTTTATTTTTATTTTTAATTTTTAATTAAATTTCGGGAAATTCAATTTTATATTAAAAACTATCGCCTGTTAGCCTAATTTAACGGAAATTTGTCAATTGGAATGGAATGAAGTTTAAAAAACTAAATTAAAATGATCTAAATTTAAAGGATTTAATTAAATTTTAATCAAATTTAAAAGATGTAATGTATAATTTAGCCTGTAATTTACGATTTATTTAATTTATTTATTGTTTAATTTCAGTGATTTTAATAATAAAAAAAAATATGTGGTTAGTATATCCTCAAACCTATTCCAAAAGTATCTGGGAGGAGATGGGAACAAAAAATTAAAAGAAAAAAATAATAATAATAAGAATAATAATTGTTAATGCTTGGAAGTTGGAACAGAGAGTGAAGACTATGAAAGCTGAATACAACCCAAATCATGAGAAAGCTGAATACGACGCAGATTAGCGTGGTTTGCCGACGAGGGACTAAAGTAGCTGTTAGTGCTTTTCTGGAGAGCGGAAAACATCTTTTTAGAATTTTCATAAATCTTAGGGGACAATTCTTTTATTTTTATTTTTATAATAACTTAGGGACAATTCTTTTATTTTTATTTTTATAATAACTTAGGGGACAATTCTGACTATTTAAATAGATTTCAATGCTATTTCTTTTGAATTTTTCTTTCATTAGCCAATTTATAACGACAAGTAAAAACGAGTAAATTAGGGTAAAATTAACCTTTAGTTAATTGTTTTCTAAATGGTTTTTTTTTCTTCCGGAATAAATAACTCAATCAAATTCTACCAAACATAAATAAATAAATAACTCAAAAAACACTTTTTTTTTTTTTTTTTTTAATTCTATCAAAACAGATAGAGCATCATGTTTTTATTCCAACTCCAAAGTTATTATCCCAGTCATGAGAATTTTATTTTTTAATGGTTGGATAGGGAATACAGTAATATTGAGAGAGAGAGAGTCTTATCCCATTCCAAACAGTATTGGACTAAAATGCCGTATGTGTCAAACTACTGAGTACCATACAGAAAGTATGCTCAAAGCAAAACGACTTGTTGTTTATTTATTTTTTTTTTTTTTTTTTTTGCTAAAAGCAAAACGACTTGTTAATTGTTTTATTTGTCTTCCAACATAATTTTTCCCAAAAAAAAAGGTAGTTAAATTGGGAAGAAAATAGAATTACTAGTAATATTCTTTCCCCAAAAGAATTAATTATTGTCACAAATTTTTATTTTTTGAAATAAACTACTTTAAAAAAAAAAAAAATTAATCAAGAAGTATTTGTGTGTATATGGGTTGGATTCAAGGTGTTACTTAGGCATTGTTACACCATTTAATAATTTTTTTTACTCAATCTTTATTTTGACAAATTCAGTGTTGGATTACTTTTTATTTTTATGCCCTCTATGTTTGCTATGACTGAGTCGATACAATTTGAGACCTAAAACTATCATTTTTAAGTTGGAAATTTTTTATATTTAAATTTATAGATTATAAATTTTTTTTATTCAAAATCTATTTTTGTATTTTTTTAAATGAAAAATTATTAATTGTTTTTCTATATTTATGCTTTGCTAGCATCTACTTTCAATTGATAATATGACTAATTCACTCAATCTTTTTGTGACATACTTGACTTTTCAGTAGGATGTTATCAATTTTAATTATGAAAAATCTTATTTTTGCAAAAACAACTATAACAAATATTTCCAATAAAATTCTCTAAAGGATAAATGTATTTAGAAAAAAAAATTTAGTATTTTTATATAATTAATAATTGTTATATTACATGTTTGAATATCATTAGGATTATTTTCATTGTATTATTTCATTATCTTTTAACTCTTTTTTATTAATTTTTCATAGATTTCATATATATATTTTATATTCCTAGTAAATTTATCAAAATATTATATTTGAGATTCATTTAGTTTCCCTCATGTTTAGTTAAGCAAATGAGCTGCTAACTCTATCCCAACTATGAGGGAATGCTTAAGTCTTTAATTTTTCTATTATTCTCTAATTTTTTTTCCTTAAAATTTTCACATCTATATTGGTGTTTTTTCGTATAAATTTATAGTTAAATAATATTTAAAATAAAAGAAAAACTATCTACAATATAAAATTATAATATGATAAGAATAAAATAAATTTTAAAGAGTAGAACAATAATAATCAAATTAAAATTTAATTTAAAATTATAACATATTATTTTTTACTTAATAATAATATCACCAAACAACTTCAATATGCCCAAACAAAGACATATTCAACACAACTCGATGAACTACTACTAACTAAATCAAAATTATATTTTTTATATAAAAAAAAAAAAAAAAAAAAACAAATATCATGTGAAATTAACAAAAAAAAAATTTTATTATTTTTTTCTAATTTACCTTGGGTAAGAAAGAAGAAAGAAATTTAATTTCCAATTTGGTTGTGAGAGGAAATACACTTTTTTTTTTTTTTTTTTGTTGGTGCGTCATGTGTGTGGGGTCTATGTGGGAGATTGGGTGGTTGATGTTAACAATCTATCGTATGGGAAATTAGCTTACAAAATAAGAAAACTTAAGTCCTTAAAGGAAATTGATCACCAATGATGATTTGGTACACTCATAACATTTTTTTTTTTTTTTTGGGTAAATTACGCTAAAACTCTTTGAAATTTTATGTTATTGTAATAAGAGTTTAAAGATTGAGTTAGGCCCATTAAACTTTAATATGGTATCAGAGTCATCCTTTGGGTATTGGCCAGATTTCTCCCTTATTATTATCCACGTGTTTGGGTATGATGTCACACGTGAGGGAGCATATTAAAGAAAAAGCCTTGTCCTACATTATCCAAGTTTTTTTGGATTGTGCACTTTATAATCTATGAGCATCCCTTATCTCTAAAGACGTCTTTTGAGATTGAGTTAGACACATTAGACTTTAACATTAACACTGTTAATCTATTTATTTCGGCAATTTAATATAGAGCGCTGCTAAATCCACACCATGGTGTGAAACAGTGTTTTCACACCATGGATGTGGATGAATATTATTGGTCCACATATAGCAAAGGGTCCCACGGGCTCCACAAGTAAAAATTAGCTAAATCATCTAAGAATGGACTTCAATGAGTTGCCAAACACTGTAAAAAAAGGGAGAAATGCGCTTCTCACTTCTCCTCCCTCACTTAGGCGTGCAGCAGAAGCCATGGGTGCAAAAAATTAAGGAAAAAATTAACATTGGAAGCATAAAACAGAGCTGGATAGTCGGAAAAATACCACACCGAGACAGTTCCAAGCTGAGAAAACTAAGAGTTAAACTGTTCAATAAATTTCCAGAAATTGTGGACATTATTGTCCACATTTTCTGGACAAACTTAAATGTTCAACCCAAATTCCAAGAATTGTTTAGAGTTTCTGATTAAGAGTCCACATCTTCAAACAATATTCCCGACATTGTTGTGTAAATAAATTTTCATAGATTTGGAATGAGGTGAATGCAGTCAGGGATAGTCAGTAAGAGTCCAAAGAGAAAAGAGAGGAGAAGAAGAGAGAGAATGGAGATAAGAAGAACTTGTTGTCTGAAATGCAAAGATCGTGAGCCATGCCGGAGAAGTGGAAGACCAATGAATCACCTGACTGAACCCCAGCACTAGCCATCTCAAGGCCATTAGGATATTAGATTTTGTTGGGATCCATTAGAATGCAAAAAACAAAATAAATAGCATATATAATTTATTTTTTTGCTTCTCTCTTGGTTTTCGTTTTGGGAAATTTTAAATATCAAAGAGTTTTTCTAATTATATTGAATGAATTCATTTGATCCACAAATCAATACGTGGTGCAGTAGAAAGAGGAAAGGAAAAAAAGAAGAAGAAGAAGATAGAAGCAAAGAGAAGATAAGATAAAGAAATAAGATAAAAAAAGATAATGATAATGATAAAAGAAATAAGAAAATGAGTGGAGGAGAATTAAAGAGGGTTAAAGAATAGGAAAAAAAATCTTTTGGCAGGTGCGCTACGGGTTTGAGTGGAGATAGGGGTATTAATTGGGCCAATGAGTATTAAAATTTTCATTTAACTAAGATTAATGCTACAGACATAATATTTTCACAACAATTTCACATCAATACTGAGTTGGTAGATTTTTATTAGTTCTCCAAGCTCACAAATTACATCACTTTATTATTTACCATTCACAGCTTGACAGTTGACACCTTAACATTGTTGTGAACGCGTTGTGTTCGTAGTTTTATTGTTTAACTAATTTATATATATATATATTCAAAAATAGCAGTAATCCCGAAACAGTATATTACTATCAACCAGTATTGAAATATTTCATTTCTCTAATAATATAGAAATGACCTCTGGTATGAGTATTGACAACTTTTGTTGGAATCAATATTTTAAAACTTAATATCTTAAAATTTTAGTTTATTTTCTTTGTCTATTTGTCCCAACAATTTTTTGATTTATTTTTACTTAGCAATAGTAATAATAATTGGTTTAATTATTATTTTGATCCTCAACCAATGACCTTTGTGTCAAAATGATCATCAACGTTTCAAACGAGTCAAATTGGTCTTCAACCTTTCATCTTTGTGTCATTTTGTTCTTTGCCATTAAGTGATGGATGGAAAATGCTGGTGTGGCTAATGGTGTTATTAAATTAATAATAAATGATGAGATAACATACCAACTCAAGAAAAGAAAGAAAAAAAGTTTAAATTCAATAAAAATCATGATGCCACGTCTACTTTTTTAAATAAAAGAATAAGAGTCAATGCACACACCCCACTAAAACTCTATCCAATTAATATAATGAAAATTAAAACTCCAGAAATTCGAAACCCAATTAAATTAATAATACCATTAGTCATGTCAACATTTTCCATCCATTACTTAATGACAAGTACCAAAATGACACAAGAATTTGACACATTTAAAACATTGAAGAACATTTTGACACAAAGACCATAGGTTGAGGACCAAAATAGTAATTAAACCATAATAATTAGACTTTTTTTTTTAGAATATTATTGTACATATAATGAGATAATAAACATAACTTTTATTTGTTGCGACATTTAATACAAACATTACTTTTATTTGTTGCGACATTTAATACAAAATCAATCATAGATGATTTCAATCATTTTAAAAACATCAACTTTCATTTAATTAGATAATTGCATTGTAATGTATTAAGAAATCGTTATTATTTGTCTTTTCATTTGTTGATATTTTGTTAATACGAAATGGATGTTACTTTGGATTTTCATTAAGAAAAAATTGATTCATATTTCGACCTCTAGTCAATTGAAAATCCTAACCACATCACTGAACACAGTGGTGATGTGAATAAATTGTAAAAAGTGTGGAGATTGTGTCGTTTGTTCAAAAATAGATTTCTTTGTTTACAACCCTAATTAAACCATCCCTTGTACTATGATGCGAGGAGAGATATGGTTTGTGTGTTGGTCGGAACCATCCAAGCCATCCACTTACCCTTGTGGATCACTTGTACGGGATGTGGTGATCAACTATCTTAGACTTTCACTTTTAATTTTTGTTCAAAAACAGATATAGTGAGACAAAAAACATTTAAATTTGGGAGAAACATTGGCAATTTGAATTTTGTTTCACACACACAAACACACATTCTTTATAAACTTCAATAAGTATACAGAAGTTATATATATATATATATATATATATATATATATATATATATATATATATATATATATATCTTATTATTTGAAGTATTATTGCTCTTAAAAGTTCACAACCATCCCCGATATTTTTATTTATTTTTTAAATCTTCTTTATTTAGTTTTTTAAATTATAGACACTACTTGTTTTTTCTTTCTTTTTTTAAAATTATGAATTTTATGGAGAATAAGCCGACCTCACAAATATGGAGAATTTTCCGACCTACATATATTCAGACGAATTTTGGCATCAATTCTTAATTTTAATGTCTAATATTGCAAAAAAATTTAAATTGAATAAAATATTTAATGTCTAATATTTTAAATATATATATATTATTTATCAATACAACAAATTTTATTCAGAAATAAGATTTGTTTCCCTCCAATTATTCCCACTTCTATCTGCTCAAACCCAGTAAAAAAAAAGTATTTCCCTCCACTTTTCTCTCACCCAAACCCTACAATTTTGTCATCTCAACCACCATTTCGTCCTTTTCCTCCAAACCCCCGCCACTTTCTCCCGCTTTTCTTTTCCTAAATTTTTCAATTTCATTTGTTATTTTCTTTCTTTCTCCCACACTCCCCTTTACTGTCTCTCTCCACACTTTTGTTTGGATTTTTGTAAGTATCTCTTTTCCATATTTTCTCCCTTTTTCTCATCCACTCAATTTTATGCCAATCCTTATTTTATTTTTTATTTTTCCTTTTCCTTTTTTCACCTCCACCCATTTTCTACACCTTTGACTTTTAATTTTTCATTACTTTTTTTTTTTCCTTCTTCTTTTTCCTCTACACGTTCTCCTTTGTCATTCTCTTTTTTTTTTCTTCATCTACTTCATTGTCCCAAGTCTCCACTTCTTCTTCCTTCCCACCCCATTTGTTCTTTCTTCAATCTTCTTCATTCTCCATTTATTTTTCTTCAAATCTAACCGATCTACCTCATGTCTCTCTCTCTCTCTCTCTCTCTCAATTTTTCATGAACACCGCCCAAGCAGTATCTCCAGGGGCTCCTCTCTAATTTTCAGTGGGTATTGCTCAAAAAGTGATAAATCAGTGTTTCCAGTATTGGGTCTTTTGCCTTTTGTGTTGGGTTAGTGTTTGTTCTGCTTCAAGTTTTGGTTTTTCTATGTAGTTTGTGGTGGTTTTGGTGAATTTGATGCTGGAAGGGTTTGTTAAGGTTTGGAGGGTCTTTTATTAGCACTTTTTAGTATGTGGGTATACGGACAATTATGTTGTATTGGTGAATTTTAAGGTTTCTAGGTTGGTTCTGTTGTTTGGTTAGTATTTTGGATTTGAGTTTGTGTTTTAGATTATATATGTTTGGTAAAAATTGAATATTTGCTGTTGTGGTATGGAATAGAAGGGGATTGGAGCAATAGGCGAAGTCTGCACTTCTACATTATCCATTTTCCTGAATTGAAAATGATTGTCTGCTTTATTTTGTAACTTTGATATAAGTGTTGAATATATTGGTGAACATGAATTTGAAATATATAGTGTGTGTTATTTCGATTAACATGTTATTAGACATCAATGAATCATTGTTTGTGAGTTGGTTTATCAACATGCTTATGCTGGCTTTATATTGTTGAGATTAACCAATTCTGAAAGTAAAAGTCACAATTCATGAGCAAAACTTGTATTCAAAATTTTCTAACCATTTTTTTACCACAGGAGCTGGAGGAAAAGGGAAAAGAGAGAGCTCAGATAGCATATGAGCGGAAGAAGAAACTGACTAAAGTTTAGGGTGAAGGCTGCAGAGGAGAAACTTGGCCTATAATCAGATATCCTTGCAATGGTCAAGTACTGAAATTTTATACATTAGGTAGTTGCTTACAATTTTGTTCGAGGATTTTGTCGTAGTGAATCTCCTGTCAGTTTTGTTGATTCAAGTAGATTTTATAGAGCTCTTTTTGTATCTGAAAATTCTGCTACTCTACACTTATTGGGTATATTTTGGAAGAATGTCTATTTGTTATGTGATCCTATGATATTTGTTGTTTACTGGTTGCAGAGAAAACATATGTATTTAATGTTTGTAAATTAGCTAGATTTGTTATAACCAATACGATGTATTTAATATTTTTATATTTTTCTCTTTGTAACGATTGATTATCTAGCATTCATGTGGATGGAAATTTAAATATTAATTATTCCATATGATATTATTGTATACTATAAAATTGATAGGTTGGAATTCGAATTTTTTTTTTTTTATAAAAAAAAAAACATGAAAATAATTTTGTTTTGAATGAGGCTTGGCTTGTATAATGAATTTTTATTTAAGAATTGTACATTTCAATTGATGCCTTGATAATAACTCCCTAAACTTTTTGTACACAAATAGAACATGTGCAATTGCATCCAAAAAAAAAAAAAAGGAGAGAGCCTATAATTCACAAATTGTGGGCTCATATCATTCACAAATTGCATGATGTCAAAGCTTATATTTTTCAATTTAAGTAGATATGAAATCATACAATATTGTTTACAGTTAAATGAAATTTTCCACATTTTCTCAAGGTGCATAAAGGATACACATTGAGGTCAACAAGATTACAATGAAAAAGAAGAGAACTAAGCAGTAGCTAAAGAAAATACAAAATCAATAACAATATTTGTTAAACCCAAGCTTCAAGACCAATCAAATAGCCTACTTACAAAAGCACCATTTAGTTTATCCAAAGAGCTAGCTTTGTCTTAAAAAATCCAACTATTACTTTTCCTTCCAAAATGTATATATTTTTTAGGTTGACTCGAATGTTCATACTAACATTGTTCACATTTTCTGGATAAAATTGAATGTTCATACAAATTCCCAGAAAATGTGAGCAATATTGTCCACACTTAAATAAAATTGTCCACATTTTTTGGGTATACTTGAATGTTCATACTAACACTGTTCACATTTTTCTAGATAGACTCGAATGTTCATACCAATTCCCAGAAAGTGTGGACAATATTGTCCACACTTAAATAAAATTGTCCACATTTTCTGGATAGACTCGAATGTTCATACTAACACTGTTCACATTTTCTGGATAGACTCGAATGTTCATACCAATTCCCAGAAAGTGTGGACAATATTGTCCACACTTAAATAAAATTGTTCACATTTTTTGGGTAGACTCGAATGTTCATACTAACACTGTTCACATTTTCTGGGAATTTGTATGAATATTTAAACATGTTCATACGAATTGGTCATGTTTCTTGCCATCTATTAAACACGTTTCTTGGCATCTTTGTAACAATTTTATTATTTTTTATCTCAACCAATCAAAATCACTTCAAAATTAAAAAAACCAAACTTTATTATTTCCAATCTCAACCAAAATCAACCAAACCCTCAGAAAAATATTAAACCCAACAAGTTTTATTCCTAATCAACCAAATGTTCAACTTTTATTATTTCCAAACTCTCACAAATACAATCAAACCCCAACTTCAAACATCAAATCTGAAACCATTCCCAAACCCAAATCAGATCTGAAATCAACTCTTTCAAACATCAAACCGACACCCACACCCAAAGCTTCAAACATCAACCAAGCCATGGCTTCATGTGGAGAGAGTTTTGGATGAACAGAACTTCAATAGAGGAAAAACCTTCGGGGGAGAAAGATCCATGGCTTCATGAGGACAGAGCTGAGGAGGAGCAGAAAATCAATGGAGGAGGAGAAAGATTTCGGAGAGAGAAGGAGAGAGAGTGAAAGTTTCAGAAAAAATGGATGTTTGGTTATAAGGATAGTGAAATTTGGAATAACTAACCGGGAATAGCCAGTTTGTCTTTTAGTGGTCATGTAAAAATATTGTTTCATACCCTGGTGTGAAAAAATCATTTTCCTTTAATATATAACAATTTTGATGTTGTAGCACATAGCCCATCCTATTTGCTAAGGGAGAAAGCTTGCGGCCTCGAGTGAACCACGAAATATATATATATATTATCCCTTTGCTCTGTCTTTCTTTTGTCCTTAGATCAGATCTATTCTCTCTCTCGCACACTCCATCTCTCTTTCTCACTCACAATTTCATATTCAACTAGCCCTGCACTGAACCTCTCTCAGCCCTTTAGCCCACTCAAACCCAAATACATTCCAATGAATTTTCTTGCCCAACAAACCCATAAACAAATCCAAGCTCAGCTCTGCTAGCCCAATAACCAAATCCAACTCTTAAATCCAAACACATACAGACCAGAATCGGCTAAAGCTAATCACCCCATAACATAACCAAATCTCACAATCAAACCACACCTATTTGCCTCACCACATCATCGTTGACACAAGCCCACTGCCGACGGTCCAATAACAAAACCCACTAAACGAACCCATCTGGAGACTCATTCTTAGAAACCCATGCCGTCTCACACCGAAACCAACAAGACCCGATCCACCCACTCATGATAAATCATGGCCAGTCAAAGACCCATTCTCTTTCCTTCATTCACACCCAAACCCCACACACTCAAACCACAAAATCCAAGCATACCCACAACGATCTTAATCGATGCTAGTTTCAACCATTGCTACCCATGAGCTAAAAATATGTAAGTGGAAATTAACACACGGTACAATTTAAATCCAAAAAACCCAAAGCTCGTGACTATGTTTTAACACACACGGTACAAATTACAAGCTTCCAGCTCTAATCTTTAATGGGTTTATGCAAAAATAAATATAAATTTTAATTATTGGCCCTATATAGATTAAAGATAGAGTAAATTATACTCTACTCCCTCGAGGTTTGACTGAATAACAATAACTCCAAAAAGTGAATCAAAAAAATAGTTTTATCCTTAAAGTTTGAAATATAGTTGTCATTACTCATTAGTCATTCTATTACTAACCTTAACAGAATATTCTTTTCTTTTTTTTTTAATTTCTCAGATTTTTTTTATTATTATTTAAAAATTTAACCATAGTTAAAGTAACAGGAAAATTATCCTTTTCTTTCTCAAACCCATTTTAAAAGAATCTTTAAAAAATAAATTAATTAATTAAATAAATAAAAAATGACTACAAAATATTTCATTAGTCAATCCCAAAGCCCAACTAAAGTTATATGGGGTCAACGAATTTTAACAGAATCTTACTAAAAAATAGAATATTTTGTTAAAGTTAGTAACATAATAACTAACTAATAATAGGTATATTTCAAATTTCAAGGGTATGACTGTTTTTTTAGTTCACTTTTGGGGGTTATTTCATTTCGCCAAACCTTGAGAGAATGAAGTATAATTTACCCTTAAACATAAAATTATACGACATATATAAATGATTAGTGCATCATTTTTATTTTATTTATTTTTACTTTTATACCATAGCTCCTTAAACCAAAACATATTACAAATATATGTCTTTAGAAATTGGTAAGTAAATATTCTCCAAAAACTAAATAAGTTATTACTATTATTTATTATTTTATTTGAAGACTTATACATATTTACATATTTTTTCTCTCGAAGAAATGACAGTTGCGGATTTCATGGTTAGGAGTTAAGGTTAAGAGTTTTTTTTTTTTTTTTGATATAGATTAATTAAAGTTTAAAGATCGTTATCATGTCATGTGAAATAAGGGTTTCCTTTATTTTATATTATTGTAATATTTTTACTATATTAACTTGTATATGTGCATGTAAAATGATATTTATTATTTAAATTTGAATAATTTTTCATGTTTCTTTTCATGTTTCATAATTTTTAAAACTATTATATACTCTAACGGTGTAATCTCTAAATGATTAAAAAAAATATTAATTATGATCGATATAATTTAAAAGATAATTCATGGTTCACAAATTGATTGGATGAAAAAAAAAATTGCATTATCTAAAGCCTAACTTGATGTAAATAGTTTTCTTATGTATGAGAAATACCATGTGTATAAATTGTTTTTGATAAATTTAACTAGTCCTCACCCCTAAAAAACATCTTTAGCTCTTCCATTGTATATATATATATATATATACAATAATAAGTTATACCTTGCAATGTACGCAATGCAGTTTAGATAGTTTTGTGGGTGTTTTTTGCACCGCATCGCAATGTTCAGGGTTGCCATTTCCCATATCGCACCTCACCGTTAAGATCATGGACTCCCCAAAAATCAAGCCAACAAAACCCCCCTCCAAAAACTATAGTTGTGTTTCTATTTTATGCATGAGAATACTTTGGCGATTTGTAATAAGTTATGCTAAGGGAGTTAGGGAGAAAGGTTATTTATAAAATTACTTTAAACAATTTACCTTCTTGTATATAGCGTGCGTAAATTAGTTTTCCTTCAAAATATAAAACATGTATACATAGATTTATTCTCAAAGTAAATTCTCTAAGGATAAAATGTCAATCACTCTAATTAATTCCCAAATATTAAAACTCTATGATGAATTCAAAATGAGGTATCATCACAAAATGAGCGGTGTGGGGTGCCTAAAATGAGTTATACATGCCGTGCGGTGTGGGTCTATGTGGTCAAGAGCGGGGCTCGATAGAAATGAGTGGGGTCAATTGACCCCACCGAATTTTTTTTTTTTAAAAAATCTTTACCTATATATGAATAAAAAATTTGGGGATTTATATAAGTTGACCCCATTAAAAAATTTTAGAAAAAAGGTAGAGATGGAGTCAATAATATTATTGCTATAAAAAATTCAAGTAGCACAAAAAAGAACCCAAATATCATCAATAAAAATAAACCCAAAAGCATAACATCAACAATCAGAAATTAATCAACCCAAATAGTTTATTAGCCCAAATAACTCACACTCACAACCCAATTAATCTTCTTCTACTAAATAAATAAATTAAAAAAAAAAACCTAAATTTACTTTACCAATTACCATCAAAATTGAGAGAAAGTGTCGTTCTGTTCCCTTTGATTTGTGAAAGCACCATAGACTATATTGGTTGATTTTTAATACTTTTGTGTCATTATATGATTGTGTCATTTTGTTATAAACTGTTAATGTGTTATGTTTGTGGTCCATTACTTGTCTTTTTATGTTGATTGTGGAGTTGAGATTTTTATATTAAAAGAAAAGAGATATTAGTGGGTGGGTTTGTGATTTTTCATTATGTCATATGTGGTCTACTGCCCCCAATTCGACCATTGTTTATGTGAGTTTAAAACTTTAATTACTACTATCTCATATTTCTAGTCATAAACAAAAAAAAAAAATCTTAAATTTTACTTTATTTTACTAATCGAATTAGAGAGAAAGAGAGAGCATTGTTCCAAAGTTTTAAGTGCAATAAGCAAATAGAATCGACGGATCGATCCTCCCCTTGTAGGTCTCGCTTGTTGTCGTCCACTCGCATTGAATGACCCCACTAAACCAACTTTCTGATTATGCCACTGTATGCGATTTTTACAAAATGAGAATTGCAGACAGCACCGCACCATCTTTTTCTGAAAGTTTTGACTGCAAGCTGCAAAAAAATAATAATAATAAAATAAAAAAAAAATAAAAATAATAATAAAATAAAATTGAACGGATCGGTTCGATACCGTTTTGATTCGGTTTGCGGTTTTTGATCTGTCACTGTACACCTCTACTAACCCTCGCCATGATTTGGTGACCGACCATCACACTCATCTTTTTGTAAATATTAATGAGGGAAAAAATATAAACAACAAATTGACACTCATAAAGAAGGATGGAGAATAGTTTTTTTTTTGTTTTTTGGTTGCTAGTTAGTTAATTTTTGGTTAATAAAAAACTTAAATTGTTTAGAGAAAGAATTATAAATATCGTGCATTATAAGAGCATTCTTATCAGACTCCCTATTTTTTTTGCCAATTTGGTTCTAAAAAACCCACTTTTGCTAGTTTAGCTAAAGCACCACTGTATCAGACTCCCTATTCTAACTTTACTATTCTATTTTTTAATATATTCTTATTATTTTATTTATTTTTTCACAACTTTCAAAATACCAACTTTTCTCATTTTTTTTCTATCCTCCTTCTATACACCCGTAGCATATTCCCCCTCTTTTCTTTTTTTCTTTTTTCTTTTTTCCTTTCCTTTTTTCTCCTCCACCCACGTATACTTCTCCTCTTTTTCTTTTTTCTTTTTTTTTTCTCCTTTTTTTCCCCATCACCCACGTACCCCCTCCCACTTTTTCTACTCCCCTTCTCTTTCTTCTTTCTTTCTTTCTTTCTTTCCAGCGTCTCCCCCTCATTTTTTTTCTTCTTTCTTTCTCAGCGTCTCCCCCTTCAGCGTCTCCCCCTTCATTTTTTTTCTTCTTTCTTTCTCAGCGTCTCCCCCTTTATTTTCTTTCTTTCTTTCTTTCTTTCTTAGCAGTGCTCGATTTTATTTTTTTTTTGGTTTTGAGCCTCCATTGTTTTGAGCCTCCATTTTTCGTTTTGAGCCTCCATCTTTGCTGTTACTGCTACTTCACATGTATTTTTCTTTCTCATTTTTTTTTCTTTTTTCTTTTACTGCTCATCATTTTTTTTTTTTTTTTTCTATTTGGGGTATTGAAGATTTAGATCTGTGTACTGTTGTTGTTGTTGTTGTTGTTGTTGTTGCTTTCCGTTATTATTGGCGCGGTAGACAGCTTGCAAGAGAGAGAAAGAAATCTTTTTTATTCCCCGAAGGATGAACAGTAGCTCCTTAAGTTGGACGAGCTACTGTTCATCAACTACGGGTTTTCAATAGGTTTGGGGAGGCTGATGGTGCATGGTTTTGCTGCCTCCTCCCTATTTTTTGTTGTTTTCGCCCAAATACTCAGTCTGAATGCTGCATAATTGGGGATATTGGATGACGGGAGTTGTGAAAAAAATAAAATAAAATAATAAAGATATATTAAAAAATGGAATAGTAAAGTTAAAATAGGGAGTCTGGTATAGTAGTGCTTTAGCTATTTGAGCAAAAGTGGGTTTTTTAGAACCAAATTGACAAAAAAAATAGGGAGTCTGATAAGAATGCTCTAATAGCATTAATTGGGGATATTCTCACATGATGACAAATCTTTCTTTGGCTGGTTCGTATATCACAGTCTCATCCATAGGCTCTATTATTTCGTGCAATTTTTTTCTGCATACTCCATGAGCTCATGCATTCTCGGCAGCCCCCCTGCAAGCCTTGCTCTTACACCGCCACGTTAACAATTTAGATTATTGATATTTTTATACTGTTATTTCACGTCACTAAAAATATAGATTATATTGTTTATACTTTGTGAGCATATTCAAACTTATAGATAATGATATCCACAATTTATGAATAATATTATTCACATTTAAGGGGAAATTCTTAGGTCCCGCAGCGGGACCGTCCCTTCAAAGGTGTCAAAAATTATAATATTTGTGTATATTTTGATAAAATGTCTATCAGGTGTTATAAAATATGTATAGTTTTACAGTAAAATTAACTTTATCACAAATATTATTAATTTTACCTGAATTTACACATTTTATTTTTACAATAATAAACACACATTTATCAATACGGATACAACATTTACCACAAAACACACAAATTTTATCAAAATCAACACCGAATTCGTGGCAGGACCTAAGTGTTTCTCCACATTTGGATGGTGTATGTACATCATTGTACATAAATTTGAATATGCTTGTAAATTGTGGATAATATTTGTAAGGGGTCAAAATCACCCTACAATTAATTTCTTAAGAGCATAAAACACTTGGTGAGAATCCCAAAAAAGATCCCGCACCTATAGTACCCTTTGGAAATTTATTATACATATTTATTTATACATTCTTCCCACTTTCTCGGTGTGGGACCAATTACAGATATTTCCTTATTTTTCATCTGTATGAAAAAATACACTTGTATAACTTCATTATAAAAATGGGCCCACCATCTTTTGTCCTCCAAAGGATATCAATCTGGGCCCACGTCGTTGGTCAACTGGATCTAGGCCATGATCGAATGAAAACCTAATTGACCAATACGCTAGGAGATGGACCAAGCCTATCTCCTGCTGGGCCCAAACTCAATGAGAATTATTTTTATTCTATCCCCTCCAATTGCCCCTCAAATTCTTAACTTCTGATGAGGAAAACGAAGGAATGATTTGAATAAAAATGCAGAATTACCGGAACCGAGCTCTTAATCTAGATCTCCATTAGCGTATACACTTATGTATTCATTCGTAGTTCGGTCGGTTTAACCGAAACTCAAGTTAGGTTAGAACTTCCATCATTACATGTCGGCCAAGGAGTTTCAAATACACTTCCTTGGATCGGTTTGTTTTTAAATCCGACTGTAGAGACATATTTTTAAACTTATGGGGTAGTTCCCAATACTAGAAGTTTGACGTGAAGATTGAGGTACAATCGACAGTTATTATGGCCTTTTGGGTAACCAAGGATATCCCGCCTAAAAAAAATTTAGGAGCCCAAACGTCATAACGTTTGATATTCAAATTATTTACTAGCTGGACCCCGGTAAAGCCCCAGTTGCCCGTGGTCCCCACAATATCTATGCTTAACTATAAAAAGAAGCGACCCCACTAATTTTGTCACTTTCCCCTAGTTTGAGAAGAGAAAAAATCTCATATGTAAACCTTCCAGCGACTTCCCTTCTTCTCTTTTTCCTTCGTGCCTAGCCTAATCTCTTTCTTCATGTAAGTTCTCTACCTTTTTTTTTTCTCTATCTTTCTTCTTTCTTTTAGACTTTGGTTTTATGTTGTTGGTCATGGGTCAGTTTGTCAAACTTGTCGATACCGTGGAAAAAATGGAAGCCTTCAAGAGGCAATATCATTTTCAGGAGGACGTTCACCTCCAGTACATCCCCAAAGACGACCTAGCTTTACTTCAAAATGTAGATCTAGTTTTTCCAATGGTTGCTATAATATAAGGGGGATTAGGATTCCTATGCACCCCTTGTTGATAAATTTCCTTAGTCAATATAGATTGAGTCCACTTCAATGTGCCCCTAATGTATTTAGGATAGTGATGAGTACAACATTGCTAAACAAGAAACTAGGCTTAAACTTGACCGTCCATGACATTATCTATGTATATAAAATTCAAAAAATAGGGAAGAACCAATACACTTTAAACGCCCGCAGGTAGATCGGAAACTTGTAATCGAACTACCAGACTCCAATAAGGGGCGCGATCTGGACTTTCTTGTAATTACTGGGAATTAGCATGATCCCTTCTTTGGTTTCCCAATAACCCCTAGGATACCATTGCACGGCGTATTTTTTTATTATTATTATTATATTTGAAATCTTTGTGATCTAATCTCCTTTTGTTCTTCCTTTTCAGATAAAGAGTTTACTGAACCGAACGTAGACTTCGTCGAACGAAAGGCTATGGAATACATCCTTAAAAAGGTGTGCTATGTAGACGCAAAAGGCCACCCAAGGTTGGCTCCACTACTGT
Source organism: Fagus sylvatica (assembly GCA_907173295.1). Taxonomy (NCBI): domain Eukaryota; kingdom Viridiplantae; phylum Streptophyta; class Magnoliopsida; order Fagales; family Fagaceae; genus Fagus; species Fagus sylvatica. The sequence goes on from OU015769.1 coordinate 30,836,855, forward strand.
TGGACTACGTTTCTTCCTACAAATCCTTTCAAGACGCTCCACGCATTCAGGATCTTCGTCAGGTGGTTGTTTCAGTTTCTCAGCCCGATCGAAGCGATGCTTCAATCATTGCTACCATTTCACCAACCGGCTGCAAATTCACTTACACCATCCCCATGTAAGTCAAACCAATCGAACCAAACGAGCCCGGCTGGAATAGTTCCAGTTCGAAGAAGGAATAACCGCTCCATCAATCGCTTTTTCCTCTACCTTTCTCCCAGCCCCTGTCTTCAAGGTCATCTGTGATTAGTGTCACCTAAGCCTGGCTAGCTCAGGCAACTACTCAATCTCGTTGTGTTATGGGTTTGTAGAGAGTGAGCACCTTGTGGGCCACAGTCTCGACACTCTTACGATCATACCAGGACTGGCTCAACCTTCAATCCTTTGTCACCAAAGACACATCCTCCTCCATAGGCTGAGGCTCAGCCACCAGAGAAACATTTTGCTCTGCCACGGTTTCCGAGCTTAGTGCCGACGAATCATCTTTGTCAATAATGTCTTATTTTCCTTCATTTTCTCAGTAACCAATTTTTTTTTTTTTTTGGTTTCTTTAATGGGTAGTCAATTGAACAAAATGAAAATAATTTTAGTGTTTAGTGCATAATGGGTATTCAAGTAAACAAAATAATAATAAATAAAAAAAATTTTCATGTGGACAAAACGACATGTTTAGTGTGTTAAAACTATGCCGTTTTGTGATTAACAAAATATTTCACAACCCAACCTAAGAGAGTTGAAAATCCTACATGAGTCCTCAAGAGAGTAATAGAATCCTAACATGAGTCCTCAAGGATAATAGAATATTAACATTCTGTGGATGACAAAAATGTCCTTCCCCGCGCGGGTTTTTCTCACCCTGAATAGGGGACAGGGTGCAGACATGTTTTGCTTGCTCAACCTCGTCTCCCCCAAGTGTATATGTATATATATATATATATATATATATATATATATATATATATATTTATATATATATATATATAATTTAATCTTTTTATACATTACTTAATAATAATTAAACTTTTTTATATATTCTATTATTGTCTCTCTCAGTTAGCACTCTGGTTGTTATCCTTTCCTTTCCTCTCTTATCCCAATCTCATAAGTATTAGAACTTAGAGCCACCTAAATTTAAGGGATGACAAGATCTCTCCGATTTATCGTCCTAACTTGTCTCGCTCCTGTTTCGGTTTTTCTCATCCTGAAGATTGGACGAGACATGGACAAGACACTTATGATTTGACCCCACCCTGATCTATATTTTATTATACTTTTGACATTTTAATTCATTTACATAAAATATCAAATTAATTAATGGAAGATTCATTGAATTTGACAGTCAAACAACCAAAGGCATTATTAATAACTAGGATGGACTCTTGGTAGTTGCTATCGCTTTCTAATTTCTGTGACCTTGTGGTGGAGGCTTTTCTAGCAACTTCATATCATAGATTCATACATTCATACTTGTCTTCTTTTTTCCCAAACAGCATTATACATACATTTTCTTCTTCTTCCTTTCCCTATTGCAGTCACCTTAGGCCATCTCCAGCAATACTCTAAATTTATCTCTATCTTTATCTCTAAATTACACTATTTAACAACTCTCTATTTTTTTTTTAAATAAACACTCCAGCAGTACTCTTTATTTTACTCTCTATTCTATTAAAAACTACTTTTTTATTATTACTTCCCACCAAAAATAACCAACTCCCACCCAAATCAATTTCTCACAGCAACCAAACAAAGCAACCAAACAAACAAAAATTTCAGCAACCCAAACAGCTGGGACTGGGAGACGGTGACGCTGAGTTTTGCAAACTCATTCCGGTGACCAACCAAAAGGGATCGGGCACGGCAACCCCAGGCGGTAGGCTTGGCCGTGGGTGACCTCCAGACCGGCAGGGATCGGGCACGGCAACCCCAGCCACCGTGGGTGACCTCCAGGCAGGCGGGCACGGCAAGCCACCGCGGCAGGCTGGGGTGGTTCTCTCCTTCGCGGCGTGGCCAGCGGGGTGGGCATCTCCTTCAAGCCGTGGCCGTGGGGTGGGTGTCTTATGGGCGGTGGTGAGGTGCTCTGCCGGTACACATCTGAGAAAAGAAAAAAAAAAAAAAAAAAAATTCTGTTGATTTTTGGCAAAAAAATATCTCTGCACCGGAATGTTCTTTGATATTTATTATTTTCGTGCTTCAAACAGAAAACCCCAAACAGCAAAGAGCAAAGAGAAAAGAGAGAGCAGAGAGAAGAAGAGAGAGAAAAATTTTCAGAGGAGAGAGAGAAATTTTCGTGCTTCACAACAGAAAACCCCAAAAAATTTTCAGAGGAGAGAGAGAAATTTTCGTGCTTCAAACAGAAAACCCCAAAGAGCAAAGAGCAAAGAGAAAAGAGAGAGCAGAGAGAAGAAGAGAGAAAAATTTTCAGAAGAAATGAGAGGAGAGAGAGAAATTTTCGGAACAAATATCAGTTGGTATGGTGGGGTCTTCGGATGAAAAATATTGATTTTTTAATTTTTACAAAGTGTACAGTAGCCTTTCATTTTTGAAAGGCTACTGTACACTTTATAAAAAAATTTGAGGATGAAGAGCAGTTTTGAAAGACTGCTGGAGCCGGGATTTTTGTTTTGGTAATTTGAGGATGAAGAGCAGTTTTGAAAGACTGCTGGAGCCGGGATTTTTGTTTTGGTCTCTACAAATAGAGATGAAGAGCAGTTTTACACTGCTGCTGGAGATGGCCTTATAGTGCAGGGTTTTCTAGCAGATTCATATCATACATTCATACTTGCTTTGATATTCCTAATTCCCATCCTGCATTCTACTTTTCTTTCTCTAACTTTTTTTCCCCTTATGCAATAATTTTTCTTCTTCCCGGTCGTCATTTACCTTTTCTTTTATTTTTATTTTTATTTAGAAAATTGTCTTTTATTTTCTTTATATCTAAGTACTCGTACTAAAATTTTATTTCATTTCATAACTGATACAGCTGGAGCAATAACTGTTACTGCAGTTTTTGATTATTTGGACTCCCACTAGGGCCCCTCTATTTTTATTTTTTTTGAGAAACTGGGCCCCTCTAATTTTTTTTCCCCATAGAATCAAGTTCATCAAAAAGTGGTCAAAGAACTGAGAAGCCAATATCATGTATAAATTAGGAATACAGATTCCTAATGTTTACTTCTTATATTTTACTCTATGCTCTGTCAATTATATTTGGTCACCTATTATTTTATCATATTATTATTGATAGATAACAAAATGAAACACACATAATGAGGGGAGCATATCAATTGCAATGGCCGAATATGCAATCTCTATAATGTAGAAGAGGTGGCCTAATGAAAATAAAACATGTTAATTAAAAAATGCCACTTAATCAATTTGAAAACAAAATCAGCAATTACAATTCTAACTAAACCAAATACATCTTATGCTCTCCTTGTAACCAAACAAGTCCAAATCTCCCACCCTTCCAGCCACCGTCAGTCCCTCCTTGGCAAGCCATTCAAACTTGGAGGTCATCGTGACGGTGCTCATCTTAGCTTTCACTCTCACTCTCTTCCACTCCACCATGCCATCCTCCACAAAACCCACTAGTCAAACCTCTGCCTTCATCACTCCACTCCCACCCCTATCTTCGACGCTCTCCTCCACTACGCCGCCACTTCCAACTCCACCTCGTCCCACATGTCTACTTCCGAACTCACCTTCAGATAGAGAAAAATCACTATTTCCATTTTATCGAGGAGTATTAGGGAGTGAGATGGAGAAAAATCCGAGAGAAAGAAAATACCTTGGATTTAAATGGACATGGCGGAGCTCGGCGGTTATGGATGCTACTACTGCCGTCTGGGATGCCGTGGGTTGAGGAGGGAGATGGGTATGAGCGGTACAGAGAGGGGTTTTAGGGATTTCTTAGTTTTAGGATAAGGTTTCAGGGTGAGCAACGAGATCCGACGGTCCATGTCTGGGAATGGCTTGATTAGCATATGGGTTTGTTACAGTGGTGGTGGTGGTGACTTTCGAGGTGGGCTCAAGGCAGCCATGGTGTCGAAGCCGGTGGAGCTGTGGGACTGGCGGCTGAGCATGGAAATTTGGAGATTTGGGATTGTTTGGTTATCAGGAATAGTGAGATCTGCTTGTATTGACCACTCATAATCATAATGAGGTGTCACAGATGTTTTTTAATTATTTGTCATTTTATTAGTGTTCCATTATATTCCCCAATGATTAAAACTTAGGCGGACGTAAAATGTTATTTAGAAAACGGCTTATTTTTTAAATAATATTTTTTGGAAAATTGATTTATTTTTCTATGTTTGATAGCGACCTTTAAAATAGTTGGAAAATGTTTTCAAGTGTTTGGTATGCACAAAAAAATCATTTTCCAAAATACATTTTTTAGAAAACGTTTTATAGTGTTTGGTATAAACGTTATTTTCATAATCCACAAACATTATAATTTCATGCTTTTTATAATTCAAAAAATTAGTGATACTTCTCATAATTCAAAAAATTCAAAAATCAACCATATTTTTCATAATTAAAAAATAACCATACTTCTCAAATACTTCTCAAAACATGTTAATACAATAGCATATTAATTACATTTCTTTGGTAATATCACATTTTCATTATAATTAAAGAATTCACAACACAAACATCAAATCAATCTTTAAGAAAATATCACCTCAGCTTTTTATTATGGAGTAAAACATTGAAAAAGTCACTTAAAAGAGGCAAAAAGATGACATTTTTGGTATGTCTAACAATATGGAATTTTTGGTTTCTCTTAAGTGTATTTGTTTTCACTGATCAATCCTACTTCTTGCAACATCCACTACGAATTTATATCTAACATCATTCTTCTCCAACCTTTCAAAGGCTTTGTTAACATAATCCATCTTCACAACTTCAATCATGGAGCTCAGACCCTTCTCTTTGCAGAACTAAAGCATCTCCTAAGCTCCCAGTGATTGATTTCCTCCCTACACAAATTGAAGCAGAAAAAACATAGCACCCACAATTAGAAACCACAAAATGCAATAAAAAGTTCCAGTTTTTGACATTAAAGATAAAGTCCAAAAGACAGAACACGCATCACCAAAAACATTAAGTAGAGCAAAAATATTCAATCTTTCACAGAAAAATTAGCCACCCAAAATTAGAATCCCAGATTAAAAAATCCAATCTTTGCCCAAGTTTTTTACCTAAATAATCCAATCAAAACTTACTAGCCCATTATTTAGCAAAAAAATCCAATCAAAACCATATGGCAGAAGATCTTTAAGTTCATTCTTTTTTATCTAATCTGTATGAGTAGAGTAAGTTCACTCTTAACTCAATCTTGCATGTTCTCTTTGTTTTCCAAACTTTTAATCAATCAAGATTACTAAGCCAAATAGTATTACTGGTTTAGTAGAGTGGAAACCCATTACTTCTAAAGACCCATATCAAAGAAATTACACTACTCAAAATTTTGACAACCTTTTTTCCATCACTTTCTAGCAAATCAAACAAAGCTTTAAGCAAAGAAGCATATTTATAAACAGAACTAAACATGAATAATTGTAAGCCATCCTTGACTTATAGTAACACCCAAAAGAGCTTATGCACATATAAAAAATTAAACTTTGCATTAAAATCACAATTAGTAAGTCTTGTTAACAAATCAAACAGACCCATCAGCAAGAAAGAAGGAAATATTTAAGAATAAAGATATAAAGTTTCTGTTTTTTCCTTTAGTTAGTTGGGAGGAGTAGCGTTAGATTCTGATACTTTAAATGTTGTGTGTAATGCTAACACATGTCTGTCATATTCAATCTTTATAATATCCCAGTAAGTTCAGCATTTTGTCAAACACCTTCAAGGCCATATACACAAAAGAAGTTGGATTATGTAGTAAAACAAAGTGACCAAGCTTTCTAGTGAACCAAGTGAAAAACTTAGACTGTTAGACAAGAGAAACATAACAATTCATAATCCAAGTAGAGAAGAAGCATGTGAATGTCACAAAAAAATAGATGCTTTCCTGCAAATGAAAAAGAAATTTCATGCAAGAATTGGAGAGAGAGAGAGATAGAGCTACCTAATATGGAGTGAGAAGCGAAGGAAAGAGACAGCACAAGGAGATCTCCGAAGTTTGTGGAGCCGAAGTGTGAGCTGGGTTTTGCTCTGTTCTGCTAAAACACCACCAAAAAATTAAAATTGTAACAAAATGCTTGAAAGAGACAGAGCAACGGAAGAGAGAGACAGCTCGAGAAAAGTGAGAGAGCTACAGAGAAAGAGAGAGATAGCTTACTGGTCTGAGAGGCGCGCGAGTGTGAGGATTGAGAGATTGTTTAGATTGTTTTACCGAAAACATAAGGGTAAAACAATTAACAGTAAAATAGAGTATTTTTTTTTTAATAGTTTTCCATTGACTAAAGATAGTTTTCCATTGATCATATTTTATGATCCTACTAAACGCTGAAAAACGTTTTACGGTGAAACAAACGGAGCCTTAGGTAATGTTCCTTAAGTTAGATACATTAGGTTCCCTAATTAAATTCAAACATATGGTTGCATTAACCAATGAAACACACACAATGTTATCTTTTCCAAGAATATTTAAATTTAACGTATTTAAATTCAACTAGGAACCTAATGTACTTGATCTAAGGAACTGTATCTAAGTTTTACATTTTATGCAAGTGATATGCTCCCCAAAGATAGAGAATTTATATTCATAAATTAGGTTGTTCTATATGAGGAGAATTAGGATTCAAATTCCATCTTCTCCAAAACTATCCAATTATCAAAAAAGAAAAAAGAATCCGATTAAATGAGTGAATGGGAGACTAACATCAATAGAGGAGATGATGGTGCCCTAGATCTACAAATCCTAAAACAAAACAAAACATTATTTTCGTAGCTGTAAAAGTGTCACAAGAACAGGTGAAAAATTGGCCAGGTTTGAAGCCATTCTTCAACTTAATGACTTTTTTGCCCCTAATTTTAACCAACCTTTAAGTCAATGACAAGAGGGTAAAAAACGAAATGGAATTGGATATTTATCACAGAAGCCAAAAAAAAAAAGAAAAAAAAAAATCTATTCATAAGGTATTTTCCCCTATTGCAGGATTAGAATAGAATATGAATATCACAGCCAAACTTACTAAAAAATGCTTTATTTTATGTTTTTGGGCCAAACATGACTCTTATGATGTTTATTTGAAAAACGGACTCATTCAAAATCGTATTTTTCAAAGACGATTTTTGACCAAAAATCGTCTTTTGTAAAAACAACTTTCACGTCTCATTTAAAAAAAAATTTATCTAAAAGTCGTCTTTACAAAAAACGATTTTCACGTGTTTTTTAAATTTAAGAAAAATTTGGTCAAAAGTCGTTTTTTGTAAAGACAACTTTTACATTTGATTTCAAAAAAATTAATCTGAAAGTCGTCTTTTGTAAAGACGACTTTCATGGGTTTTTTAAATTTAAGAAAAATTTGATCAAAAGTCGTCTTTTGTAAAGACAACTTTCACGTCTGATTTAAAAAAAATTATAAAAAATGGTCTTTTGTAAAGACGACTCTCACGTGTTTTTTAAATTTAAGAAAAATTTGGACAAAGACGATTTTGAATCAGAAGTCGTCTTTTTGAAAGATGATTTTCACGAGAAAAATTTAAATCAGTCCATTTTTCAAATAAACTTCAGAAGAATTATGTTCAAAATGATATAATATATATATATATATATATATATATTTTTATTATTTTATATATATTATATTATATATTTATTTTTTTTTTTTTCAAGTTTGGCCTGAATATCACATATTTAAACTTTTCCTTTCTTGATTTCAAATTGACGAATAAATGAACAAAGTAACAAACATAATCACACACAAAAAAGAGTAAAAGATAGGATTCCATGATTCCTAGAACTCCTCAATTGTAGGGGGACTAATTCCCCAATTGCAAAAAATAATAATAATAATAATAAGAAAAAAAATAAAAATAAAAATCCCCAATTGCAGATACTTTTTGTAAGGCATATTCTATCTTCTAATCAATTCAAACACAGTGTTGTAGCGTTTCTTTTTTCTTTTTTTTAAAGGTATTAGAGTCATACTCATTGAGTGACTCAAAGTTCACTTTTTTTTTTTTCAAGCTAAGCACCCAGCTTTTCCTTTTTCTTTTGGAATAAAGAGTTAAAGACTGAGGTCCTTTTTTTTTTTACCTAAAAAACAAATAAAAAAAATTACCTGGGAGTCTTTACTTTTTTTTTTAAATGATTTACTCAACCGAAAAAAAAAGAAAAAAAAAACAGAGGAAATAAATAGACTCTCTGTCTATCTATAAATGGAGAAGAGTAGAAGAGTCGAGTGGTACACAAGAGTCTTGCTTCACATGAATTTTACATCACACACACTTCTCAGTTCTAACTTGACTCTCACTATAATATCTCTTCCGTGACCAAAGTCTCTTTCTTTTACTTTCTCGTGCATTAGTTCATAGATTACCCATTCTCCACGTCGCTACACCATCTTCTTCATCTGGGACTCACGGGTTTCACTTACCCTCCAACTCTTTTCCTTATATATAAATATCATTTTTCAGTGTTTAATTTAAACTGCATTTTGATGAACTGGGTCTTTTTCTTTTCACAAAAAAAAATCGGTGTAACTGTAAAATTTTCAGTGCCAAATTCACTGGTTTGATAACTCAGAAACAGAGTAAGACGAAAACAGAGCACAGGAGAGAAAGAGAGAGAGAGAGAGAGAGAGATATGGCGGCAAGGAACCTAGAGAAGCTGGCTTCAATTGACGCTCAATTGAGGCTACTGGCACCAAAGAAGGTGTCTGAGGATGACAAGCTAGTGGAGTATGATGCTTTGTTGTTGGATAGGTTCCTAGATATTCTTCACGATTTGCATGGGGAGAATCTAAGAGAAACGGTAATCGGGTTTAATTTTCTTTTTAACTACTTTTGAATTCATGTTCTTCCTTTGAAATATTTGTTAGTACTTTGCCTTTTTGGTCATGCCTGTAATGTAAATTTTGTTATAATGTTAGCACGTTTGTTGAATGCCCTTTTCAATTTCAGTGAAGTTACAAGCTTTTCTATCACTTTTTGTATCATTGGATTAATTGTTTGTTGGTTTTAGAGGATGCCCACTTGTTATTTTTGCATTAAATGTAGTATGTGTGTAGAATTTCTCTACTTTGTGAAGAATATTTTGTCTAAAACTTTGCTTCTTCTTTTTTTCGGTAGTCTGCAATTGTTTGACAGAAAGCTTCACACCAGTTCTTAGTTCTAAACTTCTTCGAATTTTATAGTCGTCTGTGACGCGTGGTTTATGATTAAAACCAGGGGAAGAATGAAATTATAAAATTATATATTGATTTCTTGGATATGTGGAACCCATGAATACAAAAAGCTATGCGTGATACAGATACAATTGCTTAGATGGGGCAAATTTTATGTAGGCTGACTCAAAATTTGTGTAGTTCTTGTCTATAATGTTATAACTTATAAGCAACTTTATCATGTGTAAAAGTACCATGTTGTATATATTTTTGGGTTCTGCTTAGAGTTAGATTAATGATGGTGTAAGTAAGACGATTTTGCCAAGAGCCTTATACCTCAACTGGGCTATTCCACTTTATAACAAGTAAACTAGTAAAGATTCTTGCAAAGCGTTCCACATGAAACGATAACGATGGTATTACAAAATTGGGGTGGTTTCTTGCATTAGATTTTCTGCTAATAACGGGCTAACTTTACTAACTATCATGGTGTATTATGGATTAATGGATTAGGTTCAAGATTGTTATGAGCTTTCGGCTGAGTATGAAGGGAAGCATGATCCTCAGAAGTTGGAGGATCTTGGCAATGTGTTGACAAGTCTGGATCCTGGGGACTCTATTGTCATTGCCAAATCATTTTCTCACATGCTTAATTTGGCCAACTTGGCTGAGGAAGTCCAGATTGCTTACCGAAGGAGGATCAAGTTAAAGAAGGGAGATTTTGCTGATGAGAACTCTGCAACAACTGAATCAGACATTGAAGAGACTCTCAAGAGGCTTGTGGGGCAACTGAAGAAGTCCCCTCAAGAAGTTTTTGATGCTCTGAAGAACCAGACTGTAGATTTGGTCCTAACTGCACATCCCACTCAGTCTGTCCGAAGATCTTTGCTTCAAAAGCATGCAAGGTTTGTTTACCACCTAAGTTGATGTATAGTTGTCATCTGTAGGAAGAGGAATTGCACAAGCCCAGAGGATAAGCAATTCGCGTATGATTTGTTCATCCGCCTTTGCAATGTATCTTGATATGCTATTTACTGCTTCAATCATTAACTTACTTGCTGTTTGAGAGTTAGATGGGTTTTTTCCCCAAGATTCTTATTGATGTTATGCTGTTTTTTAATTTTTCAGGATAAGGGATTGTTTGACTCAGTTGTATGCCAAGGACATAACTCCTGATGATAAGCAGGAACTTGATGAGGCTTTACAAAGGGAGGTATGTAGATGCCAATATTGGGATATTGTTTCTTGCTGCCACATACATATGTTTGATTGATTTATTTATTTTACAAACTTCTAGGATCTTAACTTTGTTTGTTTATTATTATTATTCTGTTTAGTCATTCTGCCTTGAAGATGGAAATTCATTTGCTAATTTTGAGTATAAACTTTAGGGATTTTACATTTTTATATTTGTTATTTACTTAATGCAGTAAACAATCACAATGTCCAGCAACTCCTATTCTCATCATACTTAAATATCACTAGTTCTCTATGCCATTCTTATTATACATAATACATTCTTTTTCTTATCTTGTAGATACAAGCTGCATTTCGTACAGATGAAATTCGAAGGACAGCTCCAACTCCACAAGATGAGATGAGGGCAGGAATGAGCTACTTTCATGAGACAATCTGGAAAGGTGTACCAAAATTCTTGCGACGTGTTGACACAGCTTTGAAGAACATAGGGATAAATGAGCGAGTTCCTTACAATGCCCCTCTCATTCAATTCTCTTCTTGGATGGGTGGGGATCGTGATGGTACATATCTTTTCTCCCAAGAAATTTCTGAATGTGCTCATTATTGCTTGCATTATCCTGATGATGATCATCAAAATTATTAACTTAAAAGTACAATTGTACAAATATGGAGTTGTTTATTTCATTCACTACCTCAACTAAAGAAATTATAACAGTTTTTTTTTTTTTTTTCTTTGTGCAGGCTTCCTTTTTGTTCTTAGACATCTTAGATTTTAAACTTTTTAATTTTATTCTATTTGATCATTTTTTTCAAATGAGTTGTTGACAACTTGAGTCTATCTCTCTCTCCCTCTCTCCAATGCAGGACAAATTGAGGGAAACCTCCCTAGGTATGCTTGTTAGGTTAAAAGAATTTGGGAATTTAAGATTTATAACTTTAAGGAAGGATTACTGTTCAAATAATGATGGAGGTTTTGGTAGGGAAAGGTTTGATTTAGTGTGTAAAGAGGTGAGAATCAATCCGTAGGCTGTGAATAATAGCATTAACAGTGCATGTGAATAGTACCCATGCATAGAGAAAAGAATGAGGAGAGAGAGAAGAACATTCTAGGCATGCAGGCCTTCAGTAACTCAAAAAACTCATAATTCCATTTTCATCACATCGGAATTTTTTGGAAGTGCATTGAGCATATTTAGAAGAACCCTCTTACCTACACTAGTAGTATTAAGACTCTTAATTTGATTAGTAAACTAAACAACTAATAAGGTAATAAAAGTTTTACTTGGGCTCAAAGAAAATAAAGCCAAGATACTTAGAAACTCTTAGGAAACTCTAGGGTTGACTCAATTAAGCAAAATTACAGATCGCCCCTGCCTAAAAAACTAACCATGGCTTGGAAAATAAAAACCCAAATTAAAATATGTTTGAACCCTATGACACTTATAATATAAGTTTTGAAACCATATGAAACTCATCTCAATACTATGTTGCGTGTGAACCCCAAAAGAAGCTTTTAATTGCCAAAACTGAAAATTTTCGAATGACAGCAACTTGTCCTTTCTTCCATGGCTGCATCACTCACTCACTTACTCTTTCTTGCACACACACACACACGCACACAGAACCATGCCTTCCATAATTATGGTGCTTTGCTCACTTAATATATATCTGATGTGGACTGCAGGAAACCCCCGGGTCACTCCTGAAGTTACAAGGGATGTATGCTTACTGGCTAGAATGATGGCTGCTAACTTGTACTTTTCCCAGATTGAGGATCTCATGTTTGAGGTATCAGAAACATTAATTAGACTCTTGAACATGTTTCTGTAGTCCCCCCCCCAAAAAAAATAAAAATTCCAGTCTTGAGAGTTTGATCACAATTTTGTGCTGTTACAATTCATGTATTATGTTGTTTCTATATCCTTATTGGCAGTTATCCATGTGGCGTTGTAATGATGAGCTTCGCATTCATGCTGATGAACTCCACAGGTCCTCAAAGAAGGATGCAAAACACTACATAGGTATGTAATCATGATATTAAATTTTGTTACAAACCTCGCTGTTGAACACTGTTGAAAACTTAAAACTCAATTTTTCGTTATTTTTGTTTGGAAATTCCATCCTCTCTTAGTGTAAAATGAACTCATAAAAAATGAACAACTTAGCAGTACACCATGCCTTTTCATACTGACTGGATCTTTTGAATATGTTTATCAACGTCGGACATTTTTGTGATTTATGCTTTCATGAATGCAGAGTTTTGGAAACAAATTCCTCCAAATGAGCCATATCGTGTTATTCTTGGTGATGTCAGGGACAAGCTTTATAATACACGTGAACGTGCTCGTCATATATTAGCCAATGGGATCTCTGATATTCCAGAGGATACAACGTTCACCAATGTTGAGCAGGTCTCTCCATCTCTATATATATATATATTTTTTTTAAAAATCCCTTGTAATGGATATGCAATGGCCATTTTTGTATTCAGTTTCATAAATATGTACTAAAGTAAGTATTAATCTCCAATGACGTTGACATATGGTATTATGGTAGTAATATGTTGTTGTGGTGAAACCCACATGACACTTTCTCTCAAAAGAATGAGTGGAGGATGAGGTTGTGGGTTCAAATTCAAAACCCACTAGGTGTATGTGTAACTTACTAAGTAAAAAAAAAAAATTATTATGTGGAAATATATTGTCGTGGTTATCTGGTTCAATCTCATAGCATTTTTGTCTTAGTGGATGCGAACATGCTGCGGCAATTTTTCACATTTAGGTTATTAGGCACTTAGGCAATATTATGCTTGGTGTTTATGTATTTTGGCTGTCAAGTTATACTGACAGAGCAGTTACCTCTAGTTTTGTAGGCGATCACTGGTCGTAAACAGAAACTATTGTTAGTGTATATTGAAAAAATAATCAATGCAAAATGTGTACTTATTAATTTTCACACACACTAGTTGTTTTACATGGACATCCTAATTGAGGGAAGGACCTCTCAATTTGATGTTCTGCTTGCTAGATTATTTTGTAGAGCACCTTGAGGCTAAACCCTAGAGTTTGGGTCACCTGAGGCCTTTAGGAGGCAAATTCTTAGACCTGAAGGCTCAGCTCATGTCTCAAATGTGTATCCTATTTTCTGATCCAATATTGTGTGTTCTTTAAGAAATTTACGACATGAAACTTCATCCTAAGTTAATTTCAGTTGATTCCAAACTCCAATTACACTTGATTCGTTATTTCAGTTTCTAGTGAAGTTTGAAATCAGTTTATGCATTAATTCAACAATATGGATTTCAAAGAAGTGTAGTAGCAATTATAGTTATTGGCTGATTTTATAGGCTATGAATGCCTTGGTTTGTAACAATTATTTACTACCCATACCTATTAGCTATTGATTACATACAAGCTTGTGTCTTGAACTTCTGAAAAATAATAGTATGCAGTAATAAGTTGTTCAGATCTAGCTGTTCTGGTTCTGTGGCATGTTCTCTTTAGTGCTGATTTTTTTCCCTCTTTTCCTTTGTAGTTCCTGGAGCCTCTTGAACTCTGTTACAGGTCACTCTGCTCTTGTGGTGACCGGTCAATAGCTGATGGAAGCCTTCTTGATTTCTTACGACAAGTTTCTACCTTTGGTCTTTCACTTGTAAGACTTGATATCCGCCAAGAATCAGACAGGCACACTGATGTTATTGATGCTATCACAAAGCATTTGGGTATTGGGTCTTATAAAGAATGGTCAGAGGAACGCAGGCAAGAATGGCTCTTGTCTGAGCTTAGAGGCAAGCGCCCTCTATTCGGCAACTGATCTTCCCAAAACTGAGGAAATTGCTGATGTGTTGGACACTTTCCATGTCATATCAGAACTACCTTCAGACAACTTTGGTGCCTACATAATCTCAATGGCGACAGCCCCATCTGATGTACTTGCTGTCGAGCTTTTACAACGTGAATGTCATGTGAAGAAGCCATTAAGGGTTGTCCCACTGTTTGAAAAACTTGCTGATTTGGACGCTGCTCCTGCTGCTGTAGCTCGCCTCTTCTCAGTAGACTGGTACAGAAACCGCATCAATGGGAAGCAAGAAGTTATGATAGGGTATTCAGATTCTGGAAAAGATGCTGGCCGTTTTTCTGCTGCTTGGCAGTTATATAAAGCTCAAGAAGAGCTTATAAAGGTGGCTAAGAAATATGGGGTTAAGCTTACAATGTTCCATGGCCGTGGAGGGACAGTTGGTAGGGGAGGAGGGCCTACCCATCTTGCTATACTATCTCAGCCACCTGACACAATTCATGGGTCGCTTCGCGTGACAGTTCAAGGTGAAGTTATTGAACAGTCATTTGGGGAGGAGCACTTGTGCTTTAGAACACTCCAGCGTTTCACAGCTGCTACACTTGAGCATGGTATGCATCCACCTGTCTCGCCAAAGCCAGAATGGCGTGCACTTATGGACCAGATGGCAGTTATTGCAACGAAGGAATATCGTTCCATTGTCTTCCAGGAACCCCGTTTTGTTGAATATTTCCGCCTTGTAAGTATCCTAGGCATCCATCCTTCCTCATTCCTTACAATATATATAAAGCATAACAAAGCTCCCTTTGAAGTCTGGAAAAGTGACTCAATGCGTTTTAGTTTATTTACGACTCTTATTCATACACAAATATTGAACAACTCTTGAGTAGTTGGTAGGATCCCAAGGTGGATTACAATTTAGTTACTTTTGAATTTATTCTTTGAAATCTACTTTATTTCATTTTTATAAATTTACAACCTGTTTCTCAAGTCAAAAATTGTTTTTGTTTTCAAATAATTCTCAAGTAGATGAACATTATGAAGATGCTGATAATCTTATATAAATCATCTTCTTTTGACACTGCAGGCAACACCAGAGCTGGAATATGGTCGGATGAACATTGGGAGTCGTCCATCAAAAAGGAAGCCAAGTGGAGGCATTGAATCACTCCGTGCTATCCCATGGATCTTTGCATGGACCCAGACAAGGTTTCATCTACCAGTGTGGCTTGGCTTTGGGGCAGCGTTTAAGCATGTAATTGAGAAGGACATAAAGAATCTCCAGATGCTTCGGGAAATGTATAATCAGTGGCCTTTCTTCAGGGTCACAATTGACTTAGTTGAGATGGTGTTCGCCAAGGGAGACCCAGGAATTGCTGCTTTATATGACAAGCTTCTAGTGTCGGAAGAACTATGGTCATTTGGAGAGCGTTTAAGGTCCAACTATGAAGAAACTAAGCAGCTTCTCCTCCAGGTAATTTAAGTAACTAATGGAAGTGACTGAGGAAAGGCCCATTGCGACTTTTGCTATAATTGACCTCTGGTTTTTCCAAAACTTTAACTCACTAGCTCATATTTTGGCCTCAAACGTAAGCAAACCAAAAACATGTAATTATAATTCAAATCACCTCTCATGACACAAAAATGCTTGCTTTCAAAACATAGTTATGATGCTCTTGATTTGAAGGTCAATAAGGACCTAGAGTACCAAGGCCAATAATACAGTTTGTTTATAAGTATGCTCAGTTTGTTTAGTAGTCAGTCACCCCAAACAACCATCACCCAGCCTCCAGAGAAGAACTTTTATAATTTATGAATGTACATCTAAACGTAGCGGAAACTAATTTTTTTCATGTTGATTTTGTAGGTTGCTGGACATAAGGATCTTCTTGAAGGAGACCCATACTTAAGGCAGAGACTCAGTCTTCGTGATGCATACATCACAACACTTAATGTGTGCCAAGCCTACACATTAAAACGGATCCGTGACCCCGACTATAATGTGAAGGTTAGGCCACACTTGTCAAAAGAATACATGGAATCAAGCAAGCCAGCTGCAGAGCTTGTAAAGCTTAACCCCACAAGTGAATATGCTCCTGGGCTGGAAGACACCCTTATCTTGACCATGAAGGGTATTGCTGCCGGCTTGCAAAACACTGGTTAAGGCATGGTTGGGTAGTATTTCTTAGATATATTGTCATTTCACATCAAATATTGCATAAAATGTAACTTGTCTTTCAGAGCACTGAACCGACATGTAATAAATTACCCCACAACACCATTTATAAAAATAGATTGTTGGTTTGTTCCTGCAATGTTGTGTCATGCGGTATTGTTTACTTCTGCATTTTTTTTTTTAATAATTCGATAATTGGGGAGAGGGGACTTGAACCCTCAATGTCTCCTTTGAAGAACACCAAAAGGTTTTATATGGCTATTGGCTACTTCTGGACTTATTAGCAACCAGTGACAGTGGAAAAATGGTTATTTTTGGTTTACTTCTGGCTTTCAAATATTTAACTTTATGCATTCAGTTGGAAACTTTGGAATGCCTAAAAACTTATCTGATATGCACCATCTCAAATTGTGCAAATAAAACCAAATTGGCTCACTAATCTGCAGTTCTCAATAGAGAACAGTCAGGGTTACCATTAATTTATGTAACAAAATTTCCGTATAATATTTAGACTAACAAACCACTGATTTACACAGTAAGAATTCAAATCTTCTTTTTTTGTTTTGTTTTTAAGGCTGAAATGTGCATACCTTGCTGCAATTTCTGAGGAATAAGAAACATAAGCAGAGACTAAACCAACACCACCTATACCCAGGGTGAGAATTTGTAACTTCTTCTTTAACTACAGAAGCAAAACCATGGGAATTTAAAAAGGCAAGATGGGGTGACACTTACACATACTGCAACTAAGTACCTTAAACTACTGCTCCTCCCTTGACTGAGCATACTTGAGCTGTAGCCTCAAGTTGCTCTTCTAACCTAGGCTTTGAAGGAGCTGTGAGTTCTTTGCTCAAATCAACTTCCAAACTAATGCCCATAATTCAAGCACATTTTAGGAACAATTACATAAACAATAAATAACGCAAGGCTAAATGAAGTTGTACTGCCAAAAAATAATGTCCTACAAGCCCAATACACAACCAAGCCCACACGGGCCCATGAAGAAAGAAGGAAGAAAAAGAATAAAAGAAAAGGAGAGAGGGGAGAAAAAGGGGACAGGGCAGACCAAAGAAAGAGAAAAGAGAAAGAAATAGAGGGGAAGAGAGACTAAGGGCTCCGGCCCTGATTCTAGTTTTGTATTGGCTTTAAGGCCATTTATGTAGTTTTATCCTCATTGATTTAGTGAAAAAACCCATCCCTGTGGATGTAGGCATTGTTGGCCGAACCACATCAAATATGGTGTCCATTTTTGTGTATTCTCTCCCTCTAGTCTATGTATCGTCGGATTCAGCAACCCCATCGGGTCTTTATCGTGCCGAGTTTCGCCATTAAGCGGTTCCATATATATTTCTGACTTTTTACCCCCCACAATTGGCGCCGTCTGTGGGAACCGCTACAACGAGTTTTGGTTTGAATGGGGACTGCTATTGAGTTGATCATTATCTGATTTATCAAATCCTAGAAAAATCGTCACAATCGGAACCTCCACGCGCCGCCACGTGCCTGTCAAAGCTTCTGCAAGGAAGCCCCACGTGCAGCCCGTCTCGCCGGTCTTAGAACTCGGTCCTCCGAGCATCGAATCGAGCAATGGACCTCGCCAATAGATTCCTCTTCGCCTGATCTAGCAAAACGCATCTAGAACACCCTCACTAGAGCCGCCACGCGCTGGCGGAAGTTCTGACGTCCCCTCCACGTGCCTAGCATGTGTTGATGCATGCCAAGCACACACCAGCGCGCGCCAGCACATGCCTGGCATACTCCCGGCCAGCGCCATGTCAACCGCTCTAGATGCCCGCCCCAAACTGGACTAGATCCGATCCGAACTGCCTAGACATGCGCAGGTTTGACCTGACCCGGCAAGCCTACAAAAAAAATGATGAATAAATAAAAAAAAAAAAAGGAAAGAGAGCATAAAAAGTGCAGAATATCCAACATTCCTCTGACGATTCAAGGAAGTTTCTCTTCGCTCTAAAACCTTTTTAAGTGTGTAGATTTGATTTTGATTATTGTTTAGTACTCGTTTTGAATTTGTATTTAAAATGGGAATGTTATTTTTTATGATGTGACACATGCATTCCCAATTATTATTTTTGCCCATTTTAAAGGGGAAGAGAGACTGGGGGCTCCGGCCCCCGATTCTGGTTTTGTATTGGCTTTAAGGCCATTTATGTAGTTTTATCTCCATTGATTTAGTGAAAAAACCCATCCCTGTGGATGTAGGCAATGCTGACCGAACCACGTCAAATATGGTATCCATTTTTGTGTATTCTCTCCCTCTAGTCTGTGTATCGTCGGATTGAGCCACCCCATTGGGTCCCCATCGTGCCGAGCTGCGCCGTTAAGCGGTTCCATATATATTTTTGATTTTTTACCCCCGACAGAAATAATTCCAATGATAATAAATCTGTGAAGGCTCATGACTCTATTTACATTTAAAACCCAGATGGCTCTTCCTCTTTACACGAGAAAAAAAAAAAATGTATTCACTGATGAAAACCAATTTTGACTTCATTCACGAAAACTTTGGTTGGTTGCTGAGAAAACTAAAGTAAAGAAATTTAAAGTCTAATGTAATCTTTTGACTTCATTCACAAAAACTTTGGTTGGTTTCTGAGAAAACTAAGGTAAAGAAATTTAAAAGTCTAATATAATCTTCTTGTTGATTCCTAAGAAAAAAAAAAGATTTTAAACTCAAAATACCAAGTCAGTGGAGAATACAATGTTTAAATTCTCCTTTTTCTTTATTTTCCACTATTTTCTAATCAACAGAACAAAATAAAAATTCAAAGTAACAAATTAAGCATTTTGTACACGAAAATCCCTAACCAAATAGTTGACCAATTTAGCAACATAAACAAATTTTCGGAACAAAATCAAATAAGCCCATTCATCTTCAATCAGCAAAAACGCCTTAGTAGTAGCGGCTTCAATAGAAGAGACAGGACCTGTGAAGTTCTTGTTCCACAAAAACTCATCAGAGTTGCCATTAACCCATTCAAAATGATTACTCAAGAGAAAGACCATATTTTTCATAGAAGACAGAATAATCACGGATTGGTGGGATTTTGCATATCGCTAACAAGACTGTTTCGAACACCCATGGAGGTTATCAATCAAGAAGTTCCTCTCGAAGTGGTGGTGATTCAAAAATCCAATGAGATCATAGAAACCGAACAAGTCAAGATTCAAGAAACCTATGCAATCACCAAGATTGAAGAATCGGTTCTAGAATTGGAAGAAGCTTTGAAGATCCAAGAAGTTTTAGCTGGCATAGGCCTCACCGGGTCTGCACAGAGGGCGACCTAACACTATAACACGATAACTTAGTGCTCAGCCTTGTGTTTAATTTACCTCAAATATCCTAAATTATCAGAATATGAATATATGAAAAATATATAAGAATTGGATTTTATATGGATGATTCATCTTTGACACAATAAAGATTTTTTTTTTTTTTTTGCAAAATAGAAATAAAGTATGAGATATAATGCACCGGATTTCATGATTAGAAAGCATGCACTTTTTGTTTTTTATGATTTTTGGGTTTAAAATCGTGAAGACGTGACATTTTTTCAAAATTAGTAACACAATTACAATGTCTTGTGCAATTCTAAATGCATTTTGAAATCTTTTGTAAGAAATTATCTTATAAGTTATAACACATTTATAATACTTATAATGTGTATAATATTTGGAGAATCAATTTCAATTATATAACATGTGATTGGAAAGAGGGTCAATAACAAATGGTAATTAAGGTTGCAATTAAGAGGTGATGGCAATTAATTTTTTGAAGAAATTTTTTTTTAAGAAATGACTTAACGATGAGATGATGATAAATATAATTAAGTAAAAGGAATGAATTTCTATTAACTCACAATTTTGAGTGCATTTTTTAGAATAAAGAACAAAACATACTATACATTTTTATTTCTTTTACTTTTTTTTTTTCCTACAAAATTAATACTTCATTCATATTTTTATTGGGCTAGTTTTTTTTATTGGGGCCTTAGGCCAAGGCTTAAGTTGCTTAGACCTTGAGCCACCCTGTTGCAGCATATTAGAAACCCAAAACCCCATCTTCTTTGCTACAAACATCCACTTGATCCCCTCACGAACGTCATTAATGATTTCTTCAAACGAACTTGAGAGAGAGAGAACTGGATTTTGGGTCATTGGAAAAGAGAATTGGAGAGAAATTTAAATTAAAGAATTCAAATGATGGGACTGGACTGGAGGGGTAGTGGCATTTATATACAAAAAAACAAAAAATCAATGTCGTTTTAGTAATCCTATTGAATTTAGGAAACAAAACATAGTCTATTTAATTACAAGTCCTAACTTCGCTTGGAGTCGGTGGTTCCACATATGTGCGAAGATGACTTGGTGGATCAGATTTGGAGAACAGCTCAGCAAGATGATCTTTAGAGGAAACATGATGCAAATGGGGGCTATAATGCTGGAGATGGTGACGGACCAAGTGAAATGATCTCAATGTGTTTGGTGTACTCATGGAAAACATCAATTTGAGTAATGTAAATAGCACTTCGATTGTCACAGTTGATAAGAAAATTACTGTTCTGAGGGGCACTCATATAAGCTAAGAGCCATCAAAGCCACAAAATTTCAAAGGTGGTATTGGCGAGGGCTTGGTACTCAGTCTCGATGCTAAAGAGAATATCAACAAATTTTTTCTTACTATGCCAGGAAATGAGAAAAGTTTCAAGTAGGAAACAATAGCTAGTGGTGGAACGACAATTGGTAGGATCACTTACCCAATCTACGTCGGAGTAGGCGTGAGCTCAAGGGAGGACTAGGAGGAGAAATGAAGCCCATGAAAGAGTGTTCCCTTCACATAGCACAAAAACTGAAAAACAACATAGTGGGTATATCTAGGAGTGGCTATGAATTGATTAACAATGTGAACACTGTAGGAAATGTCGAGCCGCATAACTATGAGATAGATAAGACTATGGTGGTAGAGAATGGAATTCGGAAGAAGCTTGTTGTTAGTAGCATTAAACTAATTCACATTAGTCTCTAAAGCCTAGAGGACTAGGAGCGGTCTTGCTGTCAGTTAAACTGACTTTGGAAATGAGACTAGAGGCATATTATATTTGACCTAAAAGAAATAATAACCATGGGTGAAGGAGGTGACCTCAAAACTAAGAAAATAGTTAAATGTCTCCAAATCCTTCATTTCAAAGTCTTGAAGAGCTCATATCGTTGTAGAGTCATCAATGGTAATAATCATGTCATTAACATAAAGTAGAATGAGAGTAGTATTGGTATTGGTTTTATTAAGGAAGAGTGCAGAGTCATAAGAGTTAGGAACAAATCCTTGTTGAGCAACCACAAAGCTAAGTTTTGCAAACCAAGCACATGGGACCTGCTTAAGGCCATCAAGGGCCTGACGAAATTTTTTGTAGACCTTGTTTGGTGGATGATCGTATTTAGGAGGAGGCTATATATAGACTATTCTTGAATGAGGTTACCATTCAAGAAAAGACATTTTTAATATACATCTAAATAGAGATCAATGACAAACAACAACAATTACAAGCAATGATCTAATATATGCCAGTCTGGCTCCATAATCATCTTTATTTAGGTTTAAAATTTGAATTGTTTCTTTATCATTATCTATGTGTATTCTATATCATATATAATTTCTAGTTTAAACTATTGTTTTCGTCCTTAAATTTTGTATGAAATTTGTTTTTTATCTCTAAACTTTGAAAAGTTTGTTTTTCGTCCTTGAACTTTGAAAAAGTTTGTTTTTACACATGAATTTTGTCATTTAAAAAAAAAAAAATTCAAGGACGAAATTCATGTAAAAAATGAACTTTTTCAAAGTTTAGGAATGAAAAACAATTTTTTTATAATTCAAGGACCAAAAACGAATTTCATGCAAAGTTTAGGGATGAAAACAATAGTTTAATCTAATTTCTATATCACACATCTAAATTTATATCAATAAAACCTCATTTGAATATCTAACACCTGGCCCTTCTCTTCCAACCTAAACCAAATGCGAGAGCAGTGTCGACTCAGTGCCTAAGGCCCCCACCTGCCCCGAAAAGTTATAAAGGGTCCCAAGGCCCTCAATACATGAACAAAACTCCCCCAAAATTGAATAAAAATACCCCAAAACTTGCAATATGATAATTTTAAGAAAAAATATATAGTGAGTTTCGCATTCTTTTTTCCACCTCCAAAAGACCCTATATTTAGTTAATAAAAATCTAACTAAATTGAGCTGTTGTTTTATTTAAAAAATAATATTAAAAAAAAAAAAAACTCACTCAAATTTATCGCTTTAAATAGGACTCAAAATGTATTGACCGGCCCTGCGCGAGAGTTCTTTATTCCTATAATTTTTACTGAACCAAACAATTAAAGTTTTTATTCCTATAATTTTTACTGAACCAACAATTAAAGTTTAGGTAACCATGTGAGGTTTATTATTTTTATTTTTATTTTTTTTGAAATCTCATCTTAAATTCTTACTGCCTTTCCTTGTAAAATTTCTATCTTGGCTTTTAAATTTGTTTTCTTAGACAGATCAGAACAACTTTTTTTTTTTCTTAATTTGATTATTAGAAAGTAGAAACTGGATTTTTTTATTTTTTTTAACTGGCGTTTCTGCCATACAGCAAGGCTATTCTCATTGACTAATCAATTATCAATAGTAATATCAAAATGCCATAGCTTTCTTTGGAAAACTTTGAGTTGAAGGAAAATGATCAGAAATGAGGCCGAAAGCACTATATAACTTGACCCGGTAAGGTCGCTATCATGTGCATTTCTCAACTTCCATACCCATCTCCAACGGTCAACCATATGCCAATCTTTCAGTATTCAATTAGGATATATAATTATGTATATACTCGCTTATTATGAGAAAATCAATTTCGACACTATTATGGAGCACTTAAAAATGTTATTATGGACTAATTAAGAGAACCATTACATCTCCTTCTCGTATCAGACTCAGTGTCGTCATCTAAATACACCAAGTCTCTCACATACGAAAACAATCATGTGTGTTATTTCACCTTAATCTAAATTTCTATATGAAATATTAATTGAACTTAAGGTGTAAAGTACAACGTTATGCTCATATTACTTCACCTTAATCTTCAAATTATAGAACAATTTTTTGTTAAGATATTAAGCAACAGGTCAATGCCCATGTTATGTATTATCACCTTAATTGCATTATGGAACTAATAATTATCAAGGCAATATTATGCAATATATATGCACAAAGTCAATGCCCATCTGCAAACGTTATAGCTGGTATATGGATGCCCATGCAAGAAATGGCAGATTTTCTAATTATTATTAACACGTGGCTCCTGCCTATTGGCTAATTAGATCCAAAGTAATGTCTCCTTTGCTTCAAGTTCCCACCTCTACCACTACCAGCAAAGGCAGTTAGACTTAGAAGTGAAAGTCGGTGCATTAAATCATAATTTATACAAACTAAACCAAAATGAAATAATAAAAAAAAAAAAATTGGTCATGAAAAAATATGCACTATAAAGAGAGCATAAGAGGGATTAATCTGTATATATATGTATATTGGGGAAGACCTTTATTAATTTGCCTCTCATATTCATACTGCGAAATATATTATACACCGCAACTAAGAGAGCTTAGCAAGGATTTTATACTTCTACCATTTTCCAACAAGCAAAATGACGGTATGTTAACCTCTCTCTAGTTTGTTTTAGTGTGTTCGATCAATTTGTAATCAATCCAGCCATAAGTTTTGAAAATCTTTTTTTCTTTTTAGATAGTGTTTTTCCATAAAGCAATGAAACTTTGTTTTGGTAAATAGTTTTTCCAATAAAATCTTTCAATTGTCAATTTTCTAAATCTATATTTCTAAACATAGCTAGACAACTTGAAATTGATTCATCACGTAATTAATGAGATTAGTTCAACAATTTATTTCTTTTTCTTTTTTAATTTGATTTTCTTCAGACTATAGAGATGCGAGTGCACATGGACTGCGCAGGATGTGAAAGCAAGGTGAAAACTACACTTCAAAAACTAAAAGATATACCTTATAGCTAATACCACTAAATCAAAATTACTGTACTTCATGTAATTTCAACTTTAGTCTCTTATGACCTAAACAAGGCTTTGTATGTGTGCAGGCGTGGACGACATTGAGATAGACATGACTACACAAAAAGTAACGGTCACTGGATGGGCAGACCGAAAGAAGGTTCTGAAGGCAGTTCGGAAGACCGGACGGAGGGCCGAGCTGTGGCAAGTGCCGTACAATCCAGAGCACCATGATTACAATTATCATTACTATAATCAACACAATTGCAATGGTCCAGTCACTTATTATGCCCCACAGCCTGCCTCTTCCTATAACTATTACAAGCATGGATACGATGGCCATGCTCATGGTTACTATCAAAATCCTTCACAGTCCACGATTTTTGGCTATCAGACCAGTGCTACGTTTAGTGATGAGAACCCTAATGGTTGTTCTATTATGTGATATATGTAATATGATGCATCTTTTCTTTCTTTTACTTTTTTGTCGAATAATGATGCATCCTTTTTTCTTTTTTTTTTTTTTTATAACTGTAATTTTTTCTTCTTGTGTTTCCTGCTTTCAATTTGCTCTTCGAATTCCATGCCAAAGCGTGGGTTTCCAAATTCCAATATTAATATGAATGAACACATATTAATGTATTATACAATGTGAAAAATACACAACTTATGGTTTTAAAACAATGGTTCTTACTTCTTACATCTTTTTTCTATGGATCATAATTCGAAAGTATTTGAACTTTTGGAGTCCACGCCTTTCGTATGCCACGCTTGTATCATTGTGCTATCATAGTGTGGTGCATACGGCATATATATATATATATATATATATAGAAATTTAAAGCTTAAAAATAAAAATTACAACTTAAGATATGTAAGAGAACAAAAGTTTGGCTAGTTAGTGGTGGTCTCCATGCACATAATAGCGTCAAAAGTTTGGCTAGTTAGTGGTTGTCTCCAACTCTCCATGCACATAATAGCGTCAACCAAAGACCAAAGCATCTGATTAGTGGGAAACACTTAGGTCCCGCCACGGGACCGGTGTTGATTTTAATAAAATTTGTGTGTTTTGTGGTAAATGTTGTGTCCGTATTGATAAATATATATTTATTGTTGTAAAAATAAAATGTGTGAATTCAGGTAGAATTAGTGATATTTGTGATAAAGTTAACTTTACTACTAAACTAAACACATTTTACAATATCTGATAGACATTTTATCAAAACACACACAAATATTATAATTTTTGACACCTTCGGCGAGACGGTCCCGCTGCGGGACCTAAGAATTTTCGCTAATTAGTAGACATCAAAACAGAAATCGATCCCTAGTCAATTCATCGCTCCCTTTCGATACCTCGAAAAATGGATAAATTCTTTTCCTTTTTCTTATTTACACATACAAAATTTGTCCAGCGATTTGATAATTTATTGTAGTTTTAAGTTTTAACAACTCAAATTAAACTTTAATTTGGGATGACATTAAAATTATTTAGGACTTTAAAGAATTCAGATCTTAATCATAATATCTGGATTCTAAGTTTTTTTATTTTTTTTTTGGGTGTATAAGTTTTATGATTTGTGAATTCGGAACAAATAGTGCTTGTGAATATTAAATCTGGAACTTTTTTGTGAATAGTGATGCATACATGCATTGGTACCGGTTCGTCATTAGACATTTCATTAGTCGTTTAGGAGTTACACATGGCTTGACGGTATGTACTATTAATAGTTACGTGGATCAAGACTCTTTAAAGTTTTTAGGATACTCTAACATATATTCTTTTAATTTTAACCATTATTTTAAATGAAGGGTCTAAGTTATGACATGTCAAAAATTTTCTATCAAAATCTCTAAAAATAATGGTTTTTTAAAAACAACTAAAAACTCACACCCTAACCTCATTAAACTAAAAAAACGTCCCTTTTCCCTCTGTAACAATCAGACGGCCCTTTTCCTTCTCGACAACAGCAAGATATAGTGATTGTTGGCCTCGTTTAGTTGCTAAAAACATTGTAGAATAGAAGCTCCTTAGGAGCCAATGACTCGTATATATTTGTGTACTCTTCTATCCAGCAAAGAATATTATTCTTGACAATTTGTCATCCAGATTTTTAGAAGGATAAATTACATTAACACCTTGAAGTTTATAGTGAAACTATACTTGGCACACCAAATTTTTAAGAACAGCACTGTGTCTCCAAAATGATCAAAATAATTGATACTCCGCTCCAAAATAATTCACACTCTACTCCAAAATAATTCACACTTAGCTCCATTTTTGGAGTGAAGTGAGCATTATTTTGGAAATTTTGGAATGAAGTGTCATTTGTTGAAAATAGAGTATAAAACATCGAGGGTGCTAATATAATTTACCCCTTTTTTAGAAGGCAAAAATGCACTTTTACTCCTTATATTTTGGGGGTGTTTTCATTTTGGTCCTTATGTTTTATAATGTTTCACTTTAGTTTTTAGTTTTTTTAACATATGTTATATTTGATGAAAATGTTTCAAAAAATTAAGAAAAATAAGGAGGATAAGGACACAAATGAACTTATATAAAAAAAATTAAGGACTAAAATGAAATATTATAAAATATAGGAACTAAAATGAAAACAGCCTCAAAATATAAGGACCAAAAATGTATTTTTGCCTTTTTAGAATTAGCATCCTTTTGGGGATGTTTTCTGGATATTAGATAATATCATCAAGATGCTAAGATGGTTTTTACATTGTTTTGGAAACCAACTTCAATAAAATCATGGAGGGAGACTGGTATAACAGAGGTAGCTATGAATGCTGGACCATTAGAGGCAAGAGTTTGGATGGATTAATCCACGGTAAAGATGCTGGTGGTGGACCTGGTGGTGAAATAATCAACAAGATGCCAGGGGATTTTCTTAACCAAACAAAGCTTATAGGATCTTGATCCATATAACAAAATATAAAAGGCATTCACTCAGGTTTTGATGAGGAAGCAGAGTTACTTATCAGTGTCGTCGTCAAGAAAGAAGAGGGTCGCCTGACTTCTACAAAGGGAGGGGGGATAATGTTTAACCATGTTTGTGGGGTTTTTTTTTTTTTTTTAAATTATTATTTAAAGGATTTTATTAGGGGAATAATGATATGTCATAATCTAAATCCTTTATTATAAAATAAGTATAATGATATGTAATGATGATTCATAATAACGATAAATTGTTGTAATAATAACAACTAACATGATTGCTACGTTATCCATTGCAACAAGATGGCAGTGAAACATATATAAAAATTAAAAAATATGAAAATGGAATACTTAGCTTCACTTTTGAAAAAAAAAAATTAAAAATTTAAAATACGTTATAGTATATCCACACACACACACACACAAAAAGAAAAAAAGAAAAAAAAAAAAGAGAGAAACATCCAGATTCTTTATAGTCCTAAATAGTTTCAATATAATCCCAAAAGCTTAATTCGAGTAGCAAATTACATTAAATTTCCATGGAATGATATACATCATACCACAAATAACAGATATGTTATTCCAAATAATTGGCTCATGAGACAGTTTCCCACAGGAACCCCCCCCCCCCCCCCCCAAAAAAACAAAAAAAAAAATTCCAAATCACTCAAAGTTTGTCACTATAAAAAGGATGATAGTAATCCCACCACTAACTACTAGGTCTTGTCCACTGAAGGAATATGGAGGAGGTATGTTTTTCCTTTCTGTCTTCTTGACCAATCATAAATCAGCAAGCGAACGACCAAGGACAGATCATTTTGAGCCAGATGAAACCTTTTATGTGAAAATTTTTCTTATTGCAAAATGAATGGCATTCTAAGAGCTCTCACTAATTAAGGATTTTCTGTTAAGAGTCTTGTACCTCAACTAGCATTTTATGGTATTTCCAACGGATGACTGGCCCACAAGACCAAGGAACCCCCCAAATTTCCAAATCATTCAAAATTCGTCACTAAAGATGATAATGGTAATCTAGCCACTAACTACCAAGTCTTGTCCATTTAAGGAATATGGAGGTATGTTCCTCTCAGTCTCGTTGACCAATCATAAATTAACAAGTGAAGGAACGATCCTTTAGATATGAAAATTCTATGTGAAAAAAGTTTCTTATTGCAAAATGGATGGCATATTCTAGAAGCTCTTACTAATCAAGGATTTCCTGTCAAGAGCCTTGTAGCTCAAGTAGTACTTCACGGTATTTTCAACGAAGACGTCTAGGGTTCAAATCCCCTCCCCCCCCTCTTCTCCAACTATTGAATTATAAGATAGAAACAAAAAAGAAAAGAAAAGAAAAAAAGAACCTCCTATTAGGTTTTTGAGAAATTCCAAATACCCAGTTCATTGAAATCTTCCAATTTATGATTTTTCTATATTTTATTTATTTGAACTTTTTTGGTTAAAATATATTGATTTATTTTCAATATCAAGATATATGTCTCTTATTTTGCTTGTATATATCAAGTGTTATCTAAACCTAAAACAAGGGCAATAAATCAAGCCCAGAAAAAGGCCAAAATGCAAAAATCCCTATTAAGTTTGGTTTAATTTCAAACAGATGCCTTGCACTTTCATTTTAATATTAATTAAAAAATCAAAAAATTCATCTTTCGTTTTAATGTTAATAAAACAAAAATGACTCCTTCATCTCACTTTTGTTAGCTCTGAGTGATGAAAAGTTATGTGAACTGCACATAGTCACTTTTATTTAAAAAAAAAAAAAAAATCATTTTTTAATAAAAAAAACTATTTTGAAACCTACTTAATTCTTTCTTTCTCTTTTTCCTCTTTCCCATGATCTTTAATGGTATGGTAGCTAGCTAATATGATTAAAATAATTTATCTTAATTATTTTAATCAAAACCTTTTTTTCATTGATATTCATGAAGGAGTCATAGAGATTAAAACACTTGAAAATATATGGTTATACTCATAGTGGGTATTGTGCCCTTAAAAAACACATAAATACCATATAATTGTTTTACTTATTTAAATTTGAAGTGTTTGTTCCATAAATTAAGGGGGGCGGGGCGGTGTCAAATTAGATATAGATCATCTTTTGGGGGGCATCTACATATTTTACCAATAGATAATACTGTTTGGAAGAAGAAAAAAATATATATATATCTTTAATGAAGCGAAACTTAGTGCATATTTGGTACACGGTTTTCAAATCCGGATTCAGTGATTCAAATACAAAATCACTGAGTCTCACACCAAAAAAAGATGTTTGGTACATGATATTTAAGTGAGTATTGAAATCCTAATTTGAATTTTATGTGGGTCCCATGCCAAATTTGAGTTCAACCATTTGCCTGTTTTTGAATCCAATCTGGATTCAAATCCGGACTGAATTCATGTGGGTCCCAGACAATACAATTTTTAATTCATTTCTCTCTCCCTTCAAGATCTGTCTGGTCCTTCTCTCTGTCGATCTCGCGCCATTCCTTGCTCCTACAAACGGCGCCATCCCTTGCTCCCAAATGACGCCAGCCTCTGCTCCCACAAGCGGCGCCGATCTAGTGGCTTTGTAGATGGGTTTGATGGTGAAATCGTGGTGGATTTGCAGATGTTTTGTGGGTTTGATGTTGAAATCATGGGGATTTGCAGATGCGGCACTAATCTAATGGGTTTAATGGCTTTGCAGATGGGTGGATGGGGTATGGGTTTTGTGGGTTTAATGGCTTTGCAAAGGTGAAATTGTGGTGTTGAACTAGTGGGAACCGTTCACCGTCTCCATCATTGACGTCAACGTCGTGGTCGTCTTCATTACGATGGTGGGAACTCGGAGATCTTGAATTGGTGGGAACCGTTCACTGTCTCCATCATCGAAACAAGACGAAGGCGACGCAGAACCGTTGTGTGCATGTTTATGGCTCTCCTTCTAAAAACTAAAGAGAGAGAAATGGGGGAGAGAGAGGAGGGCTCTATAGTCTGTACGAAAGGGAGAAGAAGAGAGATTAGAGGGGGGGGGTTGGTCACCGTTGGTGGGTACGGGTAAAAGAGATGGAGGGTATGTGTAAAAATTTAATTGGGTTTGGGGGATTTGTGGAGAGAGAAGGAAGATAATAGGATAAGAAATAAATGAAAAAAAAAATTGTGAAACCAAAACTATGTACCAAACACAATTTTTTTTTTTTTTAAATTGTGATTTCAGTTGTGAAACCAAAACTATGTACCAAACATAATTTTTTTTACAATCTTGAATTCAAATCAGGATTAAAGTTCCAACTTCAGTAAAGTAAAAAGTCACGAAACCAAAACAAAAAACAAAAACACGTACCAAACAGGCCCTTAAGCATTTCAACTTTCAAGAAGTTTGGGGAGCCATGGCTACATTATCACTGATGCCTACATTAATGGATTGAGGGAAGATTTCGAGATTGGATTATTCCTCAAAAACCCGATTCGTTACACGAAGCATTAAGGGTGGCTTTTGGGTTTGAGCAAGTGAAAGGCATTCGGGTAGTGAGGAAGGAGGAGTTGAAGTGTGGGTTTTGTGATGGAATGCATGAAGAAAAGGGTTGTGAGGTTAGGGAGAGAATGAGAGAGTTGTGGAGAAAGGGTAAGGAAAAAGAGGAGGTGGTTGTTTTGGCAAAGAGTGGGGCTACTGAGGTAGGGAAGGAGTTGGTGAGGTTGGTTTCGATTGGAGCTTGTAGTGGTGTGGGAGTGGGAGAGAATAATGAAGAGGAGGGAGGGTTCATAGCTGCGAAGAAAAAGAGCCAGTGCCAGTGTTGGAAGCATCAATTTTGGAAGAAGCTTGAGATGAACATTAGCCTTGTTTCTAATGCAGAGTTTTTTTTTGTTTCTTTGTTGTTTCTAATGTAAGAGCATTCCCAACTGGTTAGCAAAATATTTGCTACTTTACTTCTTCAAAAACCTACTTTTCTATTTTTCCTAACAATTTTTATAACACATCTCACAACCCACTCTTTATTTTACAATACATCTTCATAAAATATAATAAAACATATCATTTTTAATTATATACTTTTCTAAACAATACCAAACCGCACCAAGCCGGAACCTACACCCAATCACTCGGCGTGACCATCACCAGCAAAAAATAACTTAAACCCACGGAAAAAGGCCTTGGTCATATTTTCCCAGAAGTGTTGGTTCAAATCCAACTTGTGACAAGGCCTTGGTCATATACATGTCTCAAGTCTCAACACCCTAATTTTCTCATGCATATATGACTGCTTCATTCCATTGCAGGTACTGAACTTCTTTGTCTACCATTGTAAACTTACACACACACACACACACACAACTATCACAAGTAAATTCATAAACTCTCATTACCCCCATCAAGATTCACTACAAACTATTGCCCCTCAAAAAAATATTGATACACATTAATTCTAAAGACCCATCGAAACCCAACACCAAAAACCCCCAAAAAGATCCGAAATTTAGAAAATTTGGAGAAAAACAAAGCTACCCATTTCACCAAATTGCACTTTCAGGCTACTAACATACTAAATTGCAGCCACCAACCAAAACCCACAAAATATAACGGCAAAAATCAACAATCACGACCACTAGTCCACTCAAAGATGGCCTGAGAGAGAAAGCCAGAACTTATAAGAGAGAGCGAGAGCGAGAGAGAAAGTCAGAAAAGTGAAAGAGAAAGAGAAAGAAGGAGAGAGAAACTAATAAAAAAAGAGAGAAAGAAGTTTTACATAAGCTGCAGTAGTCGGTATACTGACTACTGTAGCTTTTTGTACAAATTTAAGTTACTTTACATGTTCGGATGGGAGTGCTTTTTTGTGAATTTTGGTGAACAGTATAATGTATTTTTGCTAATAATGAGATTTACCTCACCGGTTGTGAATGCTCTAAAGTAATTTTTATTATAAGTTGATGCTATCAATTTTATTATATGAACTTTACAAACATATGAGTCATCCATCACAAAAACCTTATTGAGGTATTTATATATTATTATATTATTAAAATAATACTAATCATATTTATTGTCATAATAATTTGAAAGTATTTTATAATAAACTTATAATAGTTTTAGTATGTTTCTTTATACGACTTTTTTAATTTTAATTTTGATGAAAAATGGGAAGTATATTAACTAGATAATAGATGTTCCATCATACAAAACCATTTGCGTTAAGGTACAATGTGGGGTAAAGAAACTAGTCTAGTAGTGCTTATATGTCTCATATCCCAAATTACATATTGGCACAAAAAAGATGGACGTGGCAGAGGACCAAAGTAGATGATGAAGATGTTTAGTCCTACTTTTGTCATGTCGGTATCAAATGGCTGGGTTTGGTTGGGTTTAGGTGGATAATAAATGGATTGGGTCTTTAAAAACCAATTGCCCATTTAAACCTATTTAACAAATTATGTATTACCCATACCCAACCCAACCCAATTATTTAAGGTAAAACCCAATTTACCTAACAATTTTATGTACGTATATGGTCAAAATATCCTAAAATCTCTAAAATGACAAATGTAACCCTATTAAAATGACAAAAATACCCCCAAATGATTAATAGGTGGACTTTGATAAATTTGTTAGATACCTAATAAGCAACACAGTTAAAACGCAACTTAATTGGGTCTAATTGGATCAACACTTATTTACTCATTTTATTTAAATAAGTGGGTTGGATGGATAATTAGTGAGTGGATTAGGTGGGTTAATGGGTTTGAGCATATTTTGCCACCCCTTGTCATCACAATATATAAGCCCATATTAGATATGGCAAAATTAATTTAATTTTTTTTTTAAACCTTCATAAAGTATTTGGTTCAAAATGTATTTATATTAATCACTCAGAGATTTTTTTACTAACGTATAAGTAGTTGCATGTATCTCATCATGGTATCTAGTTTGTTTTAAGTAAACATGGTATCTAGTATTGAGATTCACTATTATATATATATATTACCTTTTTTTTAGCATGTAGCTAATAGGTTCTACACTTCACTTGAATACAAATCCTCTATTTCACTTTTTGTATTCCACTTTATATTCTACCAACTACAATATATCGATGTCAAATTGTGTTTGACTTTTTTTCATTTTAAATCTGAGTTATTTTATAAGGAAAGAAAAAAACACATGATAAATTGTGATTAATGGAGTATAAAATAGGATAGAGGATTTGTATTCTTCTCACTTCCATGTGCATATATAGTAAAAGAGTTTTATGTGTAATTAGTTAGCGGTTTAAGCGGTAAATTAATTTATTAATCTACACCAATTTGTTATGACCTTTTTTTTGCTCCTTTAATTAGGGTGGGTTTGGATTAGCTGTTTGAAAAAGTGCGTTTTTAAAATGTGTATTTTGAAAACACGATTTTGAAAATCACAATTAAGCGTTTGGTAAAATTATGAAAAAGTGCGGTTTCTGTTAATTGAGCGTTTGGATAATTTTAGTTTAAAATTGCTGTTTCTGGTACAAATGACTAAAAAGGACTTAACTATACTGTTAAGGTTACCTTATCATTTTTTTTATAAAAAAAAAATGCAATCAAAATTTCAAAATGTTACAATAAAATTATAATGAAGTTAGTTATAAAGTCATACACATCGATACATTAAATAAATTAAAAAAATGCATTAAAAATGTTCACAACCAATAATATCCATATGTTTCATCAAAAAATAATATCTATATGAATTAATACGTTAAACCCAAAAAATTCCAACCAATATATAAGAAAATAGTCCTCAGTATGTGGGAATCTTTTGATTTGTTAAATGGTCCTCAGTGTGTTGCTGAGGTTTGTAACAGGGACTGGGGTTTGGGTTCTTCCCCTGCTCCCTTAGTTTCTCTTCTTTAATGATATTGCCAATTATTTATATATATATATATATATATATATATTTTAATTCCTCTTACCTCCACTACACTACCACACGTGCACCACTCCTCACCAACTTGATTTTTTTCTTTTCTTATTCGGTCCCATCATCCAGAACCTTCCCCCCCTCCCCCACTTTACTTTTCTTCTTTTTCTTATTTTCATTGTCTGTCATTGAACAGAAACTTCTCCCAACCCAGATCTAAGAACTGCCGCAACAACCCAACCCAACCCACTATTCTTCTTTCTCATCTTCAACGCATCCGTCACCACAACCATCTTCTACAAGTCACAACATAGTAAAGAACATGGATGCACAATGAAGGAGCAATGGCACAAAGAGAACAGAGGAGATAGATAAAGCAAAATTTTGAGGGTAATTCAGGTATTGTGAAAGTAAAAAAACTGTGGTGCGGAACGTGATTTTGGGTTAAAATTGTGCGATTTGGATAAAGCATCTCAGACCTACGGTTTCAAAACGTAAAATCCTGCGTTTTTAATATCGCAATTTTTCAAATAACGCTTACCCAAACACTTTGAAATCGTGAGGCGAATTGAAAAACGCTCGTTTGTCCCGCAATATCGCGGGGCCAAACGGGCTCTTAGTTAGTAAATGAGACCATCTTTTCATGGAGTTAGTAATAAAGGGTTATTGTTGAGTTTGTAGCTCTCAAATGGTACTTCCTAATGTTTCCAATGAAAACATTGAGGATTCAAATTCCCACTCTCCCAACAATCAAATTATCAACCAAAAATAATAATAATAATAATAATAATGGAGTTTTATGTGCAATTAATTAGTGGTTTAAGTAGGTACATCTAATTTTTTTTTTTTTTTTTTTTTTTTTTTTAAATTTACACAAATTTTTTCTGACCTTTTTTTTTCGCTTTAGTTAGCAAACAAAACCATCTTTTTATGGAGTTTTGTAATAAGAGATCAATTGAAAATTTGGGTAAAAGAATACAAAAGTTGATATGAGTTTCACAATTATGAATTGGCCTTCAAATTGGGTGACTGCATTTTGCAAAGATAGTAATTATAATAGAATGAGAATTTTTTTTTTTTTTTTCAAATACATTTTTAACGCATTTAATTATGGAAATAGTAATGTGAATATGCCTGATAAGTCAAGATTTTTGTAATTCAATTGCCATTTCATGTTTTCAATAAAAATATCTTGAGTTTAAATCAATCAACTCCTAATTATCAAAAAACAGAGTGTGACTATAAATTGGTTTGTAACTAGGGGCGGAGGGAGAGGGCGGGTTAGGAGGAGCCATGGCTCCCCCTAACTTTTACAATTTTACCCCTCCTTCTTGCATTTTTTTTTTTACAAAAATTATTAATTTAGGTATAAAATTTAATTAATTCCCCCCCTTGGATTTTTATTTTTGTTTGTTAAATTGTATTACATTTATGTAAATGATTGATACATCATTTTTTTTCCTTATATTACTCTTATACAATATGTAACTCATTAGATCAAAGTATATTTGAAGCATATTTTCTTAAAAATAAATAAGTTTATATAAATGATTAATGCATTATTATTTTTCCTTAATACACTTATTTCATACATAATTCATTAAATCAATACATATTCCTAAAAATAGATTTGTAAATCTCTTTAATAGAAGTTTATCTTTATTTTTTTTTAATAAATTATGAATTTCGTTAAGAATTAGCAATTTACCGATCCCAATTATATTGACACTAAGACTTAGTTGTTGTTGTTGTGGAGAATAATATAAATATGATAGATTATTTTTTGGATTAATATTATTTTTTGATATATTTATCTTGGCTCCTCCTGGAAAAAATTTCTGGCTCTACCACTACTGTTTTGTAGTCATCTTGCTACAACCTATTACATGGTAACTCATAAGACCATTTATATGTATAATTTAAACAAGACATATGACTTATTAAATAAGTCATGTGACTAAAATTACACGTGAATGAGTTTATGAGTTGCCACGTAATAAGTTGTAGTAAGTTGGCTACAAACTAGTTTGTAACTAAACTGTATCCATTATCGAACTATCAACAATAAAAAAAAATATATATGATAAGTTTATTTTTATTTATTTATTTAATTTATAGTTTAAATTTATAAATGTATCTTACAAAATGTAATATTTTAAAAAGTTATCCATTTTTTTTTTTAAATGAAAATAAACTGAAACGAAAAGAATCTAAAAGTAAAAATATTGTCTTGACTCAAAGTCACAACCTAACTTAACCATTGTAATCTTTGATTGTAATTTTGGATCCTACCCAAAGAGTGGTTAGTGGTTACATAAGATAATTACGCAATATTTTTTTGAGTACACTAATGTTATATTTTTTATCCTCACATAAATAATAGGTCAAATTACATAATCATCTCTTGAGGTTTGAATCATTTGTAAATTGACCTAC
This sequence comes from Fagus sylvatica, assembly GCA_907173295.1. NCBI lineage: Eukaryota > Viridiplantae > Streptophyta > Magnoliopsida > Fagales > Fagaceae > Fagus > Fagus sylvatica. Next base: position 30,873,694 of record OU015769.1, read on the forward strand.
TGGAGTTTCAATTTTGCAATATAACCACATGAGGTTTACAAAATGATGAAATTGACTTATCTAGTTAAATTTTCATCAATTTTGCTAATAGAAATTGCACGTGACAATTGCACCTGATTACTTTCTGTTAACAAAAATGTAACTAGAGTTTAGAGGAGTTAATTTCACTAATTTGAAAATTCAAGGTGATTATATTGTAAAATTGAAACTCAAGAGCCAATTTTCAAAAGACTCAAATCGTGGCGATGATTATGTAATTTAACTTAAATAATAAGTGGAATTAATTAAATTTATAATCAAAATCATGTACTTCATAGATATATATTACATAATTTTCCTGTCACACGACATGTCAACGTAATTACGCAAAGCAGCTTGACCAGGTTGGCATTGTGTCACCTTCTGATTACAACAAATCTCCATTCAAGAGGACTACTAACTACCAAAGCCCACAGAAACCCAAGAAATAAAAATAAAAATAAAAATAGAGAAGTCTAATCCACATGGGTGACAAATAGTAACGTGGTAACATTCCAATTGGTGTCAACAATTTCGGGAATACGTTCCTTCCCTGGTAGTACAGTAGTACAATTTGATCATGATTCTAATACTAATCGTTGATTGGATGGCAATCAAATTAATGTTCAATTTAAACTAAACCAATCCGCATCGAATATCACTTCTAAAACATTGAGTTAAAGAAGGAGTTGATTATTTATTTATTTATTTTGATCCCTCTCATCTCAGAGACTCACTCTCTCTGCTCTACTAACAGTAAGCAAAAAGAAAATCACTACCAAAACCCTAGAATTTCTCTCAGAGATCGCTCATGGCTTCACGCGAGAACTTCGTTTACATCGCTAAGCTCGCTGAGCAGGCCGAGCGCTACGATGGTTAGGGTTTTCTCTCACTCAATTCTCTCTTGACATATCTGTATGTTTTTTTTTATTTATTTCTGTGAATTTCTACTCTATCGCTCTGTGTATAATATGTCTATGTGTGTGTTTCAGTTGCAATTTGACTTTACTTTTTAGCTGAATTTTTCTAAACCTGTGTTTGGTTGCTGAGAAAGTAAGTGTTTTGGAAATATTGCTGAGATTAGTTTGATGTATAATTCGTAAGAACTTTGAGGAATTTAGGTTTTAACCGCTCATTGGTAGTTATTCTTTTATGATTTTTCCCGGGGAAAAAAAATAAAATTTGAGGAACTGATGCTCTGTATTAATTGGGTTTTGTATAAACCTAATGTTTATTCTATTGTCGAGAAAATTTTTCAATGAAACAATGCACGGATTAAGTGAAGTGATTTGAACAGGGATTTCATTATTTTCAGGATTTTAGTATTGACTGGTTTTGCTTGCTTACTCAGTTATTTTCTGTGTATTATTTTTTTGAATTCTTGTTCTGAGAAAATAGGGCCTGATACTTTCAATTCCTCTTCTATACTTCCTCAGTGACGAAAAGGAGATTAGGGGTTGTTTACTTATCAAAGGTTGGAAATTTTGATATTTTTCTGTGCTTTTGACTTATAATTTTAACAGAGATGGTGGATGCAATGAAGAATGTTGCAAAGCTTGATGTTGAGTTGACAGTTGAAGAGAGGAACTTGCTCTCTGTTGGGTATAAGAATGTGATTGGTTCTAGGAGAGCATCATGGAGGATCCTATCATCAATAGAGCAGAAGGAAGAGGCAAAAGCAAATGAAAACCATGTGAAGCAGATCAAGGAGTACAGACAGAAGGTTGAATCAGAGCTATCGAGCATTAGTAGTGATATAATGACAGTGATTGATGAGCATCTCATTCCTTCAGCTGCTGCCGGTGAATCAACAGTGTTTTACTACAAGATGTGAGACTGCATTTTCACACAACATAAGATTATTATTCTGGTCTATTTAGATGCAAATATTCTTTGAGTTACTAAAATCTTGTTGGTTGCAGGAAAGGAGATTATTATCGATATCTTGCAGAATTCAGGTCTGGTAATGATAAGAAAGAGGCTGCGGATCAGTCAATGAAAGCTTATGAGGTCTGTACTTGCATATTATTTCCTCTTTTTAATGTAAATATTAGCCTTTGTATATCAATACATGCACTCATTCTTTGCTTTCTTATAAATAAAAACTGTGCTGCTGTGCATGATCAAATATGCTTAAGATTTTATGTCCTCACCTCCTTGGTTGAGACTAAGTTATGTTAGAAACAAACCTTTTTTAATTTTATTTTTTGGGGAAGTTATACTGGCTATAAGATCAATTAACTTTGTTCTTTCCTGATTTAAATTTCAATGACTGATGTAAAAAACACTCAAGTCTAACTTAAATGCTGGTCTCTTGAGCCAAGTGGTTGCTTTATTTGCAATAATTTTCTATTCCTAGTTTTGATGATCAATATACCATTATCTTCTGTGAAGTGCAAGCTTTTGCCCATTATTCCGTTAAGTTATTCTTGTCTTTGTGTGTTTTACAAAAGAGGAATGACTATCTCTTTTTTTTGTTTTTTTTCTTTCCATTTTTTTTTTTGTTCTCTGTTGCATGACCAGACTGATTTGCATGATAGGCATAATTCTTTGGCCTCATGCTTCACATATTTGTAATTGGGTTTTTTTTGGCTGGAATAGAAATCTGACTATCTACCCCTAAAAAGAAATGTGAGACATGTCATGTCATTCTACAGAAAAGCACATGAAATCTTCTCTGGCATTTCTCATTTAAAGAATTTGAATGATTGTTTATGTTTTTAATCTTGTGTTTTCTTAGAGGTTAGGGGAAAGCTTATTTGAACCAGGACTCTTATGATTGATGGTTCTGGTTTTGGTCATTATAAAAACATTAGGATTGTGATTGAACTACAAACACGAAGAGGAACTTCTTTGGATTATTGTTCAATGATGTCGTAGTAGAAATGTTATTATGCTCTTGCTTTTTGTACTATTCATTTACACTGTTTCCTATTAACATCTTGTATTTCAAGAAAAGAAAAAAAAAAAAAAGCATGTCCCATCTTGCTGGTTGCATACAGGCATATAGTTTGCTTTTTTTTTTTGGATGGAATGTTCTCGTGCATATCTCTAACTTATTTTCCTTTTCTTTCTTTATTTATTTCGGTATTTTGATTTATTTTTTAATTTCATCACTTTGCAGACTGCTTCCACTGCAGCTGAGGCTGATCTGCCCCCTACACATCCCATCCGACTGGGTTTGGCTTTGAATTTTTCAGTCTTCTATTATGAGATCATGAATTCACCTGAAAGGTTTGTAAAATACTATTTTCAGTCTGAATCTGTAGAAATATGTTCTAGTTGTCCGTTTAATATGGGAATTGCTCTTCTCCCCCCCCCCCCCCCCCCCCCCCCCCCCCCCCCCCCCCCTCCCTTCTTTTTTTCAGGGCCTGCCACCTTGCAAAGGAAGCTTTTGATGAAGCTATCTCAGAGCTTGACAACCTCAATGAGGAGTCATACAAAGATAGCACCTTGATTTTGCAGCTTCTTAGGGACAACCTCACCTTGTGGACTTCAGACATCCCAGAGGATGGAGGTGATCGTAACACTTATCAGGGATAATCATGTGATTTAGTTCTCATTGCATAGTATTTTCTAGGGATTAGTTTGTTTTTTATTTTTAAAATCAGTTGTTTTAAGGATGCAAAAGAACTATGATGCTATTCTAGTTACTTTCTTTTTGCTGATGATTTTTTTCCTAAGTTATTGTTCCTTTGCATGGATTTTGAACCTCAATCTGTGCTGAGACTTTCTACGTACATAGATACCTCACTCATATGAATAATAGTGGAGATTTATGACACTTTTGTGTTAGGACATATATGTGTCACATGTATGTAGTATTCAAGTAGTTATCTCATTAATGCGAACGCATTAAATGAGTCACCTAATAAACTCTAGGTGTTGAAGGAAAACTTGCAGAGAGCCAAGCTTTATACCCCTTTGCATATCTGTACAACCATATTGATTCCTGTCCATCATTTGAGCACCAAACCTTACTCTGGTAATGTAGTTGAATGAGAGGGTCACATAATTTGGTTTAGGAAGGAAAACTCTCTCTCTCTCTCTCTCTCTCTCCACCTAGGAAGCACGAACACACCTAAAAGCCCAAAGTGTCAGTGTCAGACACGGGAACGGCTGGGACACAGCTGTCTGCATGTCCATGGGGTGTTGAGCGGAAAAATAATTTTTGTTTTTTAATTTTTTTTTTTATAATGGACATGGTCACGACACGTTCCAGATCTAATAATGCATTTAACTATATGCAGTGGCTGCTGTTTACCCTCTCTATATTGAATAAATTTGACTGTGCAGCCTGAAAGCAATCCAACACAGAGCATAAACATTTTATGAACCAACTGTCTAGTCTTATTACCTTCAAATATCATCACCTAACTAAACCCTTTGATTCGAAGAAAGGGGAAAAAAGTCACTTGTTTGAAGCCCTGTTACCTAGATTTGATTTCATTCAATTAGTATCTCCCAATCATATCCATTCATGCATGAAACATATATAGGTCACCCTTTTTTTTATTTGCCAATTTTAAAGAGTAGAAAGTATTTTTCATAATTGTTTTAGCATCTTGGTTTGTGTTCATGTGTTTCAATTGGTGCATTAACACATATAGTGATGATATGTTGCCAAGAGCCTTGTGGTTAAGTGGTATTATCCGATTATTTTCATGGAAAGAATTTAGGTTTAAATCTCCCCTCCTCGATTGTAGTAAAAAAAAAAAAAAGATTTGCCGAGAGCCTTGTAGCTAAACTGGTTGGTATGCATCTCCTGGTGTTCTCCAAAGGAGACATCTAGAGTTCCAATCCCCCTTCCCCCAACTATTGAATTATAAGGAAAAAAGTAAGCAAAAAAAAAAACCAATGGTGTGTTTTAAAATTGGGCAATAAAGACAAAGGGAGCAAAACCAAATTCGATCTAGAAGATTTAGACTATTGAGATTTTTTAGGAACTTGGGTTAGGGTTTGGTGGGGAGAAGGGCTAGAAAATAGTAAGGTGGGGTTTCTAATGTGAAAAGGAATAGTCAGATTTGGGGATGAAACGAACGTGAAAAAACTAAGATTTGGATTGTTGTTTCAAGGCTAAGAACAATAATCCGTGAATAGTGTTTTTCTCTTTATAGGGTGTTTGGGACTATTTAATGGATGAGTGGCTTAGGGTTTTGAACTTTTGGATTTTAGGGTTTAGAAGGTGACAAACTAATGTGTGTTTGCAAGGTTTTAAGTTGGGAGTTTTAAGAATGAAAAACAAAAACAAATTTCATTGGTATGGTTTAGAGTATGTGTTTGCAAGGTTTATGTTGTTGGGAATTTTAAGAACGGAAAAGAAAAACAATCTTCATTGGTATGGGCCAAAGGACATGCTTGAGAATTTGTCGCTCTTGTCTTAGATAGGATTTGACGATAAGTCTGAAACTTTTGAAACCACTAACTCGGTCTCATCCAAGAGCATACTGGACCACGTCTGCCCTAGAACGCACTACAACTCCGGAAGGGGTAGTGGAGCCTCACCTTGTCATATAAGGTCATAAACTTCTAGGCACCACATCAAGGATTTCCTTGGCATTACACCTTGGAGAAGGTTGCATCACACACCCTAAAAAAAGCTTCTGAAAATTTAGACAACTTGTTCTTCTTCCCCATTAAATTGAAAGCTTACATCTATATTAAATGGATGACTAATTCCTAACCCTAATAGAACTTGGACTCCTTGGGTTTTGATAACTAAGCCCAAACTAAAATAACTAAACTCACAAATAAAACCCAATAAAATAGCCAAACCCCAAATTAAGACCCAATGGACCCGTGTCCAGAATATAGAAAATTACATAATTGCCCCTAACACTTAAAAATAAGTAAAATAAAATAAAAATAATATTGGCTTCTTGCTGCCTTTGTTAGTCTCCCATGGTTGGAGAAAACTCGCCCCTGAGTTTTTGAGGTGCTGAAGTAAGAATAATCTTGGTTTTTTGAAGTGCATCCTTGAAATTAAATTTGAAGCCCAAACTAAAATAACTAAACTCATAAATAAAACCCAATAAAATAGTCAAACCCCAAATTAAGACCCAATGAACCCATGTCCAGAATATAGAAAATTACACAATTGCCCCTAACACTTAAAAATAAATAAAATAAAATAAAAATAATATTGGCTTCTTGCTGCCTTTGTTAGTCTCCCATGGTTGGAGAAAACTCGCCCTTGAGTTTTTGAAGCACTGAAGTAAGAATAATATTGGTTTTTGAAGTGCATCCTTGAAATTAAATTTGAATTTCCTTACTTTTCTTCGTCTGAGGTAACAATTGGCATGTCCTATGTTACTCACTAGAGAACTTGTACCTTTGACAAAATCAGTAGAGTACTCCTGCATAAGACGTAAGTACTTCGATAAATCTTTCAAAGAGAAATCAATGCAATCCTTGGACAGATTCACTAGAATTCGAGTCATTTCTCTAGGCTGGTCAGCTGCTAGTTTGGTAGCTTTTGTTGCTACAACAAAAAATTAGGCTCTTGTTCTTTGCCTTTATCTTGAAACTCCTCTTTGTCAACCAATTCAGAAATCTTCTTTACATCAAAAGTTTTTGCTTTTGACTTTTCTGCTTCTTGTTGGGACTCATCTGCATACTTTTTAGGCATTTGAACATCCCGTTTAGCTTTTTCTCCTTGATTTTGTTGTTCAAATTTTATAGCAGGCTATCCTAGCTTTTTAGCATGCTGTCTTAATTCGTTTTTATTTTTTTAGGCTTAGAATCTTGCGGATTGCTTCACTTTATAACTAGATCCTAAAGCCCCTTTGATTGTTTCCCACATGAGAGTTGTATCAAAAATTTCTTGGAGATCAGAATATTGTAGAGTAGACATTTTCTTTTGAATTTCAGATCTCAACCCACACTTAAATCGGGCAATTGTCATGGGTTCACATTCAACTACTCCACATGTTATAGTTAGCTCATCACACTTTCTAGCATAATCAATCACTGACAGATTTCTTTGGTGAAAACTAACCATCTCATTGCAAAGTCTAGAACGAATGGCACCTTTTCTTTAAGGTGTGTAAAATCTACCATTATGTGAAAACTTATTGGTGTAACCTCGCTCTGATACCAAAATTGATGTAAGACAAAGGGAGCAAAAGCAAATCAGATTTGTTAGATTTGGACAGCTGAGATTTTGAGGAACTAGGGTTAGGGTTTGGTGTGAAAAGGGCTAGAAAACAGTTGGGAATATAGGGTTTCTAAAGTGAAAAGGAATAGCAGTAATGGGGATGAAACTAAGGGGGAAAATTAAAATTTGGGTTGCTATTCTAGGGCTGTGACCAGTATTTTGGCTCTTTATGGGTTATTTGGGGCTACTTGATGGATGAGTGGCTTAAGGTTTTGAAGTTTTGGATTTTAGGGTTTAAAAGGTAACAAACCAATGTGTGTTTGCAAGGTTTTAAGTTGCTGGGAATTTTGAGAACGGAAAAGAAAACCTATAAACTTCTAGCCATCACACCGAGGATTTCCTTGGCATCACACCTAGGAGAAGGTTGTGTCACACAAACCCCAAACAAAGCTTCATAACTTCTGAAAATTTAGAAGACCTATTCTTCTTCTCCATTGAATAGAAAGCATTATAGCCAAATAAATAGATAACTAATACCTTTGCCTAATAGAATTTGGACTCCTTAGGCTTTGTTAACTAAGCCCAAACTAAAATAACCAAACTCACAAATAAAACCCAATAAAATAGTCAAACTTCAAAATCAGATCCAATGGACCCATGTCTAGAAAACAGAAAATTGCGTAACTTCCCCTACAATTAAAAATAAATAAATAAATAATTATAATATTGGCTTCTTGCTGCCTGCGTCATTTGAGATGAACTTTCCTTTTTTCCCCTCCTAACAGCTGAGTTATCTGACTGACAAAATAAAAGTAAGGGCCAGTTACATACAAGATGCCTTGTTTATAGCAGTTTATACCAGGCTGACTGAAAATATACAATAATTACACTAGGCCACCCCTTCTAATTGTGAGAGCCAAGACTTATATCAAAAAAATAAATTTGGTGGCTGCATTCTTTAACAGAAATTATCTTTTAGAGATCTCAAATGAAAAAGAAAAGAAATTTATGAAAATTGACTTCTTCAGGCATCTTTTCCCTCAAAAGTTTTTTTTTTTTTTGGATCCCTTATCCATTCACTCTTTTCATTCTTGAATTCAGCAAAACAGATGCATAGCAGAAATAGATAAACATGATGGAATCTCTCTCTAGTCAGAACTCTGCTAAAATGGGATATCTTTTTAATTCTATAAAAAAGAGGAGTGAGTTATCTTTGGGTTTATGTATGTATTTTGGAAACAAGACCTGTTAAACTTGAAGATATCTACAAAAAGTAGTCCAATCTTTGAGATTTGATGATTTAGTCTAAATCGGATGTAACTTTTTCAATACCTAGGAGGCCAATTGTCCCAGTGATTTTCAAGGTGTATTGATCTTGCTGGTTGAATAGATTGAACCAATAAAAAGAAGAAAATATAAATAAGGCAGAATTTTTATGCAGATGAGCTTATAAATGGACCAAACACAGTGGTAGTTGCAGTGAATTGTAACTTTTAGGAGAACCTTTTGTATACAGCTTGTCATTCAGAAGTTTTTCTTTTGTGCATAGATCCCTAATGTGGAGTTAGTTGTCCTGAAAATATACACTCTGTTTGTCAAAAGTTAAGGTCATTTTTGCTTTCATTACAGCTATTGTGTCATATGACATAATTGTTTCTTCCTTCCTCCCCTGAGAGAGGGATTTGGGGGGCAAATGAAGAAAAAAACAGTATGATTGATGGACATACTTGTTGATTTGACAACTTTAGTCTTCTTAAAAATTTCCTTCTCACATAAATAAAACAATGCAATCTGCACATAGGCGGAGACACATTGTGGCTAGAGCCCACCCTCATTTGTTTTTAAAATATTACCTATATATATATATATTTGAGATTTTTAATAGTGCCCACCCTCCTTTAAAAAAAAAAAAATTACCTATTCAAATTTGAGAATTTGCCTCATTAGAATTTTTTTGTTTTTTTTTTTTTTATTAAAAAAAAAAATGCTTAAGTAACACAAAAAAGTAGCCCAAATAATATCATCTAAAATTAGTCTAAAATCATAACAATAACAACATTAATAATTAATTCAGATTACTAATCTTTAAAAAAATAAACCCTAAATTTTTCTCTACTTACGAGTTGAATTAGAAAGAGAGAGCACTATGGTTAGTTTTATTTTATTAGTTGATTTTTAGTTTTGTTTGGTTAGTTGATTTTTTTTTGGTGCATCGAGTGTCGAGTGCATGTACTATGTGCGTTTGTTTGTTCCTTTTTGTTACTTTTTGTGCTTTGTGCCTTTGTCAGCTCTCTTTTGTTACTTTTTGTTTATATACACAGTGCATATCGGCTTTTGGCACTTTTTGTGTTAATGAATTAATATATTATTTATGAAACGTGCAAATATATACATATCATTTCTATTAAAGTTTGAGATCAAAAGATGCCCACCCTAGATTAAATTTCTAGCTCCGCTCCTGAATTCCGCATACCACATGATATGTTCATCCTCTCCACTTTCACTATTCTTGTGAATGCTATTAAACATCATGATGAAAACAATAACAATTGTTTATGATCATAACTGAGAATCTTACAGTAGCAGATTGATGTACAACCTTTTCACCACTTCAAATCTTGTTTTTTCACAAGGGATTTAGATGTTCCATTGACTGTGGGGAAGCCAATTAAGTAACAGTGGAATTTTCTTAGACAACAGTAAGAGACACTGAAAAGAGCAGAATGCTTTGCATGTCAATCATTTCCTCTTGATATATATCTGTAGTTGAAATTTGTTTGTTGGGATGGATAAGGAGAGAAGCAATCAAAGAATTTCTCTGAAAAACACTGGTGATGATAAAATGGGGAAGAGAAACTTGAGATGAATTTTTATCATACATAAAATGATTATTTTGGCACCATTGAGGATATTGTTTGAGTCAATAGAGACTGGGAGGGAATGGTTGAAATCTTGAATGGTATTGGTTATTGTGGATACCTTGTGCTTTTGATAAAATTGGATAATATGCTGCAAATCAGATTGAACATCTTTCTGTCTGCTAAATGTGCAAGCCTTTTTATTGTTTTTTGGATTTGTCAGCAGTCCAGTTTATGTTTGGGGCTGAATGTTGGTTATGCATCTACTTAGGTCTATATTCTTAAGTAGTCAGTCTTATCATTTTTTAGTATGTTCTTGATGACGCCAATGAGCTTAAAATGAAACAGATGTTATAGTAAATCCAGTGCTAGAGATGAGAAATGAGGATTGGACTGATGGACAACAAGCTTGCATAATTTGCTATCTTTTAAAAGCATATACTGCTGTATTTGGGGCCTTCTCTTATTCCTAAATTTTGTCATAAAAAAATGAACCATTGCACTAAAAGATGGATCAGAAGGAAGATTGATGTAGAATAGGGAATATGTTTTAGCAATCTTTCGTGTCTTAAATATGCTAGCAAACCTAATTTTATGATGCAACTTAATGTATTATTGACATTTGCAAAGTAATGAATCTCTTTCTTTGCAATGGACCATTTACCTTATACCTTGTTGGTACTTTTTTTTTCTTATAAGCGTCAATTTTTGATATTTGTATTTCTTTTTACCTCTTGCTGCTACAGAAGATGCCCAGAGGATTAATGGCACCACCAAGGTTGGTGGGGTGGAACATGCAGAGGTGGGTTTCTCACAGATCTCTTAGCTGTGATTCATATTCTGATGTTTTACTACTCTGCTTATTGTATTCGTTTTCTTAGCTGTCATTAGGGCTATAATGTTTTACTACTATGCTCATTATATTTCAATGTTTTTTCTTCAGTGATGTAAACCGTGGCTTACTACTCTATGTATCTGGGGAAGAAGCATAAGACCTAATCCTGGAACCTTGGTGTTTGGCTTAAAATAGGGCTTATGAGCTTATCGATACTCTTCCTCTCTTTTTTCTCTTTGTCCTTTTATTTTGGCTGCCATATCATCGTTTGGTTTATTATAGTGTGATTTATGCACATTGTCAGTCCAATGTGCATCTACCCAATCTTTTCTTCCTAGTCACGGTGGATGAAGTCTAGAGGATTGACCTGATTGCTTAAGGAGATTTTCTTGTTTTGATGAAAATGCCACAGCCCAAATGGAGGATTTTTATTGTTTGTATAACATGTTTAGCGTTCAAGACTTCCAGTATAAAATAAGTTTTTATATATGATGTCTATTTTATTGGCTTTTTAGAATTTGTTATGCTTGCAGTTGCATTTACCCAATCTACTTATTCGTGAATGATTGTCGATCTCCTTGATAAAAATAAACTATCTATTTGCAGCATTTTTGGGAGTTTCTTGTTGATCTGTATTTTGCTATATCCCATGTATTCTCTCAAGGAGACCAAATTGTTTCGGTTGAAAAATAATGCAGAATGCATGAAAATTTGAGTTAGTCCCAGGTGCTATGGCTATGCTAGACTGCTTATCAGTTTTCGGACTTCTGAAGCCAGGGCAAGAGCCTGGAATGATGGTATGGGTTAAGATTAAGTGATTAACCCGTTAAGATTAAGTGATTAACCCCTTTCTCTGTATACAATTTACTGCATGTAAGCATACATAGCCCTTTATAAACTCGTACCACGCTACCCCTCAAATTGTATGAGTTTGATGGTTTATTCGTGATTATTGGGGCCGAGTACAATGTGTTGGCTTGAAAGAAAGAGGAATAAATTCCCGAGCAAGTAGTCGAAAGCTGTGCTTTGTAGTAGTGCCATTCATCGCTGAATCTAACATATTCCTGCCTCCATTGTCAGGAATCAGGATGCTGGGTATGTTCGGTCCGGTGCCTTCCATCTTCAATAACTATGAATAGGGTATATCCACATTGAGGTCAATATTACACTATGTTACAGTTAATAAAAGAATGGAATAGGAATGAAGTGGATAGAATAGAAAAGAAAGGAAGAGAATAGAGTTGAAAATAACTATATATGGAAATTAAATGGAAAAGAATCATATTATAACAAATTTACCATAATGTCATTTTTTTTAATAATAAAAATAAGGGTGTAAGCATTTAAGAAACAAATCTCGGAATATAAAGTTGCATTCCCCCCTCCTTTTAATTCAATAGTTATGTATTCATTGAAGAAACCAAGTGTGAACGAGTTGAATTATAAGGTGCTTGATTATTTTTCTGCCTATTAAACTACAAAGATAATAAAAAATAAGGATAATTACACTTTTAAAACTTATAGTTTTAAAAGTAATAAATTAAACTTCGAAGTTTTAAAAAGTAATAAATTAAACTTTATAATTTTAAAAGTAACAAATTAAATCATGAATTTTCAAAAAATAACAAATTAAACCATTGTTTTATTTGCATTTGAGGTTTAAGTTGTTATTTTTTTAAACTTCAAGGTTTAATTTGTTACTTTTGAAACCTCAAAGGTTTAATTTGTTACGTTTTGAAATTTTGAGGTTTAATTTGTTATTTTGAAAATTATATGGCTTAATTTGTTAACACCCCTAAACTATAGGGTTTAAAATGTAATTTTTTCAAAAATATATATATTCTTAATTCTTTAAAAATTCTTTCCTTTTTATTTCATTCCCCTTGTATTCTTGAAAAATTATTCAGTAGTCCTAGACTATATGAGAGGAGGACTATACATTTATTTATTATAATAAATTACTGAATAATCATTCTATATTATCCTCTACAAACAAGCTAGAGAGACAAGTTCTACGGATATGAGCCTGCTGACCGACTCAAGTGTATCGGTTTATTTCTTTTCTCCCATATTATCCTCTCCCAAACAAGATTAAGAGACAAATTCTGCGAAAACGGGCCTGCTAACCGACTCAAGTGTGTTGTGTCAAAATATCTCTACGAGGGGCCAGAGGGACACATCCATAGCCATAGGTACCAAGTAAGTATGATTGATGTCTTATTAGAAGAACATCATCGAAACTTGCTAATGGTTTGCTTGATTGCTTCCCACTATGTCCGTTGGTATCCCAAAAAGAAACAATACATTTAAAAAGAAAAATCGGTTAGGGCCGGTTAATTTTAGTTATTTCTTCAATTTCTTTCAAACAAAAAAATTCAGAGAGGGGAATATGGTTGATGTTCAACTCAGCGTCCTGGCCGGACAAGATTACGATTTAGAATCTAGTAACACAGCTTCTGGATTTTCCCAACTTCGATGAACCGTTTCTTTTGCAGAAAAAAAAAACAGTATTTATCCCTATTTGCCAATGCCAATTTGCCTTAGATTTGCCACGCTACCTAGCCAGAATAATGGCCGTCCCTTCCCTTTCACTGCTCTTCATGGGGTATTGATTCCTTCCTAGTCCCTACATCTCCACTTATTTATACCTTCCTCATTTCAATTCCCATACACATTTTGTCCTCTCTCTCTCTCTCTCTCTCTCTCTCTGTTTCTTACACACGCACACACAAACTTATTTGGCTTTATTTACGATGAGTTGCTGTGAGTCTTGCAAGCCAAAAACCAAAATTTTGGCTGTAATTTTTGACTTGGATGGAACCCTTCTAGACACAGGTCTATAGCCATATTTTCCTCTTAATAATCACATCTCCTTCATTTCTCATTGGTTTCTCTTATTTGTCTGTAGAGAGTCTGACAAAGGGGTTGTTGAAAGAATTCTTAGCAAAATATGGGAAAGAAGTGGACATGGAAAAGGAAGATAAGAAGCGAATGGGAATGACACAAAAGGAGTCAGCTGCTGGCATTGTTAAGGACTATGATCTCCCGTTAACACCTGATCAATATATCAAGGAAATCACACCTATGTATCGCCAAAAGTAAGTTTTTTTCTCTTCCTCTTAGTAGTTTTTTTTTTTTTTTTTCCTCCTATTGGTAAGTTCACATACTCAGTTAATGGACTTCTTTTATGAGTAGATTTACTTAAAGCAATAAAGATTAGTCTTCCAAGGAATTAGGACGGGAACTTGTAGGAGATCATTTTTATCTATCTTTTGCCTTAACACTTCGTTGTAAGCTAAACTTCTTTTCATTCGTGTGATTGCTTCACTAAATGTTTATTTCACAGGTGAAAAATGCTAGTCATGAATTAGTTTTTGGATTTAGCTTCCGTCTAGTGCTCTAGTGTAATAGATGAGACACTAAGACGGTGTGTGCCCCATTTGGGACACGTGTCATGTTTGTATCCATTTTAGTGCACAAAAGCACTGACAAAAGCCGTTGATGCATTTATTAATATGGTTGATTGATTGATTTGGGTGTCTGTATTATATACAGTTTTGGTTTGGATCTCATATTTTCCTTAACTTTCATTGGTGCATTCCTAATAAAAATTCATTAAAAGACAATTCTGACTGTTTTAGCAAATTCTATTTAGGGCCACCGAAATGTGCACTACTTTTGCAACAACTCGTTAATGTGCTGTGTCTTGGTTAGTAAAAAACACAAGTGGGTCGGTGGTCGGGTGTTAGCCACCTACAGCATGCTACGACCACGAAGTTGTGGTCATAACAGAACTCAACAATTAATTTTCTCTTTGGAGTTGAAAACTGATACAACAAAAAATTCTTAAAGAAACTAATTGTGTGAAAAAAAAGATTAAAAAAAAAAAAAAAACCCTTAAGAAATCAACACCTAAGCTTACTTGGAATAAGCATTTAGGGTTGCTTGAAGTCCACACAAATTCATTTGAAGAAAATTCCAAAAATTTATTTATTAATTAAACAAAATGTAATTAGGGTTTTCGAGTTATATCAAACAAGGAAAGAAAAAAAAAAAAAAAAAAAAAAATTCATAACCAAGGAGAGGAAAGGAGACAACTTGTAATTAAATTACATTAAATGTGAGAAGAAAATTAAGAGTCTGTTTGACCCAATGATTCTGCGAGGCAAATGTGTGTTTTTGTCTACAAACGCAAAAAAAATTTGTGTTTGGCCCTACGGTTTTTAAGAAATTGCGTTTTTAAAAACGCAAAAAATCGCATTTTAAATTTGGATGTAGTACCTAGCTTTTTTGAAAACGCCATCTTCAAACCACATATCATGTTTTCGCATGACATATCTTTTAGGGCGTCAATAACTAAAATACCTTTAAGCATTTGCTCGATGACAAATTATCAGCTGCAAAAAAAAAAAAAAAAAAAAAAAATCTCACCTCCCCTCAAAATTATCTATCTACTCCTTGACCAGCATCGCGCTCACCAGATCCCGCCCCATTCTCGGCGCAAGCTGCAATGACAATGGTGCCCGTCATCCGGTGGTGATCGATACCCGTTGGGCATGAAGCTTCCTTCTCTCTCTCTTGGCAGACGCCTTGCTTTTCGTTCTCACTAAACATCTTTTTTTTTTCTTTGTTTGTGGTCAAATATTCTTCCTAAGCCTTTCATTATATGTGGTCTAGACTTCAAAGGAAGTATTAGAAAGAAAGCTAGACTTTAGAAAAATATTAATTAAAAAGAAAGAAGCCTACGGGACTTCTACTTCTAAATATATATATATATATATCGGAAAAGTCCATGTTAATGTAATTATGTTTAGTGTTTAACACTTTAACTTATTATTATTATTATTATTATTACATGGATTGCATTTAGAAATATTAAACCTTCGTAGCGGAGTAAAGTGGTTTTTGGTAATTTACAACCGAAACAGTGATTTTAGATCAACATTATCTAAACATCTATACTATAATGTAAAACCGAAGCTTTTTGACTTTTTGTTGACCTTATATTATTACGCCACATAAGCTTTTGAATTCTCGCAATTTTACACCTCATTATTTTAATATATATTTTTTAATTGAATTTAAATTTTATTCTATAATTAAACATCTCATTAGAATCTTAACATATTAAATTTTCTTTAATAGAAATAATATATTATTCCATATATATAAACACAATCCTAATAAATGCCTAATATTATAATATATTTTATATATAAACACAATAATAATAAATGTCTTTTAATAATTATCAATTTTCATATTTAGATAAAATATAAAAGGTAATAAAAATCATAGTTAAACCAATAATTTTTTAAATTTAATTTTAATTCATTTTTCGTGCATCGCACGAGTTTGCGACTAGTTCAATTGTGTTTTCAAAGCGCACATCTTGGTAATGCTTTAAATAACATTAAGACATAAAAAATTAAAAATCAAATGAAATCAAATTTAAAAATCTTAGCATTCATCAACATCAAGTAGCATTAATTGGGCCCAATAGGTAGCAGGCCTTTATCATCCAACCATGTGAGATGGAAGTGTGTACCACTCAAAGTGGGAGTTCAACCCCATCAAGTGTAGCTCCTAGGATCAAGTTATTGTAGCTCGAATTAAGAAGGGTTGAACCCTGAAAACAATCTATTCATCCAAAACAGCCTACTTAAAATCATTCTCTCTTCTTCGACTACATTGCATCTCATCATGTAAGGTAGGTCTAGGTTGAAACAGAGACAACGGGCACAACTCTACCGGCATCTTGAAGATAATATGGAAAATGTTTAATATGTGTTTTATTCGTTTAATTATAGAAAACATGTATTTTTCAAACTATTTTTATTTCATACGAAAAATTAGATTAAAAAAAAAGCGTATATGCATGTAATATACGATATAATACTTGTATTTTACTAATAACTAGACACCATCCAATCTCAAGGCCTAGACCTAAGACCTCAACTTGCTCCAAAATTTTAGAAAGTCTTAAGGCCCCCATTAAATAAATAAAAGGTCTCCAAAATTATACAAAAATGTCCTAAAAATTATAAAATGATAATTGATTTTTTTAAAAAAGAAAAAATATAGATGAGTTTTTTTTTTTTCCTCCACCTCTAAGAAGACCCTCAAAATATTTAGTCAATAAAAATTAACCCAAATGAAACCCTAAGTTTCTTAAAAAAAAAAAAAAAAAAAATTAAATATGAAAAAAACCAACTTAAATTTTTTGCTTTAAACCCCAAAATGTATTTGAGCCAGCCCTGTAGAGAAGAGAAGAGAACACATTAAATCCTAAAAATCAAATTTTTAAAATTGTTAACATCAATTAGTATTGTCTATGTCCCTTTATGAGAAGAACTAGGGTTTAAATCTCCTCTTCCCCTGAGGCCACATCAATCGCATTAAAATATATATATATATATATTTAGGCCCAACATCATCTAACCATGTGATCCGAGATGTGAATATGTGTCTTCACAAAACAAAAAACTTTTAGCGCTCTTACAACCCGGAACAGGCACTCTCACAACCCTGAATAGGCCCAAATACAAGGAAAATTTATTTTCATGGTCAGCCTAGGTGCTAGGAAGGAGGAACAATAAATTATGGCCACAAAAGAACAACTCTTGTTTGGTCTTTCAATTTACTATCATCAATAAGAGAATCGACTCAACAAGCATTTGGAATTTTGGATCATAATGAACACACACGAGAAGCAGAGAACTGCAGTTTTGATAGAAGAGAACTATATTTCACTTTGTTCATCTCCAATGAAGGATGGGAAACAGCATTAGTTGTCATTTTTGTCTGACCAGACCCTTAGCTTTTCTTTTATTATTATATATTGTTAATAATTGAGACGTGCCATGGCATTACAAAATTAACTAAATCATTAATATAAATACTATATGGGAAATATTATTCTTAAAGAAATGCTTTAACATACTTGAAACTGCTCTGTAGCAACAGAGATAATTTTTTTCATCCATAATATTTTGAAGTGATTGAACGTTTTGATGTTAGCATGGTAATAAGCTTTCTTGTACTGAACATACCTGTGCATCTGCAGCATTTTGTGTTGTCTCCTAACTTGTTAATTGTATACATTTAGGTGGCTGCAAGCTAAACCACTTCCTGGGGCTAATCGACTTATGAAACATCTCCATAAACATGGAGTGCCATTCGCTCTTGCTTCAAACTCTTTACGAGAATACATAGATGCAAAAATATCCCTCCAAAGAGGTTGTCTTTCTTGACTTTCCTGGACATTAGCTTCATTCAAGCCTATTCTTGCTCAACCGATTCACTTTATTATTTTCGTCATTAGAAAGTAACCAACCTTAGATTGAAATTATTGCTATCACCAAAGATTTAATTATTTCTCATAATACTTGCCAAAAGTTAATTAACAGATTCAGACGGATTTGATCTTTATAAACACAACAGACATTTCTTATGGAGCTTATAATTAGCCTAATTCTTCCTCTATTATTTTGTGTGTGTGTTGTTTATATTAACTGTATTAATAGAGCTTGAATTATGTAATGTCATTAAAGCACTTTTTTTTTTTTGCATAATTATCTTGGTATCATAACCTGGTTGGTTTTTATGAAAATTAACACTTAATGTAATGCTACTAGTGGCTAATTGCATGGTGAAGCTTCTGAATCCGAGTACAGCATCTACAATGGTTGTGGTTTGAAATAGGAAAAAGCAAAGTATCATTGAGTTATTTGTAAATTTACCTATAGAACAAATTAGAGTTAGCCAACATTCTAGCATGCACTAAAACCAAAGTGAAGTAAGTTCATGCCAAAGTATGATCTTGGATCAGAGTTCTAATGGAAACTTCAGCTGTCATTTTGATCATAACAAATTATATCATCTGCTAGAATGCTACTTTGCAAACAGCTTCGGATTATACTTTCTTTTGTGTTTTGTGTTTATTTGTGTGTGTTGAGTAAACACCCCCGAAAAAAATAGCCTTCTCTGTTGTTTATGTGAGTATGTTCCCAGAGCTGCAGGACATAGCCTTCTCAGTTGTTTGTATTTCCTCTTTGTTCTCTTTTGTTGTCATTATTTGTCTCTTTCCCCATTCCTTTTTCTTTTTATGTCTTATTATCATTCAGTTTCCTGTATAACAATTTCTCTCTAAATAGATTGTTGGTTTCTCTGCATTATTTCCAAATCAATTTATTCATTGTCATCAAAATTATTTGTTTAGGTTGGAAGGAATACTTTTCAGTAATTCTTGGAAGTGACCAGGTTAAAGCAGGAAAACCCTCTCCATATCTGTAAGGTTTTTCACATTAAAAAATGCAAAATTATGGCTGCATTGAAAACTATATGGGAATGGAAGTATGGAACCTTCCACCATATATAGAGCCATTTTAGAAGGTGATTCTGTCACCATGAGTAAAAGTTAAAAATATAACAATAATAAGATTATTTTTAGAAAATCATGAGATGATTCTCAACGTGTGACAGAAAATTTTCTGTCAAATCCAACGCTTTTTTTTTTTCATGAAGAAATTTCACTTTCAATCGTCATTATTGTTTTTCACATATATTCATATCATTCCCAAATTGTTAACAGATTTGAAGAGGCTGCAAAGAGAATGGGCGTAAATGCAGATCACTGCCTGGTGATTGAAGACTCTTTGTAAGTTAAACTGTGATTATATATATATATATATATAACTAAAAACAAAAATTACAGGGCTAAGCCTCTCTAAGGAAATCACATATTAGCTGTGCCAAACTCCTATGGAGTTTTGAACTTTTTCTCCCATTGTGCATATTAAGAATGATTCTGACTTTTGATTATTCCTATGAATTTGCAATCTAATTTTTTATAAAAATTGTGAAAATGTCTAATGTTAAGAGCCTTATCATAAATGTCATACAATAAATAGCTGGAGTCTTATGCATTAGATATGACCTTTTAGAAGTAATATAAATTAATACTTATAGAGATCCCCAAGTGTGGGAGGGGTTTTCTCTAAATAATGCTTAAGAATGCAAAAAACCCATGCTAATTTATGCCACCATGGTCAGACCTTCTAGGCTTCTATCTCTTCCCAGTTCTGATGTCCAAAGGTTTTACAATAAACTGATTTCATTATCTCCAAGCATATTGCTTTCTGAGACATAGTGACTATTAGGAATGTTTTAGCTTTAATATTTTTGTCAGCACTTATTGACTTGGTGAGGCATTCATTATTATACTTAGTTCCACTAGCTGAATTGAAATTTAGTGGTACAATGTTACTTGTGAAGCCATGAACTACTTGCCGACTTCCCATTTTGAAGGAATGACCTTTATAAAGTTTTGACCTCTTACTAGCTTGCAGCACAAGTTAAATCAATAAAGGAAGAATTTGAGGAAATGCTCTAATGATTCTGTTTAAGGCTGTTGAGACTATATTCAATTATTCAAGCAGTCCATTGTTCTAATAAGGCTGTTTTTGAGACACTATTATTACAAAATCACTGTGAGTAATGGTCAAACATTTTTTACTCAAGTGCCTCAAGTCATTAATGGGTCTCAAAGATATGTACAGTTTATAAATGCCAAGATGCCTCAAGCAAAGTAAATCACGAGCTTGAGATTGTGCATTATCAAATGAAATTTTGCTGGTTTCTTTTTCTTGGTTAGACACACTATTTGCATCATAGTTTTTCATGGAGCATATGTTGACAAATTTATCATGCCTTTGTTTACCAAAAAGGGTGGAAAAAAATGAATTTTTGTGTTTTTTTTAGCCGACACCAAAAATTTTGGGACTAAGACTTGGTTATTGTTGTTATTATAATTATCTTCTTTTTGCAGTTGCCACATTTTTTTTATTCTTTTCTATTTTTCCTTCTGTATTAATTGTAACAGTGGTTTTCATATTTTTTACAAACAAAATCAAAATTGATCAATAAAATTCTATAGGGTTGGTGTTAGAGCAGCAAATGCGGCCAAAATGAAGGTAGTTGCTGTTCCATCCCATAGTGAAGCTGATTGTTACTCCCTAGCAGATTCTGTGCTTCATTCACTTCTCGAATTTCAGCCCGAGCTATGGGGTCTTCCACCATTTGAAGACTGTAAATGTTTCGTCTTATTAGAATTTATAGTCCTAGGCACCTCATTTCCCTATTGAATGACTTGGTTTAAATAATGATTACAGGGGTGGATAATGCATTACCTATTGAACCAATTCACGTGAGCAATGTTACTGTCAACGGCTCTGTGTGTGAAGTCATAGGTATGTTAAAATTTAATTTCTTCACCATGTAATAATTTGAATACCAGTTGGATAACATTAGTATCATAGACAAACTTACTTTTACCTCTGAGTTGTACTTCATGTGTCAAGTTCCATATCATAATTTTCTACTCCATTGAGCAGAGATGCAATTCTGACCTTCAATTGTCAAATAACCCAACCACAGTCACTGTTTTTCCCTTTGGTTGGGAATTTAAGAAACCTGAAGATTAAAAATAAGATGTGACATATTTTTCATCATTTTTTTTTTTTTTTTTTTTTACTATGAGATTCATTCATTTTCAGGTTCCTATGGTTTTCTGGTTTTGATATTGTGGCAGTTTGTATTCTATCTTCTTAACAACATTGATTACTTATATCCAGGGAATGGACCTTCTGCTCTTCCAGACCAAGTTTTTGGACTTTACTTTGGTTGGGCCAAAGTTGATACCCATGAAAGCTTCAAAGTTGTGGTTTGCATTGGTTGGGATCAGTGTTCCTGTATTGCTAAGAGAAAATTTGTGAGTATTTAATCCTTGACTGTTCAATTAGCTTTCTTGTTATGTCCTTATATGTGGACAGTAATTGAAATGGGTCTATATCACTATTCACAAATTCAACATAAGCTTTTTAGTAAAATAAAAAAAATTTATTTAACTTGCAAGACATTTCCCTTAAGGAGTTTAAAGGCTCATCAGCTATGATTTACTCTCATTTGGTTTGGCTGGGATCAACATCCTTAGTTCAAATCCTCAGGAGTATAAAGTTAGTTTGTAGGACGCCCAATGGCTGATGCAACTAAGATCCAAATGGAGATGAGGTTAAACTATAGTTGAACCCACTTTGAGTAAACTAGTTGAAAAAAAAAAAAAAAATTATAGTATGCAAAACAAATTTGAGCTGACCCTCAAATTATATTTAAAGAAAATAAATATACTCAAATGGGATGACTATTCTTCTAATTATCTGTATTTTCTTTACTTGAAATAAGCTTTTTTGGGGCCCTTAAGCTTTGGTTCAACAAATGTTTATGGAAACATGATCCTTTAAATGATTTGACAATATGTACATTTTTACATTTTTAAAATATTAATCCGAATTATAAAATAAATACATTTTAAATGGATAGACATTTTCATCTTTTGCGATTTTATGTTTTTTTTTTTTTTTCTTCTAAAAATGCGTGCAGGTTGCTTATGGTAAGTCTAGCATCAAATTATTGATGTCGGTTTTGGTTCTCTTTTTGCAGCATATATGTATAATTGATGGAAACATTGACTGTATATCTGGCCAGCGGATCCAGCTCCAACTTGTTGGCTACATCCGTGGATTGAACAACAAGGTAATGACATTTTCAGGAACATAAAAATTCAAACCGACAAATAAAATATTCAAATAAAGCATTATAGCTTTTTTTTTTGTACTGGTTTGTCTGGGAATCTTCTTGGTGGTGTTCTCTCTAAACCCTTTAAAATGAAACCATGAACATATCATAATTATGTGAGCTGATAAGAAGCTGCAACTCATGAGATTTAATAAGGATTGAAGAAGAAATTAACAGAACCAACTGATATGACCATAAGATAATTTTATCACGCTACAACATTTTTCACAACTGTTGTGATGACATGTTATAATTGGTGCATAATAAATGTGGTTTCAGTAGTGGACTCAATTACTCAGGTGAAAGCAATGTTGTTCTAATCGTCACTATATACTATAAAACTACATTGCTCTTTTTTCCCATTCCTTCTCCAATTAGGTTACAAAAAAGAAGGAAATAGAATACATGTAATTATTTTAGATAAAAGTGAGCAATTCAACCTCTTGCGAAACATATTTGATTCTCAATATAGTGAGGCTAAAGAGACTTCGTTACTATAAAATTTATATTTGTTTGTTGCTTGTACTAAAATCCTCTTATTGGTGAATGCACGTACAGGATATTGCATCCATGACTGTGGAAGTACTTGAAGAATATAAGTCCATTGCAAATGCTTCAATGGATCTAACCATGTTTGTCCACCATTCCTGTGAACCTCTCTTTTCAGAGGCTTGTTCTGTGGAGGACTCATGTGGCTGTGACTTGAAAGATTAATAATTATGTAACCTATTATTTCTTTGATAGTACTTAAAACAATTTTACACCAATAGAAATGGTGGAGCTGAAAATAATTTCCTCTTTTTGTTGACAATATTAGGGAATACGGCCCTGCACGAACACACATTATATGCACAACATATCAATCCGTTCTTACTAGCAGAAAATCCCTTTTGCACGGAGGAACTGTTACAATATTTGCCTTTTTCTAGTAAAACATGTGTTACCATGGAGCTGTTGAAATCAAATATATATATATTTTAGTAAAGAATAATGAACTTTTTATCATGACAAATAAAAGTGAAATTTATTCAACTCAACAAAGTTTCATCAATATCTTGGGCATGAATGTCTATATATTGAGGGACATATGCCACTGATACTTGTTGTAATCAAATCATGGAGTGAAGAAGTTCTGATAAATTGCACTTTTCTAGTACCACACTTATATTATAATTTATATCCCTACCTTGGGTACTGCATTTAGTTATTATGAGCTTTATGCCATAACCTGCATACTTTGATATAACTAACCTTTGATAATCAGTAATTAGACTAGATGTAAGAGTCTAGAAAGCAATTGTAAAATTTTCCTGGTGGGCGCTGATTCCTGTGTTATGTAATATAATGTAAGTACCTTGTTATTTGTATGGATATTTATCTTGTTATTTAGCTTCGTAGGTTGTAGTACCCCAAATTGTCTAAATTTGTGCGGGATTTAGATTGTGAAGATGTTGTGCGACAGTGCGAGTATCTATTAAGTCCCATATTGGGTCTTATCAGAAAAAAAAAAAAAGTCCCATATTGGGTGTGTTAAGTTGATCTACACTATATATAAGCAATTTAACTATGTGATATATAACGCATATGTGGTTAAAACTTTACTTATGTTGCGATACCTCAAACGATTTTATATAAAACTTTTCTACAAAGTAATGAAGTTTAGCTTGATACTGGCTGTGAAGGGTGTTTTTGTGTTAGTACCACGTGTCGCACCGAGGTCGATGATGACGTATGCTAAGCTTTACGAAGAGAGGGAGTTGAACCCAAAATTCAACCAAGGGCGCAAAAGTTGGTCCGAGTGCCAATGGGACAGCTTCCATACATAATTGAAGGCCAAAGCTACTAAAGCCCAATAAACAAGAATAGTGACCGAGAAGGTCTAATAAGATAATATTATCAATAAAAGCCCAAAGAACAATTATCAAATAAAACCTTTCACTATTTCACAACTGAATCAGACTTGGAACATAACAACTTTAATCAAAGCACACAAAATCATGCATTTCTCACTTTTCTGTTGACATCAGCTGCAAACTAAACAGTTACTAATAACGGACTTGTTGAGACTAAAAGGAGTTGACTTTGTGGAAGAGAGTTAATCCCATGAGATATGCATGAAGGTAAGGGGATGAAGTATTTGGGCCTTTTATGGAGTTAGTTTAAAGGTGGAAGGGTGTTGTGATCTTAGCAAGACATTCTAGGATTTGGGCCAAGACATCTTCTGTGAGGCTTTTTCAAGAGAAAAGAGAGCTCAGACATCTGCTACAAGGTAGTTTCTGGGAGTTAAGCTTAAATCTTTGTCTTTTCAAGTTAGGGTTGTGCTTTTGGGTTGGGGGCTGAAGTTTTTAGGTTGATGATAACCTTAGAACTTCTTGTACTGGGTTTCTATTAGAGAGTGCTCTAGAGATGGACAACTTAGCCTTTTCTTAGAGAAGTCTTTCTCTTGTTTTAGTGCTAATTGTCTTGATGATCATTAGGGATGCAATCAGGCCCTTTTATAGAGGTCATTAGGTTGGCTTAAGTTGATGGGAAATCAGACTTCTGATTTCCTCTTAAGCCATTAGACTTCAAAACTTAACCATAAATGGTGTTAGTTCTAAGGGTGAGTTTAAAATCATTCTATAAATGGAAATGAGTATGATTTCTCCTTAATTTCGGGGCAAGGCCTCCTCTCCCTTTGAAATGGTTGATCATAAGCATTTAATGCTTGATTGGTTGGTTTAAGTGAATGGTTGTGTCAAATGCATGCTCTAAGGGCTTTGGTTTCCACAAGCTAGCAACCATGTCTCCCAATAGACTCAGTGCCAACTGATTGGTGGTTACCAAGGCCTTGGGACTTACTTCCCTCCTCCAAACCACACTCCCATAATCTCAACAAGAAAGAGGAATAGAACCTCCATGGGTCTGGGCCGTGGGGCTACTCCTTTAGTCTTTTTAGGACTGCCTTTGGGCATGGGCTATGAGTTCAACTTATCATGCAATTTTCATTGAAATTATGATATATGATTATTGTTGGGATGTTTCCCTAAAATTTTGTGATAAGCTTGGACTCAGGTAAGAAATCCTCTTTTTAACTCCATATGAAAGTTGTGTCCTAATTTCTTTATTATGATTGCGAATTGATTGTCATAATTTTAAGTTTAATTGCTTTTTGTATGTTTAGAGATTTATCTTATAAACTCTTTCAAGAATATCAAGTAATATAGAGGAAGGTTAGTCATTAGGTTGGACGTTCTTCGGTGCCTAACACCTTCCCAAGACATACCTTAGCACCAGACCTAGTAAAGACTAGTCCTTTGGTGTATGAAGTCGTATTTATGGTTTATGGACCTATAAATCAGGTGGCGATTCTTTGTTCCTCTGCTTACAATCCTAAAAAGGTTAAATAGCACGAACGACCCCCCGAGGTGCCACGACTGTACCTCACAAGTGACATTAGCCAAAAAAAAAAAAAACCAATTAGTTGATTTAGTTCACACTTGTCACATGCTACAAGCTATGCTTCAAGCCATAGCTTGATTGGTCAGTGAGAAACGTTAGGTACCCAGCGAGTAAGGCACACACTTCCCAACAAAATAATTGGGCATTTGGCTTGGCCAGGAGGAAGATCAAGAAGAAGAAGAAAAAAGTAGAATCAAAATTAGTAAAAGTTAATAATAATAATAATAATATATAGACTTAAACCTCAAAATTAGCTTTAAAATCCTTCCCCATATTATTTCTACTTTCTGCGTTTCTCTTTCTTCACCTTCAAACCTCAATCTCTCTCCCAAATCTTGGAAGAATCTATGGCGAACAGTAATCTCCCTCGACGAATTATCAAGGTTCTCCTTCGGATCTCTCTCTTTCTCTCTTTCTCTCTCTCTATATATCGTTGTTCTGGTTTTGATTTTTGATTTTGTCTAAATCAACAGGAAACCCAGCGGCTTCTAAGTGAACCAGGTCTCTCTCTCTTTCTCTCTTTGGTTGTAAATTTATTTATATGTGGATTTAATTTATGCTTAATTATGTGTTTGAAGCTTTTAAGAATCAGAAACTCTCTAATTTAGCTGATGCCTTTACTTTGATGGTGGTGGTAGTTAGGTTTACACTTTCATTTTATGCAAATTATGAATTGTGTTGAACACTTTGCCAATTTTTGGTTTGCGTAGCTTTCAGGATATTTCTAGACCCGGTTTTTAGAGGCAAAAAAATCACTTCCATGTTCACTCTCAAGAGTGAGGATTGAAAGTGTGGGGCAATTATTATTATTATTTTTTGTTTTTCGTTTGTGAAATTTTTGGTTTGTAAGAACTGTAGTAGAGTCGGTTTCTCGAGTGGGGTAATTCTCAGTTATGGACGGCAGCTTTCCAATGCACTTGATGGGAGAGTTACTGGATGTTTGGGAAAACTTTCTAGAGAAAATGGCACTTGGTACCATTTACAAGGGGGTTGATTGGATGAAATTCAAAATCAGAAACACAAGTATGTTTAGGTCAAAACAAGAAAGAAAAACCCGAAACAAATTTATGTGACACAAATAGGAAAGAGAATTACATCACGTCGGCTCATAACCACTTATTAAATTTTTAGCTTATTGCTACAAAAACTTGGAAATGATGGTTGAACAAACTTTGAAAAGAAACTGGGAACGGTAAGTGGGTCCATCTTCATGATTTGCACGCATCTTTTTTTGAGGCATGGTAACCCTTAACCGGTAAAAAAAGAAAAAAGAAAAAAAAGGGTCTATGATACAATAAATTTCACAATATTTTTTCAAAAAGTAAATATCACAATATTTTTCACAACTATTAATGTGACAGTTTATGATTGGTGTACAATAATAAACAATATCAGTCTTGGTTTAAGTGAAAGTGATGTTGCGCTAATCACAATCTGTCACTTCAACAAGTTGTTTAAAAAGCTAGTGAAATTTGTTATGTTTATAGTATAGTTGGACGAAAAAGGGGTACCTACATGATAAGCCACTCTTGGGGCTTTAGTCAAGGGAAAACCAAAACCTTCAAAACAAGCTTTTAAACTTGAGTTTTGAGACAATAATTCTCATGCATTCATTCTTTGGTAACTGGCCAAATATAAATAGCCTTACACTTGATCAACTAATCTAGTCAAACTATCCTATCTAAATGTATCCTAGCTAATGAGATAAGTACTCATGTTTATCTCAATCTTTATTCATCTAATCTAACTAACCTGATGGAATCACAATGACAATGTAAATCTAACAAATCTAGTCTCTTAAATAGTCAAAGTAGCCCATGCTTGGTGTTCCACATGCTGAAGCTCTCGCATGTCATCCTCCCACACGAATCAGATAACCTAGACTAATGCTAGGTTACTTTAGTTTGTGTGTGGTTACAATATCTTACTTGACAAAATGATCCTGTGCATTATAGCAAGCATCAATTGCTCAATTTGGAAGGCATCCAAAGTACCTTAGGAGTTCATACAACTGAGTCAAATTTAGGTAGAGGTATGATTGAATGTTGGAATTTTAATGTTTTCATGGGCTCCAATAGCTATTTAAAAAGGAGGGAAGAAAAAATCTGTTATGATTGGGAATCATGAATGACACTCTAAGCCTGCTCTGGCTCAACATTAAGTAGCCATTTTTAACCTTGCAATAATTGCATCACTATCTTTTTTTATGGCTAAACTATTGTTTTCATCCCTAAACTTTGCATTAAGTTCGTTTTTCGTCCCTGAACTTTGAAAAAGTTCGTTTTTTACACAAATTTCGTCCTTTTAAAAAAAATCCAGGGACAAAATTAATGTGTAAAAATGAACTTTTTCAAAGTTCAGGGACGAAAAATGAACTTTTCAAAGTTCAGGGATGAAAACTGAATTTCAGGCAAAGTTTAGAGATGAAAACAACAGTTTTACCTTTATTTTTTTTATTTATTTTTTTATCTCATCGGGAAAGACTTCAGTTTAGGTGGACTGAAAACAGTGCCAAGTCCCATAAATCATTAGGCATAAAACCCGAGGCTGCCGTAGTCTGGTGCTCCTTGGACGGAGTTAATATACACTATGTAGCAACTCCGAGATGGACCCCTGAGCAGTTTATCCTCATGCCCAGGAGGAGATGACTGCATCACTATCATTTCCATGTGTTGGCCAATGTGGAGCAGGCAGGCTCAAATTTTACTAATGTAATTATTATGTAATATGTCCAGAAGCTAGAAATGATTAGCCAATTAAGCCTTCTTTAGTTATATGGATGGTTATGTTATGAAGATTAAACCTGTTTTGCTATATTGTTTTAGATACTTCTTATAAAATTCTAGTTCTGATCAAGCTTAATTGTATTATGCATGTTGCATTTGTATACAGCTCCCGGAATAAGTGCTTCTCCTTCAGAGGAAAACATGCGATACTTCAATGTTATGATTCTTGGTCCAGCTCAATCTCCTTACGAAGGTTAGTAGCAAAATAGCAATATATTTCTCTTGTTGACTGCATTATAGGAGGTTTTTTCCCACTACTGAGCATACTTCATTGGCACTATTGAGTTTGGAATGCTTCATGGGTCCTATGGATGAGAATATTTTTTATTGTCTCCTGCTTTGTGAATGATCATTATTCATTACACAAATGACATCAATATAACTGATAATATCCTGCAGAAGTTTTGTGAATTGCACGTAATTTTTGGAACCTAAAAAAAGCATTTGTTGTCACTTTGTATCTTTGATAACTTCCTGTTTCATCTGTTGATATATGATCTGATTTATTTTATCTTGTTATTTATATAGGTGGAGTGTTCAAATTAGAATTGTTTCTGCCGGAAGAATATCCAATGGCAGCTCCTAAGGTAATATGATATTTAGGCATATTTTGATGCCATATTATGCTATCCTTTTGAGTTTGTTTGATCAGTCTGAAGGCATTCATCCTCTTGATCTTGCTTGAGAGCCCAGATACTGTTGTATCTTCTGTTTCAGATGGTTACTTGTCTCAAGAGATGAGTGGCTAACATTATTTGTTAATTGCTGTAATAGTAGCTTAAACTCTTAAGTTGTGCTTATGTTTTCTTTTCCTTTCTATCTCATTGTGAATGTTTAAAGAGGTCTAGGTTATGATCTGCTCGCTGTTGTACTTTTTAATTAATATTCTTTCAGGGACTTGAAGTTTAATGCTTATTTCCGTGCAACTTATAGATGCAAATAAGTTGCACTTTCTAATTGGCATGTTTGTTTTTATTACATTTTCTTTTGTTTGTTTTTGTTATGCTTCTGTACAGGTGACACCTAGTATGCCAAGATGTTCTGACCAAGACTTTTATCATTTTTGTTTTATTATGTACATCTGTTTAGCTATCACAAGGATGTTGGCTGCTGAAAGCTTATACATATTATGTTTGACCTCAAAAGAATGAAAAAGAATAAAAATTGGGAAGTTAATATCTTTTACAATATTATTGGAAAATTTGGTTTTTGTGGATTTTGGTCAATTGACATTTAAAATGGGAGTATCATGAATCCAAAATCTCACTGGCTGCAGTTGATTATATCTTTCCAAGTTGCATACATTAATTTTTATCTGTGTTCTGTTACCTTTCTTGTGTGTCATTTTGGCTCGTATGCATAGGCTGTTTTGGACCTGTTTGAACTTGTACCAGATTTCTCTCTGCGCAGCATGTTACATCTATGCTTTGTATTATGCTTTTGGATTTTTGGTTATTTCATAATGGTGATAAGTAATTAGAATGTAGTAACCAAAACAATTAGTAAGGTTTTACCTTCCATTAACACCATCTACCGGAGGAAGATATATACAGGAATTAAATATTTGAGGTTTATAAGTTGATTTTAATAAAATTCACAGATATTTGAGATCTGTATAGCAATTATTATTAGTTTCTTAGTGCAGTATATGTTTGAAACAGTGGATATGTTCTAGCGTAGATGAATCATTTTACTAATAAAATCCATGTTCAACCATATATGAAACAATTGACGGTTTAAGCTTATATTCAACAGCGTAGAGAAAAGCTCTCCAGATTTTGTTCTTCATGTTCAAATATAGAGTAAAAGGTAGGTTACCTACATGTAACAATTGAAGCCTGTATATGATAAAATTGTTTGTATTTTGCAGTTTTATATAGGCTTTGATTGTTTCACTGAAGAATCAGATCTGAAGAGCTTTCAACATGGTGTTGAAAGAGGCTGGTTTTTAGTAATTGCAATATTAAATAACATGATCACAGTAGAAAATGTATTGTATGAGCTTGTATACTTTCCATATAAGGGTTGTGCCACTTTTGCGCTTTTGAATGACTTATTTACTTATCAAAAAGAAAATGTATTGTATGAGAACCATTGCATTATTGCATTAAATTTAGGCTAAATTACAAATTACATATTCTGACTTTGACATGTTTTCAATTTAGTCCTTAAATTTTTTTTTTTTTAATTTTTATTTTGGTCCTTTTAACTTTTTTTTTTTTGTTTGTTTTTGATTTAGTCGTTCTGTCTAGTTCCGTCCAATCTCATTAATTTTAGTATTTTTCACTTTCCAAAACATCATTTTGGTGGACTGAACGGTGAACAGTGCGGATTAGAAGGAAAGACTACATTAGAAACAAATGGAAGTTAAAGGACTTGATTGAAAACTGGTCAAAGTTAAAAAGGTTGTAATTTGTAATTTAGCCTTAAATTTACTTTCTAGAAAAGGAAGCCACTTTCCATCAAATATAAGAAATGCAGAGTTATGAACACAAATCTGCTTTACTGTCTAGAATGACAGTGGTGGAGGTTACTTAGCTATATCAAGTGATGAACTTTTCCAAGGTACTAAACTAATGGGCACATTTGGCCTCTTTTCCCTTGGGATGGATCAGATGAGTTAATGCCTTGCTGAATAGGGTAAATATTAAAGCATAAGCAGGATGGTTCCAACTTCCAATCAATTTTGGACTTATGTGACTTAAAAATATCTCAGACGCATTCAAAGATTCTGCGGATTTGTACTGTTACAGTAATTATTTTGCTCTGTGCCTTATATAGTTTTCTGTTCAAGTTTGCAGTTTCGTGATTCTTGATTTAGGCACTCAGTTTCAAATCTCTGTTCTTTTCTATGTCACTCATGTAAACATGGTTCCATTTTAGTAGAAGAGATTTGCGCTGCTGTGTTTCAACTTTCAAATGTGTTTTCAACTTTCTAGATTATAATAAATTCTTTGTACTAGATTGTAATAAATTAGTGTATCTTCTAACTAATCCATCCATTCTGTTTTGTTTATCCATTTTTTTTTTTTTTTTTTTCTGGCCCATACAGAACCAAATAATGGTTGACTTTGTGGCCATTCTTTCTTTGACATAGCCATTAAGTTTATTCTATTAATTTGAATTTTTTTTAGAAGAAAGTCTTAGGGTATGTTTGGTCACTGTTTTTTGTTTTTTGTTCTTCAAACTTGTATTTAGATGTTTTATAAATTGATGTTAAATATAATATTTTATTAGGTTTGAGAACAAAAAATATGTTTGGCAAGTGTTTTCCACTAGTTTGGAATAATGTTTTTATTTGTTATTTTATTATTGTTTTTATTTTTGTTTACAATAAACAAACCCTGTAACCCACCACCCAACACCGCCGGATCGACCAAAATCCAACCACCTACCGCAACCCACCTTGAACCACCCAAAAAACCACCACAAGCCACCCTGCAAGCCACCCCAACCCACCGTGAGCCAAACCCCCAACAGAAACCCACCGTGACCCATTCCACAACCACCAAGACCCACTGCACAAACCCAGAATTAATCCACAACCAGCAGACCCACAAAATCCCAGAATTAAGCACAAAATCAACTTCGACCGACCGGCAATCTACCCCAACAACGAATCAAACCCACCAACCCACTGTGAGCCACCGCACCAACAAAACCCTTAACACATTCACAACAAATCCACATCCATCAACATTAGCAATACCCCACACCCATCAACAAATTCACAACAAATCCAACAAAACCATCAATAGATTCACAAAAAAACACAAAATTAAGCACAAATCATGGTAGAGAAAGAGAGAGGTGAGGGGTTTATTGCGTCAGACTGGTCGGAGCTCAAGTGGGTCTCCAGACCTACCTTGCGTTGGACTGCTCGGAACCCAATTGGAAACATTGTCATTGAAGATATTGCCGTTGAAGAGAACGGTAATAGAGAGAGAGAGAGAGAGAGAGAGAGAGAGAGAGAGAGAGAGAGAGAGAGAGAGAGAGAGAGAGAGAGAGAGAGAGAGCAAATGTTGCCGTTGAAGAGAGAGAGTTTGTGCTAAAATGAGAGGAAAAAAAAAAATAATAATAATTATATTGAACAGTTAACTGTGAGAACAAAATATGTGAAGTGGAAACAGCAAAAAGTTGTTTGTTAAAATGTGGATTTAAGTAATGCTGGAACAATGATTGGATTGAAAACAAAAAGTAAATACAATTGCCAAACAAAAGTTGAAACCGTGGGACCCACAAAATTGTGGATTCAAATCCAGAAAACTGGATTTGAGTCCTGGAACCAAACATGCTCTTAGTTTGACTTTCTTTTTCCTATGTGCTTCTTAACTGTAGTCCCTTCGCTGTAGGCATTTTTGTGGTTTGAACTTGGCAAATAGTAAACAATGTCTCATCCTTTATGTTGTTGGGTTGTTGCTTCCCAACCTTGAGTTTTTTTATTTTTTATTTATTTTTACTTATTTTCAGTTTTGGTAACAGGTTCGCTTCCTGACCAAAATATATCATCCTAATATTGATAAGGCAAGTAGTTTCTGCTCCGTTTCACTCCTTTCCCTGGCTAGAAATCTTCTGTTTATTATTTCTGAATATTAAGGATATTTTTATGCAGCTTGGAAGGATATGCCTTGATATTCTTAAAGATAAGTGGAGTCCAGCCCTCCAAATCCGAACAGTATTGCTGAGGTGATTTGGTGCTCTGACAATAAAGCATACATGATGTTGTTAGGATTAGGATTATAGTATTGCTGCAGTGATTTGGAAAATGTCCACTTATCTCCCCCACCTCCCCCCCCCCAAAAAAAAAAAAAAAGAAGAAAAAATAGGAGGATTGCTGTAATATTAGGATTATAGTACTTTAAATTGCTGTAATATTAGGATTATAGTACTTTAAATTTCACTAAATCTAACCAGGTCATGTGGGAAAAGAAAGATAAAATAAATATTGATCATTTAAATGGTGGGATCTTGGGTAATGATATGGTATTTAACACAAAGCTAATTTAGTTTATGAACAATGTTTCATTGTTTACTGTATCAGCATCCAAGCTCTTTTGAGTGCTCCAAATCCTGATGATCCACTTTCCGAGAACATTGCAAAGCATTGGAAGACAAATGAAGTTGAAGCTGTTGAGACAGGTAATATCAATAATAATTTTAGTTATGCCATTGGCTTATACCAAGATGGTAGCCATGTGACCTAAAAAAGTTCCATAGTTGATAATTTTTTTTTTTAATTTTTTTTTATGTATCATATACTCATATTGATTGTGGCCGACCATGTTGAGAATCCATAGCCGACCCCAAACATTTTGGGTCTATGGCTTGGTTGTTGTTGAGATACCCATATTGATTGTTTTTATTATGTAAGGCTTGAACTATGGTAACCATAATATGGCTCTCCCTCCCCCTCCCTTCCCTCCCCTCCCATTCCCTCCACCCAACCCTCAACCCTCTCCTTCCCCAACTTTTCAAACACTGCCACCACCTCCATCACTACCACCTCCATCATTAACATTGTTCCCTTACCAAATACCCTCAACTCTTCCCAACCATCTGACCTCTTCCTATACTTACCCAACCCTCACGCCATGTCCATACACCCAACTACCAATATACACACCGTCCTTGCTCCCTACAGAGAGACCTTCCTTCAATCCAATACCTTCCTGGCCAACACAGCTTTCAACCCAAAAACCCAATAATTTCGACCATAACACACCACCTTTTTCCAAGACTACCATCCCTACTATACCTATATCGAAAGCTTACATTGGGCATCCTTTGGGCAAAACAAATGGGAAAGCCTCTTTTCGGATTGATGCAAAACAATTCACTTTGGCTTTTGATGGGGGAAGGGTTGATCCTTATCAGATAATCGAAACTCGGGGTAAATTTCGCGGCTCGTTGTGGTTGGGTGGTGAAGGTTTACATTGGATGTTGGGGTTGTTTGGGACTATCAGGGAGCCGGTGACCACCACGGAAGGTTTTTTCCGATTTCTCAAAGATGGCTATTGTACTCTGGAATTCAGCTGCTTGAAAAATAGAGGTGGCCGTTTCGTGGAGTTGTGCGATTACCATAGTGGGACTCAGCAAGGGGGTATCCGTGTTCCTGAAGGAAGAAGTGGGGCTGGTTGGGTTCGTTTTGTGATGGAAGTTCATCGGTTTTTCCTGGGGGAGAACAACGCTGCCACTGGTGCTGGTAGAGAGAAGCACGGCGGCCCCGACGTCGCTACTGGAGAACAGAAATTTCGAACACTTCGTAACGTTCGCAAATCTAATCACCGAGATTTAAGGCGCTAGCGGGATACTAGGGAGGACTCCATGCAACGGCCTTATAAAAATGTATTTAAGATAAATACACGTGCTATGATGTCTACCGTAGAACCCAGACCCACTAGAAGCTTTGCTTTCAAGTGGAATCCACATCCAAACACTTGGGTTATTACTAAACATGAAGGGGAGCCAAGAAAAGCCAAGTGGATTGGGCTCTCGGAAGTTGAGGCCCTTTTGGAGACTATTAGGACAACACGGACCGTAAAGGAGCAGCCAAAAGGGGACCGGGCTGGAGTTTCGGATGTTGCTGGCCCGTCTTTGGCTCATGGGCCTCTTTTAAAAGAAGTAAGCAGACCCAATAACCCAGATACCCATGCGGGGGAGTGCGTTGGGAGTTCAACTGATCCGGATCCTTTTATGGATCCTGGGCTCCTCAATAAACCCATAGGCGTGGTTGACTCAACTGACCCACGACCCATTGACCCTCCCGAAACTTCCAAGATCGCTGAGTCACCGACGATGGCCACAGTCTTGGGTGAGTCGTCGATGGGGCTTTCGAGTCCAATTCCGGCCGCCGTAACGAGCCACCTTACGCTGATCGAGCCTGCTGTGTTGAATTTGGGGGAGACGGAGGTGGGACTTCATCTTGTTTCAGTGGCTACAGTGGAGTTTGATGATGTGGAGATGCTCATGGAGGGTCGGTATGAGGAAATGGAGGCAATGGACCAGCAATCATCTCCGAGGGCTCTTTATTTTGTAGATGAAGGTGGGGAGTCTTCGAGCCCACTGAGTTGTACTCCTTTATGTGTGGTTGAACCCATGGTTAGATCTCCAGTGGTGGCTTGTTTGGGGGCTGCAGTGGATGCCCTTACTCAACCATCTAAATGGGTAGACAAACAGATGAACATGCTTCGTAAGCAGGTGGGAGTCTCTATCCAAGGTCATGAAGCAGAATGTCTGGCACTTTTGTGCAAGATTGAGGCAGACAGGAAACCCATTGGACCAACCTCAGGGGTAAAGAAAAAATATGCTAAGGGGTCTCGCGAATTACGAAATTTGGCCTCTTCTGTCAATTATGACGGTAAGCAACTTGTTTGTTGTTGATAGAGCTGTTTCATGGTTGGGCTTTTTGGTTGTTTATGAAGCTACGAATTCTAAGTTGGAATGTCAGGGGACTCAATAATCCCCAAAAGAGGGAGGTTGTCAAAAATTTATTACGGGATTGGCGTTGTGATATAATTTGCTTACAGGAGATGAAATTGGATTGCCTTGATCTTCGGGTGGTTAAGAGTATTTGGAGTAATCGATATGTTGATTGGGTGGGTCTGGATGCTGTTAACACAGCAGGTGGGATTTTAATTATGTGGGATAAACGAGTTGTGGAAAAGCTGGATGTTGTAGTTGGCAGCTTTTCTATCTCTTGTTACTGGCGGGGTTTAGTTGATGGTTTTGATTGGGTGTGTTCTGGAGTTTATGGGCCTCAGTCTGATGAAGGGTGTTTGCAGCTGTGGGAAGAGTTATCAAACATTAGGCAGCGTTGGGCATCCCCTTAGTGTGTGGTGGGAGACTTTAACTCTATTCACTTTCCTAGCGAACGATTGGGTTGTTCTCGTCTTACCCCAGCTATGACTGAATTCTCGGACTGGATTGATTCTTCGAGTCTTGTGGATCTCCCGCTTGTTGGTGGGCAATATACATGGAGTAGTGGTGTTTCTTCCCCCTCTATGTCTAGAATTGATAGGGCCTTGGTGTCTACAGACTGGGAGGAACACTTTCCAGATGTTCTTCTGAAACTCCTTCCTCGGCCTATTTCTGATCATCATTCTCTTTTGGTAGAAGCAGGGGGTATGGCGTGGGGTAAAAGTGCTTTCAAATTTGAAAACATGTGGCTCAAGTCTGAGGGCTTTGTGGATAGGGTGAGTAGCTGGTGGGCTGGTTATGAGTTTGTTGGGACTCCAAGTTTTGTTCTAGCCAGTAAACTTAAAGCATTAAAGGAGGATTTGAAGCATTGGAATAAAGAGACTTTTGGGGATGTTAGGCTTCAGAGGCACCGTAAAATGGGCAAGATATTAGAGTTGGATGTGAAAGAAGGTAATGGGGGCCTCTCTTCAGAGGACCAAATTTTGAGGGAGGAGCTCAAGTGTGAAGTAGTTCGTTTAGCTCATTTGGAGGAGACTTCCTGGAGGCAAAAATCTCGTGTTCTATGGCTTAAGGAGGGGGATAATAACACGAGATTTTTTCATAAAACTACAAACTCCAATCGAAGAAATAACTACCTTAGTAGTCTGGAGGTGGATGGGCGTATTTTTGAAGACAAGGAAGACATAAAAATACAGGTGGAGCGCTTTTACCATTCTCTCTTTCAGGAAAGTGAATCATGGAGACCGAAGGTAGATGGGATTGAGTTTGATTCCATAGATGCTTCGGATCGGGATATGCTCGAAAAACCTTTTGATAGAGAGGAAGTTTTTCAGGTTATTCAGAATTTGCAGGGAGATAAGGCCCCAGGTCCGGATGGTTTTACTATGGCCTTTTTCCAGAAGTGTTGGCAGGTAGTGGCAGATGATATCATGGCTTTCTTTGGGGAGGTTTTTGAATTCTGTAAGTTTGAAAAATCTCTCAATGCCACTTTTATTTC
The DNA here is from genome assembly GCA_907173295.1 of Fagus sylvatica. Classification (NCBI taxonomy): domain Eukaryota; kingdom Viridiplantae; phylum Streptophyta; class Magnoliopsida; order Fagales; family Fagaceae; genus Fagus; species Fagus sylvatica. The sequence goes on from OU015769.1 coordinate 30,911,276, forward strand.
TTTGATTCCTAAGAAGGTTAATGCCCTGAATATTCGTGATATTCCGCCCTATTAGCCTGATTGGGAGTATTTACAAGATTTTGGCCAAAGTCTTGGCTAATAGGTTGGCCTTGGTTCTTGACAGTATTATCTCTGAAGCTCAGAATTCCTTCGTGGGTGGTAGGAAAATTTTGGATTCAGTGTTAATTGCTAATGAGTGTTTGGATAGCCGGCTTAAGAGTCGTGTTTCTGGTCTCATTTGTAAATTGGATATTGAAAAGGCATATGACCATGTAAATTGGGATTGTTTGTATTTTCTGATGAATCGGATGGGGTTTGGTACTAGATGGATTCGTTGGATGCAGGCCTGTACATCCACAGTTCGTTTTTCTGTAATTGTGAATGGCTCCCTTACCGGCTTTTTTGATAGTAGTTGAGGTTTGAGACAAGGAGATCCTCTCTCTCCTTTGTTATTTTTGTTAATCATGGAGGTTCTTAGCCGAATGTTGAAGAAAGCTGTGGGTGGGGGTCTCCTTAAGGGCTTTCAGGTGGGCCGGTCTGAGGAATCTGCTGTTTGTGTCTCCCATTTGCTGTATGCAGATGACACTATTCTGTTTTGTGATGCTGATCCTGAACAACTCCTGTATATTTGTATGGTTCTTACTTGCTTTGAGGCGGTTACTGGCCTTAAAGTGAATATGAACAAAAGTGAGATGGTTCCAATTGGGGAGGTGGTTGGATTAGAGGATTTGGCGGAGCTTCTTTCTTGTCATGTTGGGTCTCTTCCTTTTCAGTATCTTGGAATGCCTCTGGGAGCTTCATATAAAGCTTTGGGGGTTTGGAATCCAATCATAGAGAAAATAGAGCAACGTCTAGCTGGTTGGTAGAAATTGTACTTATCCAAAGAGGGTCGTTTAACCTTGCTTAAGAGTACACTTTCAAGTTTGCCGACATACTTCCTATCCCTTTTCCCAATTCCGGTGAGTGTGGCTAAGCGGATTGAAAGTATTCAACGTAATTTCCTTTGGGGTGAGATGGGGGAGATTCATAAGCATCACTTGGTGGGTTGAGAAAAGGTGTGTTCCCCGTTGCAGTTTGGGGGTCTTGGTGTTCGGCCGCTCATTCCGTTTAATCGTGCTCTTTTGGGGAAATGGTTATGGCGTTTTGGGATGGAGGAGCATCATCTTTGGCGCAGAGTTTTGGTTGCTAAATATGGGGTGGAGAGAGGAGGTTGGATCACTAATATACCTCGGGGATCTCATGGTTGTAGTCTTTGGAAGCACATCAGGATGGGCTGGGATGTCTTTTCTTCTCACTTTGATTTTGAGGTTGGCTTGGGAGATCGGGTATTATTTTGGCAAGACAAGTGGTGTTCGGATCGGCCTTTGAAAGAGATCTTTCCTACTTTGTTTGGTTGTTCTCTTAACCAAACTGATTTAGTTGCTTTGGTTCTTGATTCCCCAAGGCCTGGTGGTCCCCCAGAGTGGAACCTTAGTTTTGGGAGGAGTTTCAACGATTGGGAGTTGGATCAGGTTACGGCTTTTTTCTCTCTCATTCATTCTCATACTCCTAGGGGTGAATCTGCGGATAAAATGCGTTGGTGTCTAAATAGGCAAGGTGTTTTTGATTCTCGTTCTTATTTTCAAGCTCTTCATGCTCCTGGAGTTGTGGCTTTTCCTTGGAAGATCATTTGGGGTGTGAAATCCCCTCGAAGGGTGGCTTTCTTCATGTGGACAGTGGCGTGGGGTCGGATCCTTACGTGTGATAATCTAAGGAAAATGGGGTTTTGTGTTGGCTAGCTGGTGTTGTATGTGCAAAGGGGATGATGAATCAGTGGACCATCTTTTTATCCATTGTTGGGCTGCTCGGAGGTTGTGGAGTTCAGTGTTTCGTGCTGTAGGGATAGATTGGGTGTTCCCAAATCGAGTTGTGGATCTATTATTTGGCTGGTGGAACTGGTTTGGGAAGAAGTCTTCAAGTGTTTGGAATTTAATTCCTTCTTGCTTGATGTGGACTATTTGGTGGGAGCGGAATAATCGTACTTTTGAGAATCAAGAACTCGCTATGGACAAACTTTTAGAGTTTTTCTATGGTGCTTTATTTGATTGGTCTTGAGTTTGGGGTTTCGCTTTCTCAGTAGCAAAAGCGCTTCTCTTTGCCCCTTAAGTAGAAGGACAAGAAAGATATTTTTGGTTTTATTGCTCCCGCTTCCTCACATCTGCGCTCGTCAAGCCAACTTTGCTTTTTACCTCCACCTCTTCTGTAGGCGAAATTGTAGTTTCTTTTGCATGTGATAATTCTGTTATGACTTTGTAACCCTTTGAGTGCATACTTTATGCACTCAAAGCTTTTCATCTTTTAATAAAATTCTTCTTACTTATCAAAAAAAAAAAAATCTTGTTTCATCCTAAAATAATTTGTCTGATGCGATGAAAATGATTTCAGTTGAGTTTACAAGGCATTATTGTCATGTGTATCATTACTTACTACTGGCCCTTGTTTATTTGAATCTTTCAGCGAAGGAATGGACCCGTCTGTATGCAAGTGGTGCATGATGATGGGGGGAGCTTGTTGCTAAAATATCAATCTCTGAAATGTATGTTAAATTTAATGGTTGGTTGCCTTTTGGTATTAAAATATGAATGTAAAAATGATCTGTGACTTGATCTATGAAAGATGAATCTTCTTGAGAACTTCAATTAGTTGAGAGTCACCATCAGGAATGAACGAATGATTTCTGAATTGATCAATGAAAGATGATTCTTCTGAAGAACTTCATTTATCTGATAGTCATCCTATTAACTTTTAAAGGCGTTTTCATTTTTTGAAGAGCTTTTAATATCTGCATGATTATATTGAAGTTTGATGTTGAATTTTTGTGCACTTCAACTTTACTTCTAGACGTTTAATTTCTAAATCTAATCATGTATTACAAAACGTTTATGGCTGCTGCAATGTCGTGAGTTATTTCTTTATAATCTTGAAAAATTTTGGACAAGAGTTTGGTTCCAACTTGTATTTAAAAAAAATTCTACAGCTTGATTATAACGTTGTCAACATGTTCTCACTCCGTTTTGAGTTGTGGGTCGGGTTGTTCATTACCTGATAATATTGTAGAGCTTATGCCTTTGTTGATCTCTTTATCATCTGTCAAAGAATTAGTGAAAGGGAGTGAAAATTTAAATTGTGGAAATACTAAGCATATCAAATTCAACAACTTTCGTTCATTTGCCCAGTTTTATAACACTAAGCAAAATGTGGATATATATCCATAAATCGTGAATATTATTAAACATTGATATCCATAATTTGTGGATATATGTCCACCATATATTTACGTGGTGTATGCACCACCATAGTGTGCAACAATAATTATCTAATGAAATTTGCTTGTTCAGCAAGCCGGATCCTTTCATTGCTCAATCTCATATTCGTTTTAATATTTTATACGAGTTTTGGTTTGTGCTCTCTCTAAATTATTATTGGGGATAGAAAAACACAAGTTCCTCTCAAATAATTGACTTCGATCATTACTCATTTTTATTTTTATAACTCAACACCAAAATACAATTCTGGCTCACTAGGTAAGTCGCGTATATATTTCAACTATAGCTATCCGCTCCTGCCAAATTTGAGACATTATTCCTACCAAAGGTAATATGCCCTTACCCCAAAATCAATAAATAATAATGATAAGGCAGTTGGCAACGTAGAAAGCACAAAAGGGCTAGCTCTAATTGTTTTTTCTCCTTGTGAAGATCTTGTTGTAACTCCTTAAATTCGTAAGGAGTTTTCTAAATCCACAAGTAAGATTCTATGATCCATGAGGAAATAAAATTGGCTAAAATTTTTTTAGTAATCAATTTGGTTTTAGAGGCATTTTAAAAGGCTCAAAGAAAACATATTCCCCCTCGGTAAAAATATTTGTAGAATTCTAAACGAGACAATCATAATAGGTCTCTAAATATGTGCTTCCCTTAAATCTCACATGAATTAACCATGCGTTTCTTGTAGTTAAATCGAAAATTGATAAACCAAATTCTCAGAACATCTCAAATATGTCAGTCATTAAATGTCTAGAAACCCTAAGCCACCTTATCCAACAAAATTTCATTCCCCATTTGAATAAAACAAAACTAAGCTTTCGCAACCAAATTTCCTAGATTAGGTAATAACTAGGACCAGCTCTACCATCCATGTTGACCCACTACCCCAGGTGTAGAAAGTTGTGTTGTCATCCCTAAGTAAATTCCCCTTCCAAGGAGATCAACTTTCCTTTAGTATAAAGAGGGGAGGCACCCCTTAAGCTTGAACAAAACAACAATCCATCAATTTTCAAATAACTGTTTCAGACTCACTTTGCCACTAAACAGTCTGAGAAACCTTTACTCACAAAATTATCTTCATCACCAATTATATCTGGAATGTTTGATCTCACCTGAGCTTTCCAACAACACCACTCGCTTCCAGTAAGGGGAGAAGACTATCACATAAGCACACATTACTCCAAGTTATGTTGCCCCCTCACTCTAACTTGCATTCTTCCTCATTTTACCAATTGATTGTAGCTTTACTCTAGTTTACCGTGTATATCTGTGACACTCAAAAGTTCTACTATTGGTAATATCAACATTGCCTCCACGAGGTGCTGAATGAATTCATCCAACCCTCGCTTGAAGTAACTCTGCGTTGCATCTCTCTCTGCGTGTGTATGTGCAAACAAAAGCTGTTGGGGTGCATGTGAAAACCAAGATCCAGCCCACACCGAATTAATACCTACACACTACACTAATGAGATGGCTTTGAAGTTTGGCCAAGTGAGCCACGTGCATGCAAATGTCATTTTTTTTTTTTTTAATGATAGAAATTCTAATTTAAATTCACACACCATCACCTAGTATCTATCGTTTACGGCTAGGACTACTGGGGTATCTAATCCCATTCACTCCCTTAGCTTTCGTCTCTCAGTGTTAGTGTCGGCCCAGCAGAGTGCTTTCGCTGTTGGTGTTCTTTCCGATCTCTACGCATTTCACCACTCCACCAGAAATTCCCTCTGCCCCTACCATACTCCAGCTTGGTAGTTTCCACCGTCTGTCCAGGGTTGAGCCCTGGGATTTGATTTGGAAGGTGTAAATTCTGCAATTGTAGCCTCCATGGGATTTCTTATAATTTGGATATGCTATTTTGGGGTCAAACCATTCAAGCTAAAATTGATTATTGTTCCTATACAGTTGGAACTATCTATAAGGTATTAGGCATCAAAATTTGGATATTTGTAGATGAGGAAGAATAAGCCGGTACTTGACTTGTCTTTACGTTCTATCGGAAATCAAAAAATTACAACCTCTTTCATTCTTATTCTGTTAAATCAAAACAAAAAGGGGCAATTCTATAAGGTTGAATAAAAATTCAAACCTTATTTGCCACATTTGTTTGAATTCACAACTAAATATGTCTTTGTTCCAACTACCACGTAAGCCCCATACAGAGGATAGGCTGGTTCAATTGAAGAGAATCTTTTCTATGCGGACTTTCTTACTTTTCGTGGAGGATTAGATCCAATAACCGGGGGTTGCGAGCTACCAAGCTGCTCTACCCCGCGACGAAAAGAGGAATCCTCTTTTCGACTCTGACTCTCCCACTCCAGTCGTTGCTTTTCTTTTTGTTACTTCAAAAGTAGCTGAAGCGAGATTCTTGATTATTCAGAATTTTGAAGATCCTGGGAATCGAACCCACACCCTCAAAGAAGGGTAGGGCTCTTTGGGAAGGGGGATTACCACTGGACCGAATACCCAAGTGGCGTGTCATATTTATTCTTGAATTAGAAAACCTGTGACAAAGAATTAAAAGGCTATAGAGGGCAACCCTATTGTTATATAAGCAATATATGTGTGAATTAAATAGAGAAGCCGCATCTAGTGAAAAGAAAACGAGTAGCAGCCGTGTGAGAGTGTCGGAGAGCAGTGTAGTGTTGAGTGTTAATTTCTAGAAAAGAAAATATTATTGTATTTGGTGAGTATCTCAGGTTAGATATAAACTTGAGAATAAACTATTGTAATTGATTTTATAATAGTAAGAGTTGATCTCGTGGTTTTTCCTATAAAGGAGAAAAGATTTTTCACTTAAATATTTGTGTCTTGTGCTTGTTATTTATTTTCGCATCCTACAAATTTTAGGAATAATGTTTTATTCCCGAGAATATAAAACCTTATTCCTAAAAATTATGAAAATAAAGAACATGCTCAAGACACAAAGATTTACGTAGAAAAACCTATGATCTTTGAAGGGAGAAGCCACGAAACCAACTCTGAAATAATTTCACTATTATAAAATCAATTATAATAGTTATTTTCAAGTTTATGACTAACTTGATATTCCACACAAAATACGATACTATATTTTCTCTAGGAATTAACACTCAATAAACTCTCTAGAGAAAATCTCAAATACCTTTGTATATGTCCCACCGCTAAAGAAAAATCTCCTAGTTTTTCTTTGCTCTCACACACACTCACTGCACTGCTCTCCAATGCATGTTTTTCTCTTCTTTTTCTTTCTCACGTAGTTCTGCTAGACTGCTTATCTTTGTCTCTTGCGGTTGCTTCACTCACACAATTCTCTCTCTCAATTGTTGCTACAATACCTTTTCCTCCTCTTAATTCATTCACGCAACATTGCTTATATATTAGCAATAACTCTGCTGCCTTACCACTTCTCCTATTTCAAATAGAATGTGATTTCTTCTTTTCTATGCGTGCCCAACAAGCTCATTAATTGAGCTTTGCTTTGGTATGGGCTGGACTGCTTGGGGTTCCATGCACCCCAACAATCTCCCCCTCTAGCCCAGAGAGGAAGGAGATCTTCAATCTAACTCATTAATTAGAATCCATGCCGGTCGGGCCGGCGCAAAACTCAAGCTTCTTCATCTTCTTCACCAAAATTGAGGAAACCTCATCAATATTGATGCCTTTCATTCTAAAAGAATTAATTTCACCTTCGATATCCTTAATCCAATTCCCTCGCTTCCCCTCATCAGAAACCCATATATTCTTGGAACTCTTCTTTTAAAGTTCTCTAGTAGACCACCTCTCATGAGGTTCAACAATCTCTAATGTAGGAGGTTGCTCCTCCTGCTCAAGACCTTTAGAATCTTCTACTTCATCATTATCACATGTAGCCAGCTTGCCATCTCTATATTTTTATTCACATATCGCTCCTCCAATAGCACTATCAAGTAGATAAAATTTTACTCTCTTGACTTCAACTCTCAACTATAGTCTTCTCAACTTTCTAAATTTTAAGTTTTAAAACTTTAAATGTTCGAAGTACGATAGTCAAACTCAATTTTTTAAGGTATTTAAACTGTAAATGGTGTAATATTATTTTCACATAATTTCATCACTAATATCAATTTTATTGAGCATCATGAGAATATATCTTCTTATCAAAATTGTGAAATATTTTGTATTACTTGATTATTAAATACCTCTAAGAATAAGTTTCGAGGAAACTGTTTGACTAAGAGTACATCAACAAAGATTGTATCTGGTTTTAGTTTGTTAAATGGGATACGTCGGACCATTGGCTCAGTTGCCAAGATTGAGCTGCATATTAGTATTACGTCTGGTTGTTGTTCACATAACTCATCTATGTTGACGTTACGAACAAAATACAAGAACACAATTAGAAACAAATATAGGGTATCATAAGGATTAAGGATCCGTTTGGAAATCTATTTCCCTACCATTCTTTTTGTCAAAAACATGTTTTGAAAATAAAATTTTAAGTTTCATTCCCAAAATGTGTTTCTCGAAAGATTTTTTTTTTTGTTAACATGCTTTTTTCTTCTTACCAAAGGCAAAATCAAGATATCTCATTATCAAAAATCATGTTTCCAAATGGGCACTAATTGCAGTCCCATTTCACCTTATCCCTAGTATGAATATTCCCACAAATTTAAGAAGCACCGACATGGTTAACTTACCAGTAAAATTCAATTCCATGTTGCTGGCAGTCAGTGGCGGCTCCAGGAAATTTTTTCAGGGTGTTCAACGTTCATTACAAAACTTGAATATAACATCACTAAAAAAAAAATTACATGAAATTTTATAAAATCCTTCTACAAGTCTTCGAATATAACAACATCACTAAAAAAAAAAAAATACATGAAATTTTATAAAATCCTACGAGTCTTCATAGCTTGATATCGTTGCATGATAGCTTCATTATCAATGCTATCAAATACATCACTTTCAATGTATCTAACCAAAGACAATTAGACAAATATTAATAACATAAAACATAAACTATCAAATAAATAAATAAATATTATATTAACTAACTAAGTTTCGGTTAAATATGAAATAACTAAACAACTAATTAATAAACAACTAAGTAACAAAACAGTAGGCAACTAGGCAAGGCTGTCAAGAGTAGTGAAGTAGCAGAACCGGAAAAGAAAGAGAGGAAAAGAAAAAAAAAAAACAAAACAAAAAAAAACATACCAGATCTGAGAGCAGAACCGGACAGGCGAACGGCGCGTGGCGTGACCGAGCGGCGGCGGCGGCAGCAGCAGTCAGCAGGCGTGAGCGGTGCGGTGAGGGACGGTCTGGCGGTGACCAGTGGTGGCCTTCGCACTTCGCAGCAGGGGTTTCACCGTTTCAGGCTTTCAGCTTTTGGGTTTTCTGTTTCAGGCTTTCAGCTTTTGGGTTTTCTCTCTCTCTCTCTCTCTGACTCTCTGTCTCTCCCTTCAGCTATTCAGAAAAATTTGGGATTTTTTTTGTTTTGTTCAGGCACGCTGCACGCACACCGCACGCGGTAAGTTTTGGATTTTTTTTTTTTTTTCTTGAATAGAATAAATTTCATTAATGGGCTGGATCAAACATTTGGGTTTAAACAACTATTATTTGGGCTTATTTTGTATTATGGGCTTAAATAAGTATTGTTATTTGGGCTTTTTATTTTTGAATATGGTAAATTGGGTTTATTACATAAGGGTGTTCACAAATTATTTGAGGGTGTTCAAAATTTTTATTTGAGGGTGTTCAGAATTTTTTTTTTATCAAGGATATCTATATAAAAAAATTTTTTTCTTTGATTTTTTTTAAAGTCAGGGTGTGCAGCTGCACACCCTGAGCTATAAGTAGAGCCGCCCCTGCTGGCAGTAGTGCGAATAGCCTGACCTTGATGCTGCAAGGACAACGTGGCCTTGTCCCTGAAAAGCTCTTGCTATAAATTGGCCAAAGTTTCCAAACCCTATGATTCCAATCTTTAGATGATCTTTAGACTCGTAGAAGGGGGAGGCTGTGTACGATAATTGGGATCTCTGTATGTGATTCAAGACATGGCTTGTACGTCTTTTTTTAAAAGTTTGTAGCCTAACTAGTACTGAGTTAAATTTAGAGTAGTTATGTTTGGTAATTAGGCTGGTAGTGGTGGCTGTATTTTTTGTAAACTTCAAGGGCAACGGCGGCTGAAGTAGTGCATGGCAATCGCTGAGATTAAGAAATGCTTCCATACTACTCAGCCACCTAGCCTTACAAGTTACAATTAATCAAGAGGCTGGGGTGGGGTTTTTCTTGTTTGGATGTATGTTTGGAAGCATTTACATTCCTTTCATTTGAAATTTTGAAGCGCGCGTCTCTGATCCGATGTACTCACCAAGAAGAAAAAAAAAGAGAAAAGGAAAAAGAAAATGACAGTATCTTGCTCACAATAGTGGTTTGAATTTCTGAGTTGTATTTCCATAAAACAATACAATACATCACCTATAACTATAACCTTTCTTGAGCTTTATTTCCATAAAATAAATAGGCAATAGCAACACATCACCTATAACCTTTCTTGAGCTTTATTTCCATAAAACAATACAATACAATACAATTGTTCTACGACATTCTAAATTCACGAATGGATTTTTGTTTTTTAATCACTAGACACTACTAATGTTTTTTACTGATCTTCCCATTTTCACAAACTTCCTAATGAATACTCCACACTATCAAATTTGAACTAGAATTATTAATTTTTTTTTAATTACAATAATAGAAAAAATAAATAAATTAAAACCATAATTTTCCTTATAAATAAAATTAAAGATTATTGTATCGGTTCATTAAAGTTTAAAACAATGCTTATTATTATTATTATTATTTTTAAACAAGCATTAGAAAAGGATTACAGGCACAGTCCACCGTAAAAGACTAATAATTCTTCCACATGTAGTCTAATTTGACCAATTCACAACTGAAATGTTTGCTGTAATTGACATAGAAACAAAAATTGGTAACAAGAAGTTGGTCACACGGTTACAATACAGCTAATCCTTCTCTCAATAATTTTTTATTTTTATTGGTTTAATTTGATTAGGCAAGAAGTGGCGTCACCAAAACCAAAGGTCAGAACTCAGAAGATTGAAAGACAAAACTAGCCCTATGGCGCTAGTGAGTAGTGACGCAAGACACACGTCAGCTCCGAAAATGGCCATTCAAGACGAGCCGAACGATCCAAGAGAAACACAAGCCGAAGCCGAAGAGCATCCAACATCAGCTCCTCCTCTCACCACGTTGGATCTCTTCCTCTTCCTCTTCCTCTTTGGCACCAGCTTCCCAACCACACACGAAGACGTGGATCCGTACACATCAGAGACTCCACTGGTTGACTTTATTGGGTGTGGAGGAGGAGGAGGACCGCAGTGTTTCCAGGAGTTGAGGGTTTGGATGGAGGTGACGCAACACTCCTGCCAGTTCAGGTCGTTCAGGTCACTCATTACGTCTTCCAGAGCCACAAACGCTAAGCATGAAACGTTGTCGTTTAGTGTGGACCGCGACGGATCCACCAGATCCAATGTGTGAACCGCGTCCGTTAGCACTTTCTGTACAAAATTCCCTTATTAACAAAACTCTTTTTTCTTTCTAGCCAAACAGAGGCTAAGAACTTCCTTGATGATTAATTCAGAGACAAAAACGTAAAAGAAAATGTATTTGATAAAAACAACACTTCATTCAGTAGGAGTGCAGTAACACAATTAGTCTATATGTATAGAGCTTTTGATTTTTTATGTTCTCGTTCAGAAATATATAGAAACAGTATAAAATAAAATTATATTCTCTCGGCATCCAAACAATATTAATGGATTCCTCTTTTCTTAAAGAAAATTACTAATTAACAGAGACACGGAGAAAAAAGAAAAGATATATATGATTTGATGATTTACAATTGATTTGTTCCAATTTCTCAGCAAATAATCAAACAGAGGCTAGCTAACAGTTTCTGTAATTCAAAAAGAGAAAGTTATTAGAAAGTGCGATTTCATTGTCACCTTAGGAACCTTGTGGATTTTCTTGAACCCGTGCATGCTTATGATCTGCAAAATTCAAAATAACAAACGTTCACCATTTTCAGACGAAGAATATAAAAAAAGCATAACGAAATTTGAAGAAGAAAAAGCGAAATGAGAGACTTGGTTGAGGAAGTTGGCGGTGAGATCGATTTGCTTGTGAGAGAGAACAAAATCGAGGTAGTCTTCCAGGGACATTTTCTGGTTCCTCGCTCGCACTTTGGAGCTCCCCTTTCCGCTCTGAATCTCCATTGCCTCTTGCTTCTGCTTCTGCTTGCTTTTTTGGTTAAAAGTGTGTGAAAGACTGAATTGAAAGGCAGTGAGTTTGTTGCGATCTGTTAGCTGACGTGTCATCTACTCGTCCTTCCACGTCAATAACTTTACTTAGCGCCTAAATCTTCGATACAGCTTTAACTTTAACTAATCCTACATATTCTCATTCATCCTATTTGGATTCTATTTGGATTAGGGAATGAGAGATGGTTTAATTAACTTTCGCGATGGTTTCACTTATCTTAAATTGTGTAGAGGCTGAAAGATTCATCAAAATTAAAATTGTTAGTTTGATGACCATGTGACTTAAGTGGGCAATGTTTAAAATAATCGTTTTAGACAAGTTGCAATAAGTAATTCTCGAATTAGTCTAGAAATTTTCCAAAACAAAAGACAAAGTATATAGATTAACAATAGTGAAAGTGAAAAACTTTCCTGGAACTCCCTTTTTAGTCTATACTTGTTAATATATTGAATCTGTTGTGAAATAAAAGGAAATAGCAAGAAAAAATAAATATGAAAATGAGAAAATATTATGAGAACTTTCTTTTTCTTAATGGTCATCCACACATTGTAAACTTTATTCAGATTGATATCTCTCTGCATCTCTCTTCTATCTCTACTGAAGTTTTCCAACCAACCTCATTAATGTCAGTCACAAACATTGAACATTATTTCTCCAAACTTGCCACCATCTATTGCATAGTGTTTTGACATATTCTACGCGTGAATAACATTGAACCAACTTTGTTGAATTTATTGAATCAATCCAAAGCATGTGGGACTCCATGACTATTCATAACAGACTTTTTTTTTTACTATATTATTGGAAGAATATATTTAAGCCTTTAGTAAGCAAAGCATATCAATATAATTATAAGAATAAAGAATCTTGTTAATTATCATTTAACATTTTAATGCAAGACATTTACTCAAAAGAATTAAAAATAAAGAGAAAAAGTGATTCATTTAAATATAGACAAAGTCAGTGTTAATTAATATCATCTTAATTTTCCAACGTGTGACTTCTTGCTTTGTCCACTTTAAATAAGGAGAAAGAGTGATTTATTTATAAGAAAAAACTTCTTAAAAAGTTCCACATTGGAAAAATGTAAGAGGGTGTTATACTTTTTCCACTTTATATACTACACTCTACCAAGAATATTTATACTATAATGTAAAACCAAATATATATATATATATATAACAATATTATATATAATTAATATAAAAAAATATATAAGGCGGTAGAACCAGCCAAGTATATATTTAAAACAAATTTAATATAATGGATATGAATGCAAGAAATTATCAGAAAGTAATTACTTTATTTTGAAAGTAATAACTTACAATTTAACAGAGATAAACTCAGATAGACTGGAGGCTGATAGCTTCCATGATTACAAGTTTAGTATGTGAGTATGAGAACTGGAGGTAGCCTATTCTAATTCTGAAGCTTTAGCACATGAATGCTCAGAATGTTACAAGTTTTGAAGATAACAATACAAAGGAATGCCATATATATAGGCAAATGCAAGAGATGAGTCTTCGGAAGAAGTCTTCAAATACATTGGATTCCTTGAAACATCATCATGGAGGTACTATTTACTTTTGGAAAATAGTCTTAAAATATTATCATGGCATGCAAAGATTCCAAGTCTTCATTATGAGAGGCAACAAGTCTTCAATTTACTATTTACTTTTTTGAAAAAGCAAAAGTAAATTGTTTTAACATTTCCGAAAGTGAAGATGCTGTCCGACGTGCTTAATAAACAGTGTAGATTCTTCTGACAGTGAATTTATCTGCTGCAGTAGACTGACTGTCAGTTTATTAAAGGGAATTTACCAAAAGACCTTTAGTCAAGATAAAGATCTTCAACTTCTTCAATTCCATATCCCTCATATGGATCTTGAGAATCCTAAAACAAGGGATCCTGGTACCAGTTTAGGGGCATTGGTACAGGATGAGGAAATTGAGAGGATACTTTAGCAGCTTCATTGGTTGATCCTTCTGAGGATGCAGGGGAATGTTTTCCACTAGCAGTGGCTGATTGGCACTGGATTGCAGCCAACCTACAGATTTCTGCAAGCTCTTCAGGGGATTTACCTTTTAATAAGTCTGGGATAGAAGAAGATGATGGCTTGTCTTCCAATTGTTTTGTCACTTTGACAGGAAATCATCAAAGACGAACTTAATAATCCTGTCTCTATTGTAACTATCCCACCATTTAACAGAGAAGTTTCTGATCAGAGTATGATCTTTGATCTGATAACTCCATTTAACAATCCATGGGACCTTGTACTTAGCACATAATAGCAGTATTGGAGGGAATTTGCTGTTGTATTCTGTACATTTGTACATTTTAATAAAGTGTGATAGAGCTTCCTTGAGCGTATGAGTGCTCACTGGAGGATCATCTAGTTTAGTAGGAATCTTGGTGTTCCAGAGAGTATCGGGAATGATCTTAGCTTGGGAGCCATGCTTGGACCACCATTTAATAAACCACATGGGTGGCTGACATTCAGGTTTAATAAACTTATACTTCTCATGCCATTGGACGAACCAGAAATGAGACATATCATCAAATTGATACAAAAGTATTTTATACCATGCATCAATATAATCATAATATGAATACTGAATGGAGTGACCTTGAAGAGGTTTTGTGGAGAATGGATCGCCCCATTGTCTCATAGACGTAAATTTAACAATCTCTATTTTGTGATAGAGAAGTTTTTTATCATGAAATTTGTCATAAATAGATTTAATAACAACAGAACCTTCTTGCTGGAGAATGTTCTGGTAGAAATGGATAGTTTTATATGGGTCTGAGGGGCTAAAATGCTGCTGGATCCCATCTGTTGGGTGAATAGGAAAATAGCCTTTTATCAGGGAAAGGGGGTTAGTAATTCCTCTATGAAAGAACTCTATATAGAAAAGTTTTTCAACATAAAGAGGAACATAGGGAGAAACTGTTTTAGCATTTCTGGATTTAATAGGGGCTGCTGGAGTGGCAGGGACCAATTTTTTATTAAATGGATCATAATCACTGGATAAGGCTTTAGCAAAGGATGTACTTTGTACAGGTTTACCAAGGGGTACCATCCTGGAGGATGATGGTTTATCAGGGGAGTTAATCTGGGTGATCTGGTGAGGATCATATTTAACAAGCTGGCTAGGGGTGACTAGCTCTGGTTTAACATCAGGGAGTTTATTGGGTGGAATTCTGCTGGAGGAGGTGGCTTTTTTGGAATTCTTACCTGCCATCTTTGTTCTGCAGAAATTCACAGGTGAGGAAGTCAGGGATAGAATTTTGGCTTTCTTTAATATACTCAATTTCAAAATAAAAAAATACTTAATATTGATTGCCATCGGGCAAAAATGTGTTTTGATGCAATATTTTCAACATCTTTTTCCAAAACATATTTTGCAGATTTGTAATCAATGCGTATGAGAAATTTTTGATTTACCAAATTAGTTTGAAATTTATCAATGCATAGTACTATAGATAAAATCTCTTTTTTAATAGTACTATAATTATATTGAGCTTTATTCCAGACACCAGAATGGAAGCGAACAATTTGTTCGAGGGGAATCTGGGTTGATTCTTTTCTTCAGAATACCATCGTATCCAATATCGGAGGCATCGGTTTCAACAATTTTGAAGAAATTTATTGTTGGAATGCCAAGACAAGGCAAAGTCTTAACATACTTTTTAATATCTCGGACAATGGAAGTGTGAATAGCTGTCCAAGGAGGAGGATTCTTTTGAAGTCTATCAAAAAGGGGCTTGCATTGTTTCCTAAGATTTTGATAGAAATCAACAACATAATTTAATGAACCCAAAAATCTTTGGAGTTGAGATTTATCAAGAATTTCATCAAGAAATTTATCAGCAAATTTAATGACTCTATCAATAGGACTGATTTTGCCCTGATAGATATTGTAACCAAGGAATCGAATCTTGGTTTGGAAAAGTTTAATTTTTGGAGAGGAAACAACCAATCCATTATGTTTAATAATGTTTAGAAATGAGTTCAAATGTTTCCAGTGTTCATCAATGGATTTACTAAAGATGAGGTCATCATCTATGTAGACAATGCATAATTTACTAAATGGATTAAAAATGTCATTCATAATATTTTGGAACTCACTTGGGGTATTTTTTAATCCAAAAGGCATTACATTCCATTCGTAATGGCCAAATGGAGTGGTGAATGCAGTTTTATATTTATCATCTTCATGGATTTGAATTTGCCAAAATCCATTTTTAAGATCAAATTTACTAAAAATGACTGAATCGCTCAGTCGATTTATCAAGTCTTGTTTATTTGGAATTGGATATCTGATCCATTCCAAGACTTTATTTAAAGGCTTGTAATTAATTACAAGTCTGGGAACACCTCTTTCAAGTTCAGCATTTTTCTGAACATAAAAGGCTAGGCAAGACCAGGGGGATTTACTATGCCGAATTATCTTTTTCTCAAGCAAATCATTGATTTCATTTTTACAAAATTCCATTATTTCTTGATTCATTTGGATAGGTTTGGCTTTAGTAGGGATGTTTCTTTCATTAAAATCTTTAACATAAGGGAGTTTAACAACATGAGTTTTTCTATCCCAAAAAGTATTGGGAAAATTAGAACAAACTTCTTGATTTAATTTTTCTTGAAATCTTTCAATTTTTTGTTGAAGGATTTTACAAGTTAATTGTTGTTCAACTCTTTGGTAGTGAACTTCATCTTTTAAAAACTTCAAATGTTTTTCTTTATTTTTGATTAAACAAAATTAAACAAATTGATTGGGAGATCAAATTGTCTTTTAACATTTTAACATCATTTTCCTCAATTCGATTGAGAAAATTGAATTTAACAGGCTGTCCAAAAGGAGCAGTCGTGATACCATCTACTTCCGTTGTAAAGGGATACAATAGATGAATAAAAGGATTACTGGTAATCCAGGTTGGATAACAAGGACGAAAGATATTGAAACAAATTCAGATTTTTAACAAGGACGAAAGATGTTTTGAAACAAACTTTGTCTTTACAAACACTAGTCGTAGACCCGCGCGATGAGCGTAATTGTCTTCATACATAAAATGATCTTTTTAAATTGTAATTTGTATGAAATGATCTTGCATGATAAAAACTATTTTATTTAGTAAAAATGTAAGGAAATTTCATTAAGAAATACATACAACATGTGCCACTCCCTAATTCAAGTAAATATAAATAATTGCAAATGTTGATTACCTATGCTTATTCTCGTTAAGTGATTTTCCAGTCAAGTGCAGGCACAAAGCACAAAACAAAGGACAACAATACATTATTCAGCAAGATATTATTTTGACTATTTAAAAGATACAATTTAAAACATTATTCTTAGCATATGATATTATTTTGATTATTTAAAAGATAGTAAATAATTTTTTTGTTATGTAGAAATGATTATTTCCCAATTTCTAATGAAAAATAGAGAAGAATGTTACATTTAATTTGATAATTGGAACAATTTCTACCATAATTTGTTTGCTTGGTAGATAAGGATCGAATTTCTTCAAAGTTTCAGCATGTTAACCCCATTTTAGTTTTACTCGCCCTTGATATGAATTGATTCTCTAACATTTTTTTGTTTTTTTGTAGTAGTTATATTAGTGGGTTATTTCAATTGTATTGAATTTAACGTATTTTCATGTGGTAATTGAAAGGTTTTTAAACTGTTCTGTCTAAGTAATAATTTTTTGCTTTAATATTAATTAATAATGGTGATGAGCAATATTGGGTCTTTAGAGATGCTTGTTTTCATTATTGTTGTTTATACTATCATTGAGTCTATATATTAATTATCTTATATTGGTATATGATGACCAATATTCTTTGTACCATAATATAATACCTTTTATCTTCTGTGCAGATGTCAATTGATGTAATACATTTTTTCTTCTCTTTCTCTTTCTCTAGGCAACTAACAATAAATTTTGAATCCTGGGAAAACAATGTTCATTTTAATATTTAAAAGATGCCTGAATTTTTTTATAAGGAAATAATTTCTTAAAAGCATAAAAAAGCCAAAATCAATGTAGTCGTACAATAACAATTGATGACAGATGAATATAGGCCTAAGTAAGGATTTGGCAATATTGGGTCTTTAGAGATGCTTGTTAAAGAGAATTCTTAACACCAAGAGTACAATCAGATAAATGTCTGAATACCAAGAGTTATTCATGATACAGCTAACTCAAGATAGGAAATGTTAGTTTAGAAAGAAAAAGTGGAAAAAGAAGTTAAAATCTGATCATTTTACTTCAATATGCCAAAAAAAAGAAAACAAAATACTATCATTGATTGTCTATATATTAATTATCTTATATTGGTATATGTATTTAACTTATGTATGTATTGTTGTTATTCCAATATTCTTTAAAGTGATGTCAATGGTATGTACCATAATATAATACCTTTTATCTTCTGTGCAGATGTCAATTGATGTAATACATTTTTTCTTCTCTTTCTCTCTGCTCTCTAGGCAAATAATAGTTTCCTCTATATGGGACAATAAATTTTGAATCCTGGGAAAACAATGTTCCTACCAGTCCGCCACTGCAACACATTTTTTAGCTAATATTTAAAAGATGCCTGAATTTTTTTATAAGGAAATAGGATTTCTTAAAAGCATAAAAAAGACACAATCCAAATATATTGAAAGTATAGAACAAGTAGTCGTACAATAACAATTATGCACAGATGAATATAGGCCTAAGTTAAGGATTTGGCAGAAAACCGTGTGTGAAATATTAGACAACTGAGGTATTTCATTGTGTGGCTGAAAAGAGAAGCACCGTGTATAGGGCTCACCAAGAGGAAATCAACAACAATCGTCTGAGAGAGATTCATCCTCTTTCTTATACTCATTTAAGAGGAAATCAAGCACAAACCGTCAAAATTGCACCAAGAAAAACCGATATGAAAGAATTACAAAAAATAACATGATCATTTTGATTTTTATCCAATGATCATTTAAAAAATTACAAAAACTTGCATTGAATTGAAACAGAAACAGATCATTGCAAAACTCTGTATGGCCACTTCTTTTCGGAATAAAACTCTGCATGTGGTTCTCTCTAGGCAATTGCTTGTTTCAATCTTCCTTTTTTGTTCACATTTTTTTCCCTTGACTGATTTTATCATTCTTTGGAATATTCACGGGCCTTTAGCAGTTGCAGAACTAAGATCGATAATGCGAAAAGAAAAAATTACAGGTGAGACAAATAACTTTTTGATGGGAACAAACCCACAAAGGCAATCGGACATGAAGCTTAGGGAAGCACACAAAGGTGTTTAAATAGGAGATTGGGGTGCAATCAATACGGGGAGATGAGGAGGTGAGGGAAATGAGGAGGTGAGGGAGATGAAGAGGTGCGAGAGTTGGAAAAGAATATGAAAAGGGAGAGAATTAAATAGAGGTAAATGTTAAAATGTAAAAGAGAAAGAATTAATTAATTAGAGAATTAAATAGAGGTAAATGTTAAAAGGTAAGAGAGAAAGAATTAGGGGGAAGGGTGTGGGAATAGGAAATCTGATGTGGCATCTTTAGGGAGAAAGCTAAAGCTTCACCTATTAGTTTATATAATAGATGAGCATTATTAATTTTATATTTAATATGCATTTTGCTACCATTAGCAGAATTTAATCTTTCAGTTGATTTTTCAAAATATTTAGTAGGGATTAGACCTTCTTGGATGCCATTTAAGTCAGCTCCAGTATCTACTAGAACAATGACTTCAATTTCAAGGTCTTCAATTATTAGTTTAACATTTGTATGCCATCTAATAGGCGTTATTTTATTTAACAAATTACAATATCTTATTTCATCATCTGATTTTATCATTCTTCGAGAAGAAGATTCAGATTTGTCATCTTCAGAAGAAAAATCATCATTATTAATGGGTTTGAATTATTTTATCAAGTTCAAGGACAGATACATTTAATCTTCCAATTTAGCATTTTTACCTTTATCCAATTTAGTGTTTTTACTTTCAAGTTGTTCATTTACAGATTTTTTTATATCTTTTAACTGTATGATTTTCATCAGAGGAGTCTTCAATTTTTATTTGATTGATTTCAGATTGTAAGTCTTCAAGTTTCTTATATTCAAGTTTATTTTCTTTTCTTTTTTTAGGTTTGAGTTTATTAAATCTTTCATTTTTTGAGTTTCAGAAAGACATAATTGTTGGCTTGGGTAATTTATCACATTCTTTAGTTGTTTTTTGTCTTTTTTATTTATTTTATTTTTCTGAATTTCTTGTTTATGAAGCATACTTGCTTTTAACTCTGGGTCATTAATTTTACTAATTGCTTCGATTGGAGCAATTCTTCTTGTTCTTTTCTTGTTTAAATTCTTCGTAAGAACATTTAATGATTTGGTTAAAACATTTATAGATTTATCAGCACAACAATTATCAGTGCAACCAATTTTAATATCTGGGGTTGAGGATGATGAAGATGAATATTCATCAGAGGAGGATTCAATCTCATCCGGTGATATTTCATTTTCATTATCAGTGTTTCTTAATTCAAGAAATTTATATAAATCTTTTTTTTCTTTATCATTTATTTGAAGTTGATTTATTTTTTGTTTAACTTTACAGTCATTAGCAAAATGACCATATTTTCCACATTTAAAACATTTTGTTTTCTTTTTATCAAATTTCTTGTTATCATACTTTTTATAATTTTTATTAGATTTTTTAGAAAATTTTTTATTTTTATTATAGTATTCATTTGGTTGAAAATTTTTTCTTTTCTTCCAAATTCTTCGTTGTTTATCATATTTTTCTTTTTTATGTTTAATATGTTTCCTTTGTGAAGGAGCTATGGGGAGAATTCCATATTGCTCACAGAAATTTCCAATTTCATATTTAGCTTTTCTTTTATTATCACTTTGTTGTTTAGCAATTCTTTGTTCAATACACATTTTTAAACCTTCTTGTTTAATAGTGCTTATTATATCTCCATATGTTAGGGTATCATAGTCAATGATCCCATTGGAGTTGCTTAACACAGTTTGAATTTTATGAGCAAAAAGATTAGGTAAACCATCAATGAATTTTTCTTTCCAATATGGTTTATTACTATCTTCTCTTAACATAACTCTAGAGGTAAATAAATCTTCATACCATCTAAAGTCACTCATGGTTGGACATTTAAGATTACTTAATTGGTCATGGATCCTAGAGGTAATGTTACTAAGTGTACCTGTCATAACCCTATTTTTACCCCCGGGATTTTCTCAGGTGTCGGCATGCAAAACAAGGCAGCTCCAACCGAGCCGGGTTGACCTGACAGGGGTCCACCGTATCAAAAGAACCTTAAGACGGGGCCCGGAGCACATTTCGCGGAGTTTGTGGAGGTTTGACCAACTTTGACCAAGTTTGACTAGGTTTGTTCGAGGTTTGACTGAGGCGTTGACCAGAGCAAAAATGAGATTTGGCTGACCACCCCCTAACCATTGGATATAGCACATCGAGAGCTTCGATTCGGTACTTTACGGGTTAAAAACATAAGAGAAACGAGAAAGTTATGGGCAAAACTGTGAAAATCGGTCCAACACTTAGCCAAATTTTGCTAAGTGTTGTTGACAAAACAACCTATTTGGGAGGTGATGTTTGTGCATAGATTCTTTCCGGTCCGCAGCGATTTGGTTTGCAAGTTGAAAGCTTTAAAGAAGAGGGTAACTTCAGCTACAACGTGCAACTCTCGGATCGTCAAGAGCTTCTCCGGTCAAGCCGAAATCTCGATCGGAAAATGGCCCCCCGGCATGAGAAACACTCCGACAGCCTCTATTCGCAGGACCGCATCTCACGAACCCAAGCTCGCCCTCGCGCAAATCTGAAACCTAAGGAAAGAAGGTAGCGCAAGCTTTCCGGCGACACCAAGATCGCCGAAATCCGACATCGGGAGCTATGTCTACCGTGCTCGCAAAAACTGACGGAGGAAATAAGACTATGCTGAAAATTTCACAGTTTTCCCCTCGAGGATGTCGCGCTCGTGCACAGATTCTTTCCGACTCATTGCAATGTGATCTGCAACTTCATAACTTCAAGAGAGAGGACATGTTCAGACACAACGTTCAACTCTTAGGATCGCCAAGATTTTCCCCGGTTTAGCCGGAATCCTGATCCAAAAATTACCCTCCGGCGAGCCAAAAACACTCTGGTGGTCTCTGTTCGCGGGACCATATCTCTGGAGCCCAAGATTGGTTTCTCTCAAGTCCAGAACTTTAAGGGAGAGGGTAGTGCGAGCTTTCCAATGGTACCAAGAACGTCGAAAACCGACGTCGGAAGCTATGTCAACCGCGCGCGCGAAGGCAGACGAAAAATAAGGAAAACGCGCTGAAAATCTGACGCGTTTTTCCTCACGGACAACCGCCTTCGCACGCGGATTCCTTCTGACTTGCTGCAATTTGATCCACGAGCCCAGGTGCGTAAGAAAGACTGCAACTCCAGCTATGAGACGCAACTCTCGGTTCGCCTGTAGCTTCCCCCGTTTGGCCGGAATCTTCGCCGGAAAAACGCGAAAAAACAGCTCGGACACCCCGACTTCCGGGAGCCATAACTTTTCCATCCGAACTCTGATTTGCACGAACCTTATATCGTTGGAAAGTAGACTTCTCGAATATTTCCAACGGTATGCTGCATGACCCATTTTGAGCACCAAAATGCCTCCAAAATCTGCCCCAAATATCAAGTCAAAAAACTATACAAGGCATGAAAATCGAGGAAGATTCGCCGGAGGGGCCGCTTGGCAGATAAGATCGCCACGTGGCAGGCAGCACGCCTGGCGCGGCCTCATCATGGGCCGCACAGCATGAAGCCACACCACGCGTGGGCGCGGCATCGAACCGCGTGAAATTCGCCTATAAATTGGACCCCTCCTCCCCCATTTCTGAAGGCTTAGCTCAAGCTTCTAGGCAGTTTTTGAGCATATAGAATAGGCAGAAAGTGGGGTTTGGGGTCCTCCTTTGGGGTTTTTGGGTAGTCTTAGTTAGAGTGAGAAACACCTACTTAGGTAATCTCTCTCTCTAACCTTTTCTCCTCCCTCTCCTCACTCTTTTTCTTTCTCTTTAGTGGAAGTGACTAGTGATGATCCCAAAAATGGGAAGGGATTCACAAGGATCCACTGTTGTTTAAGTTTATGCTTTAAGTTTATTTAATGCTTTCTATTATTGCTTTAAATACATTTATTGCTTTTCAATATCGCTTTAAATACCATTTATTGCTTTATGCCTTAAGTTTATTTAACGCTTTCCATTATTGCTTTAAATACATTTATCGCTTTCCGCAATGCTTTAAATATCATTTATCGCTTTATGCTTTAAGTTCATTTAATGCTTTCCATTATTGCTTTAAATACATTTATCGCTTTCCGGAATGCTTTAAATACATTTATCACTTTCATTTACATTGACTACGTTGGGAATACTATTTATTGTGATTATCCCCTTTCCCCGTGTGATTTGGGCATGAAAATCCTTAGCGGTTTTGGCGGATTATGTAAGCCCTCTACGAGGCATTAACAACCATGTAAACCCGCAAGGCATTGGATCCATGAACACGCCCCCATGATTAAATTCCGTTATTTCATTATTTACTACGTTGTAAATATTATTTATTTTCTCCTCTTTCCCCTTTGTGATTTGGGTGTGAAAATCCCGATTGGTCGTGATGGATTATGTAAGACCTCCACGGGGGCATTAATAACCATGTAATTCCATAAGGCATTGGACCCACAAAAATCCCTTGCTTTAAATTCATTTATCCTTAAATACATTTATTGCTTTCCGTCATGCTTTAAATATATTTATCGCTTTCATTTATATTTACTACATTGTAAATATTATTCATTTTCCCCCTTTCTCCTTTGTAATTTGGGCGTGAAAATCCCGATTGGTCGTGGTGGATTATGTAAGACCTCCATGGGGGCATTAACAACCACGTAATTCCATAAGGCATTGGACCCACAAAAATCCCTTGCTTTAAATTCCGTCATTTACATTATTTACTACGTTGTCGTAAATATTGTCCATTTTTCCACTTTGATTTGGGCATGAAAATCCTGACCGGTGTTGGAGGTTTAGGTAGGTCTTTTAATAGCACTAAACCCCATATAAATCCATGAGGCATTAGACCCGCAAGATTCCCGACACATTTTAAAATGATTTTTCACTTATATAAGTCCTATTCGGTCTCGAAGGATTAAGTAAGTCTTTCAATAGCACTAATCCTTCGCGTAAACCCGAGAGGCGTTGAACTCCCCTCTAAATTGCTTTATTTTATTCATGTAAATCCTAAGGTGGTATCGGAAATTAAGTAAGCCTTTCAGTAGCATCGAATTCCGGTCCCACGAGGTCTTGACCCTTTCCCTAATTCCCTCATATTTGTCATAAATTACACTTTGTCATTGCGATTAAGCATTACATTTATGTCATAATCATACTGATCATTCCCGCCATAGTGCATTCATCTCATGCTTATGATTAACGTGCCGCAAACATCCCGTGATCATTCTTTTGAACTATTTATGATTAATGCGCTGCAAACATGCTGTGATCACTTGTTAAAATTATTTTTAGTAATTTATGTGCTGCGAACATGCTGTGATTACTTGTTTGAGTGTTTATTCGCTTTAATATAAATGTGATTAAAATACGCTTTGTCATGGAAACTTTAAAAAGAGTAAACATGGTAATGTGGGCGTTATAAACGAAGTTGGTGTAACCCAAGAGCTACGGCTCGCCTTGGCATTGGGACACCGTGGTATGAGTCCCTTTACGCATCGATGTGGCTGGTCCGTAGACACATTGTAAGGGATTCTACACGTTCTAACTCCCATGAGATCATGGTCTAAAATTCCTCCAAAGTGTGAATTAATCACCCAAAACCCCGCCATTTGACGGACCGCTTTATTCTTGGAAATCAAGGGTAAAGAGATCCCGAATATGGCACAAAAAACATTAATTGTTTGTCCCGGCACTTGATGTTAGGATTTCAAGTGCATCCTACCATCGAACTACCCGAAACCTAAAAAATACAAAGATGAGGGAAGGTAAAATAAAGAGTCTAATCAAAACCGAATGAAGTCAAAATTGCGCTTGCCATTTTTTGTATATCGCATGATAGAAATCGGGACATTTGTACATAATTAAAACCAACAAATCTAGGCTTAGCAAACACAAGGGAATACTAGAAGGGAGGTAATCGTTTCTTTAAACGGATGTCGTGGGGTGCCTAACACCTTCCCCACGCATAAGCAAACCCTCGAACCCATCTCTGGTTCAAGACCATTCTTTTTAACATGTCTAAACAAGATAAAATCTATTAGACATAGGTGCCCAATCACACCTTAAATTTCCCATGGTTGGTGGCGACTCCAAATTTGTGCTCATATGCACACACACACACGTGTTCCCACACACACACACACGACTCACATCTCGAAACAAAAAATAGAGATTGTCTCGCCAAATGGGGGTCGGGATCAAGGAAAAAGAAAAAAACTACTTACTTAGCTTAGCTTAGCTAGTTAAGTTAGTAGTAAATTTTTCCCCGGTGTCAACAGCTTGGCGACTCCACTGGGGACTTAAAGGGTTTAAGCCTATAGTCTTTCGGTGTTTTCTTTGCTAAGCATGTATTTATACATTTGTTGGTATTCATTATTTGATTTATTCTCTTTATTTCATCTTGTATAGTATTTTGATTTTAGCATGTCTATATTCTTGTACATATATACTGCGAACATAGGATAGAGATTTATTATGCAACACATATTATATATTGTGCTTTGTACAAAAAAGTCTTTTCCCTTTTTGTTTTCAAAATCATAACATTTACCCTCATTGGACTTATGGGTCGAACCCGGACTCAGGTGGTAGTCGGGCTGGTACAAACTCCTCCACGAACCCTTTATATCTAGGATCTGGAGTCATGAAAATCCACCTCTCTTCCTCCACACCCGTGGGGATCAATGACCTGGTGTGAAAGTGATTCCCCGATGATCCAATACCCTTTAGCTTCCTTCGGGAGGACAAAATGGGCATGATCATCGGCTCCTTTAGGAAACAGAATTCCAAACTATGTCACACTATGTCTCATATAGTAAGCTGTAGAGTAGAAAACTTACCTGTGAGGGCTCTAGTAAAGGCCAACCGAGTGAACATCCAACCTAAGATAGGATACCCGAAAATAGGATGTGTCTTTTCAAAATGAGTCAAGGGAAAAGCATTATGCTATTTTCCAGGTGGTGATAAAATAAATGGAGTCAAGCCAGGTTCTATCTATCTGAACCTTTGTTTGCGTGTCATTGTTTGATAAAGGGAAAGGATAACCACGTTGTCCATACCCATGCAAACCACCCGAGCCTTAAGAGTTTCCAACTCTATATAGGGACATATGTATATAGTCTTGTCGTCCTCAACCAAGAATACGACCCTCACATCGACCGACGTCAGTTCCTTAAAAAATTTCCAAAAAAATGGGACCGAGAGCCGAAAGGCTCGTCGAATTTTGATAATGTGAGAGTCCATTTCTTTGTTGATACGCATGATTGTCATGTACATACACATGAAAACCCCAAGAGTTTCAAACTCTACGGGGATGTATAGAGTCTTGTCGTATTCAATCAAGAGTATGACCCTCACATCGACCGACGTTGGTTCCCAAAAATCTTTTAAAATGGAACCGAACGCCGAAAGGCTCGTCGAATTTTGGGTAGTGTGAGAGTCCATCGTTTTGTTGGTATGCTTGTAACCATCATGTACATACACATGAAAACCCCAAGAGTTTCAAACTCTACGGGGATGTATAGAGTCTTGTCGTATTCAACCAAGAGTATGACCCTCACATTAACCGACATTGGTTCCCAAGAATCCTTCAAAATGGAACCGAACGCCGAAAGGCTCGTCGAATTTTGGTAGTGTGAGAGTCCATCTTTTTGTTGGTACGCTTGAAATCATCATGTACATACACATGAAAACCCTAAGAGTTTCAAACTCTACGGGAATGTATAGAGTCTTGTCATCCTTAACCAAGAATATGACCCTCACATTGACTGACATTGGTTTCCAAAAATCTTTCAAAAATGGAACCAAGCGCCGAAAGGCTCGTCGAATTTTTGATGATGTGAGCATCTATTTCCTTATTGATGAGTCTGTAACCATAGTGTACATACGCGTGTAAACCTTAAGAGTTCCTGACTCTATATAAGGATGTAGATATTCACCCATTGTGTCACCTTCAACTAAGAGTATGACCTTCACATCAACCGACATCGGTTCCCAAAAAATCTTTCAAAATGGAACCGAGCACTGAGAGGCTCGTCGAATTTTTGGTGATGTGAGAGTCTATCTCCTTGTTGATGAGTTTGTAACCATCGTGTACATACATATAAACCCTAAGAGTTTCCTGAATCTATGTGGGGATGTAGATATCCACCCATGTCATCCCGACCCTCACATCGACCAATGACGGTTACCCAAAGTTTCAAAATGAAACTGTAAGCCGAAAGGCTCGCCAAATCTTGGTAACCCGATGTGAGAGTCCATCTACTTATCAATACATAATGCCATCATGCATATCACATGCACATGTATACTTAACCACGGTTTACCCACAAGGCGAACTGGGGCCATGTCCCTAATTGTGAATTCAAAATCTAACTTGGCGTTATTTATCTGTAGGATTTTATCCGTACACGCGACCAAATGGTGGAAGAAACAAGCAAACTCCGAGGATTGGAGGTTCGGGTAACGATGCTAGAGGCGAAATTTGACTTCTTGCTACAATTCGTACACCGAATGATCAAGCGAGACATAGAGGAAGAGAGGAAGAAAGCCACGGCCAACAGGAGAATAAAAGAGATCTACCCGGCCCTCAGCCTGTCAAAGGCAGCCCAGACACCACTAACGCCAAGGAGGCCAGCCTTCCATATCCCTAGACCATCCCGGACGGAGCCCCGGCAATTCTAGCCACTAACTATCCCAGTCGTGCAACTGTACACACTACTGGTCCGAAAGAAAATGATCACGCCTGTTGGCCCAAGGACGCGCATCGGACCACAACCTAAAGACTACAACAAGGACCTGACCTACGAGTACCATCTTGGGGAAGTTAAACATACAGTGGAAAATTGTAGGGTTCTAAGACACCGCATCCAGGACCTGATAGACCAAGGGGTGCTGAAGTTCCGAGGTGGAAGGAATCGTAAATGTAATCGAAACAAAGAAGGATGATGAAGTTGGCGTCACCTCCATGGACATTCCGTGGGAACCACTTTTTCACGAATTAAGGAGACAAAATCTACTCACCCTACCAGAAAAACCGAAAGGGTCAGCAGAGGTAGACATATGCAAGTATCATTCCGGAGCTTGGGGCCACAATCTGCAAGGCTGCAAGGAGTTCAAAGAGGAGGCTGCAAATTTCCTTAGAATAATCAAGAGTAGCGAATACAGCGTAGTGAAGCAGCTAAGCAAGATGCCCTCCCACATATCAGTGCTGTCACTACTGCTCGCATTGAAGTCTCACAGGAAGGCCCTGTTGAAAGTGCTGAATGAAGCATATGTACCGGAGGATATTACCAGGCCGTCCTTCGAAAACATGGTGACCTCCATACTGGTCACCAACCAGCTAACCTTCTCTGATGACGAGTTACCTCCGAAAGGGAGAGGCCACATCAAAGCCCTATACATTTCTGTCAAAACTAACGACCATATTGTGTCGAAAGTGCTGATTGACAATGGGTCAGCCTTGAATGTGTGCCCACTGACGACCTTGGAGAAGCTGGACATCGACCCTACTCGTGTAAGAGCGACCAGCATGACTGTACGGGCCTTCGACGGGACCTATAGGGAGGTGTTAGGATAGATAGACTTGCCGGTAGAGATTGGCCTGTAAGTTTATAACATCAATTTCCAAGTACTGGGGATTAATTCCCCCTACAACTTACTGTTGGGGAGACCATGGCTATATACAGCCGGGGCGGTACCCTCTTCGCTACACCAGAAGATGAAGCTCATCATTGGGAATCAGCTGGTCACGATCCTAGTTGAAGAACCCATATCTATCTACCACGATCATGCGGTTCCTTACATCGATGGGTATGAGTCCCAAGAAGCATCTTTTCACAGCCTTGAGTTTGTTACTGTCATTCACAAAGTGGCGGCCGTGGAACCAAAACTGTCTAAAGCCGGAATAATGGTAGCCAAGAAGTTCATCAAGGCAGGATTCCAGCCAGGGCAAGGCCTTGGGTTGCACAAACCAAGGGAGAATCTCAATTGTGACCCTTGAGGGAAAACAAAGATGGGTATGGACTTGGGTACACCCAGACCAGAAAGGATCGCCAGTTCGTCTATGAAGCCTGAAGGCAGAGAGTTGCGGTAAAACTCAGAGGAGAGAGATGGCCCGAAAAGAAAATGGTTATCCCCCACATCCGCACCACCTTCTCGGCATCGGCAATGTTTCAGGTCGACGGAGGTGATGAGAATGAGTTGGCACTTACTTTTCGCTGAAGATCTGAGCATTAACGCCACCGGTGCCAAGGAAGATTCCATCGCATCGCCCAACCACCGATGCCAACCAGGAAGAAAATGAAGAATCCGTATATCATCCTCCGACCTAGAAGTAAATGAGGTGATCGTGGAGATCGAAGGGAAAGCGGAAATGTCATCCTTGCCAGCGTTGACCAATGAAGAAGAAGAAGAGCAGATCAAGCCACCACCAACCAATGACCTGAATGTCACCACCACCGTTGAAAAAGAAGAAGGACAGACCAAGCCACCACCAACCAATGACCTAAATGTCAGTAACACCACCAATGAAGACGAGGAGCAGGCCGAGCTGCCACCAGCCAAAAGCCTAGACAATAACACCACCGCCAAAGAAGTACAGACTGACCCCCAGGTAGAAGAATTGAGCAATCAACGCCATCACCACGGAGGGGGATTCCACCACACTTCCGATCCGCCACTGCCAGCAAGGAGAGGAAGCAAAGATGTGGACCAATGTACCATTGCTATAGCGTATCTCAAGTAGCAATGAGTAAGCGATATCCCAGCTGTTGATAGCTTAGGTTTTGAGTTTATCAATGGCTTGGGAATTTTTGTATTAGACAATTTCGGGTCTTTTATGTTCATTTCATGCTTTGAAGACATCATGCTATAATCATTATCATTTAATCACTGTATTATTTCCACTTTATAGTTTCAATGATATGTCACATGTTTATTTCATGAACTCCATCATCCAAATATTCCAATATGCTTAAATAATCAAACACGCCATCATACAAAATGAATGGCCTCCCTTTTCGTTTCCTTACTTTTTCCATCCGTCATCCATTCCAGGATTACACGCGAAACCCCAAACGATCCCCACATCTCCGAAATTGACAACAAAGCGGATTGCTCACTAGATAACATAGATAATTCGGACGAATAAGTCGAATTGCCGAATGACATCCTTGAAGCATTAGAGAGACAAGATGAGGGGTCCAAGCCCAACATAGAAGAGCTAGAAGTCGTGAATCTGGCAGAAGAGGGTGAAGAACCAAAAGAAGTAAAGATCGGGACCCACTTCACCACTGAACAAAAAGAGGCACTCATCGCAGTATTAAGAGAGTTTCATGAGATCTTCGCCTGGTCCTTACTAAGACATGCCGAATCTAGACACAGATATAGTGGTCCACAAGATTCCACTGAAGCCAGGATGCAAGCCTGTTAGACAAGCACTACGACGGATGAAGCCCGAGGTCATTCTAAAAATCAAAAAGGAAGTAGAGAAGCAACTGAAGGCAGGGTTCCTAAGCACAGTAACCTATTCGGACTGGATAACTAACATAGTTCTAATGCCGAAAAAGGATGGAAAAGTCAGAAAGTGCGTGGACTATCGGGATCTGAACCGAGCCAGCCTAAAGGACAACTTCCCTCTACCTCACATTGACACCCTGGTCGACAATACGGCAACAAACGCCGTATTCTCATTCATGGACGGATTCTCTGGTTACAATCAGATCAAGATGGCCGAGGAAGATAAGTCCAAAACTGCTTTCGTCACACACTAGGGGACCTTCATGTACGATGTCATGCCCTTCTGTCTGAAGAACGCGGGGGCCACTTATCAGCGAGCTATGGTCACCCTGTTCCATGACATGATTCACCATGAGATCGAGGTTTATGTGGATGACATGATCGCTAAGTCTCGCACCACACAAGATCATCTCACAGACCTACGCAAGCTATTCTAGCGTCTGAAGAAGTATCAACTCAGGCTGAATCCGAACAAGTGTGCCTTTGGCGTCACATCTAGAAAATTATTGGGCTTCATTGTCAACGGCAAGGGGATTGAGATCGATCCTACAAAGGTTCAAGCTATACGGAGTATGCCCGCGCCAAAAACAGAGAAAGAGATCCGAAGTTTCTTGGGAATGATCAACTATGTAGCCCGCTTCATTGCGCAACTTACTGCAACCTGCGAGCCTCTATTCAAGCTGCTGAGGAAGGATGTGAAGATAAAGTGGACAGAAGATTGCCAGAAAGCCTTTGACAAGATCAAGGAATATCTGCTCAGCCCACCCATCCTGGTTCCACCAACTCCGGGACGTCCCCTCATTCTATATCTCACAGTCCAGGAAGCATTCATGGGCTGCAAGTTGGGACAGCAAGACGAGACTAGGAAGAAAGAGCAGGCGATCTATTATCTCAGCAAAAAGTTCACAGAGCCAGAGACCCGCTACATGCTGGTTGAGAAGACATGTTGTGCACTGGCCTGGGCCTCTAAGAAGCTAAGACAGTACATGCTCTACTACACCACTTGGCTAGGTGTCCCGAATGGACCCGATCAAGTACATCTTCGAGAAGCTCGCCTTGACAGGGAAGATTGCGCGGTGGCAAGTGCTCTTATCTGAATTCGACATCTTGTTTGTGGCCCGAAAAGCGATCAAAGGACAAGCCATAGCTGACTACTTGGCAGAACTACCCATCCGAGCAGTGAGAATTGATGGACTCAGAATTCCCAGACGAAGATGTGATGGTAGCTGATGAAGGCGACCACTGTAGATGGAAGCTTTACTTTGATGGAGCAGCAAACGTTGTTGGAAGTGGGATTGGCATAGTTCTGGTATCACCAAAGGGGCAACAAACTCCTATTGCTGTCAAGCTAGGATTTGACTGCACCAATAACATGACGGAGTATAAAGCATGCATCGTCGACTTGTAAGCGGCCTTGGAATTCGGTGCCTACGAGTTGGAGGTCTTCGGAGACTTTCTGTTGATAGTGTCGTAGACTAACGGGGAATGGAAAGCTCGGGATCCTAAACTCATCCCATACTAGCGGTACATCTACCAATTAGTCCCCAAGTTCAAGTATGTCACCTTCACATACACCTTGAGGGCTCACAATCACTTCGCTGACGCGCTCGCCACACTGGCAAGCCTGATCAAGCTGACTGAGGGGGATGATGTGCGACCATTGCGGATCGAAACTCGAGACATTCTAGCATATTGTGTGTGCGTGGAAGAATGCATGAATGTCGAAGCAGAGGTAGACAACAAGCCTTGGTATTACGATATCAAACGCTTTGTACAAAGCAGAGAGTACCCACCGCAGACGACCGAGAATGAAAAGAAGTACATCAGGAGAATGGCCTTCCAGTTCTTCCTGAGCGGAGAGATCCTGTACAAACGGACTCATGATGCCACCCTCCTGCGATGTGTAGATGCAGAGGAAGCCAATCGCCTGATCCAAGAGATGCATGAAGGATTGATGGGAGCCCACGCCAACGGACCGTTCCCGGCCAGGAAGATCATGAGAGCTGGTTATTATTGGTTGACGATGGAGAGTGACTGCATTAGACATGTTTAGACGTGCCACAAGTGCCAGATGTATCAAGACCGCAAGAATGCACCTCCCCAATATCTCCACACTATGGCCTCGCCATGGCCCTTCTCAACTTGGGGAATGGATGTGATTGGCACGATTACCCCGAAGGCGTTAAATGGGCATGAGTTCATACTGGTGGCCATTGATTATTTTACCAAGTGGGTGGAGGCATGTTCCTTCAAGAATGTCACTCAAGTCACAGTCACCTGGTTTGTGAAGCACAACATCATCTGCCGCTATGGGATGCCAGAGATGCTCATCACTGACAATGCTTCGAACTTGAATAACCGCATGATGGACCAGCTATGCCAACAGTTCAAGATCCAACACCACAACTTTGCTCCATACCGCCCAAAGATGAACGGGGCCGTGGAAGCTGCCAACAAGAATGTAAAGAAGATTCTGAGCAAGATGACAGAAATGTATAAAGATTGGCACGAACATTTGCCATACGCTTTGTGCACATACCAAACATCAGTGAGGACATCTGTTGGGGCTACCCCCTATTCCTTGGTGTATGGGATGGAAGCAGTGCTACCAGTTGAAGTGGAGATCCCTTCCTTGAGAATCCTGTCACAGACCCAGCTGGACGAAGCCGAGTAGGCCCAAGCGTGATATAAGCAGTTGAATTTCATAGATGAGAAGAGATTAACAGCGCTGTGCCACAGATAGCTCTATCAGAGAGGAATTGAAAGGGCCTACAACAAGAAGGCTCGACCTCGCACCTTCCAACCAAGGGACCTCGTCTTGAAAAAGAGGAACACAGCCCTTTTAGACACACGAGGAAAGCTCGCACCACCATATGAGGGTCCGTATGTGGTGAAGAAAGCTTTCTCAGAAGGAGCGATCATGTTGGCCGACATGGATGGTGAAGAGTTCCGTTCGCCCATTAACTCTGATTCTGTAATCAAATACCATGTGTAATTGTAATCAAATTAATCAAAGAGGAATATTCACAAAAGTTTCAATTTGTCATTTCAACAATTTCGGAAGAAGACCTGGGAAGCAGCGAAAATCCGTAAGGACGTTGCCCTAGGATGAAATTACCACGGGTATGGTGAAAACCTTGAAAGAGGCGCCATAGGCAAAAGTAACATGGAAAGCTAGACTTGACAAAAGCCAAGGGTAATATATGGCTAAAAAAAAAAAAACCGGGAACACAATAAGACAAGCGACAGATCAGTGCAAGACAAGTGTCCGAGGTTGTTATTCGATAAAAGATTTCAGACGAAAGAATGACCTATGTTATCGTTTGAGCAGTGCATGGTTTGTTCGATATGAAGAGAACGTTTGGGGATCAAGAGGTGGAACACAAGTGTATCATTCCAAATACCCAGTTTCAAGTGACATATCAAGATTCACATTCTCATCCATACCATATTCATTCATAAAAAGCTTAACCCTTGTTAAATCCGCAAATTCTTGCACTCACATTCACAATAAAATTCACACTTTCATCATTCATTCATAATTCATGCAAAATTTATAAATATCTACATTGATTTTCCATGATGTCTTGAAAGCATATCTAAATATATTAACTCAGAAGTTAGGAATGGGAGCCACGCATAATCCGACTCGAATTTATGAGACGCTCTCCATTCAAATACAAAAACTACTGACTACTTGTTGTTACAGGAAATATGCTAACACTCATGAGTGACCAAGACGTATGTAGGTCTCCATGCAGAATCTCCCCAAGGCAGTGGAGAGGATCGGATCTCCCTCCTCATACTCCTCTAAGACGGTGCGGGCCTCGGCGCCCAAAGACTCTACCACCCGAGTAGCCTAATGGAGAGCCCTAACCACAGGGAGACCCTTACTGCTGAGCCAGGAAGGATCAGATGCAAGAGTGTCCTGCACCAAGTCTACCTCAGTCAGCAAGACCATATTTTCGCCCTGAAGGATGATGATTTGGACCCGCATGGCCCCCATAGAAGTGCGTGCAACTATGAGCGTCGCCTCACTCTCATCTAATGCCCACCGGAGGTCTACAATCTGAGGGCGACCAGTAGAGGGATCAATCAAGGCTTGAGTATAAAAGTGAAGAGAATCAAGCTCATCTTGGACCCGAGTCCTCTCCACCTGCTCGGCCTCTAGCTGCCCCTGAGCATCAGCCAAGGCCTGCTCAAGATGATCTTTAGCTCCTCCCAGAGATCTCGAGCTGTTCGCAAATGAAGTTGTTCATCTCCTGAAGAACGGAAGGCATTCCCTCTCTAGACCTCCAAGTCACGGCGGAGGTTCACCGCTGCCGCATTACTGTGTGCAGAGTACGCCGCATGGACTCCACACGAGCCGCAGACTCCTCCCTCTCAGATATCCTGGCAAGGCGTAGTGCCACCAACTCTGCCCGAGCTTCCCCAAGCTCTCTCTCCAAGTCAGCAGCCTGCAAGGGTTAAGACCCGAAAAGAAGAAGGCATCGAAGGATGTGACACACCTGACCGTACAGTAGGCCTGGGAGTAAAGGAAGAGCTCCACCCCTCCCTCCACTCAGCAAACTCAGCAGTTACGGAGCTGTCCACAGGAAGCCCATCTTCAACAAAAACCATTTCGGAATGGCTTTCCCCAGATGTCCTTGACCCTAGAGAGGAGTCTCCACATATCACTGCCAGGGACATAATCGAATGTCACTGAACTCAAGTCACCCAGACGAGGTGGGTACTGAAGACCACCAAACTGACGAAGAGCGAGGCTAGGGTAGTAGCCTGTGCAACCCCACACCCCAGGAAAGGGCACGCCATCAAAGAGACTACTATGGGTCCAAGGTCTCCACACTACAGGCCCTCAGGTGACTCTCCAAGACCACTCACTCAAAGATAGGTTAAGGAGATACAACGCCCAATCATGACTATTATCGGTGAAAGGAAGCACCGTATCAACGGTCTGTCTCACTGTGTGCCTCGTGAAGTGATAAGGGGTCTGGAGAAGGTAGAAGTGCCGCAAGTGACTGTAGAACCATAGTTGGAGAAGCTGCGTGCAGAACATCGGAACCCCCTCTCCCTGTCTTTGTTTGGCAGTAAGACAATGACCGCACGGTCTCACACAATATGGAAGGCACGATAAACTTGCCCTCGCTGAAAACGAGGGGGATAACCCCTAAGTCTATCCTACCAGCAGAAGTGGGAAAGAGAAAAATACCTGCAAAGGCGATCTTGAAGGCGTTGGCCCGAAACTTTCCCCAATCCTGCTTGCCTGCAATAAAATCCCCCACGAGGTCGGCTGGAAAGTCATTTCAAGAGAAGTACTTCGTCAGTAGATCTAAGGAAATGCTAGTTTTCCGCCAGGTCTCGTCCACCCGGTGGATCTCCTGGCGCAAGACCCCGGAAGTCAGGCCCAAATACTTCTCCAAAACTCGGTTCGACCGAGGGCCCTGAGTAGGTATGATAGGCATCTCACTAAAGGGGCTGCCTAACTGAAGAAGCTCAGCATACTCCTCCAAAGTAGGAACTAAGTCCATCTCCCTAATGGAAAAGCAGCAGTGGGTCGGATCCCAAAAGGAGGCAAGAGCCTCGAGCAAACCGCGATCTACTCGCAACCGCATGAGAGGGAACTTGCCAAAAACGCCTTTGATGCTAGCATGATCATTCCCCCCAAGAAGATTCCACCAATGCCTCATTCGCTCGGCGCAGAAGTTGTGGAAATGGAGCACCACCAAAGAGTCGGGATCGCCACTCGAAGAGGCCATAGAGACAAGAGACTCAAAAGTGGAGAAAACCGAGAGATTTTGGTGAAGAAGGGGGAGGAAAAACGCAAAAAGAGCTGCTGGTTCGAAGGGGGATCGCCCCCTTAAATAAATGGGCCTCGCGTGGCCCCATAACGCGCAGCGCGAGACCCGTTGGGAATCTCAACGTCTCGATTTTCCCGCTCGAGCTGGTCCGGCCCCATCTGTTCGCTTCCAGAGACCTGTTTTACTCCGTATAAGAGCCATTTTGTGATGAGTTACTCATGGAAAAGTCTAGAGCAATCCGACGATCGAGAATTTCGGCCCGAAGACCCGGCGGCCGAAAACCGACCCGAAACCCTAAAAATCGACCTGAGGACCGAGAAGTTGAACCAAGATTGTTCTCACGGGAAATGGTTGACGCAACGGAATCGGGGTTAGTTTTCCATTATGAAATAGCCCGAGAACCAAGAGCCAAGCCCGACAACCAAGAACCGACCCGGAAACCTAGGCCCGGCCAGAGGATCAAAAAGGTCCAGAAGCAACCGAGGAAGGTCTCACGATCCGACTCGACGACACACTGGGGCAAAATTTTTCAAAAGGGTTTTGAAAAATTTCAAATAAGCAGTTTGACACTCAAGCGGCTATTACAGTCCAAGATGAAGGAGATGGAAGCGAAAATTCGGGATTCCACATCAGCGTGTGTAATTCCACACTAGGGCAAATTTTTCTATCTTCAAGAAGGCTAGAAAAATTAATTTCATGTTCCATACTAGGGCAAATTTTTCTATTTTTAAGAAGCTAGAAAAATTTATTCAACATTACACACTGGAGCAAAAATTTTTCCATTTTCGGGTGGAAAATTGGAAAAATTCGAAGAGTCATCTAAATGGGCCTCGTGGAAGAGTAAGTCCCGATATTTGTCTAAATGGGCCTCGTGAAGGAGTAAGACCCAAGATTTGCGAATTTGAGCCTCGTGGAGGAGTAAGTCCCAACATTTGCTGAATTGGGCCTCGTGGAGGAAGTAAGTCCCAACGTTTGTCTAAACGGGCCTCATGGAGGAGTAAGCCCCGACGTTTGCTGAATCAGGCCTTGCAAAGGATCAAGACCTGATGTCCATACATATATCCATACAATCCATACATATACCCAAATAATCCATAAACACAATTCATACATATACCCAAACACAATCCATCCATACAAGCCATAAACACAAACCACAGATACAATCCATAAGTATAAACCATGAATACCATATATACAAAATCAAATGTTTGTACATCCCAAATGTGAATACAAAAATACAGCCGGCCAAAATACAAGGCCCCAAAAGAAAACAAAAAAGAGAAGAAAATATACATCACAAGGATGGAGGGTCGTCGAAGAACCAATCCCGAGGAAGAGGCACGGGAGACGGCGAAGAGGAAGGCGAAGTCCGACCATGACTGGATGAGCTGGCTCTAGTGACAGGGGCAATACCTAAGCTCAAAAGCTGATCCTCTAAACTCTGAATGCTCGCATCCCGAGCGGCCAACTCCGCCTGCAGCTGGGCCACCTCCATCTACTGCTGGGCCACCTCCGCCTGCAGCTGGGCCACCTCCGTCTGCTGCTGGGCCACCTCCGCCTGCAGCTGGGCCACCTCCGCCTGCTGCTGGGCCACCTCCGCCTTCAGCTGGGCCACCTCCGCCTGTAGTCAAACTACCTCAACCGCATGACGGTCCTCACTAACTGACAGCTCGAGCTGGAGACGCAATATCTCGCTCTGAAGCCTATCTACCTCCCCTAAAGAATGCAACTCATCCTCCTCCTCAAAATCAGGCTTCTCAATCTCACCCTCATCTTCATCCTCATCACCACCACTCCTTAACTCCGGGTCCAAATCCTCCTTTCCCATAGTACTCCTCCCCAAACTCCTTCTCCATCTTCCTATCACACTCCTCCGGATCACACTCCTCCTCCAACTCCTTCCTGCTCAACTCCACAACCTCGTCCTCCCTAATCCCCGCCGTCCTCATTATCCTCCTCACCTTCTCATCCATCTCTTCCTTCTTCAAATTCTTAAGATGCTTCAATTCTTCCTCCCTCTCTACCCTTGTTGCCTCCCTCCTCTCCTCCTTACTCCTTCTTTGCTCTTTCCTAGCATTCTCCTTCTTCCTCACTGACCCCTCCACCTTCCTCGAATGCCCCATCACCCTATCCCCGACATTCTCCTGAAACCTATACTCATACTCCTCCTGTCTCTCAATCTCCCTCTCGTCCTCTGAAACGTGCTCCAACTCCTTTTCCCCAACCTTCCTACTCTTCCTTTCCTTATCCACCC
Organism: Fagus sylvatica; assembly: GCA_907173295.1. Taxonomy (NCBI): domain Eukaryota; kingdom Viridiplantae; phylum Streptophyta; class Magnoliopsida; order Fagales; family Fagaceae; genus Fagus; species Fagus sylvatica. The sequence goes on from OU015769.1 coordinate 30,949,777, forward strand.
ACATTCTATTCCGAAAATACCCCTTCAAAAACTTGCTCCCCTCATCCTCCAGTTCCCCATCCCCTCCAAAATACTCATCCAATTTCCTCACAAACTCACCACCCTCCTCTTCTTCCTCACCCTCATCACCATTCTCCTTCATTTTCAAGAACTCCCCTTCGCCATCCTCCTCATTCTCCGCTGCTTTCAAAAACTCTCTCCTTATATCCTCTTGCTCCTCCACATAACTCTTCTTCTTTTTCTCCATCTCCCTTTCCTCCTCTTCAAACTCCGGACCCTCCTCTATCAAATGCTTCGCCACCACATCCTTCAAATACATTGCCTTATTCTTCTTGTTTTTATTATTATTATTCTCATCATCATCTCCTGATTCTTCGGATTCAAAGAGGTTCATGTCCTTGTTCTTGATTAGAGGGTCTTGCTTCTTGACCTTGATCAGTGCGTCAAAGAATTCTTTGTCTCTCCTGCTGGAATTGACTAAATCAACATCGTCGTCATCATCTGATTCAGATCCAGATCCAGGATGAGTCAGAGGATTGGATGAGGCCTTTCTTCTTGAGCTCCTGGAGGCGCTCAAGGTCCTCGCGCTTCTTGTTGTGCTCATACCTCTTGGCGTACTCCCGATCAATCTCAATATTCGAGATCTTTGATACGTCATTGTTTTCTGAGTCACTGCCCTCGAACAGTTTGAGACCCATTTTCTGCAAAATAAGGTTTCTGGAAAAGCAAGCAATATATGAATTAGTCAATGTTGAATAATAGAAAATCAAGTAATAAATAAATGAGAACAAACACAACTTACATACATAAAATATTTTAAAGCACTACTTCAAAGAGCATGCATTAAACAAAGCAACATCACACACTTCATTCATGAAATCAAGGAATATCAATCAGAGGTAGCAAAGCTTATGGATTTCTTTTAGCTACAGGAAAATAGAACCAAGCCAAAATAAAAATCAAGCAATTAATAAACATATCAGAAAATACTCATGGAATTACAAGTCAAAGGCTTATCAATTCACACATTCTAGTATATAAACTATTCTGATGTGCACCTCAATCTTAACGAAGACAAAGGTAATGCCAAAGGCTAGGAATATTACGTCAAGTGAAATTAAAACAATCCCTAATAGAACTTGTTAGCGATGCTTTTATACTATCTATTTTTATTTTTCTCACTTGCTGCCTAGCACACCCCAGCCCCTTTTCAACTGAAAATTCCAGCCTTAAATTTAATTCCTAACTCCAAAAATAAGTCATTGAAACGGTTTTTAAGAATTCATAAGCTTCCATCACGAAACGCCAATTTTTCGGTCTCTTAGAGACCTGATTTATGCACCGTTGGCCAACCTTTTAAAAAAAAAAAAAAAGAAAAGAACTATAAAAACTTTATTTTTATATCATATCGGAAACCTTAATGACACTAATAAACAATATAATAATAATGTAAGAGCCAACAATGCTAAATCTAAGAATAATAAAAGCAAGTGTAATAGTTTGACAATAAAAGAAAAGGATAACAGTGTTATAAACTTATAATGCTCTATATTTTCTTTTCCTTTTTAACTTGTTGTCAACCAAGTTTTAGCCCTTAGTTTTTGATTATTTCAATCCTAAAGACTAGTATCTCAACATTACATACAATGAAGACACCCAATTATGAAAAGAGCATCAAATCCCTTTAACAAAGTTCATATATCCTAAGCCATTAGGTGCCTACTATAAAATCCAATATGAATCACTTGAAAGAATTATCCATTATTTTCATATATTCTAAAAGAAAGCCCCATGTTTAGGAGATGGGCACAAGGCAATGGTCCTTAAAGGTGTACTAACCTTAGTTGTTCTCACACCCCAGTACAACCAGCATATATAAGTCAAAAAGTAGGGACCTGCTTCCTATATTAGCAAAACATGCACGAAGCAGTGCACTACACCTAAGAACATTTTCCCTCCAACCCATTCAACTCATCTCATCACGCTCAAAAATTTAATTACTCCTCCCATAAACCCAAAGCAAATTACCTAATGAAATTAACAATTACATTCACCAAGCATTAGGAACCAATTAAAGAAAATTTCAGATTTATTAACAATGAGAGTTTCGGCCTTGCACAAAGCAAGTCAGAAAATTCCCACATCAAAACATACTTTCTTGTTAAAACCCATTAATTCCAGCCCTAACCTAGACCTCACAGCAGAATTCTACTACATTTCCTAAGAAATTAAAGAGCTTACCTTCAATTTCCACTTGGCCTAAAATATGGGAGGCTTCCTACAATTTCCTGCTGCCCACGGTAATAATCTAGCCAAAATAGGAGTTGTGGGTGGTGATAGGGTTGGGGAAGAGAAGCATTGTGCGAATGAGGCTGTGGAGAGAGAATTAGAGAGTGTGGAGGTGAGTAAGGGAAGGGGAAGGGGAGGGGGGGGGGGGGGGGAAGAAGGGAAGGGGGTAACTAATGTCCACTCACGATTAGTTTAAGATGTTTTGTCTGTTTTTTTTTTTAATAACTACTTTTGAGGCACATGCAGGGCACGTAAAAGACATTATCAGAGGATATTCATAGTAAACAACACTGTGATTCTATCATGGCTTGCTTGAATTAAACGCCAACTCCATGAGCAATACATCACAGTTTCCCAAAACCCATCTAAGATTCACCAAAATGCAAAACATTTATATAGTTCTAGCACATGAAACATTACATGATCAAACTGTTAGTCCAAACCAACCACATCGCCCCACGACCGAGCCCTCTCCCGCACAAGGTCTCAGACCTGCCACTGGCCAAGAAAGCACAAAACCAACCCACAGTCCAAATACAATCTGAAACACAAAACCCAATCCCCTCATGTCAAAACTTGGCCAATGCCTATATCAAAACCCAACCAAATCATCCCAAATTCAACTCCAAACTTGGTGGCAAATAAAGATGAAAGAGAACCCAGATATCCACCCATTGGTGTATGTGCAACACTAACAATACAAACATCTGCACAAAATAAACCAACAAGCATCTGCTTGTCAAGCTTTCCGTTAAGTTCAAAAATTTCAACATCCATAGTATCTCTTTTTTTTTTTTTTTTGATAAGTAATATCCATAGTATCTCTTAATTCTTCCACGTGAGCCTCAGCTCAGAAAAAATTCTATAGAAAAGAAAAGGACAGTTCCTTCGATATATAATAGAGAGCTAATACAAGACCTCTAGCCTTAATTGAATCTGAAGATGCTACTGTTGCTGTTGGGGACATGGAAATTTACAGTTTTATTTAGCATATGATATACTTATGAGACAAAAATACATAAGATAGCATACACAAACTCAAACTATTACACACAAACATTATGCATGATCCAGTTATGCAAAGGCAACAAAACTAAACACATGGGTCTTTTTGCTTTCACCAACCATTGTGTGATTTCATGCGGAACCAAAAAAAAAAAATTGAGCATTTGAAAATCATGTATGCACTAATGAGCAAAATTAGCTAAAAATCATGCAGCAAGGCCCAAGCAACTACTCTTATTTGAAAATGCGGAATATTACATGATATAGTTGCAAATGCAGATAGAAAGGAAAAAGAAAGGGACAACTAACCTTTTCCACTAAATTTTGGAAATCTCATGTTTATGTAATATTCTAACATTTCTTACATTTAAATTAATTAGTCCTATCAACTTGTCCGAATATGAAATGTTCATAGGCATGCACTTTGATGATTCCAATGTGTAAACAAAAATATCCTGAGACTTAATATCCAAAATAAACAATGTTAAACTTAGAAGCTTTATATTAATATTCAATAATTTTCCCTTTTCTTTCTCCTTTTTACTAATTTTATATTTTCATGATAGATGCTGGACCAAAGCTACTATTCACCAAGACACAAAATTGATATAATGCGCACTACCCACCAATGATATCTCTACCTACTGTGAAGATTCCTCACCATAATCCAACATATAAAACGTAAAATGAAAACCAAAAGCCTGCCATCTCAATACAAAAAAAAAAAAAAAAATTAATATGAGAGTGTAAGATAGACAGTGTACCCAAAAAAAAAAACCCATTTGAACATTTTCACAAACAATTGATATGCGTTTTTGTTTGTATGTGTTGGAGACAGAGAGAGAAAGAAAATGTGTACCTCTCTCCAATGCAAGAAGGCAGTGTATTGAGATTTGGGAGGCTCTCAGAAAAGCCCCTGCTGTTGGTGGTCAAGCAGGTGACAATCGAGTAGGTAAAGAATCCCTGCTCCTCTCTCTCTCTCTCACAGTCTATCGGAGGGAGTAGTTGGAGCCAATGGTTACCCGAAAAAAAGAAGAAAAAGACCCAAAAAAAAATAGCCTCACAAATCACAATTGTTCAATTCAGTCATAATTTTAGGGGTATGAGCGTAATTACCTCCCCATTAGGTGGTTTTTTTTGTTTGTTTCCTTTAGAAAAGTTGGAAATTTCTTTGATATAATTAAAATGGAAATACATCATATACTACAACAGTAGAAAAACAAAGAAGAATAAAGATGGCGAAAGACATGGGGAAATTTGCTAAACAAATATATTTTGAATAATTATTATTTTAATTATTAATGTTTTGAAAAAATTTAACGAAATAGTATTTTTTTTTTTTTTTTTTTTTTTTAAATTGTGTTTTGAAAACACAAATTCAAAAAATAAAATTGTGTATCTAATCCACAATTTCAAGGTACATGGTGCGTGTTGTGTTATAACGGTTTTTCCACATTATAAATGTGGTTTGATCGCACAATTTGTTTTTCATTTAACATTGTATCTCAATAACACGATTTTAGTAATAGTTAAAATCGCGTTACAGAAACACGAGTTCAATTTTAATAAAATTGTGTCTCTGTAACACGATTTTTAAACGATTTTTTTATATAATCGTGTAACGTAAACCCGAGTTTTACTAAGGAAAAAAAAAAAAAAAAAAAAAAAAAAACACCCGCATTAAAACTCTAACTAATTTTACCCATTAAAACTCATAGGGTGAGTTTGGCCCCCCGTTTTCACACTAGAAATGCGCGTTTTTTAATGGAAACGCAGAAAGCCAATCGTTTGGCACTGTGTTTTTTAAAATTTGCGATTTTAAATCGCGCGGTATCAAACTGGAGGCTACCCCTGCGATTCTGAAAACACACTTTTTAAAGCAATTTTGACGAAATACGGAACGCATTTTTTATGTGTTCTTTACCAAAAATACTCCCAACCAAACTTAAAAATAGCAGAGGTACTAGATCGGTAATGAGCTGAAGAAGAAGAAGAAGACGAGGAGAAAGAAGGAAGGAAGGGACCAAACTTAACAATGATTACATTAGAAAAATAGCAAGATAACCTTAATAATATTGTTCTTGTTCTTGTTCTTCTTCTTTTTTGTATTTTCCGCCGAAGCTCTGTCTGACTCTCTGTACCTTTTCTTTTCTTTGCTTTTTTTCCTTTTCTTTTCTCTGTACCGCCAATTTTTCTTCCATCTCTATTTTCTTTTCTTTCTTCAGATTTTTTACTTCTGTACATTTGTTTGTCCACCAATTTTTGTTTTGTTTCTTTTTCATTTTGTATTCATTTTTTACTTTTTTGTTTTGTGTGGCCTTTGGTCCCTCACGTTTACAAATACTTTTTCAATTTTCAATGTAAGTCATTGCTAGCTACTGAAGTACAATGACAAATTATATATATTTTGTTAGTCAAATTGACAAATTAATTAAGATAGACATTAAAAATGATTAGCAAAAAAATGATTGGTAGTAAAAATAATGAGATATGAGCTTATCATTTTGAAGGGCTTTTAACAAATTATATTGGGCCTGACAATAAACAAATATATATATATATATATATATTTCAGCACCAATTCTCGGTGTCTGCTGATAAACTTTATGAATGGAACATTGATGGACTTTCTGAACAGGAAGTTCTTAATATATATATATATATATATATATATATATATATATATATATATATATATATAATATATATATATATATATAATAGCGATAAATTTAGTGATTAAATTGGAACAATATTTAGTACAGTATTGAAAACCTTACTTCAAGGGCAAGAGATTTGGATCACACATTTGAAGGGTTTGTAAGCAGTTGAAAAATTACATTATAACTTAAGAGTATAGTCAAGTTCTTTTTGGTCATTTGTACTTGAAACAGTAATTTTAGATTAAAATTAACCAAACGCTCAATTAACAGAAACAACACTTTTTCATTAGTTTTGCCAAACGCTTAATTGTGATTTTCAAAATCGTGTTTTCAAAATCGTGATTTTAAAACCGCACTTTTTAAAAAACGCACTTTTTCAAACAGCTAACCCAAACCCACCCATAATGTCTCTTCATTAATTTTCACCCACCCCCGGATGGGAAATTATTAGGACTTTTATTTCGGTAATCTGTTTGGGTTTTGGATCTTTGTTTTTTTATTTATTTATTTTACATGTCTTTGATAATTTGTCAACGTATTGTTTGAGAAAATGGATGAAAGAATGTTGAGAAAAAATGGTTATTTTTGTTTTCCATCCTAATCTTTAGAGGAATTTACAATGGAGTCGCCACCTAACTTTTTATAATAAAAAAATAAATAAAAATAAAAAAAACTAAGAAAAAAGTACATTTTTTATTGATTGAATAAATAATACAATAGTTTGAAAAGGAAATAAATTACAATATATTGCCCTAGATACAATCTAAGAAAACAAAATACAAGACTTTGATCCTAAATACAATCTAAAAAGGAAAGTAAATACGATACATAAACTAATCTGATCTTTCCCTAAGATTAGGATTCGAGGGCTAGGAGAGCAAATGGGAAGGTGTTAAGCATCTATTCAACCTGATCTAGGTTAGTCTCTGAGGATCTTTAGACTATAGTTTACAACTTAATAACACAAACCAACTCGCATTTGACATATCACCACGAAGGTACATGCAACAAAAAAAAAAAATAATAACATGATCAATCCCCTACTAATTAAATACATTTAATCATACAATCCTAATTACATATAAACGCAAAAACATGACATTTTATGATCAAACTCAATCGGAAACACACATGGCAGAATCAATGTGAAAATATTTTTTGTATGAAACCACATAAAATATAATAAAACCTAGATTGGTATTTAGATGTATCAGATCGGGTCCAACCTAGGGCACATTGGTGCCCAGTGCCCAGGTAGGCCAGATTGGTGCCCAGGTAAAAACCTGGGACCTGATTAGTTTTAATCCGAGAGTTTAATTACTGACTCTCCCAAAAACTGATTCTTATGTCATTTTTAACATTTTTTAAAGTTATGATTTTCATCCTAACATGTTCCTAATCCATTAAGAAAATTAATCAAAGAAATTGCATGTGAAAAAGAATTAAAAACTAAACTATCCTAGAACAAGCATACACAACTAATCAAACAATCATGTTTTAAAACGATAAATAGTCAAAAAAAAAGCAAAAAAAGAAAATAAGTACTTGCATGTGGTGTGGAGGAAGCTCCTTGATTTGATTTGACTGGATCCAACCTGAATAATAATTCTTGAAGAAAGATCTGTCAAATTGAATAAAAGATTGTTAAGACTGAACTTAAAAAGATTGGAATAGGCTCTAATATAATAATAGTTTGTATTCTTATTAGCAAGCCTAATCTCTTACAAAAATTCCCTTGAATTTTGTTTGGGATTGTGAGTAATGAAAAAACCAACCTCCTATTAAAATGAGAACATTTTCTATTTATATGAGAGGCAAAAAGTGAACCTACCCACGTTCCGGATCCTGTGGGAGTGCAATAGGGTTTTGGAAATCGGATTTGTTTCATGAAAATCCTAAAATTGTGATCAATTTTGAGACCCTGATTGCGGGCCCGTTTTGACCCTCTAAACACTCGAATTTGGACATCTTAGTGAAATGTATAGTTGTATTGTATCATGTTAGCTGTCCAACCCAATTTGAATCAACTCAATCGGACAATTGAGTCAAAAGTTATGGTCAAAATACCGAGCAGTGTACAGGCTGAAATTCAAATCCGAATTGGGCTTTGGATAATTCCGAGTTTTTTCACCTTTGGTCAACTTCTAGTGGATTTAGAAGTCCTTATTTGGTTGAATTCGATATTTCTTGATTTTAATCAATTTATTAATAATTAATATGATAATTATTGGTCAAAATAATTATCCCATTAGTTAAAAATAAATCAATTTGAGAATTATATTTTGGTGAATATCTTGTGCATGAATACTTACCATTTTAGGGTGTTCTAAACCAATAAGACTTATTTATTAATTGACATTAATTTAATCCTTTAGAGGACCAATCAAATTAGTTTACAAATAATCATATGCATGTGAGCTTATGGTAAATATTATTTCAACCAATCAATTTATTTCCTTAATAAAATCTTGATTTTTGATCCGATTTCCAATCCGAAAAATGTAATCTAATCATTAATTCAATTTTGATCACTTAAGATATAATTTTTTAAATTGTGGACCAACTTTGAATTTCCAGGCCTGTGAAATTACCATTTTACCCTTTATGCACTAAAGTTTAAAAATAGCAAATTAATGGTTGCAAAATGTGATGTCAACAATCATGAATCACATCCTTTGGAAGAATCATCATGCATCATCTCCACTATGCAGAAACATAGTTATAATGTAAATGACATAATGGAAACAATAAACAAAGATGGATCATCATGAATCACATCCTTTGGAAAGATCATCATGCATCATTTCCACCATACAAGTAACACAAACATAATGTAAATAGCATAATGAAAACAATAAACAAGAATGGATCATCATGAACCACGTCCTTTGGAAGGATCATCATACATCATTTCCACCATGCAAGTAACACAAACATAATGTAAATGGCATAATGAAAACAATAAACAAAAATGGATCATTATGAATCACATCCTTTGGAAAGATCATCATGCATCATTTCCACTATGCAAAAATATAGTCATAAGGGAAGCAACATTGTAATCATAATGGAAATAGCATAATGAAAACAAGTGCAAACACCAAAGAATGTCAAAGTTTCTAAAAAAAAGGGATTGGGAAAGTACCTAAGAAAGCTTCTATTCTTGGATTTTTGTGCAAAAATGGGTCTATTCTTAAATGGGTAGCCATTTCCCATGATTTTGGTGTACTTTCTCTCTATAATTCCATCCCTCTCTAGTGTGTGTGTCCTTGTGGTGGGGTGGGTGGGGGGGGGGGGGGGGGGGGGGGGGGGGGGGGGGGGGGGGGGGGGGGGGGGGGGTGGGGAAGGCTGATATTTATAAAAGAGGGTCACGTAGCATGATGCTGCGTGATCCCCTTTTGTCCTTATCTGCCAACTCAGCTCCTTCCAGAACCTTTCCTCTTTTTGCTCGAATTTCGATAATCCTAATCACCTTTTTTCGGGACACATTTAGGAGGTCTTCCCTTGTCCAAATGGGTTCATGTTTGGTGTCTTTGGAAAGCTTGAGATATCTACTTTCCAACGGTACTAATTTTATGCAATTTGGAGTTCTAAGCAGTAAACGACAGCTCAGGGAAGTAAGGGTGTTCGAGTTGTTTTTCTCAGTTTTTCCGACAAAGATTCCAGCCAAACCGGAGATGCTATCGGTGAATCGAGACACATTAGTCGTAGATGAGTTCAAGCTTTTCCTTAAATTTTTTGAATTTCAAATCAACTTGTAGCGGATTGGGAAGATTTTGTGCGCAAAGGTGGCTTCCCGGATGGAGAAAAGTGTAAGATTTCCAGCATGTTGATCTCACTTTTGTCATTATTCTTGCACACAGTTGACCTAGCTCCCATTATCAGATTTCAATGATCTTGGTATTTACGGAAAGCTCTTGATGTCTACTTTTCAATGTCACAAAGCCTATAGGAAATTGAGCTTGGACCAGTGAGCTACAACCTTGGGAACAAAGGCTGTTGGAGTGATTTCCCAATGGTAGGTCATTTTCCAATTGAGATTCCAATCAAACCGGAGATACTATTGATGAACCAAGACTCTCTAGATGTAGATAAACTTGCATAGTTCAAGAAAGATGCTAACTTTTTTACCAATGTTTGGTGAATCAAGAAGATTCTGTGCGCAAAAATTGTCTCAAAATGGGTATTTTTTGGTAAAAAACACTTAGCAAAATTTGACAAAGTGTTAGACCAATATTCACGATTTTGTCCATAACTTCCTTATTTTAAATCTATTTTTGACCCGTAAGATATCAACTTGAAGGTATTGATGTGCTCCTTCCAATGGCGAGAAAATGGTTGACCAATTCTTAATAGGGCTCAGCCACAGTCTTGGTCAAACTTGCTCGAACTATGTGAAACGTGCCCATGCATTATCATGATTCAAAGGGCTTTGCTACATTTGGGCAATTTTCAAACTGATCTTGAGTCAATTTAGTTGCCTCATTTTGCAAGCCAATATTCGAGAAAATCTCAGGGGTAAAAAATAGGGTTATGACAAGGATGATTATTTTGTATGTTAATATGTTTACTTTTTTATTTCTTCTAAATATAAAAGAAAACTGGTTACAAATTTTTTTATATATTTAATTAATTATTTTATTTATTTATATAATTTTTAAAACTATTTATGATGTTATCGATTCGATCCCAGTCGAACTAGTGATACAGGAACCACTCCCATTTCCGGTTCTCTCTCCAATCCGGTTTTTAAAACCATGGATTTACATACTAAAGAAACCTAGAGTAACCCTAAGCAAAGTGTACTTGTGGTGTGGGCATGGGCTTGAAAGTGGAAGTCCAAGAGCACACTCACAACAATCTTCACTAACATTTTTAACAACCGTTGACCGTTTTTTATTAGTTCTCATCTAGACCCACAATTGACATCAATTTATTAGTTACTATTCATAACTTGACATCTCAATAGTTATGAAATATTTTGTAAATATTACTTGGCAGCAAAGACTTATTGAACTTCTTATGAATGCATGCGAAAAGGAGAGATAAGGCCTATGAAAAATGCACATTTGTCCAAGCTCACGTGAGTTGTGTCAATGATATGTTGTTGAAGAAAAGGACTGCAGACGGGATTTGCAAACTACTAACGCGGCGTGCTAATGAAGAACCAAGCTCCTTAAAGATCTTCACGTGAAGATGAGCTTTTATGGGTGATGGGGCTCACATAATAGACCACGCAATAGAACATATCAATAACTGGCAAGTGATTGATTAATGATTATTAAAAACTGGATCTTTCAACGTTGAATAATCAACGGCCATGCACATGGAAGCTAGGAAAAGTTCTTTCTGAATATATCGAAGATCTTTCTTGATGCATGCTTAGATTTGTGAATTGAGCTCTCTTTGCCCAGTCCGGATGAGCTAGCGTGGATTGATCTTAAAAGCTCTTGCGTGAAAGAAGGCCAACCAGTTGAGGAGTGGTCGCCTTCGCCATAGTTGAAAGGACTGAGGACAGTACATTGCGTGCTAATCTGGGAAGAGGTCCTAGAGGACGAGCAAACACAACTTTGGCGGTGGCGGGCAATGGATATTCCGATAGGGCTTTGGCAGTGGCATTGTGAGTTGTTTTGTTTTTGTCTTTATTTATTTATATATTGGTTGTTTTAATGGACAAGGGGTTCAGTGTAGACGAATCAAGATTTTGCTACTAGTCAAAATGGAATTTGGCTCTAATATTTAGCTCAAACTTTTTGAGTGATTGAATGAATCAAAGAGGGAGAAGAGAAAAAAGAAAAAGAAAAAAAAAAAAACAAGGATGAATGGAAGTAAAATGTTTTAGTGTCATTCAATCACTAGAATCTACGTACACAAAGAAAAACAACTATATCGTTATTATAAGTTATTCACGTTACAATAGATCCAATATGTAAAGTTTATATATTAGATAATCGTATACCAACCTTAGAGTAAGTGACTAACTTCAAGAATTTTTTCTAAGGTGATCATTGAAAAACTTAAATAAGCATTATAGTGGGTGAACCGAGTGTAGGAACGAAACCAGGATTTGAACTTAGAATGAGCTAAAATATAAACTAAAAAAAAATCTAAAAATCGAAAGTAACATCTATTTAATATTATATATATATATATATATATATATATATATATATATATATATATATAATATATATATATATATATTAACAAAATAAACGCAATGCAATAACAAACAAAGCTCTCACTGGCATGCACTCCCCAGCCCACCCACAATTACAAACACAACCATTAAAAAAAAAAAAAAAAAAAAACACAAACAGACAATGACAAGTTGATTTCCTTCGACCACTAGACAAACACATCAAAGGTAGATCCGCATATCTTTTCTTTTTAAATTTGTGATTTTACATCCCCCTCACCTCACAGCATTTGGAATTTAATTATGATTTGTTTGGCTAAAGTTGTTAGGGATTTATGATGTTCGGGATTTGAAATTTGTTTGGCTAAAGCCTAAAAGTTATTTTTGTTTGTTTTCTTGAAGACCATAGGCTAAATGATGGGCTATATAACTATATTAGATAGATTTTTTTTATTTTTTTTTTGGATTTTATGAGCCTTTTTGTATTGTTTTGGGATAGGGCCAAGTACATATATTTTTTAGCCCAATAGTACATATATACTATTGATTTTTTTTTTTTTTTTGTTAAAAAAAATGATGCGACATGGCCCCTCCGATCCCTAACCGAGTAGGCTAGTACAAAAGTAAAGTCTAAAGTGGGTTGAGTCTATTAGGATCTCAAGTCAAGGGGTTTTCAATATTTTATTTGAGGGTAGACAAAACATGTCATTTAAATAAATAAATAAGAAGTTATTGATATAAAAAAAAAAAAAAAAAAATTTCCACATGTTTTTCAGAAGTCATGAATACCCTGGCTAAGCTATGGCGCCACCACTACCTAGAGATAGTTTGCTTGTTCTATAAGTATATGCAAGAATTGCAATGAGTCGGGTTTGGAACGGAAAATAAAAAATTATTCCAAACCCAAACCCTCGAATTATTTTATTTACCACCCCTATTAAATTTTAAGAATTTTATCCCAAACCCTTCTCATTTATATATATTTGAAAAACTCAAATCAACCGCCTTATCTTACCATTTGTTAAGTCGATTCAGTTAGGTTGAATTAACCAAAATTTGATCATCTAAAATACTATGTAACTTATATATATATATATATATATATATATATATATATATATATATATATATATATATATATATATAAAGCATTAGTAAGCATTTATTCACTAAACAAGCATTTATTCACTAAACAAATCATTATTTATAGTATCATTTAAATATAATCACATGCTATTACTACTCGAGAAAGTAATAATTTATTACGTTAAAACCATTAAAAAAATTTCTACAAATCCAATATAACCTTTTAAATAATTTTACATCACATAACTATACGTTCTAACTTCTAACCATCAAAACAATATTTTAAAATCAAAACACCACCTAAAGTTTTTACCAGCATATCACAATCACTTTCCCTAGATGTTAAGCTTAAACTCTTCCCAAACCCTAATGGATTTAGAAATATTACTTACTCGATTCTCATAATAATTTATTATGTTAAAACCATTAAATTTTTTCTACAAATCCAATATAACCTTTTAAATTATTTTACATCACATGACTATAAGTTCTAACCATCAAAACAATATTTTAAAATCAAAACACCACCTAAAGTTTTTACCAGCATATCACTTTCACTTTCCCTATATGTTGAACTCAAGCTCTTCCCAAACCCTAACAGAATTAGAAATATGAATTCAAACTCATTTAAAAAATCCAAAACCTTATCATTAGGGTCAGGTTGGGATGTCGAAAAACTCTCAAAACCCAACCCATTTTCATCCCTATTGTACATGGGTCTACACTAAGTTTGTGTCTCATGAGTCATAATATCTTTAATAAGGCTGAATTAATTATTACATAGAGAAGTTAATTCAAAGTTTTTTTATTTTATTTTTTCGATAGTTAGGAGAGCGGGATTTCAACCCTGATCGATGTCTTCTTTTGAGAACAACAAAAAATATTAACCAGTTGAAATACAAGACTCTTAGAACTTGTTACACGCCTCACACCGCATGACATATTAAATTCAAAACCTTAGCTTGTGCTTTGAAGTATTCTATAATTAGCCTTAACACTACGCTTTTGGAGAATACATCATCATTTATTCCACGTTGCATCTTATGCACACCTTTTGCATGCACGAATGAAACGGTACGACGAGAGCATTTTGGCCTAGTTTGATATTAATTAGAACCTTTAGTACAAAAAGAAAAGACTATGCACTGCTTACTAATAGCGACTATAGCATGCCTAGATTAATTAAAGATTTCACCCATAAAATATACACATATATAATGACATAAAGTGACAAGTGCATATAATAATGGACAGAGTTTACCTCCAACCCAATTTGGAGGAATTCTCCTTCAACTCACTATGTGTCAATCAAATAGACTATCCACATGTATTATTTGAAAATATCACATAACTCATTAAAAATGTCATATGACAAAAAATACATGCGAATGATCTATTTACTTACCACGTAGTGGGTTGGAAGAGTATTCCTCCAAACCAGGTTGGAAGTAAACTATTTCCTATAATAATTACTCTTCAAAACCATAGTATAATAAAGTTAGATAATTTTATGGGTCCAAATCAATATGGAATTTCAGGAAGAATTTCTCTACATAAATCTCAGAAGCAATCGTGGAGTTGGTGTGCCACTAGTCATTCATTCAATTTATCAAATCCTAGCTACTACCAGTACCATGGGGTTCTCTAACCAGTGGATTTGTTTGGCTTTGATACTCACTTTGGGAGCTTTGGCTTCTCAAGCTACTGTTCGCACCCTCCAAGATGCATTGATGCGTGAGAGGCATGAGGATTGGATGACTCATCATGGATGTGTATACAAGGACACTGCCGAGAAGGAGAACCGTTTCAAGATATTCAAGGAAAATGTGGCACGTATAGAATTTTTGAACAATGCTGCAAACAAACCTTACAAGCTAAGTGTCAACCAATTTGCAGATCTTACAAACGAAGAGTTCAAAGCCTCACGAAATAGATTCATGGGACATAAATGTTCCACAAAGACAACAAATTTCAGATATGACAATGTGATTGCCTTGCCTTCTAGTGTGGACTGGAAAAAGAAAGGAGCTGTAACACCTATCAAGGACCAAGGCCAATGTGGTAAGTGTCTAATTTTGATATTGATAAATTAGTGATTTTCTGAAAGGTTTAAGCTGTTATAAAATGATGACTTTAATCATTTAATTCTTATTTTAACACAATTCTTAATAAGTGGAGTCCAACACCTGAGATATTTAACTCTATAGATGACGAACTCATGACCATCTACTCTTACACCAAAATAAACTACCATTCATCCCAAAAGTTTAAGTTGTTAGGAAATAGTAAATGTAATCATTTAACCATTATTCTAACAAAAATAAACAATTAATATTGACTTCAAGTTTTTGACTCTTTCTTGTGATGAAAATATAGGATGTTGCTGGGCATTTTCAGCAGTGGCAGCAATGGAAGGAATTACTCAGATAACAACCGGAAAATTAATCTCTTTGTCTGCACAAGAGCTGATTGACTGTGACACTAGTGGTGTAGACAAAGGCTGTAAAGGTGGTTTGATGGATAATGCCTTCCAATTCATCCAACACAATCACAGACTCACAACAGAAGCCAACTACCCCTACAAGGGTGTTGATGGAACCTGCAACACTAAAAAAATAGCCAATCATGCAGCCAAAATATTTGGCTATGAAAATGTACCTGCCAACAATGAGATGGCATTGCAAAAAGCTGTAGCTAATCAGCCAATTTCTGTTGCCATAGATGCTGGAGGGTTTGATTTCCAGTTCTATTCGAGTGGTATTTTTACAGGGACTTGTGGCACTAACCTAGACCATGGTGTTACTGTTGTTGGTTATGGGGTAAGTAATGATAGGACTAAGTTTTGGCTGGTGAAGAATTCATGGGGTACACAATGGGGCGAAAAGGGGTACATAAGGATGCATAGAGATGTTCAATGCAAAGGAAGGCCTCTGTGGCATAGCAATGCAAGCCTCTTACCCCACTACATAATATTGTTTGAAATCAAAATCAGTGTCCAATACTTTATAGTAATATGATGTGTATGCTTGTTTTTCATTCTCTAAAATTTACTTCTATTGTTCATCATGATCTCTACAAACTGTATCTTTTATTACACATATATGTCTATAAGACCAGTCCTTTCTATAATATAATATTTTGATTATGTAGAATTATTTTGGTTAAATTTTTTGTATATTCTTCTCTCAAGGTGGTGTCAATATATATATATATTACAATTTTCAACTATTCAATCAATCACATAATCAGCTCCTATAATTAAGCTAATCACTATTCAATCAATCACACAATTAGCTCCTATAATTAAGTTATATAAATTTTTGTCAACACTCCCTCTCAAGTTAGAGAGTATATATCAATAACTCCTAACTTGTTACAAATAGAGTCAATGGCATTCTTGGGAAGAGCTTTAATGAAGATGTCTGTTAGTTGGCTCCCATAAGGTACAAACGGAGTAACAATGTCTTCAGATTCCACCTTAGAACGAATGAAATGACAATCAACTTTCAATGTGTTTGGTTCTTTCATGAAAGACTAGATTACTAGCACTATAAATAACTGTATGGTTGTCACAGTAAAGAGGTGTCGGACCTTATACTAAAAGTCCAAATTCTTGTAGAATATTTCTCAACAAGGTTAGTTCACAAGTGGTATGACCCATGGCACGATACTCTGCTTCAACACTAGAGCGTGCCACAACAGATTACTTCAGTGTATAACCTGAAAACAATTTATAACCTGAGGAATTGAAGAACCAACCCAACCCAACCCAACACTGCACTACATAAGGCATTACAAAAAAAAATTAAAAAAAAAAAAAAAAAAGAAGTTCAAATAGATGGTGAACCCAGATGGAACAGAAACTGGGCCCTACGACAATAAAAACTCTTTCTCTGAAAGCAAGTTTAGAAGAATGTTGGTGCATGATTAATTTACCTATGGACCTTGCCATGATATACAAAACGAAAACTACACAATCATTGTAAGGCCTTTGTAAAAATGGAAACAAAGCAAGTAAATCCACACCAGTAACGAAGACAAGGATAGCCAAGAAAAAGTGCCCAATAAACCTTGATAACGGAGATAAAGACATGCAAATTTATCCTAAACATGAACTGGCAGAAAAATTTATGAAACTGTGAGAACTAGAAATTCCTTCCTTGAGATAATTCATGAATTAACTTCCCTTTCAAATTACCCTGTCAACATCCAAGCCCTTGTTCTGGGTGCTAATATTATTAAACCACAACTATCCAGTTTTTCATTTAATTTTCATGAAGTTACAAAAAACGAAGTCCAACAAGATTGCTTAAGAAAAATTTAGTCATACCAGAGCTACAACAAGAACACGCATTGCCACGTCTAATTCCCTTGACAGTCAACAAGGAAAATAGTGGCTCTACAAAAACTTAGAATAACTCAACCAAGCAAGACTAGATTGAAGAAAAACTACATTACTTCTAAATTTAACAAGTCTTCACCCTCAAACATCCAGAAAAGGCATTTTGCTGGCCATCTCAAGGTGTACAGGTTTTAAGGCTTTAATTACCAGAGCGCAACTCGGGTCGCACAAAGTCTGCATCTGCAGGCACTGAAATGTCAACTGTGGGTCTCAGTTGGGCACATACTTCAATGGCTCCATGCACTGGATCTGACAGGAAGTTGCTGATGAGATCCTGGTTTATGGGTGAACCATTGTCCACTGCAACCAAGGCCTGCTGAGTAAGGATGTAATCAAAACGTGGAGCCCATTTCCTTGATCCCAACCGTGCTGTTGTCGAACAATTATCAACCATGAAAGACACTCCACGAGCGTGCATAAATGGATTCAAGGAATCAACTGACTCAATCACACTTTCATTGATGATCTCAGAGTACGAGTGTCCTTTCTTCCTCAATATCTCAATCTGGATTATTTATATAAAAAAATAAATAAAAAAAATCAAAAGATATCTGTTAGACATCATACAGGCAAGATTTTATTTGTAACACCAACACCATTTGCAAGCCTTACTAACCTAGAACCAAAAGGAAATTAAATGGAAGGTCTAACTCCTGAGACACCATTGACCCAAACATATCCAAAGGCACCAAAATTACAAGTATTTAACTGAAAGAAACCATTTGTAATGATATTTATGGTAGTTGCTTAGCAGTTTCATTTTTCTAGAAACAGAATGAACTCTAGTTTTTATGTAAGAAAGCTTCAAAACTATTGCATCATTCAAGGTAAACATATCTATTCAATTGAACTTCACAGTATCATCTCCCCTATACCCGTATAAGGAGTCTCATACCTGGGCCATCATTAATGCCACATAAACACCAGCAGTGAAAGGATATAATGGACCTAGGTCTCCTGCTGGCCGTGCTGATCGGACACGTTCACCAACTTTCCACATCCGGGTCTGATCAATTTTACCCATTGGGAAAGCAGGTAGACCATCCTTTTCCTGTAGAACAAAGGTATAACCAGGATCACTTTATATAATATCAAAATTGCCTGAATTGAATTTGATGAAAATAGCTATGATGATCATAAACTTCAACATGGTTAGAACAGTGATCAAATACTACCACATTTTGATTACATATCAAAAATTTTAAAATAGATGAGTAAACATACATAAAAGCGACGCCCAGCCAAGACAACACTCCGGATCTCACTACCGCTGGCCACATCTTCATAGCATTCATACAAGATGTCCATGCAGGGATAATATGAGGCACTATATGCACTTTCAAATACCCTTTTGCCCTCTTCAGACAAGGAATTGTATACAGCCAACATGCCCTTTTGGATAGAGAAAAAGATGAAACAATTATCAATATAGATGCTCATAATTAACACACACATGCAAAAGGAAAATAATGAATTCAGGAATCTGAGCACTAGAATCCAACCTTGGTTGAGATGGTCCTTGATATTATCCCTGTGATGCACTCAACAGTGTTCTTGTAAGCCAGATCTTCACTCATTCCATTTTCTGTGTACCTTCTAAACAAAGACTCCACGATTCCATGGACAGCGCCAAGTAAAATGCCTATATACCACAAAATCAAAGTTAAGGATCGAGTATTTAAGGAAAATGAAAACACCATAGTAGGAATCTACACTTACCACGCTCCCCAAAGATGTCACTCTTATATTCCTGCTCTAGTGTAGTGGCAAATGCGAAAGGAGAACCAAGAGCAACTGACCATCCAAGGGCAACATCTGTGGCTCTACCATCAACATCCTGCAGACACAAAAAAATCAGTTAAGATGAGAAAGTGAGAGTGAGAGACAGAGAGACAGAGAGAGGAGGGAGGGAGACACAGAAAGAGAGATCACCTGATGGACTGCAAAACTGGAGTTAATCCCTGCACCATTTATCTCTTTTCCTTGGACATAAAGTCTCCTTACAGAAGGACCCATTCCCTTTGGACATACAGCAATCACACTGATGTCCTTGGGGAAATCAAGTCCTACCGACTGCAAATGACCAAGAAGAAACCCATGGGAAAGCCCAAGTATGCTGTTTGGCTTCATGTGGGAGAATACTTTCTCATAATTGTCAGCCTGAAAAAATTGATAAAATTGTATCCATTTAGGAAAATACAATGATTGGGAACAGAGCCACATCAAGTGCATAATTGCATAATTATCCAATAATTCCAATTTATTTAACAACTTTCCTACTTTTCACAGGCTTTCCAGCAAAGCAAAAAAATCAAGAGGATTATACATCAACACAATACCTTTAAACAAACACAAATTGTGCTACAAGAAGAATAGCCGCAGAATGGACATAGAGATCATGTGCAGATATGCAGATATTTAATAAAGCTAAACAGTTGGAGCAATTACATTATACAGATAAAGGAATGCTCAAATTTTGTGACCTAACATATAAATTGTAACGAGAGTTATATGATAAAATCCAATCAAATCAAATCAAATGCAGAAAAGCAAATAATATGAGACTACCAATCACAAGTAATATTACTTTCCAACTTAATCCACCCATTGTTACAATGTTGGTAAAAGTGTCAAGTGCAGTTTAGTGCCCAGTCTTCCTAAAGCCTAGGCACACGCATTTTTCAAATTTAACGATTAATAAACTTTAATAGAAAGATTCAAAACATATACTATTTTGCTGATTAACTCAAATTTTGTATAAGTTAATTTAATTTCTTAAAAAATTTATATAGTAAATTTGAAAACAATCATTAATAGACATTATAATAATAATCTAGTCACAAAGTTTAAACATTAAGATTTTATAAAAAATACATAATTTTGATAACTATGATAAAAATGAAGTAGATGGTTCAATCAAAATATATCCAAAAGGCAAAGACCAAAAAGCACAAGAATATTAAATTATCCTTGTTTGTCTTTTGATACATAAAAAAAAATATTTGTTAGTGTATTACAACACATTAAGAATAGTGTTTGTATAATAAATCAATGATCCATGTCATTTCCTAAGCACTATACTATTACCAACAATAGGAAATAGGATCTCTTCCAAATATCATCTGAAAAGTTTAAGCAAATACAATCATGATCGATATAGACTTCACCTGCAAGCATGCAGAAATTATGAGATAAGATCGACCTGATTAATTCTAAAATGTCAACCAATCAGAGATAAGTCTCACTTATTGGCAAAATGTCAAGCCATCAGTCTCACTTATTGGCACGTTGCCACGTTGAATATTTGTACAATTTACACGACAGACCTCAAGGGGAAAGGAAACATGGAAGTGGAAGTATGTATCTCTAGCAGCAATATCATTTTTCATTCCATTATATTTGTTATCCCTTGTTATTTCTCATACTACATAATTTGTTAGAAATTCTGCCCTAGATAAACTAGGGGTCATTTAAGGGGGGGTTCAAGTGTAAAATCAACCGACCTGCGCAGAATCAGAAATCAGTAGCAATACAAGATCACTTCCGGAGATAGTCTCCCATATATCCCCTATACAAGATCACTTCCGGAGATAGTCTCCCATATATCCCCTAGAGTGCCATTCTCTTCAGTAAAACCAGCTCCACGAGCTTCAGCAAAAGAACGGGACCCTTTCCTGAGTCCAATCTGCATCATGCCAAGAAAACAACCTTTTAGACATCAAAAACCTAACGCAAATCAACTCCGTAAGAAAAGTTCAAAATAAGAATCACCTTGACCACGATATCAGATTTTGCTTCAGCGAGAGAATCCCTTAAATTCTGAGCTTGAGCAGGTCCCTAATAGAAGAAAGAGAGGTTAGTATATCAAACAACAAAAATGGATTCCTTTTAAGGAAGGCTCAGTTTCTTCTGTTCCAAACATAAAAGGAAAATAGTTGTTGACCTGTGAACCCCAGCCAATAACACCAATCTGCTTAATCCCTTTAAATGCTTCTGGAAGCAAAGGGAACAAATCCCTTCCTCCTCTCACAATATACTGCAATCAAGATTACATACATTCAATAAACCTATATGATTCAGCACATAATCAATCAAAACCACAGATCTAGGCGAAAAGTACCTCCTCGTGGCCAGCGAGATTAACTTTCTCCTTGTTGAAGATCTTGGTGTCGAAATTGAGACAAGTGAGTGGCTTGATGGCCGGAACAGACACCATTTTAGCACCGAGAGTGGATCCACCAGAAAAACCAACGCCACTGATTGCGGCGGCTCTGAGAGGGTTGAGGCCCTTGCAAAACGACCCCGCGAAGCCTAGAGTGAAAGGCTTGGAGACGGGCTTTAGGGTTTTTGAGATGGAAGACGAGAGAGGCACTTGAGCAAATGATGAAGAAGTAGCCGCCGCCATGAAATGTGAGGAGGTATAAAAAGAGTCTGTCTGATAGATAGAGAAAGAGACAAAGTGAAGCGAAGCTAAGGTTACGAGGGTTAGAACTAATATATACACAATCCAATATCTTATGCTTTTTTTTCCTTTTTTTAAATTATTATATTTATTTATTTTTTTTAATTTATATTATAATATATGATAGAAATTTTAATCACTTAACACCATTAACATACATATTATTTTTAAAAATCCTCAAATTTAAACCCACATAAAAAACTTTGAGGGTTAATGAATTAAGTATATTAATAGATTAACAAAACCCTAAAATAAATTAAGTATATTTTTACATTGTTGCTTCCATTGATGTTTTGATAATGAAAATATTATCATCAAACTCTTTTTCTTTTTTAAACTTATTGTAGTGTGCTTATTTCATTAGTTTTTAAACTTTCCTCCAGGCCTTGAACTTTGCTTTTAAAGATTACTTTAAGAGGTTGTTCAACTTCAAGAAAGACCGGGATGGCTACTAGAAATGGTTTGCAAGTAACTTGGCTTATGGTGCCTCCAGAAGACCTTGAGCTATGCTCGAACCTGTCTTGCAAATTATGCCAAGGTTTCAAATTCAATTAAAACTTTGTGAATTTATTTTCTTCTATTTCATTGTTTAAATCTTGGACAGAGCTTGTTCTGGGACGATTTCATAATTTTCCTTTTCTAATTATCATTTTAAATTTTAGGCAGAAATACACTTTTGGTCCCTATATTTAGGGGGTGTTTTCAATTTGGTCCTTGTGATTTAAAACCATTCAATTGGGTCCCTATGTTTTTAAGCTGTTATCAATTTTACCCTTAGAGTTAACTCCGTTAGAAATCTGCCTACGTGGCAGACGGAATTGCTGACATGGCTAACTATGTCATTTAAAAATAATAAAAAATAATTTAATTAAGCCATGTCAGCAATTCCGTCTGCCACGTAGGCAGATTTCTAACAGAGTTAACTCCAAGAGTAAAATTGATAACGGCTTAAAAACACAGGGACCCAATTGAATGGTTTTAAATCACAAGGACGAAATTGAAAACATCCCCTAAATATAGGGACCAAAAGTGTATTTCTGCCTAAATTTTAATTAGTTTTTCTTTGGTTCGATTTTGTGAAAATTCAGAAAATGTATGAGGGAAGTTATTCTATGAATCAAACGTATATGATGCATTTTTGAGGAGTTGATTTTTTTTATTTTTTATTTTATTTTACAGAGAAACAAGGTGTATCATGCTAGCTACTAGTCAAATAGCGAGAACAACAATGAAAATTGAAATGGAGTCCAAAACCATTCTTTGTTCTGAGACTTTTAGTTAGTTCCAAGAAACAATGAATTTGAGGCTTTTTGGGAATCAAATAGTTATGTGCTGTGAGGATTAGAGATGAACAACAACTCTATGACCATGAGAAAGAAAGGATGTAGGTGCGATCTAGCTTCTTTGGCGAAGAGAGTCGGTTGGGTTTGGATCGCTCCAGATATGGAGATTCTGTGAGGTGGGCTTCGCTGGAGGACGGAAGAAGAAGTCCGGTAGTTAGAGAGAGAAAAGAGAATGAATGGATTTTGGAGAGAGAAGGGCAAGAGGTTTTGACGGAGAGAAAATATTTCCATTAGTTTTGCTCACATGAATTTCACTTGGAATTGACATGTCTTTTAATTGATGTGGCAACATCTAACGCTACATCAATTCGGCCAAGTAATTTATATTGCAGAGATTGCACCTAATTTAATTGTAGTTGATATGCTCCTCATCTAACACATGCAAAACGCTTGCAAAAAGGATGGTTTAAATAAATTTCCATAATCAAATGGATTGTGATCTTCTCATATCTATGTATGCATTATGCCTTAGAAGTTTTCCTGTCTTCTCACAATGCTTAGTTTTCCAAATTCAAGTTTAACAAATAGTAATTTAACCTCTCTTTTTTTTTATTAGGGGGGGGGGGTAATTTCTTTTTGGAAGGGGGTAATTAAAAAAAAAAAAAACAGATTATTTCAATCCATATTGTTCCTAAGGGCCTTGAGGCTTGAGGCTATCTTTCTGGGAGCTTCAATGGGTTTCTGCCCATGATTTTTAAGCCCACCAGACTTTGAGCTCTTTGTCAGCAACTTCCCTGGCCCACTCACTTTGTCTCTCTTCCTGGCCATATAAAAGAAAAAAATTACTGCACACATTTTCATTGAGAGAAAAGATCCTGATCCAAATTGATCCAAACCTATCCACTACATAAGCAGGCCGCCAGAAAAGAAAAAGAAACCAAATGCACAAGTAGGCCTACAAATTCGCTAGAGTATTATTTATATAGGAATAATTCGTGGGCTTCTTATCCATTTGGTCTAGTGGCGGTTTATGCCATTCTTTTTCTTTTTGTTTGTGCTTTTTTGATTTATAAAATGAAGGTTGAATTATTGATTTTGGTATCTGATTATAGGGTAAAGTTTAATTTGGTCCATTAATTATTAATTGTGTTAATTTAGTTCATCATCTATTAATTATGCTTGGTCACTTGGGCATTTGGTTCAGTGATAATCCCCCTCTCCAAAAAGCTCCACTCTTTTATGAGGGCGTGGGTTTGATTTCCGAAATCTCCAAAATATATGTATGTGTGAGTTTAGATTAAAATTTCTATTATATATAAATAAATAAAAAATTATGCTTGAAATTTTTTTATTTATTTTATTTTAAGACTAACACCAACAAATTGATTATATTATTGAGTAGGCAAAATCCTATAGGCCGGTTTATTGATAGAGTCTCCTGATGATCATATTGGCAAATGACTTCATATCTCGTAGCTATAACGCATTTATGCCCAATCATATGGAAATTCCCCGATTGCACTTGTTAACACTTCTAAGTCCTAACATCAATGATTTCTATTATGGATGTGTATTAATGGAGAAGATATCTCATGTATTCGATATATGTATCTTCCATTTCATAGCTTGTGAATCTCACATGATTATAAGGTCTACACATTATTAGAGGGGATGCATAAAATAATTATTTGTACTAAATACTAATGGGAGAATATGGTGGAGCAATTACCTTGTCATTCATCCTTATTACACACTGAGTCAACTAGTAGTTTGAGTACTCATTGGTTACCATAGAGATAATTAAAGAAAAAAGAAACATAGACTTTAACACAAATTTTGTTTAAGGTAAACAATGATTTTGGTCACTGAATCTTATTTAGAATTTAATCTTGTTTCTAAATATACGCTTTTTTTTTTTTCCATAAATTTGTCTCACAAATCGAATGATTTAACTTGTCGTTAACTTTGATAAAATTCATAATTAAGATTCAAAGAGCTAGTTTGTAGGAGGTATGATTTGTAGGATCTCAATAGTTAACTTTGATGGCAAGTGAAGATAAGAATAACATCAAACAATTTTCAAAATTCGTAGAAATGAAATTTATTCGATTGATAGTTTAGGGACACAAACTGAACACATGTAATTCTGGGATTTAAATAATAATATAGCTTTATTTATTTATTCAAAACTTTAACCAACTAATATTGTTTTATACTTTTATCTTCCTCCGTGGAAAACTAAGGACCACCTCCGTCCACTGCAAAGAAAGAATTTAGTATTAGAACTTTGAAAGCAACAACTGCGTGCAAGCCAAAATCATTGCTGATTTAAACCATAGTTTTTAGGTTGAAGATTGGTGTGGACCACCTTTTCAGGTTTTTAGCGTATTGAAAATGTTGAGGAAATTGAGAATGGTCAGAAAAAAATGTGTAAAACAAATTTCTTTAAGGTGATAATTCATAATTGCCTCAACTCAAAAGAATTTAGTACGTGTTCTAGAATCACATGTTTTGTAAGTTCTCTTAATAATTACTTTTTTTTTTTTTTTGATAAAAAGTTCTTTAATTACTTTATTCGTTGTTGTTTATGTTACTTTATAAAAAAAATAAAAAAATAAAAATTTCAATTTCCGACAAGCCTTCAAACACAAACTTACTTCCATATCACAATCTATAAAACAAACTTTTAACCGAAAACCCAACTTAAACCCGAGTTTTATATTTGACAAGTTGCTCCAGTGGAAAATTGAGGACCACCTCAAGGTGAATGGTGACAAGGCAAAGCATGCATGGCCATTTAAAAAGTGTGTATCAAAGTGGATCGGTGTGCATTTGTCCAAATAGAGCTTTGTCACTATCATGAATTGTTTTACAGTGCTAATGTAAACATAATGGGGACTGGTAAGGGGCTAATGGCTTTTTTCTTTTTTTTTTAAGTAATGAGCTGGCTCATCAATAAGTGTCCAACCGCAATTGTCCTTGATCTTACGAATGCAAATTAAAAACTTATAACACAGATCTCCACCAAGCAAAATGCCAAAAAAACTTCAAGCAAAGTGAGCGAAAAGAATACATCAGTAAGAAATTGGGAAGGGCCGACAACAAAAATCAGTCTTGGATATCATAGAAAAATGTAATACAAATCTATGCTCCTCTAATGACTATTAAAATGTTAGGCATATCCACCATTAATATCAATGTTCACAAATCCCACCTGCTTCACTACTATTCTTATTAGTAATCTGAAGACATCAAAAGATCACTTCGTTGTTAGAAATAGGGGCCAAGGGGGTTATATCTTGGGGAAGCTACCTTTTGTTGATTTGAGTCTCTTTTATGGTCTGTTTGGATGGGATGAATTTGGGCTCATGGATTTGGCTTTGAGGGTCCAAATCCAAATTCTTTGTTTGGATGACTTAAAACCATTAGGATTTGGATTTGGACCAAATCCATCTAGGATTTTAAAGGCCCAAATCCATGGATTTCAAATGACTTCTTAAGGTAGGGATTTCACAAATCTTCCCATTGGATGCCAACATTTAAAATAACTAAAATATCATTGGAACCTCTAAAATACATCTAAAGGCTCTAAAATGACCAAAATACCCCCAAAATGCCAAATGACAATAAAAACCTTCTAAATGATTGAAATAACCCGGAAACCTTCAAAATTACTAAAATACCCACAAAATTACAAAAATGATAAAAACAATACTCATGGAATCATCAAAGCGACTCAAATACCCCTAAAATGACCAAAATAACATTGATACCCTAAAATGACTGAAATAAACTCAAAAATTCAAAAATAGCCAAAATAATCCCCAAAATACACTCA
The DNA here is from genome assembly GCA_907173295.1 of Fagus sylvatica. Taxonomy (NCBI): domain Eukaryota; kingdom Viridiplantae; phylum Streptophyta; class Magnoliopsida; order Fagales; family Fagaceae; genus Fagus; species Fagus sylvatica. The sequence continues at coordinate 30,976,944 of OU015769.1, forward strand.
AAACACCTAAAATAACCAAAATACACATGGAACCATTAAAATGATAAAAATAACCCCGAAAACTCCAAAATAACCAAAATAACCCTGAAAAACACCATAATGACCAAAATAATACCGAACTCCTAAAATGACCAAAATAACCCCGAAAACTCTAATATGACCAATATAACCCCCAAAAACACCATAATGACCAAAATAACTTTGAAAACTCCAAAATGACAAAAATAACTCTGAAAATTCCAAAATAACCAAAATAACATCGAACTCTTAAAATGACCAAGATAACCCTGAAAACTTTAATATGACCAAATTAACCCCAAAAAACACAATAATAACCAAAATACACTCAAAACTCCTAAAACGACCAAAATATCAGTGAACCACCAAAATAATCCCGAAAACTCTAATGTGACCAAAATAACTCTGGAAACACCATAATGACCAACATGCACACAAAACTCCTAAGATGATAAAAATAATCCGAAAAACTCCAAAATGAACAAAATAACCCCGAAACACAATAATGACCAAAATAACACCGAATCTATAAAAATGGCCAAAATAACCCCCAAAACTAAAATATGACCAAAACAACCCCGTAAACACCATAATGACCAAAATAACTCCGAAAACTCCAAAATGCCTAAAATAACATCAAATCCCTATAATGAACAAAATAACCCAAAAAACTCAAATATGACCAAATTAACCCCAAAAACACCATAATTTCCAAAATACGCTCGAAACCCCTAAAATGACCAAATAACTCCCGAAAACTGCAAAAATGATCACGGAAACACCATAAGTTTAGGGGGTATTTTGGTGTTTTAGAGGTTTTAATATTATTTTGATGATTTTAGGGGTATTTTGGTCATCTTGGTGTTTGTGGAGTATTTTGGTCATTTTTACGTTTCGGGGTTGTTTTAGGGATTTTAGTGATTTTAGGGGTATTTTGGTCATTTTAGAGATTTCAGAGAATTTTTTTTATTTTTTATTTTAGAGGTTTTGGGGTTATTTTAGTCATTTTATGTATTTTGGTTAATTTATAGGTTTCAAAATTCTAAATTTCAAATCCTCCTTTTCATAAATGGATCCAAACAAGAAATTTTAAAATCAATGGATTTGGAATCAAGGCATTTCAAATCTATTGATTTAAAATCCAAATCCAAATCCAAGTATCCAAACGCAACCTTAGAATATTCATAATGAACTCAATAATTTTTCAAAGCAAAAAAAGTACATTTTTTTTAGATACCTACCTTTTTTTTAAAAAAAAAATATATACTCCAATAAACTATCTACTCCATTTAAATATTAATTTGTTTTCATTCATTTTTTTTTATTATTATAGGAAGAGAGAGAAAAAGTGGGATGTTGTTGGAGGAAATTAAAAAAAGAAAAAAAAGAAAGATAAATTATTTAGCAAAGCTACAGTACCTTAACACAATTGTTGAGATAATGTAGCTTTGCAATAGTTTGTTGAGTGAGATGAGCTTGTTGGAGGCCAAAAAAGGTGAGTTAATTAAGGACAATAGTTTGTGTTAGAGATATATTGGGCATTAGAGAAACATAGTCCAGCTAGAATTATTTTTGCATCTATTACGAGTAATGGGCCTACACTTGGTTTGGGTCTCATGACCCAATATATCTCTAACAGAATGATTAAAATGAAGGGAATAAAAAGAAAATCAGAGTTGAATCTTACAGATCATTGTAGGTCATACACACCTACCTTTATTAAGATACGAAAATTTTCTTCGATGTAGTAAATATGCACCATTTGAATATATTAGCTGAGGAATACATATATAGGCCTCTAGCCTCGAATATATGTAGTGTTGATTTATACAAATTCTTTCTGGACATAAAATTTTCGAAGCTAAAGCGTGAGTTGGAGGCAAAAAGATACTTTTCATTTTTTCCATTTTATGATTCAGATTAAATATTATTATTTAACAGTGTATCTAAACTATAAAATAGACTAATGGAGAGAATTATATTCATGAGTTGGATCTTATGGACCATTGATTTGTGATGCACTTGTAGATTCTTATACTAATTTGCTCCCATGATGTTTTACACTACCTAATTTCTTTAAGCAACATAATAACCATATAATTTACTCACATGACAATCGATTTAAAAAATCATGAGGAATCTAAGTTAATATCTTCTCAAATCCTTACTTAATGTTCATTTGAGATAGTTTAACTTTAATGACTTATTTGATTCAAAAGATAAACTAAGTAAAAGTCCAATTGTATGGAGAAAAAAAGGTGAGATTTAAAAAAAGAAAAAGAAAAAGAAAAAGAAGAAGCTAAAATAGAAACTTAAACATATGATCCCTGTCTTAGAAGGAGTTGCTTTACAGCTTTTTATATCCTCTACCCAGTGGAGCATTGTGTGAATTATTGGGGAAATCTTATTGTATCTTAAAATTGATTTATTAAGTTTTAGTTGGAAAACCTGTGATGTTGTAAGGCATGCATTACCGTCCATTTGACCTGTGATTGTAATGTATCCTCTATAGGAGTTTCCAATTGAAATGGTGTATGTTCTCATTTTAAAGGCAACAAAGTTGCTACTTTTCCTTTTCAGTAAGACTCACTACCATCCAATATATCTTCCCTTATATCTATTTCCAAACACAACACAGCCAAATTTGTCTATTCCTTTTGCTGCCAACTATTAATGGAAGTTACACCTTTGACTGATCGAGTCAACAAGCAAAACAATTACCACAACCAACCATACATGGAACCTTATGCTTGGAGTTGTAGTTCAAACACTATAACTTTTGGTTTGAACCAGGAGTTTATGGTGAATTCTGAAATGATAAGAAATGGGTCTGCTTCATCTTTGCCTTTGGTTTTGGACACTGAGAGAAGTCAGCTTGTGGAGGCTCGGTTGAAGTCGGACCGTAAAGGGACGGTGGCTGAGAGAACTGTTGCTGCTTTGAGGAGTCACTGTGAGGCAGAGAGGCGGCGGAGAGCCAGGATTAATTCGCATCTCGATACGCTTCGGAGCTTAGTACCGGGTGCCATGAAGGTTAATTATTTAAATATTCTTCATCTTATTCTTATTGCTTCCTCAACTTTCAATTTGTATATGATAATGCTGCTTTAGTGTAACTTAATTAGGGATTCTAATTTTTATAAGAATTGGATACTTCATTTGAAAAATGTTTGGTATATGTGCTGTTTGGTATATTTTTTTTGGTTGGTAAATGTTTATAGTGATTGTTAATTGTGCTTCTAGGGTTCTAGCTTGAACTTAGTACTATAAGGTTTTTTGCTATTCTTGCATATTTAAGATTTTGGGCTATAATTTAATTTCAATTTGAGGGGATGTGAATTCGTTACATTTGAATCACGTGTGTGGTTATGGTTGTGGTTCTTCAATTAAAAGATGGAATTAAGCTATAGTTTGGTTTTGGAAGTGCTTGATTGCCTGTGGATGTTTCCAGATTGCTATTAGCTTTTTTCCTTCTTGTTAGAATCTTGCAGTGTGTGCATGGCATCATGATACAATGGCTATTTAACATTGGTATAGTAGCTTTAGCATTATGTACTGATAGTAACATTAACCTGTCTGATATTTCTTGCTTTTATGAATTATGAGACTCAGCTGTTGATGCCAATGAATGCCACTGTAATTGACAATCTAAACTCACAGATGGACAAAGCGTCATTGCTTGCTGAAGTAGTCAGCCATTTGAAGGAACTAAAGAGGAGTGCTGCAGAAGCTAGTGATGGTTTTTTCATTCCAATGGATTTTGATGAAGTAATAGTTGAACGAGAGGATGGATTTGAAGGAGCCCCTTATTCAATTAGAGCCTCTTTATGCTGTGATTTTAAACCTGGACTTCTGTCTGATTTGAAACAAGCACTCAATGGTCTCCATCTGATAATAATGAGGGCAGAGATTGCAACCTTGGGAGGCAGAATGAAGAATGTTTTGGTCATGACGAGTCGCAAAGAAGGGAAAGTTAACCATTCTGAAGTCCGCCAAGCCCTTAGATCTGTCCTGGATAAATTTTCTGGTTCACAGGAATTCTTATTGGGAACCACTTTTTCTAATAAGAGGCAAAGGATTTCTATATTTAATTGTTCGAACTTCATCTTCATTAGAAGATTTCTGGTGAGTATATGATTTGTTAATGATGGTTTACATCTCTTGTTAAGTCAATTTTATGTCTATATGCATTGGCATACGGGTGGTCCTACAGACTACAGTGAGTGATTGTGTTATCTCGTTTGCTGTATAAATGACTCATGATTATTTATATACCAATGTCTAGTGCTGCCTGTATTCTAGAGGGGCTAAATATGACGAAATTGTTGTAACTAAAGTCATTGATTTTTAAGCTTGATGCAATTTATATTGGAAAGTTTTATTACTGATGTCAATGACAGAATTAGAACGTAACCAATGGAAGTTGTTTTCTGTTTTCAATAAGTTTGCTTTCACTGCATTTTCTTTAATGCAATCTAGCTAGGTACTGATTGCTTAGTATTTGGAAAAGCGAAAGATACCATTATTATCTTTAATCATAGTGACTTCTACCTATGCTGTGGTCCTTATGGTAAATGCCTAAAACATTGTCTTCCAATCCTTTATCTCTATTAGGACATCTAATGTGTACTATTCTTTGTTGTTCTCAAGAGGATGATGACCCCAAGGACCATTGGAAAGGGATAATAGCAAGAGGTCTGAAATTAAGAATAAAAAAGTTGGCAATGATCCAGGTAAGCGTATGCACATGCATAAGTTGGTTGTGGAAAAGATGTGTGGGAAAACTTTTAGTTTACTGATAATCTACTAGGCAATCAATCAATTGAGGTTATCTTAGAAAAATCAATCATGGTCAAAGATAGATCTTGAAGTGTCCGTTTTAGATTTGGCCTATGCTTGTTCTTAAATGGTTACACCTTGCCTAATTAAATCAAAGCAGAATTCTTAGACAAAGACGACTTAATTGTAACTCAGTAGTGCTAAAGTGAGATGTGTTGGCAGGTTGGAAGAACGATTTTGTTAGAATTATGGTCAAATGATTAAATTTATCATATCTTAATAACTTAAACTTTTGGAACAATTGATAATTTCTTTACTCTATTTCCATGTTAGAATTATGATTATATATATATATATATATATATTAATTATGATTATATTCAAAAGGAGTGAATGTGAGGAGGGTTAGTAGAAATATAGAACAAGGAAAAGAGAACTTTTGGGACGATGGTACTCTTCTGGAGAGAGAGAAGCCAAACAAATGAGAGCAAAAAGGCACCCAGAAGTGTAGCAGTAGCACACAAGTTACATGGAGATATGATTAAGTAAGTTGAGCGATCAAGCATCCATTTATCAAGGAATTTTCAAAATTTATTTGTCAATTATCAAACGCTATTGATTGAAAATTGAAAAAATTTCAAATGAAAGATAGATGTCTCTCAGGCCCTAACAACAAATATCCTACAGATGGGGCCAGTTTCCAGTCTCTATTCTTATCAGTAAAAACAATGAGGATTTTTCATCATGGAAAGTAGTACTCTAGGATTGAGTGAACTTTTTTAACCTACATACCAGTAGTCAAAATTCTTTTTAGTTGCTTTCCAAATCAGATATTATATGAAGTCGCACAGGTGAATAAAAATCAATAAATGTACGGAGATAGATGTTGGGAGACAAGAAAAGACGGTTGATTCCCCCTTAGTGTACATGTGTTGTATTGTTCGGAAGACAAGTTCTAAATGTTCTCTCCTGGGCAGGCAGAAGTACTCTGATGAAATCCGTAGCCCAGGCTCTACCTACATATACAATGTCAACTTTTGAGCTATCGAGTAAGATTTGTGATAATCTAGATGCTCCAATGTGTAGGTTTTGGTGGAATCCAAAGAAACAAGAAGGGATGTACTTGGCTTGGAAGGCACGGAACCATCTATACCAACCAAAAGAGAATGGGGGACTCGGATTTAGACATACAAAAGATTTTAACAAAGCTTTGATTGGCAAGCTAGCCTGGATGGTGGCAACAAAGAGTGACAGCCTTTGTATGAGAATGTTACGGAGTAAATACAAGGTTAGGGAGAATTGGTTGAGAAGAGATGATGCTAAGAATGGCTCACGGAAAGCAATTGAGAAAGCTAAACATCTGCTGGTGAAGGGAGCATGTTACGTGGTGGGAGATGGTAAGTCCATAGATGTGTGGCGAGACTCTTGGATTCCATGGGTTGAGGGTTTCAAGCCTAAACCCAAGGATGACACAGTGAATTGTAATCCTTTGATGGTGGGTAACTTCAGGGCCGGTCCTGAGGTTTGGGTTGCCCAAGCCCCTCCCAATTTTGGTTGCTCACTTATTATCAAATATTAAAAAAAAAAAAAAATTAATGAAAAATCAAGGTTACATTAATTGTGTTTTTAGCTTGAATTACATAAAAAAGGAAGAGGAGGATATTTTTGCACCACTTTTTGTTATTTCCGCGGAAATAACACCACCCAAAAAGAAATATGTAATGAAATACAATGAATTTTGTTATTTTCGCACTAATGATGTGAAAATAACAAAAAGTGGTGTGGAAATAACACCACCCAAAGAGAAATATGTAATGAAATACAATGAATCATCAAATTTTTTTTTTTTTAAATGGTCTCCATTGAATTTTGTTTTAGTATTTAGTTTTATGAAATTTTGGTTTTAACTTTCAAATAAAGTTTTGTTTCAATGTAATTTTTACACCTACATCATTGTATCTATACTAAGAAAAAAAGTACTTCATTTTTCCCTGTTTCAAAGATTTTAAAAACCCAAAGCCACCCAGCCTAGCACAAATAACATTTGTGCAAAACAAACAATGAAATGTCAAAATTTAAAAAAAGAAAACAAAATGGCCTTTTTTAACTTTATGTGTGACCTCGTGTAGGGTGCCAATGGGTGACAGCCCATTTAGAAAAAGATTTAGACTACTTTTTTTATTCATTCATTCAAAAAAAAAAAAAAAAATAGTAGTACACGTGTGTGAACTTGACAACCCATCTCAGTGTTATTCTCAAATCTCTCAACAATAGCAAGATCTTCTTGCAGCTGTTCCGCAAAAGCTCATCAAGATTCAAGACCCATTGGACTGCCACCCATTTAGAGTTGCTTTCCGTTGGCAAAAGGAGAAGGTGAGGGTGAGTTGAAGCTTGGAGCTCCCTTGTTCTTTGGCCACATGCACATCAAAATGCCACCAACTACAGTACAGAAGCTATAATTTTTTTTTTTTTCTCTCTCTGGTTGCCCCCGGTGAGGGGCAGAGGGGGGTTGCCCAAGCCCCAGGTCTTGCTGGGCTTACCTTACCCTGGGGCCGGCCCTGGGTAACTTAATCTCTTCTGAATCTTATGGATGGAGAAATGACTAAATGAGCTCCTGTCAGATTTATTTGATACAGAATCAGTGGCAGCAATTAAAAAAGTCAGAATTCCCCTAACACCCTCCATTGACAAGTTGATTTGGGTGAATGACCCAAAAGTGCTTTTTCAACAATCTGCATACAGGATTAGCCAAGAACATCGAACCTCGACTTTTATAGACCCTTTTTGGCAAATGCTGTGGAAATAAATGCTACACGAGAGAAGCAAGATGTTGGTGTGGAGGATTGGGACTGATATCCTACCAACTAAGTCTAGGTTGGCATCTAGACTAGGCCCCTTAGAGACAAGCTGCCCTCTGTGTCAGGAGGAAGATGAAACAAGCCTCGAAATTTCTTCAAATGTCCAATCTCTAAAGCTATTTGGTTTTGGGTGCCAGTGGGGAATAAAGGTTGATCTAATTGAGGTTCATAACCTTGCTGACATTTGTTAAACCACTCGTAGTCGTAGAACCACCTGTGGAGGACATCTCAGAAGTCAAAGATCAGAGATCATTGCAAATTGCTCTCACTTTGGAAGCCATTTGGCAACTGCGGAACCAAGTTGTACATGTTGGGGTGCAGATTCAGTTATTACCGGTGATCAAAATGCTGGAACATAGGTACTTAGAATTTTTGCAACTCAACTATGGCGAAAAAGTAGAGAAAGCTGCAGAACTGTGTGTTTGGCATAGTCCCTCTCCTGGATATGTCAAATGTAATTTGGATGAAGCAATTACAAAGGATAATGCTTGGATTGCAGTCATAGCCCGTAATGATAAGGGTAACATCCTGCCAGGGTTAGGTAACTTAATCTATCAAAAAAATTAATGGAGAGATTAGCTTGTTACGTAACTACATGTATGGTTTTATTAATTCATTTAAGAATTATTTTATATGAAAATATTATAATAATATAAAAAAACTATTTTATTTTCTCTTTTATACAGGTTATTATTATTAACTAAATGAAGGGTGTTTGCCGTGAGAAAGAAAAAAAATGGAAAAACTTAAAATAAAAACACGTGAGTACATGAGATGATGTGATAGAACAGTAGTAAAGTGGATCATGTATATATAATTTATATAGTTTAACTTTTAAGTCCAATAGTTATATATATAATAATAATTTTTTTTTTTAATTTTTTGCATTTTTTAGGAGTCATGACATTTTTGGGGTTGACTGAGTTATTGGTAAGCACATTTTAAAATTGAGTGTGGGCAACTGGTCATTGTGTAGCTTTGCCCATGTTTATGTCATTGAGAGCCACAATCTCTAAAGTATTAATATGAGGATATAGAATAAGTTAAGATTTTATTTTATCTAATAGTAGCATGCATGTTGATATATCATTTATAATTTTAAATGATTTAGATATATTTTTAGATTTACAATATTTAAATCACTATAAAATAAATAAGGAAGGCTTCAAATGAATCTGTTGTGATTGCAAGAGTAAAACTAAAGGAGTGAGTATTCAACATATTATCTTGCTTATTAAGAAAGATCAACGGGTAAAGAAGTCTTTTAACGAATTATGAAGGAAAAAAAAATCATTAATGCTTATGTATTGATTGCAAATTTTAAATAATGTGACAGTAGATTAATTTTTCGATTTGTAATATTTTATATTTAAGATACCAAGAAATGGATGAGGAGATGTTCTAGATGACCATGATATTGCTAGTGGAAAAAGGGGTGGGTATTCAAAAATATTCAACATATTAACTTGTTTGTCTTTAAGAGAACCCTGAAAAAAAAAAAAAAAAAAAAAAAAAAAAAAAAAAATCATGTGTTGGTTACAAAATTCCCAAGGAATTGATGACTCTGTCTCTCAGTGGCTTAGAAATTCATTAATAACTAGGCTAATTTTGTTTCTATAATAAAATTATGCCCCATCATTGTTAAACTCTCTTAAAAATCTCCATATTCGTTTTGTATTGAGAGTCTGTCCTATGAAAGCACATCACTATATTTCCTGCTTTCTATCTAAAGTCTTGACATTTTATCGTGATAGTATGAGTTCTCAAGTGAAATAGAGGTAAAATCAGTTGACATTGAGTACTTGTCTGATCTGAGAGACTTAGTGCCGTTTGGAATCGCTTTTGGGAAATTGGGAGGGAAAAAATGTCTTGCGGAATGACCAAAAAGTGTAAGAAGACTAATGGGCCTAACTCGCTCTCAAAGAAATCTTGAAAGAGAAATAGCTTATAAACTACACAATCCAAAGAAACCTGGATGATATGGGACTCTTGATGCACCACAACCCACTGCCTTGTTAAACTCACCCCTACACTTCTCCAATTTACAGCTCCTTCGCCTTTCAAGATATAGACATCGAAACAAGACAATTCTTTTGTTTTGGGATGGCTTAAAAATAAAAATAATCTTACTTATTTCTTAGATATAAATTTTTAAAGTCTCTTTTTTTAAGGTTCAGTTTAGTCCACCTCGATTTATTTTTATTTCATCAAAATAACCACATAAGATATACCAAACCGCTAAAAAAAAAAAAAAAACAAGCAAGCATGAAGTTTACAACAAACATTAATTACTATAGACCAATGTCAATTGTGAAGAGGACAAAACAGAAACCAGAAGACCTTTCCCTAAATTGCTTAACAGCTTTCTAGCTTCTGGTTCTGTAAGATCTATACCACAGAATAAGAAAAGAAAGAAATCTGTACCCAAGGATGAACCCCAGCATCACACCTAAATTACTCCACTTCTGTGACTCTTTCAAACCTTGCTGCATCAGAAAACTGTCACCATACAGAAAGCATTGTCCTTGTAAACTCTCCAAACATCTTTTCTTTCCCCTTTCACCCCCATACTCATTTATCATAAAACACTCAAATGGGTACTTAAACAAACTCAAATAATGCATGAAAATCCAATACCAGGGTATGTCCTCCCTCGATATGAAATATCCAGAAAAGAGGAAAAAGGACCCCATAAGCCCTGCTATTAAAGCTGTCCCCATGATGAAATCTGGCACTAGTGCACTAAAACATAGAACAAATGAATTTGACATTAATAAAACCATCCAAACCACCAGTGAGAAGTAGAGAAAACCATCAATTTCCCTCCTCAATCCAACTAGCCAGTAAACTGGGGTGGTGTAGAGAAGAGCCACAGTTAAGAGGAAAGGAAGGAACACAAGAGTATTTGCTATAATATAAGAAGAGATTCGATAAGCTCCTCTCAGGGTTTCTCTCATTAAAATCCTTCTCTCTTGCAAGTATATTGGTAAGCCTTCAGTTGTGGAAGACAGCAAGAAAGTGAGGGTGAAGGCAAAAAATCCAACATGAGTTTTTAGCTTAAATCTCCTTGGATCATTAGTTGTCTCTGTAAATATAGTCCCAAGCACAAATCCAGCAAGTACTGCTTGTATCATTCTTGCAACAAAGAGCTGTTTTGTTCTGAAAATGTTGTTGGAGAATCTCTGACCCAGTATTAAAACCTCCCTGAATTGAGAATTACAGTAACATATTTTATGTTCTTCAACATAGCCTTGGTTAGGATTTCTTCTTAAATGCTCATATTCTTCTTCAAGATTTTCAACTTCGCTTTCTACAATATCCATGACAAGGGTTTCTGACACTTCAATGGCAAACTCAAGCACATTAACATGCAGAGGAACAGAGTGACCTGAAATTCTAAGTTGCTGCTCCAAGACATGCAGGGATCCATGGTGAAGAACAATTCCTTTTGATAACAACAGAATTTGATCAAAAAGCTCAAGAATCCGGAAACCGGGTTGATGAATGGTTAACACAATTGTTTTACCTTGTGCTGTAGCCATTGACTTGAGCAACAAGGTAACATGAAGAGCTGAGGTTGAATCCAATCCTGATGTTGGTTCATCAAGCAGAAGCACAGCTGGATCATGCACTAAATCAACACCAATTGAAACTCTACGCTTTTCACCACCCGAAATGCCACACCTTGATTCACCACCAATTCTTACATTGGCAACATGCTCTAGTCCAAGCTCCTTGAGTAGCTCTGTCACTCTGGCTGTCGCCATTTCGAACCCGCCTTGCAATCTGAGACGAGCACTATACAAGAGCGTTTCTCTAACAGTAAGAAATGGGAAAAGAGCTTCATCTTGAGTAACATAACCAGATATTCTCCGAAAGTATCTAGCTTTCATTGTCTGCTCATTTACCAGAACATGACCCAATACTCTACTCAGTGGGATCATTCCGGCCAGTATTTCTAACAATGTTGTCTTTCCTGCCCCACTTGGACCAGCAATGGCCATGACCTCCCCTGGTTTCGCTTCACAATTCACATTTTTCAAAATGTAAGTTTTTTTGTGTGCCTTCCCCAAACAAACCCAATTGATTTCATCAAATTGGTGACATAATTTATAAGAAAGCCTCTTGGTCTTGATACTATATTGAGGTTTCTGGTTATTGGAATCATACCATGCATTTGTTGGTAATTCCATTGAGAAAGATAGGGAGAGGGAGAGGGAGAGGGAGAGGGAAGAACTAGCTAGAAGATGAAGATGAGCTAAGTCTAACACATTAAAGTGACACTTCTTTTTACACGCCAGTCTCTGATATGATATTTATGTCAATGCAAATGGTAAACAGCATAGAAGCCTCGATTGGTACAAATGTATACAACCTCATTCATTCATCTAAATAGAGTGGGGAATGTGTCAACCTTCCGAGCTCAATTGGCAGTCGGTGCATTACATAGGAGTTTTGCGTGGGCTTTAACAGTTTCAAAAATCTCAAAAGGGGCACATGAATGCTTTTTTAGACTGTGTTTGACTCGGCGTGGGGTTAGCTTTTTTGCTTGCCTCACCCATGTGACTAATAACTTTGCAGTTATTTCTTCCATCTCAGCAGCCGTTAAAATGTGTTTTGGGAAAACCAAGGAACGAGGATAAGATTGGGGCTTTTGGAGTTATCTTAGGGAGGGAATCATAAACTTACCGGAAACAATTTTTTTAAATAGCTTTTAATATTTTTAAAAACAAAATTAGCAAATCATAATAAATTAATTGTAAAACACAAAATTCATGGGATCTTGTCAATTTAATTATACACTAAATTGATGGAAAATAAAAACTAGGGAGGTGAAAGTGCTTATTATGAAAATTTAAAGGGAAAAACTGCTACGTTTTAAATTAAAAGCCGGACTTTGCAATTGCCCTTTAATCAAGGGGTGGAAATGAAATTTGTCCAAATATTATATAAAAGCATAAAGGGTGTATAATCACAATATTCATAATATTTATGTACTGCAAAAAGAAAAACTTCATTAGCTTTTGAGCATACTCAGGCCCCTTTTCTATAAATTTTCTATTATTCATGGAAAAAAAAAGTCTAAAGACTTGATTTTGGGCCAAAGTTGCTAAAAATTACATTTTTTTTTTTGTTTTGGGCCAAACATGACTCTTGTAATATTTATTTGAAATATAGACTCATTCAAAATCGTCTTTGTGAAAGACACTTTCTGACCAAATTTTGATCATAAGTTGTCTTTAGAAAAGACGATTTTGAGAAATATAAAAATTTTGGTAAAAAAGTGTCTTTCAGAAAGACGATTTTCACGTTTAAAAGTGTCTTTCACAAAGACAATTTTGAATGAGCCTATATTTCAAATAAACATCACAAGAGTCATGTTTGGCCCAAAAAAAAAGAAAGTATTTTTTAGCAAGTTTAGCCCTTGATTTTGATATGTTTATGTTATATTTGCATCTGCATAAGAACCAAATAAACAATTACTTAAGGAATCACAAAAATATATAAAACCTTATATAACATCAGAGCCTAAATTTGTTTAAAAATAAACATGAAGATCCATAAATATCTTGGATCCAAGAGGATTCATATATTTATAAAATAGTGGCTGTGAACAATACAAAAAACTAACCATTCTTCTAAATGTCAAAAACTTCCATAAAATATATCATTAGTTCTTCTTACAATTTATTCAAACTACATAAAGAAATATAATCTATCACAATTCAACCATCCTAAAATCCATCAAGATTTTTCCAAAATATATAGTATTTATATGGTTATTGTCGAGCCTTTGGAATGGGAGCTTCTTGATTAGGAGCTTGGTTGTACTTGTAAATTTCTGTACATATAACACAATTAATTAGCAGGAAACATTAAATTGATGTACACAATGCTTTAAAGAAAACTAATAAGCAGAAACTTGGTAGTAAACAATTACATGTTGAAGAGCACCAGTACCTTCTAAGCAATATGAATCTACAACAACACACAACACGCATGATACCTTTCTTTTGGACTGAAATTTTCAGTCTTAAAAGCGTATAGAAGATTGGAGACTCACATCTATTAGATTACAAAGAGAACTTCCTTCCCACATAATAATAAAAAAAATAAAAAGATTACTCACACTATGATAGGGCACTTTATTCAATCTAGGTACACTGAATGACATTACAAACGAACATCCCAAAATTCCAAATTCCAAATTTTTTATTTTTTTTGGTTAACACTAATATGACCTTCCTTAATTCTAACTGACTTTATTACCTAGATATATACGTAACTAAGCCAATGCCTCAATCAATTTATATCATATAACATAATCAAACATTTTTTCTTTATTTGATTTCCCCTTTTTAAGAGCACAACCAAATTTATACTAAGCAAAGCAACCCCGTATATATATTAACATTCAAGGATCAAACTCATATTCTTCTTCATAATCCATCAATTTCCAAGAACCATCCGCTTCATCATGATCCATTAATGCTTTTGCTCAAAATAATTAGGAAAAAATATTACAAATAAATTTTGTTGCACTCTAGATTCATCAGTAATTTTGATAAAATTTCCCACAAAATCAACAAAAAGAAACCTAATTGGATATATTAAAGATCAAAATATGGATAAAAGTAACAAATAGATACCAACCTCTTGATTCTGAACCATATTCCAAAGTACATAATTTGACCTCAAATCTTCAAACTATATTCTAACCACCACCACCTTAAATCTCCACAACCACAATCAAAATCAACAGCCAAATGGGGTCTTCCAAATCAGAACCCAAGAATTATAATTCCCAATAATAAAAAAGGCTACAAAATGTAGAAATATTACCAAAGAGAGAGAGGAGTGCTTAGCGGGTACAATATCATGGTAGAAAATTATATAACAAATTATGGAATAGGGCATATAGTCTTGCAGTGGTCGGTCACTAGCCAAATGGGTTTCTAAGAGGAGTAACTCCTCATATTCCTATCAATCAAATGGATTTTTATATACAGGAAATGAACCCAATGCAATATATTTGTCCATCGTATTTTTATCCATCCAATTCAATAAAATTTAACCCACACATTTCATCAACCATGTGGAGTTCACTTTAAAGAACAGGTAAATAATACAATGGCATGGCAATGAGGGAGATAATAGTATCATAATCATGGATTATCAAAAAGAAAAAAAAAAAAAAAAAAATAGTATCATATTCATGAAAAACAAAAAGAGTGGCACACCTCAAGAATTCATATTTCCTTAAGATTTGTGAGTAAGGTGGGAAAAAGGGGGAAAACAAACAAACAAACAAAATATAAAATTGGAACCTCACCAGCAAGTACCTCTAACATTGTTCATCGATTGCTTTCGCCTCTAATTTAATCACTAAAGGACCTGGCCCTTAATTATTTTCGCAGAGGAAAACTCAAAAACTCAAAAAACTAAAACAATTGCAAAGAGAGAGAGAGAGATGAACCTTAGTTGAGAATGATATCCAAAATATTTGTCCCAACTTTTAATCTCCGATGTTTGATTGGTGAGGAATTTTTCGCAATAAAAAATAAAAAATAAAAACAAAATCAGAAAAACTACAACTATCTTGGAAATTCTTTGATATGCACACGATGGATCTTTAACAAAGTTTATATAGCAATCATTAACCAATAATCATAGTACTGAATAAAGAAATCAAGGAGAGTGAGAGAGAGAGATCGTCAATGAATGGTGAGAGGAGAGAGTGACTTCAGATATCTATTTAAAAACAATCAATATGAACACTTTAATTCCATTGGTGGGAACTGAGAGAGAGAGAGAGAGAGAGAGAGAGAGAGAGAGAGAGAGAGAGAGAGAGAGAGAGAGAGAGAGAGAGAGAGAGAGAGAGAGAGAGAGAGAGAGAGAGAGAGAGAGAGTCGGGAAGCATGAAAAACAAAAACGAATCTATTATTATTATTATTATTTATTTTTAACGTTAAACTACCAAACGACATTGTTTTGGGAGTCTGTAGGTGTATAATGGCAGGGAGGGAGAGAATTACAATTACAGATGAAAGGTAGAGAGAGCGAGAATACAACCTTGGCTAAGGCATGGACTAGCTGATTTACATCTCTTGTGACCCAATTAAAAACACAAACAAAATTTTTTAAAGCTAAATCTAAAGAATGAGCAGTTAAAGAACAGATCTTCCAAAAATTAAAATCAATGGGGCATGAAAGTGCGTCAACACAGATTTTAGCATCCCTCTCAACAATGATGTTCTCAAATCCTTCCTCCACAGTGAGTTCGAGTGCCCAATTAATGGCAGCTGTCTCAAGTCTCAACCATTGTAGGGTCAATATGGTCGGCCTGATTAGCTCAATACACAAAAAGGAACTATCCAAACTCTTCAATGTGGTTGGCTTGATTAACCCAATACACTAAAAAGGAACCATCCAAACTCTTGAGCCCATCAACACCAACATCCTCCTAAAGGTGACCAATCATAAAGCAATTCAACCCGTGCCTTTATTCACCTTAATAGGCCTAGAAAATAATTAATAAAACTGATTTTTTTTTTTTTTTAAATGCCAAAGAGAGAAATAAAAGGATTCATAATTGACCATGATATCTTTTTTAAACTAAAATAATTTTTTTTAAAAATTTATTCTTAATCTAATTTGTATTAAGAGAGGTTGAACCCACACACTCTTAGAGGGATGAATCAATTGGTTGGAGGAGGACCATTGAATCAAATTTTCAATAGATAATTAACCATAATTTCATATTTAATAAATACATAGTAAATAAAAACATCATAAACAAATTGTCACATATTAAAAATTTGATTAGTGCTACAAGACTTTTCACATACAAATATATAATTTCATACCAAAGATTTGATTGCTCAAATCCACATTGAATCAAAATTTGCAAAAAAAATAAAATAAAATCAAAAGAGATAATATCAACAAACTTTAAAGAGGTTTCTGAACAGAGAAGTTGCAACGTTAATTCAATTTGAGCCAGTTTATTAAAAAAATCCACGTGGTGTGATATGATAGGTGGAGTTGAGATTATGAGATGAAGGCAGGACGAGATGGAGATAAGCTTTAGCCATGATCCGTTAAATTACCGTTAGTCCGTTACCTCCCTCCCTCCTGTGTGACTGTGTGTCTTTCTTTCTCAGTTGTGCAATGGCATTGTGTGCACCTAATCACAAGTTGTCTCTTATCTCAGCCGAAAGCCATGCAAGAACAAGAAGACGAAGAAGTAGTAGAGGCTCTGGGATTGTGGCAATGGCGTCGTCGTATGACGTGGACGTAGTTAGCAGGGAAGGTGGCAAAATCACATTCACTGGCTACGAGGAGGGACAGTTAGAACAGCCCAAATGGGTTGGTGAGACCCCTCTCTCTCGTCTCGTTGGAGCACTCATTTCCTTCAAGCCTCTCTACTCTCTGCTGAAGCTTGGTGCCAGACGAGTCCTCATCAGGTCTTTCTCTAATTCTCTCATACTTATTTTGTTGGGTTTTGGATAATATATATGATTATGGGATGTGGATGAAGCAGTACAGCTGAGAAGAAGAACATTCCATGGAGAGAAATGACAGAGGAGATTCTGGAATCAGATGTATATAAGGAGTTGGACACCATTCAGAACCCTTCAATTGTTTACCCTCATTGTAATTCTCTTTTTCTTTTATTGCCTCTCGCTGTTTCTAATTTTTTCTTTGAGTAGAGGAAAAGGAAGGAACATATTCAATAAATTTAATTCCCAGGCTCATGGAAATTCTACGATTTTGTTCTAGGAAAAATGATACTTTTATTATTTATTTATTTGCTTATGTGATTTTTTGCAAATTCTTTTATGCTAAAATTGGGGTCAGGTATATAAATTCATGGCTTTATGAAGGAGCTATCACTTGCTAGTCATCTTTATTCTAGTTCAGCCAGTTAATTATGAAATTCAAAATATATCTAAGGTGACCGCTTATTGTACAGATTATCTGAATCCATTCCATGCATATGATGAGGGAAACCTTTCATGGCTGGTAAATTTTTTAACTTTATTCTGAGCTTGTTTATATTTGTACTTATCTTTTTGACAATTGGATAATGTTCACTTGTGTGTATGTATGTAAAAGGATTACTTCCGTTTCTGCTTAAGTATTCGGTTTAGTGGACCCAAGTTGGTACCTGATGAGTTCAATCTAATGATTTAGTCTCTTTCATCTTGCAAAAGACAGTTTCATCTACCTAAGATGGAAACTTCTACAAAGAAGCCTTGTCTATTTTTGTACTTCAATGCACTTACACACATCTCACACCTGCCTTGAAGGTTTCAAGAATACTCAGTTGAATCTTTTGACTTATGTCCAAGAGGATGAAGATACGTTGACAGAGTCAGAGTGTGCTTGCATAGAGTGCATTGTTATTGTAGTAACAAATGAGGAATCATAAAATTACTATATAGCTATAAAAATATTGGTTAAATGATTAAATTCACGATTTCCTAATAGTTTAAACTTTTGGGACAATAGATAATTTATCATGGTATCAGAGCTACTAGTGAGATAGAGACAGAGTTTCTCAAAAATTCTTTAATAGGCTAATAGCTTTATAGTAATTACAAGGACAGGAGACTGATGAAATGAACCAAGGAAAAGGAAAAAGATATAATCAGATATATAATAATATATACTTATGTTGATCCTCAATTTTTCAGAGTTTTATGGGTTCAACTTGACCAAATGTTTGTATATGGTCAAATATATGATCCTTATATAGTTATATATGTAATGTAAAAAAGCTTCGATATGCTTTCAAGGGACAAATGAGGTATATTTTAGCTTTGGTGTCTCCTGCTTTTAGAGTGAATCACATACAGTATTTCTGTTTAACAAGGGTGAGATTTTCCAGTGGATTACATGTTTTACTTTCTTTGTTTCATATAGTACTTTTTCAAAGGTTTGTTTTGAGATTCAAAATTATTGTTCCCACATGAACGAAACTTATTTGTGACAATATGTACCTGATCTTATTGTCTATTACACTGAGCCCCTCTTGCTGGTAATATATTTTTTATAATGGAAAGTATGTAAATGAAGTTGTATAATGAGCTATTGTCAGTTTGAAAAATAAGATATTACAAATACAGGATAATCCTTAAAAACATTGCGTATAATGTCAGGCTGCGGCAGAAGCAGAGGCTGCAACCTTGTCAATGGCGAGACGAGCAATACCTGATGCTTCTTCCTTAGATGAAGCTAATGAAATACTACGCGGAAATTGGCTTCAAGTGATTGAGCAACATCATCTGCAGTACTCTGGAAATTCCATGATCAGGGACATCTTAGATATTGGATGCTCAGTAGGTGTCAGCACAGGATATCTTGCTGACAAGTTTCCATCAGCTAAAGTTACTGTGAGTACCAATTTCAATCTGGATGAAACCTATCATATAGTGGTGGAAATGATATTTTATGGAACTATAATATTTAAGTTTGTAATAATTTATGTCACTATTGAGCTTAAGTTATGTCTTGATGCATTTGCTGCAGGGTCTAGATTTGTCACCTTACTTTCTTGCTGTAGCTCAATTTAAGGAAAAGAAAAGATCACAGAGAAAGAATCCAATTATCTGGATTCATGCAAATGGGGAAGACACAGGCTTATTGTCCAACTCCTTTGACCTTGTTTCCATGGCTTTTGTGGTATGTGTCGTTGTCTACCCAGTATCTGTCTTGAGTTTCTACAAATATGCTTGGTTTGTATTGGTGAAACTTCTAGTCAAACAAGTAGAACTTAAAGCTCTCTTCACTGTTTGTGTAATTTCAAAAGTCATGTATGTCTTTTTAGATTTGAGGGAGGAATTAATGATTGCAACCAAAAAGGCTAGGTTATATTTGTTAGGAGAATCATACTGTTGAAACCCCATGTATGGTTCAGAACCATATTGAACATAGTTCTAGTGTTGTGTCAATATAACTGTTAGTCTTGTCTCTTATAATCTTAAAGGTGCTAAATTATATATCTAGAACAAAGTACAACATGTAGCTATTTTCCAATGCTTGCCCAGTGTGTTACCAATCACCTAAATTATGTCCATATGCATGTCTTTATATGAGAGAGAGAGAGTAATGGATGTGATATACATAAGTTGTAAGACCCTAACACTAGGAGATCTAAACCATAGGATTACATATTTGTTGATGGTTCATGTGAAACTGAACCTTGATGGTTGCATTTTGACCTTGGCAATTCTGTAAAATCACTCCAGGGAAGGTAGTCTTAGCTTTCTTATGATTTGCTAGTGTTGGAAAGTGATATAAAAGGTGAAGCAATTGCTTTACTTCAAGGGCTTGGGGAATCTTTATCCCTGGGATGTCCCTTATAAAGAAAAAATAAAGTGTTCCAAAAATCTGTTTGCCTTGCTTTCTGTAAAGCTCCTCAGCATGAGAAACATTTGCAGATACATGCACTTCTGACTCCCTAATTTCTATGCAGCTTCATGAATGTCCAGAAAAAGCAATAGTCGGTTTAGGGAAGGAAGCATTCCGCCTCCTTCGACCGGGAGGCACAATTGCCTTGACAGATAATTCGGTAAATTTTCATGTCATATATATTTAATTCATAATAATGTGTTCTACTGCTATAAAAGCACTCATTTTAGTTTTGCTATCTGTGCAGCCGAAGTCAAAGATCCTTCAGGTACTGTATGACCTCAATTCTTCTAATACTATTATGATTTCTGTTACAACAGTGAAGTATTGTAAATGTTTGCATGACAAACATAATTCTAAGAATATGAGGAATTTTTAGATTTCTGTCTACAATATTTACTATTAAAAAGGAAAGTAACCAAAACACAGGAGTTCACTTAATCCTTAACTGGAAGACATGACATGGAATTGTTGTTTGGAATCTAAAGAATAAAAAATGTAGAAAATTGCCAAAAATTTTCATATACTTTGGTGGCATGGATTAATAGTAAGTTCATCAATGATCTCAGGGCTATGTCTTATGGTTTTTCATCTGTTGTAGGAATTGTCTCCAGTTCTGTTCACATTGATGAAGAGCACTGAACCATTCCTAGATGAATACTACCTGAATGATCTGGAAGGAACATTGAGAGAAGCTGGATTTGTTAACATACAAACAATTCTCACAGACCCAAGACACAGGACAATGACTGCCACAGTGCCTCATTAACCACCCATCACATTTATCTCCAATTGAGAATCTATTGGCTCTAATGCACCACAATTAACTGCATAAACATAAAAGTTTTTCATCATGGAACATAATTATGCATTGAACCAACCTCTGAGTTACTTCACATGCATATGCATATAACGTGAGAGTTTTCCTTCTTTTTTGGTTGGCACCAAGATTACTTTGTATCTTTTTAATTTATATTTGTAAAATGAGAAATATACTGAAAATTCTCTCATTCTCAAGGCTACGTGTATTACATCATGAGTTTGCTTCTTGAGTTTTTTTAGCTATTCTGACTTTATATGTGTTGTAATCTTGTAAGTTGTAAGCAAATTTATTGGACTTGAACATAAATTTGGTTGAAAATCGAAATGCATTTAAAGTTTTTGTGGTGATGATCATTTTCGGACTGCTTTCAAATAGTTAATGGGCACGTGTAGCAAAGAAAATAACATTTTGATGCTTTATGAAAATAACCCATTTTCCGTTTACATCTTGAAAATAACTAATGAAAGCAATAACCAAATAACAGATGCGTTTCCCACATCATTTTTTATTTCTTTCTTCATATTTTTTAGTACAAAATTTTTTTTTTTCTGTTTTCCACAAATATATTCTAATTTCAAAACTTTCCAATTTCATATTTGGTACCAAAAAAAAAAAAGGTTTAAATCGATACCCATCTTTTTAATATCCAAGAAGAGTCTAATTATACAATATCTATGTATATATAAAATATCCCACAAGTTAGCTAACCCAACTCATCCATAATATAGACTAAATTTCTACCTCATATAGTGGATATTCCATCCAGTAATCCACACCCAACTCCCAACCATTCTGGTGGATATTCCCCTATAATTAAAACTTTCTTTTCCTTAAAAATCAAGCAAACCTTTATCAATTATTATTATTATTATTATTTTTAAAAGCCTAATATAGACTATATCAAGACCGTCCTCTTGTTAGACTTTTTTGTAATTTTCAACCAAAAAGTAATGTGATCCAACGGCTCTAAACGATTGTGGCGTAACACAGTGAGATAGGACTCCTTTCTTTTGCTGCTTCTTCGTCATTGTTCTGAGAACTGAAACCGACATTCCTTGTTCCTGTAAAACCAAAAGAATTTCACACAAAATTACAATCTACTCCCCTAAGTTCAGCTCCAGATCCCAAACCCATATCCAATTTCTCATTTCTTTGCTATCAATTTGAACCTCTCTCTCTCTCTCTCTCTCTCTCTCTCTGGATCATGGAAAAGGAGGAGGAGAAGAAATCCAAAGGTGAAGAAAGCGTGGATGTGAATGAAGAAACTGAAGCAATTGAGCTTGTTCTCTTCCAAGTCTCTGAATGTTACGTGTACATAGTGAGTCAAATCTGTGTTTCTTTTTTCTCAACTTTTGTTGTATTTCTCTTTATGGGTTTCTTTCAAATCAATAGCATTTTCATTATTAAGCATTGGATTTGATTTTGTAAGTGGGTTTCTTTCAATTCAGTAGAGTTTTTATTTTTATTTTTTATAATTCACTGGGTTTTGCTGAAACTGTGTTGTAGTTTTGTTAATGGGTTTCTTTGAAATTAAATAGCATTACTATTGAACTTTATTTTCTCTTTATTTTAATTAATTTTTTGTTGTTTTTTCGTTAATGGGGATACTTGTCAATTAATAGGATTTTTGTTTTAATTATTGTTGGGTGAAGAAGAGGTTTAAGAATGGTTACAAGAAATGCATGTCCTTGTCTTTCAGTTATGGTGGGGTTTTGGCATGAGAATAATTGGCAATGGATATGTGACATCAAGATAATATGTGTGCACACACACACTTGTTATGAATCTATTTAAGATTTTTGTGACAAAGAGTGATGAATCATTTTCTCAATTTTGGGTTTTAAGTTACATATTAAAAATCTTACGTATTTAGTTACGAGATTGCTACATCCACTAAGTTGGCACTTCCATGTAATTTAGAACAGATGACACAGAGGGACAAATATTATCTTGTGGTTGAAATCAAATTTGTGTACATAACAATTTCTCAGTTCTATAAGACACTTAAATTACTTGAATTTTCTTTTTTAAGTTTTGATATGGATATCCGACTTTGAAACTATTGTTATGTTGAGTTTATTTTTAAGTTGTTTTTGCTGTTTTGCAGATACCGCCTAGGAAAAGTGCTGCTTCCTACAGGTTTTTTCTTAACTTGTTAAAATAATTTCTAAAGGATCTTTGAAATATGGAAATTTCTACTGTTTCTGGTGCTCAATAAGAAGCCTAACTACTTTTTGTTATACTCTCCAATTCTTAAAGTTATTGAGCTATTTTTGTCTTCCTAAGACTCTATGTCGGTCAATTTGTTCATGAAATCATCTTCATTGCAACTCAAGAGATAACTGAATTTTTTTGAAAAGATTAAGGTGCCTCAAGTTAGAAGGAAAGATTCATCTTTATGAAGTTAGCTTTTTGGTCATCCCCCCCCCCCCCCCCCCCCCCCAAACACACACAGGAGCTGACTATTTTAAAAAAGAAAAGTAGGGAAGATTCATCATTATCTGGAACTATTCTTTTACATTAGTTTCTAGAATCTGAGAACATTAGCAATTTTTACTGCTGAAAATTCATTTTACCAAAATTGGAGATCAATGTTTATGTCTCTGATGTTCACTTCAGAGCTGATGAGTGGGATGTCAACAAATGGGCATGGGAGGGCATGTTGAAAGTTATTAGTAAGGGAGAAGAATGCATTATCAGACTTGAAGATAAGACCACAGGTAAGATCATCTTTAAGTTGCTAAAGGAGCAACTATACTTCAGCAATAACTATTATTTTGTTCAACAATAATCTAATATATCTGAAATAGGTGAACTATATGCTCGGGCTTTTTTGAGAAATGGCGAGCCACATCCAGTGGAAACTGTAATTGATAGCAGCAGGTTGATTCTTTTTTTCACTGAAGTTAAAGGTCATCTTTGTTGGACTATAAGTGTTGGACAGTGTGGTTACATTGTTTAAATGTTAATATTATTATTTAGCAACTGAAGGATTTCTAAATAATAATTCTTTCTCTGGCAGATATTTTGTTCTTCGCATAGAAGAGAACATTGGTGAGCTACTATGCCTCCTCTTGTTTCATTTATTCTTTTATTGAATGGTTATTCTATTTGCCTACAAAAACTGAAATGATTGTTTAAATTGCCATTTTCCATCCATAACTGAATTTCAAGTTAGATACTTATTTATTTAAAAAAAAAAACTGAATTTCAAGCTAGAATTCCCCCCCTCCTTATACCACATGACGCAGGAAAAACCAAAACTGACACAACACTATAATTTGAAGAACATAAAAATAAAATAACCTAGAAATCAGCAGCTGGAATCGACACTAGACCATTGAGAAACTTTCAACAGAAAATCTATTAATCAAGCAAACTGTCAACTTGTCTCCATTGGAGGATGATCGCGTACTTTTGTAGACTACTAGGACTTAACCCTAATTCTAATTGACTTAGGAAAACTCAATTATCAAATTTTAAAAATGCCCTTGACTCTAGGAAATTAAATAAAAAAAAAAAATGAATAACCTAATTAACTAATAATACCTAAAATAAAATCCAATTGGCCAATAGCAAAAAAAATACAATTGACTCCTAAAATTAAGCAAAAAAAAATTATATAAAAAAAATTTCTTGGTGCTTCCTGCATCATCTTTTCTTTTCTGGACTAATATCCTGTTAAGTCATAGATTTATGAAATCAATCACATATCTTTGTGGTTAACATACTTAGAGAGCACTACTTAAAACCTTTTAAGTGCTAGAAATGTGCTTCCAGTATTAAATTGAGTTCATTATTAGCCAATATGTGTTGCTTTATTTGCTTTTCACAACTGTTAACTCTGCCTTTTAGAAATTATGATCTTTTCTATGATTTTCTTTTTGATAAGTACAATAAAAAGGAGTGCCCTCAAATATACAGGAAGTATACAAGAGAACCTTAAAAAATTATGATTGAAAATTTAACAAATCAAGAAAATCCAGAAAAGAAGATGGCAGACTTCCCAAAGCTGTCATCGGTTCATACGAGGATTGTACAAATAAAGATTTTAACTTGTCCACTGAAATCTCCTTTCGGTTGAAAGTTCAAGTAATTCATTCAGGCCAGATAGTCCACATAAACTAATGGGGACAGCACTCGATATCAGAAAACATTTTTGGTAACCATACACCCCTTTCCAATGAAGAAGCACTTCAACTGTTCAACAACCTTTTTTTGGAATCACCTATGAACCCCAAAGAAAGAAAAGAGAAAAACAAAAAGTTAATACATGCTGGTTGCAACTAGACAATGTAATCACAAGCCACCAATTGTCTCACCACTATATTTTACACATGCAATACCAATCTAATATAATAATGTTCCTTTTAATCAAATTATCCACTATTAAAATCTTTCCCAAAGCGGCTATCCGAACCAAAAAAAAACCCATCTTTGGTACCTTAGCACCCCAAGTACTCTTCCAAGGGAAGAATAGGCATTAGGCCCTCTCAAAACCTCATAACCCGAGATAAAGTCACGAACTAGTTAGCAAGAGACAGCTTCAGGGGGTTCGGGGGGATGTGCCCCCTGAAACTGAGTTGATTGAATAAATATGAGTTGTAGCTCCTTGGATGCACGAGCCTACTATAAAAGGACTTAACATCAAATATACCGACCTTGATACCCATTTGAAAAATGATTGACCCCTATTTTTATGCTATATGTGCCTTTGCTCTCAGCTCCCTTCTATTTCCATGATCTTTTTAAGTATGCTCCTCATTCATCTGGAAGTCATGCAGGTGGTCGTCTAAGGCATGCTTTCATTGGCTTAGGATTTCGAGAAAGAACAGAAGCTTATGATTTTCAGGCAGCCCTGCATGACCACATGAAGTATATTCCTATCTACTATATGCTTTTTTTACCATTTTATCCTATGCCTTTTATCTTCAAACCTTAAAGGTTTGAACTGCTGGTTTCCTAATACATGCTGTCTTAGAAGATCAATGTCAATAAGTAAAACTAATTCATCCTAAATTGTCTTGAAGATATCTGAACAAAAAGAAAACTGCAGAAGAGATGGAACAACATTACCAGCAAACTTCTGCAGATTACAGTTTAAAAGACGGGGAGACACTTGTGCTTCAAATAAAGAATGTAAGCGTCATTTTCATTTGACTGTTATGTTGAATAACTAATGTCAAATTTTTCATTATTTTGATTAAATTTTGGTGTCAACAGAAAAGTGGTTGCAGTGTGAAGTCCAAATTTTTTGACCAGAGTCTGAACATTCCCTCAGAGGAAAAGGGTAACTGGAAAGAGTCCATAATTCCTATCAAACCGCCACCACCTCCCCCTGCACCACTTTCGCCTGCCGCTAATGTTCAGAAGTCTCCAAAAAAGGGGCCACCAAATTTCAATCTTGAGGGAACTTCCAAAGATGAGGCCCCAGAGTCAACAAAAGTAGAGGCTAAAGAGCTAAATTCTCCTGAAAATCACAGCCTACAGGATATAGCAGATGATGATTTTGGGGATTTTCAAGCAGCTGGGTGACATGGTCTTATGATACTGATATGTTTTATACTCATGCTCAAATTCTTCCTTGGTTTAAGTGGGGTTTGTGATGGTTTAGGTATTTGCACTTCCAAATTTCCTTTGATCTGGTAAATATCTGGTAAATACTACAGAATCTGGAGTTAGAATAGAGACTTAAACAGTAAACTTTGCTGATGCGAGTCATTTTATTTGTTTCTCACAAGACCCAGTATATGGGGAATACAAACTACAAAGTACAAACCGCCTTCCCTTTTCGTTTACTTTAAAATTATCCTAATTTTGAAGTAGACAAAATGAGTGGATGAAGCTCATAAGAGGAAGCTTGAAATTCACTTTAAAAGGAGTTTTCTTGTTCTCTCATTGTCGTTGTTTCTGTGCCCTTTACGGTTCTTACTCTATCTTCCACTTGATTTGTTTTAATGTTTCTCTAAAATCAATTCAAGACAAAAAGAAGCACAAGTTATAGAATACAAATTAATATTGTTTTCCAGGGCTACTAGGATAAATTGATCAGAAGAAGCTAATGGTAGCCTTATTAAGCAGATACGTTGTATAAAAGATTCCCATGACAAACAAATTTGCTCAAAATACCATTTGTATTGGGCAGTGGGCACGACTCCATTGTACAATATCTAGAACTATGGTTGCCTCAGGTTGTTTTCCCACAAATTATTATTCTTAGAAAATTATATTTTGAACCCTATATATAGTTTAGGTGTGTAACAATTAAATCCTATACTTTCAAATGTAATGAATTAATCCTTAAAAAAAAAATTAACAAATTAAACCATATAATTTTAAATATAACGAATTAAACCATAAGGGCATGTTTGGTACATTGTAATAGGTCCTGTAATCTATATCTATATATATATATATTAAAGCAGAAGACGTTGCCATCTATCTGCCATTTGGCATGTATGGCAACGTCTTCTGCATGACACGTGGTAGCTTAGTTGGATAAATGCTGCCACGTATTTGCCATTTATCTATAATAAATGAAAAAAAAAAAAAAAAAAAGTAATGCCCTTAAATGTGCAATATTAAATGTGAACTATTAATTCCACTAATTTCCTATATTCATACTTCAAAAATTATGTGGTTTCACCAAGGGAAAAAATAAAATAAAATAAAATAACTTATAAATAATGAAGCTTTAATAGTGTATATTATTGCTCCTTAATTGTCACGAGTTAATATGTGTCAATATCTATCTATATAATATATATGGCAATTAATTATTTGAAACATAAAAAATGTCCCTTCAAATTTCTTCTTCATATATATATATATATATATATATATATATATATATATATATATATATATATATATATATATATATATATATATATATATATATATATATTAATTTTGAATTTCTCAATTTGCAAATCAGTTTTCCAAATCATTCATATTCCATGACTTTGAAATTGCCAAAAATGTCAAATGACCTTATATATTTTTTTTAACCCATTTATTTTAATCCTTAAACACAATAGTTATAATATGTTGTTTCAAATATGCATTTAAATTACAACTTGGACATTTGGCCCAGTGGTCATTTTTCTCCCCAAAAAGTCTCACCCTTCTGTGAGGGTGTGAGTTCAATTCCCGAGATCCACAAATCGTTTAGAATATAATTTTACGACGTATGTATATTTTACATTCAAAATATTTTTGCTTGGTTAAGTTGTAATCCTTTATTTTATGCAACCAAAAATGCCTTTTTTTTTTTTTTTTTTTTACAATTTCTGATACTATCTAATTGCATATAAAATTTAGTTTGACTTGATCTTTTTATTTTTATACAATTGGATATGCTAAATTGCGTGGTAAGTATATGTTTAATATATATTTTGGGGGGAAGTGTTAAGCATAAATTATATTTCATCACTCATATTGGAATTGATGAGGCAACATTCAAATTATCTTAGATTTAGGATATCAATGAACTATCATTTAGAGATAACCAAAAAAGGCAATTGTAAATTTGTTTTAGAGATAGAGGAATAACATCTTAACATTTTTGTTCTCTGTGTTAAATTTTCCTAAGATACGTATTAGACTTAAGATGACATTGTCATTTTTATCTTCGTCGACCAATTTGTTATAGGATAGACTTCTAAGGTCACAAATATTGTTTCTAGATCTGTGATTATTAATAAGCAAGAAATTATCCAAAAAAAAAAGAGAAACAAAAAAAGTCAAAAAATGTATAGATGGGATAAATATGTGACAAATTGAAATAAGGAACCTCTGAATATTTGGAATACCTGTATGTAACAATTAAGGTTCACCAAAGTGATTAAAATTCATAAAAGATGTGAAGTGAGTTGTTTTTTTCTTTTTCTAAGTGAATGTAACCCCGAGATATAAACCCCCATTGAAAGGAATTGATGCAACTAGGCTAAAAAGTTATTGGTAGTTATCTTTATAGCCTTAGTTTAATACATTTGATGAAATATAAGAAAAATCATTTCTATTTTTAAGCGCAAAAAAAAAAAAATTTATTTACATTTTCTATTATACGCTTTTCTTTTCTTTCTTATTTTTTTTCCTTTTCATTATTGTTATTATTTCTTCCCTCTTCTTGGTTAAGTTGCTTTGTTAGGAATATATTTATAGAAAAACAATAAAAAAGAGCCGCGCATTGCGCGGGTTATAGTCTAGTGTAATAGTTATTCTTAAGGAATAACTATTCGGTTGTTTGGTTACGCTTTCATTACAGGGAATAGCTATTCCTTAAAAAAATAGACGTAATAGCTATTCCTTAGATCACGTAATAGCTAAAAAAAAATTAAAAAATTCGAAAAACCATAGTTAACTACAACTTTTTTAAAAAATTCTCTCTCTCTCTCTCTCTCTCTCTCTCTCTCTATATATATATATATATATATATATATATATATATATATATATATTTCAAGTTTCCATTTTTTTTTTAATTGCCTTCCTCTTTCTCTCTCTACACACAAGTCTTCATTTATTTTTTAAAAAAAATCGCCTCTCTCTCTCTCTCTCTCTCTCTCTCCCCACACACACATATATTATATACATATTTATATAACATTCAAAATCCAAATCTCCAAAATGTTTTAAAATTGTTAATACTAGTATAATAAACAATATTCGAATATTAATCATGTTTTAGTAAAATAAAGAATACATATTCAGGGTTCTATTCATATGTTGTCACCAAAAAGATAAATGGTAATAGTTATTACATTACAATTTCTTTTATTCCTTGTAATACTGATTCCTATTACAGTGTAATAACCATTACAGCGTGCCCTAAGGTTTCAAAAAGTAACAAATCAAACCATTGTTTTACTTAAATGACTCGAGGTTTTAATTTTCGAAGTCTTAAGGTTTAATTTTTTATTTTTAAAACTATAGAGTTTAATTTATTACACCTCCTAAAACTATAGGTTTTAAAATGTGAGGAAGGATTATTATTAGTTTTTATCTAATAGTTGGGGAGGAAGGATTTGAACCCTAGTTTTTTTTGTTTTTTGTTTTTAAAAAAAGAGATCCATAATATGAGTTTTTTCAAAAGGCTTGTGGCTATTATTATTATTATTGTTAGTAAGATGCTTGGAGAAAAGGAAAAACAATATCATAAAATGGCAAATACCATTGAGAAGATGACGTGATGTGAGATTCATGTGCATATAAATGCAAATGCTTTTGTGCTTTCATGGAGTATAAGACATGTCTTGAAAAGAATATATTTTCGTGTATACATATATATACATTATACACACACTGTTTTAATTGTTAAAATATGTTTTAATTTTTTATTGAAAAATGACTTCATCAACTAATTTCTTCACCTGCATAAAGCTGTGTTGGGAAACTAATTAGCCAAAGGGATTGGACGATTTGTACAACTGTATTATCCGAGTTTCTTGCTTCAAAGCTAAAACAGCATCCTACATTTCCTACTTTATTGCTTACTTCAAGATTTTATTAAGATTTTGTGTTTACAAATTCCTTTCTAACATCATAAAGAATTGAAAATCTAACTCAAACCCACAAATATCCTAAAATCTAATCCTCACCCTTGAATGGATACAAGACCATAGGTTTTATTTATGGATCATGATTGAATTGGTTTCCAATTTGGGTTATAAAGCCTTACATTATACCTTTATCTTAAGAATTTATTAATAAATAAGAATTTCAAATTTTATCACATATTTAATAACATAAATACATGTTAAAACAATAATAATAAGTGTTTGTTTAAATATTAATCATTTGAATTTTTTTTAAATGAACTGACCAAAAGAAAATAGGAAAAAAAGGAAATCCAAAAAACCAAAAAAAAAAAAATAATGATGAGAATTTAGACCCCAAGAAAGAAAAAAAGGGTCATTGACATAAATAAACAAGACAGTGAGGGTCCCACTCACCTGAAAAGTGAAAACGAATTAGAAAAGGCCCACCAGTATATTTTGGTCCCTTTAATTAATCCTTATTTCTCTATCTTAATTTTGTGAAAAGGACACGTGTCAAACTAAGGGGGCTTCAAGAAGCCCAAGTGAACTGCGTCTATACGTTTTCTCTCTCTCATAGTATTTGTGTTATTTATTTTTATATATATATATTTTTTGGTCCTATAAAAACTGAAGTGAATTGGGTTTTATGCAAAATCTCTGACCCCTCAGGTTTTTGGCTTGGTGGCCTGGCTTTTCGCCATATCTATTCTCTCACAACACGTAAGTTTTGAAGCTTCAATTTCCAGCTTAATCAATAAATATGAAAAGGGTTTCTATTTTATGATCATATGTTTCCTTTGTTTCATTCAATTTTTAATCTTGCATATTCTGTATGATATAATCCTGTTACTGTAATTTTCGTGTGCCTTACTTTTTTTTTTTTAGTTCTTCTTGTTGTGTTTGTTTTGACCATCATGTCTAAACATAGCTGAAGATGAGATAATAAAGTATGTTGCTTTTGTTATGGTTCTGGGTAATTAGTCTTATTTTTATTGGTGAAGAAATTTTGGAATATGGGGTTGAAGTAGTTGACCTATTGGATTGTATGTCTTAAATTACTTGAAGGGTTTAATCGGAAGTTTTGTTTTTCAGATGGGTCTTCCTAGGGAATGATCAGTGTTGGTTTCATCTACTATTTTACTATGGTTGGTTGTATTTTTCCTGGAAAAATATATCCTGTAGCAAGTAATTATTATTATTTTTTTTCTTTTTTAAATTTTAATTTGTTTTGAATGAATGCTGGTTTTGTTTCAAGAGTAATAATGATCAGACATCGACAGTCATCTCGCATGGTGACCCTTTTCATGTATCTGGCTATCTGCAAAAAAAAAATGAATATGTCAAAAGGTTCAGTATTCTTGGGGCTTTGCAAATTTGCAGCAAGCCTAAAGTTTTGAACTTGCAATCTTTAAGGAATTTATGAGGCATCCTGATTATAACTGATGCCATGATACCTCATCATTTTGGTTGATTGTTTATGCAAGTGATCCTTGCAAATAGTTATTAGCATCAACTTTTGGCAGTCACGTTGTTACTCTGACCGTTTAATAATTATTTTATTTTATTTTGTGAAAGAAACTATCAATCAGCTTATTTGAACTTAGATTGAAACTTGGCCTGTCTAGTGGAAATGCAATGTTAGTCCATTTAATAGTGTGATATTGAGAGCCAAGAGGTCAAGATTAATATTTGTTGCCATTTTTTCGTCATCAAGTGACTTGTCAGGGATTGTATATATATTATCAGTGGATAGTGCTATCAGAAAACATTATTATAAGGATTGATGTTACCAGTTAGCTTGAATACAATTAGCTATCCCTTCATGCATGTTAGTGTTACATTCATACAACTTGTGGGTAAATTTATACCCATACGAGCTCAAACTGTTACCTTGAGCTTTATATCTCACTGATCTGTTTTCACTTAGAGAATTACTGTTTTGTTTAAATTTTTGGGAATTATTGCGAAATTTCAACTTCTGTGTGTCATCTGTGCATTATGAACAGCATTTGAACTGAAGTATGTAGTTTACACGCTGAAAATTTTGTTGATTCTTCTGAACATAGCAATCCTAGTTAATTGTATTGCCTTTTCTGGATTAGCTGATATTTGAACACAATTGATTCTGTTTCAGTAACCATTGTGAATATTTTCTATGCAATGTGATTTTTTTTTTTTTTTTTCAATCTGAAGTCGCATACTTTTTCTTTGCAACTGGAAATCTGGTGGACCTGTTAATGTTTTTTTTGGCTAGATTCTTACAATTGTTCTGCTGGCTGTCTACTATATGTTAGCTGAGTCTGTCTGAAAATGATTGCTACAGCCTACATGTATCAATGCTTTCCTGAAGCTCTCAATTTTTATTCTTTCCTTTTTTGTTATACTCTTCAGACTTTGAATTAGGTTTAGACAATTCACTTTCAGGATAAGATCTTTTATTTTTTATTTTTCGGTTAAATGGTAATCACATTTTTCTGTAGCTAGAATATCATAGTTCACTGAGCAGTACATAAGGAATTCATTTCTTTTTAGCTTCAACTATGTTTCATCTAATTTCCTGCTGTACGTCTTGTAGTAAGAGCTGAAGGAATTCTAACCTTTTCATTACCACACTAGTGGAAGAAGTCCAAACACCTGTTCCAACAAAGTTTATGTATGATCACTATGGATGTAAAAGGTATAAACTGGGTGGGGCACATATATCAAAAGTTTGAAGCTATGTGCTTGGAGGTGGAAGAAATAATGTACCAGGTATGTCTTTTTGGTTAATTTAGCGTTTAGCTGTCCCCAACATTTTGAGTTCCAAATCTGACTCTAAGAACTAGCACAGCATATCAGCAGCAGTAGTCCCTTACTCCTTCTATGGCTGCTGCTGTATAAGTACTGCTACTACTTCCAGACCTATCCTTTCTACTTTGACCATAATTGCCTTGATCTTCTTTTGTTTCTATTCTTTAGTATTGGTTTGTCATGAGAGTTGATCTGTGATCATCTGTATGAGACCCCTTGTATCCATTTATCATGGATATGTTTGATGTGGCTGTCTTCATCTGAACTGGTGGGCTTGTTAGTTTTATTCCTCACTGAACATTTAAGTTATTATTATCTTTATTGTTCTGGAACAGGACACGGTCCAATATGTTGAGGATCAGGTTCAGAATGTTGGGGCAAGCGTTAAAAAGTTCTATTCAGATGTCATTCAGGATTTGGTTCCCCCATCCTCTGAGGATCCTGTGAAAATGCCAGCCTCTGACTTATCTGTGGAACGCTATTCTGACGTTGGGATCTATAGAAGGCGAAAAGTAGGTATCAAAAAAGATCCTCTGAGGGTTGATGTTGGGAAACAAGCTGATGATTCAAAAGTAATTGCTGGAATGAATAAAAACGTGGGCCGTGCACAATCTCGTCGTGGTGTTCGTGATGTAGATAATTTGTTCCCACCATCTTCTGGGGATTCTGTGAAAGGAACTTGCTCCGAGTCACGTTCCGGACAATATAGTGATGGGAATATCTATAACAACTCAAACCTGGGTATCCAAGAAATTCCAGAAAATAACAAACTGCCACCGACTGAAATGTCAGGGGCAATTGTACCTATAAATGATATGGGCAGATCATCATCATTCTGTGAACTCTTGAATCGAAATCAGGGGGCATCATGTGACCAGAGAGTTACAGCTTCAGCCCCAGCTTTGGTTGAAGTTGGAAGGTTTGACTCCATAGCAGAAAGTTGTAACGGGGTTGAAAATGCAAGTGAGCATATTAATGATGTCTCAATGGATAGTGCATCATCTGATATGACTATTTTGGTTGACTCTGTTGGAAATGAAGGAACAGTGAGACCTCCATCCTCTGATGGCCTCTCAGCAGAGTCAAATGGTGACAATTTCCTTGGTCATATTATTGGCTATTGTTTTTCTTCACCTTTTCTGGTTGGTCTCTTTTGACTTATGGTTTTGCAGCTGCAGACATTTGTACAAACAATGGGGTGAATTCTCTTTTGGGTTCCTCACTGGATTCAGAAGTACAGTACATTGAAGTTGCTGATAAGGAGGTTTTTATGTCTCATCCAGGTATTATTACATCTCATTTGGATGCTTTATATGAACCTTTTTCTCCTAGTTATCGAGATAAGGAGGAAGAATTTTTTTATGTTGTTGAAAATAGATGAATGAGGCATCTCGATCTGTTCCATATTGCTTGTTTTCTCATTTTGCAAATTTGGCAGGAAGATCAGATGACTGGAGTTTGGATGAACTCGAGAGTAGTAATTTTTCTGAACGGGGAGTGGAGACCACTCAACAAGTTGCTAAGACAAAGCTTGAAGAAACCTGTATTCTTGTGAATGGAGATGAACTTCATTTTGTTCCTCACAAGGAAGGCAAACGCAGGCCATACAAGGTACTCTCTCTCTAATTGTGTGTGTGTGTGTGTGTGTGTGTGTGTGTGTGTGTGTGTGTGTGTGTGTATTTGTTTCTAATTACACATTCCTTTTCAGAAAAAGATTCAGGAAGCCTTTTCTTCAAGAATGAGGTCAGCAAGGAAGCAGGAGTATAAGCAGCTGGCAGTTATGCATGGGTATGATGGAAAAATCAGTGAGGCATCCGCAGAGAGTTCTAAGCCAACTCTTCCTCTGGTGAACAGAAAGAAAACTGCAACTAATGATTTCAATGAAACTGAGTGGGAGCTTCTCTAGATAAAAGTATGTAACTTTGTAAATAATTAGTCAACTTCACTGCTTATGCAGCCTCCCCTTGCAGACAAAGGTGATTAAGGTGCTGTGCTGGTCATTGACTGTGGCAGCCAAAATTCTACCTCTTATATAAATTGTCTGAAGTGGGTAAAATGATTATATAAACAGGGAAAAAGTACCACGCTTTCTAGTGATGAAATTTATGAATAAATTATAATTACTAAGTCCCCCATGTATATGGTTAAAAGCATGTTTATTTAGTATTACTTTACAAATGTGATGTGCAAATATTTACTGCTTGTGGCTTGTGCTCGGCATTGTTAATAAATGCTCCTTTTTTATTTAAAGAATCAGTTCAATATTGACCTATATCATCTGTTGGTCAAGCTACTTTTTGATATTTGGATTTTTTATGTGTTCCCTTGGTTAGGGGGTGGAAGGTTCTAAAAACTGGGTGTGGGAATCAATGTTGTATATTCCATTTCGGCACCCGTTTCGGTTTGGCCATTGGAACGGAATATTTCGGTACCGGTCCGTTTCGGCGTTCCGTTTCGGGTTTACCGCAAATATTTATATATATATATATAAAATTAGCAACTATAGATAAATAACATCAAATAACACAAATTCTTAAGTCTTAATATCACATTGGTAAGACAAATAATATCAAATAATACAAAGTTTTAACTAATATTTTTTCAAGAAGTCTAATTAAAATCAAATTACATAACATAATATAACATAACAAGAAGTCTTAATGTCATTAAGTCTTAACATTACTACTTATCAAATTCCCCAAAATCAAAAACATCATTATCATCAACAGCATCATCAGCATCAACAGCAAAAGCATCATCAGCATCAACAGTAAAAGGATTAACACTATCAGCTGGGGTATCACAAGGAGTGTCAAAACT
Organism: Fagus sylvatica; assembly: GCA_907173295.1. Taxonomy (NCBI): domain Eukaryota; kingdom Viridiplantae; phylum Streptophyta; class Magnoliopsida; order Fagales; family Fagaceae; genus Fagus; species Fagus sylvatica. The sequence goes on from OU015769.1 coordinate 31,012,988, forward strand.
TCTACCAAGAACCCTTCTATGATTTTCCTTAACCACCCGATCATCCTCTGTAATGTCTTCATTCAGAACAATAACTTCATCATCATCTTCCACATTCATAGGAGCTATTGGTGCATCAAGATTATCCAAATTCAAGTCATCTTCATCAAGAAGCCCAGGTTCTTCAGCCACCCACTCCGCCATCAAATCAATGTTATCCAAGCTTATAGGATCAAATGTCTTTTTGGTTCTTCTAATGTTTCTACCAATGTGAAATGTGAATATCATACATTAGCAACATTTTCATGATTATTGACAAGTATATTTGCATTTGCATAAGAGTAATAATAATAATTTTACCTTTCTCGAAGCTTCAAATTATAACGAACAAAAACCACATCATTTGTTCGCTTATGCTCTAATCTATTTCTCCTTTTTGAGTGAACATCCTCAAATATGCTCCAATTTCTCTCACAACCAGTTGCACTACAACATTGACTTAGTACACGGATAGCAAATGTACGTAACTCTGGAGTTCCAAGCCCAAATTGCTCCCACCATGAAACTACAATAACAAAATCAAACAAGTATTACCCATAGATAAATTAAATAACAAATATAAAGGATAAATAGACAAATGTTAGATAAAACCTTTAATATTATACCTGGATTTAGCTTCTCACGTTGACGGATTGCTAGTGACATACCAAAGTCACCAATTGACTTTTTGTATTCATCAAGTTGTGAACTAATCTTGTCTTGAATTTCAGGATCACGAACCAATCTCATAATAGTGGATATTAACCCTCTGTGAACTTCATTTTTCTTGGTAAATGTAGGCCTAAAATAAATTGCTGGGTTTAGAAAACAACCTGCTGCATGTAAGTGACTATAAAGCTGTTTATCCCATCTAGCATTAATAACTTGAACATATGGCCCATACAAAGAAACTTTGTGCTTCATCCTCACTTTTATTTCCTCCTTTGCTCTGTCCATTGCTTCATACAAGTATCCCATAGCAGGTTTCTCATCCCCATCTACAAGACGAAGTACTCTGACTAAAGGCTCAGTAACTTTCACTATGTGATGACACTGACTCCAAAATTCATGATCTTCCAAAACAATTTTAGCTACTTCCTTCCCCACAACATTCTTAGCATAAGCAGATTCAACCCATTCATTAGAAGTAAACATTTGCCTAAGCTCTTTTTTGAATTTTATAAAGCACTGAAGACTTAAAAAGTTGGTAGCAAATCTTGTAATTGCAGGTCGACATAACTCCCTACCATTTGTATACTCTCTCCTCATCAAGTCCAAAACCCATCCATGGTTGTAAATATATTTTGTTACATGTTTTGCCTTTCTAACAGTATCATCAATAATGGGGAAATATCTCCTATCAGCAATATTCTCCAACATCAAGTCTAAGCAATGAGCTGCACAAGGAGACCAAAATAAAGCAGGATACTTCATCATCAACTTTTTTCCAGCAGCTTTGTAGCTGGAATCATTGTCAGTAATAAATTGCACAATATGTTCCACACCAATTTCTTGGACAACAGTATCAAATATACCAAACAATGTTTCAGCATCCTTTCTAAGACCTGAAGTATCAAGAGATTTCAAAAACATAGTACCTCTTGGACAATACACCAAAAAATTCATTATTGGTTGTTGCTTTTGATTTGTCCACCCATCAGACATCACTGAACAACCATATTCTTTCCAATCATTTTTAATATCTACCATAAAGTCATTTACTTCACGCACATTGTTTCTCAATAAAGGTCCTCTCAATTCTTGATAAGTAGGTCCCTTAAAACCTGGGCCAATGCTAGCTATGGCATCTATAGCAGGTTGATAATACACAGAATTAGCTGCATTAAATGATATATTAGAATCAAACCACCATTTCGACCAAGCCATTTTTGCCTTATCAACCATTGCTTTTGAAGCCAAAGAACTTTTTATAGAGGGTTGAGCCCCAGGAGTTGTTCTTGGAGCAAAATAGTTTTGAATCCCTGAACCTTTCTTTCCACTTGTAGACTGAACACTTTTTCCCTTATCACGTTTACCTACTGATTGAGAAACACTCCTTGCAACAACATCCCCACCCTCCTCCTCCTCTTCCTCATCAATATCAATTGGATCACCATATGGCCTCGCAATTTCTGCATTAATTTTCCTTTTTGTTTGTTTAGATTTATTTAAATCTTCAACCAGTTGTTTCATTTGCCATTTAACATCATCAGGTGCACTTTTACACGATTCAACTTGACCCCTAATCCCAGCAAGATGATACTTAAGTCTAGTAATACCACCCCCTTTAATCAACTTATTGCAATACAAACAAATTGTGTTATTCCTAGCCTCTGGCACTACACGGGCATGAGCCCATGCAGGATCATCTGATCTTGCAGGAGCAGAGGCAGTAGAAGACCCAAAACTATTTTCAGCCATATTAATACCTAAAGTTTATGAAATAAAATTCAATCACAATCACAATTTCACAAATTCAATCACAATCACAGTAAATTAACAAACAAACCAAAAAAATAAGAAACCAAATTTATAAATATTTATAACTCATAATATGTGGGCAGCAAAGCAGCAAAAAAAAAAAAAAAAAAGAAGGAACCCAAATCAAATACCTCAGCTGGAGTTTTGAACAAAATAAAAAAAAACCCAAATCTGAAGTTCTGAAGTCTGAACAAATCAAAGCAGCAAGACTTGAAGGCTGAAGGCTGAACAGACCGAGATCAAAGAGAGAGGCTGAAGGCTGAAGGCTGAAGGCCGAAGGCTGAAGGCCGTGGAGGCGGACTGGCGGAGATCAAAGAGCGAGGCCGGCGGAGATCAAAACAGACCGACATCAAAGAGAGGCGCTGAAGGCTGAAGGCTGAAGGTTGAAGGCCGAAGGCTGAAGGCCGTGGAGGCGGACTGGCGGAGATCAAAGAGCGAGGCCGGCGGAGATCAAAACAGAGGAGAGACCGAGAGAGGCGGACTGGTTCAGAGCTGCAAAGAATAGAATCAACAGATCAGGTTAGGTATACACAGAAAACCCAAAAATTAAACCCAAAAAGTATTCCGGCCGGATTACTCATACCGGCCGGAACAGGCCGGAACAGGCCGAAATGGGCCGAAACGGGCGAAACGGCCCGGAATATGAGCCGAGGTGGAACAGGGGGGTGACTCGTACCGGTTTGCATACCGGTACGAGATTTTCCGTCCGTTCCGGCCGGAACGGAACGGATTATACAACACTGGTGGGAATCCCATGTTGTGGATCCTTGGATGCAGTGGCGGAGTCAGAAAAATTTTTTAGGGAGGCGCAGCTAAATATAACAACATTAAAAAAATAAAAATAAAAAACTTATTATTATTATTTTTAATTCCTAAGCAAACATCAAATGGATTGAGTATTTTAGGGATTTAACATCTAAAGTTTTAACATTTGGGATAGAGAATTGAGCATTAACCTCTCAATCTTGCACATTTTTCTCTTAAAATATGCATCATCCCAATTTTTCCCTTAAAATATGCATCAATTATGAATAGTTTCCCATAAAAAAAAAAAAAAAAGAGGAGCCCATAAGGAAATTTTCTTTTAATTTATGTTATTTTTTAATAAACAAATAAGAAAATGCAAAATATTAGGGGGAGCCTCCCCCGGTCACCGCCCCTGCATGGATGGGTATTCTAGAGGGTAACAATGCATAAAGCACATTTAAAAGTTGCACCATATATAAATATTTTCTTCAGCATGTTAAAATAGTTTGTTTAATATCATACTATAGGTTCACCTTTGAAAACTAGACAACTTATTCGCTTCGTCATACATGTCCAGCCATTAGCACTGCTAAGGTCGGCTCAATCATTTTGCGGATCTAAAGCGAAAATCTCAAATTGGGGCCCTTTGACTGTTCAATGAGTGGGGGCTGAAGTATGAACCAAATTTTTTTCACAAAATTCCAAAGTAACATTCATTTTGTATTAACAAAATATCAACAAATGAAAAAAATGCAAACTAACTCTTTCTTAATAGATTGCAATGTAATTATCTAATAGAGTGAAAGTCCACATCTATTAAATTATTAAATTAAGTTAAACTATCATTTATAATTATTAAATGCAATGTCCACTATATATTACTAGCCACATAATTTATGAGTTCTAATTTATTTATTTATTTTTTCTTTTGTGTTGATTCAAGTGTATTTAACACTTTGTCTCTTTGATATAAAGATTCAAAACTAAATGACAAAACAAAATAGCATACTAATGCACATTGCACAACTCAATACCCATTGGGCCACCAAATTAAAATAGTAAACTTATAGCTAGCATCATGTTAATCACTAACCTATAATAGTACCTCAAGCCCAATAAAAATATGCACTTATCTAAAACCAGGCCTTGTGGCCTAGTGGTAATTTCTGGCGTCTTTCAAGAAAGACGTCCAGGTTCAATCCTCCAAAGTGAGGTAAAAGCTTGCTATTGTCAAAAAAAAATATGCACTTATCTAAAGAATAAAACTAACCCAAGCCCAACGAAAATCTACATCAATAAAAACATGACTAAAGGAGAAAAAAACAAACAAATAAAGGCCAAATTACATAATCATCTCTTGGAGTTTGGGTCAGTTGCAAACAGATCCCTTAGAGTTTTGATTTTGTAATATAACTACCTGGGGTTTTTAAATTGGTGAAATTGACCCCTCTAAGTACATTTTTTGTCAATTTTGCTAGTAGAAATTTGTCACGTGCATTACATGTGACCACTTTATAATAAAAAATTCATTATTATAAACCCAAGTGCAATGCATGTGACAAATTTTGTTAACAAAATTGACAAAAAAAATGTATTTAGAGGAGTCAATTTCACTAATTAAAAAATCACAGGTAGTTATATTGCAAAATTGAAACCCCAAGGAGTCAGTTTGCAAATGACTCAAACCCTAGGGGATGATTCTACAATTTAGCCACAAATAAATTGACAAGTACTATCACATGGGGGTGGGGGGCCCCTAGAAGGTGCAATAAATGTTAGTAGAAGTAGAAAAAACGTTTTTGCGTACAAAACAAAGAGAAAGAGAGAGACAGAGACAGAGAGAGATAGAGGACCACCTCAGTCACATGTATATATTTTTTTCTGTGGTAATGAGGCAGCATATTTGTTTAGATTTGATTCTTTTGTTTTTGTTTTTTTGTTATTTTTGTTTGTCATATCATTTTGGGCCTTTATTATGTGTTATGTCATGTATAATATACACATGAGTCATAAAAATTTGAGGATTTTCTCATCTATGTCATGTATAATATACATATGAGTCATAAAAATGTTGACGCTTCTCAGCTTGAAGATTGTAAATAATGCCATAGACGAGTAGTTGGATCCAAAGTCGAACAGTTGATAAAGTTTCTTTCTCTATGTCCGTTATCCCTCTTCTTCGAAATTGTAAAGGCTAGTCTTTAATTTTTGGTACATAAGGTAAATATTATACTTCAATTTGGTTCTAATGGTTCCAGCCAACCTATTCAAGTTCGGTAGTACTGGTTTAGACTTTTCCCAAACTACATTTGATCAGTTTGCATTTCTGGGTTGAGGTAATGAGTTTATGTACAGTATGAGACCCTTAACATTATGATTGCCGTTTTGGATGAGCCATCAAGTTATAAGTATCACAGTTCGATGTCGAACTATCAAGCCAGATTTGAATGGTTCAGGAAGAAAATCGCATATGAATCCCTGCATGGCCATGGTTATAAAAACCATATCGAACTGGTGGTTAAATGTCAAACGGGTGAATCGTACAAAATTCTGATTCGAAATGAAAGAAATATCGGATTTTTCCAAAAAAAAAACTGATTATACCGTGAAAAACCTGTTTTTTATTTTTTAAATGTATCAAAGCAGAAGGTTTTATTCAAACCGTCTGATTTTCTTATGTTAAGTTATTTTGATCAAATAACCACACTTTCCTTCAATTTTGTACTTTTATTTATAGGTTTGTAATCTTTTGCTTTAAAACTTGAAATAAATACTCAAAAGATAAATTCAAGTGTTATATTTGTAGTAATTTTTTTTTTTATATATATTTGAATAAATTTTCTGAACAATAATATTATAATATATATATTTTTTGTTTGACTAAGTATTATTATATTCTATTAATTTCAAAAATCTTGGGACTATATTTGCATATTTATGTTTAAATTGAATACCACATCTTTTTTTTATATTTTATTTTCGGAATTGATGTATTCTTTAATTGATTAATCCATATGTATATATTATCAATAAAATAATTATTAGTCCAACAGTTGAAGCAACCTCTATATCACTTCGTTGACCGGAATTGATGTATTCTTTAATTGATTAATCCATATGTATATATTATCAATAAAATAATTATTAGTCCAACAGTTGAAGCAACCTCTATATCACTTCGTTGACCGTTGATATTAAACTAGGGGTCAAAAGAAAAAGAAAAGAACAAAAAAAATGTAGCCATGCTGGAAAGCAGTTCAATTTGTGTGAATTGCAAACTTTTCAATTCTCTAGGAAATTTTATTTTTCTACGATGGAAAACAATTTGTTCAATCAAACAATTCAAGATCAAAGAAGCAGAAGTTAAGAACTAGAACTATCTCTGGAGTTGTCTGAGACCACAGATGCATACAGTAGCCTGTTCCATGTATCTGGCAATCCTGGCAAACACCAATGGCTGCAATCACCATAAGACATGGGTTGTCTTTGTTCCTTTGCTATCAACAGCTTCCCTTGCTTTTTTGTGTAAACTGTAGGATGTGCGTCTCTTCGATACTGAGATAGCTTAGTGATGTTCAAGTACCTCACTGCTGTGCTCATGCTGCCAATTGTTCTCTCAACAATCTCTACTATTGACTTGGGAAATATTGCTTCATAGGACTCATCCATGATGGGTTTAGTTTCATTGTAGCACCACTGCTTCTCTTTGTGTTCTGGTGATATGCTTCTAAAAAACACCTTGGTATTGTTCATGTTCACATTCTTACGAATCCAACGAGACCAAGTCTTCATGGCCATCTGAAATGCTAATTCAATCTCCATCTTCTCCACCACTTTTCTCCTATACTGAAAGAAATCCCACCTGCAAATGTCTCTCCAATTAGATATACCAACACAATCTTTTTCCCATGTTTTGTAGTGCAAGTTTATGAGCCTGTCATATAATAATTCACACAAGATTAAAAAGCTTACGCTTTGATTTTCCCCTGGTGAACCCACCAGTGACCGGTGTTAAATACCATAATATCAGCTCCACGCCAATTCCGGGCTGAGGCTGAAAGTTTGTCTAGCCTTAGAATTTTACTACCATGTTCTTGGTTTTCTTCCAATTGTATTAGAAAGGGGCTCCAGTAAAACTCCACAGAACAATTATAGTCCTGTTGCATATTATTCATGTTGTAATAAAGAGGCTTATGAATTATGATCCACACTATGAACAATTAATGATAGAAGAGACAGTATGATGAAACAGTCCTCTTACCTTTGCTCTCAGAACCTTGTACACACTACTTTTGACATCAACATAGGCTTGTGAAGAAGGAATAGAAGAGTAAAGAAGGCAAGCCAGAGATTCCCATTGGTTTCTGTTGAGTGAGTCTCCAACTATAATCACTCTCTTCCCTCTAAGTCTCTCCAACATGTCTGTACCATTAAACCTTAGAAAAAAAAAAAAAAAAAAACCTTGTAAAAAATGGATGAACTTGCATAAATTGAAGTAAAAACAAAGTTAAAGTTGGCAAGCTTTTACATTACCTGGGAATGTTACACCCCTTAGCTTCCCAACTCCATTTTTCGTATTCAAAATCCGGCCTTCCATTCCTTTGGCAACTAACTTGATCACTAAGAAATGGACACTGTGATCCTTTATATAGAGGACTTGCTGTCGGATCATAACTCCATTTTCCATCGAAGATATTGCAGCTATGTTCTTCCTCATTTGTCTCATTTTCATGTTCTTCAATATTTGTTGGCTGCAAAAACTGCATGCTTGCTGGTGGTTTCTGATCCGAATTATTGAATGATGTCGCTGATAAGGTTATGTTTTGAAGACTCGATAGTTTTTCGCTGTCATGGCCCTGATTCAGACAGAATAGCAGAATGATGCAGCTTAAGAAGCTTGCAAATGTGCACAACCTCCATTTGTCATTGATGGTGGAATTAATCTCCATGGCTATGCTGCTATCTCTCTTAATTAAGTTGAAGGCAGTGTTATAGTTTTTCTGGTTCAAAATGACTATGGGTTAGCTATAAAGGATGGATTGGTTCACTACACCATTTTACACCACTTAACGTGTGGATAACATTGTCCACAATTTGTGAACAACAATTAACTTGTTTTATTTGATAACTAAAATATGCTGAAGATTATTTTCATCCAACCACGTCAAGGGTGGTTTTCAATCTTTTTCACGTGATTGCTATTTCTATAAAAACTATTGTAAACTTGTTAATAAGTTTAGTTAAGGGTACTGATGTGATTGTAACGCTTAATAATTGTGACAAGGTATCATAATAATTGTGTCTAAAACGTGAATAATATAGCCTTCTGAATGCAATTGACTGAGAACTTTGACTATTTCAGTGGTTACTGCAGAAACTGCAGTATGTACAAGATGTTTTAGGTAAAACAATCTCTCTAGATTCCAATATTAGGTAAGTGGTAGATATAACAAAACAACTTACCATACATGGTTTCATTTTCAACTTTAAAGAATTATCAATATTTTTATTGCTTTGAAAACTGTTTTCAGCTTATATGACTAACACTTCTTCAAGAAGTTCGAACAGTGGACATTGTATCATGTACATATTAAATTAACATATGCAATGCAATTTAATTAAACACCTCAAAATTAAGAATTATAGACTATAGGAGCATTTCTACACTTATGGGTGGCAGTTGAGATTCTTGGCTCAAGGGTCTGGTTAAAATTGACCCTCTTTCAGAACCTGATGATTTGTTTTAACTTTCAGTAGAGTAGTGTATTAAGTATTAGTTGTAGGTTTCAAAAGCATGATACCTACTCTGTTTTTATTGTATTTTTTACTGGGTAAAAATATCATACAGGCTTATTATAGCTGACTCTATTATTCGTTTTATTAGTTGACTTTATTATCCTAAAATGTACCATGTTATTAGGTGAACTTTTAGCACGCTATAGGTTCAATTTTTCGAATTGCATATCCACATTAGGTGAATTTAATAATGGGAACTATAATTTTGCCTTCTTATCCATTCTTAACAAAATTTGGTTAGGACTAAAGCCATTGAGTCTCTTGAGGTCCTAGACAAATACCATCCCTTTTTCTTTTCATTGAGCAATTGGAGCTGAAATTCAATCAACCAACAAAAAATTCGTTCAACCAGTTATTGCCTGGTTTAAAGGTTATATGGGTTCTCAATTTGAATAAATTGGAGAAAAATTGACATAACCTCGTGACCTGCATTTGGTGGTTCCACTCAAAGGAATTAATTTTTTTTTGCCTTTTTTTTTGGGTGGTGCAGGTAAAGATTCCTACTTAGCTCCACATCCTAACAGTATTGATAGTATTTCAGTTAAGACAAAAACGAGAGTTAACAATTTAAAATGGTCCCCACTCTAAAAAGAGTCTCTTAATAGTAAAATCTGGTAAATACTATGTATATGTAAAGAAAATAATGATTGGTACCTACAACAATACTAATAGTAACAAGTTAGTTTAAGGAAAAATTAAGCCATTGGTATATATGGGTGGTAATTTTTCCAGCTGGTGGAAGAAAAATTGGAAACGTTGCACTGCAAAGTTGTTTCATCTGATCGCTGATCTAAGGGTTTTCTCTTTGTAGTTTTTATTTTTAAATAATGATATTTTCACCAAAAAAAAAAAACATTCACAAACCTTTCATGAGTTATGATTTTTACACTTAAATTTTGGAATAATTATTTGTAAGTAATGAATTTTCCTCTCAAAAGTCTCATTGATAAAATCAATCTGCCTAGAAACATAACTTCTACTATAATTTGCTGAAGTGGCAAGTTGTGTGTGATAAGTAACCACTATCACAAGATCTCATCATTTATTTTTTACCAATCATCACACAACGTCTTAATAACTTGTGGCAAAAGTTAGCCAAAATTATTCTTAGGGTAAATTACACTTTACCACCCTAAACTATCACCCATTTTTCACTTCACCCCCTAAACTTTAAAAAGTAACAATTGGCCCCTTAAACTATTAAAATTGCACGGCCGTTACCCCTGATGCGAAAATCCAGTTAAAATAGACGGAATGGAGGCACACGTGTGACACACACGTGCTCCTGGGCCCACCAAAATAACTTTACCAAATTAATTTTTTTTCAAATCCCCGAATTGCCCTTATCAAATTTGAAAAATAAATTTTTGGTCATCTCCACGAGCTTTGAGACATCTTGAGCTTGTTCTCCATCCTCTGTCAGGTTTCTATTCTACAGGTTGAATGGTGGGGTATGGAGGAGGATGATGATGGTGGATTCAAAATATTCTAGGTTTCTAATGAAAGAGGACCTTCAGTTATGGAAAAGGGTAAAATATTCTTCGCCACCAAGAAACTCTCCACCGACTTATAGTCATCCGCGACGGTATCTTCGGATTCGTCTAGCTTCCATTAGAGCTGGAAAGCTGAAGGGAGGGGCAAAATGGGAAGAGGTGGAGGTTTGACTAATGAATTTACAAAGGAAATGAGGAGTGAGAGGAGGATTAGAAAGGTGATTTGGGAAATGGGTTTTGGGTTTTAGAATTTGAGTGATGGTGGTCTTCTTCTCTTATTCATGGCCTGAGATTATGTCACAGTGAGTGAGTTTGGATTCACCAAAACGTTAAGGGAAGCAAAGTGGAAGTTTTTATGTCGTTATTGTCTGAGTGATTTTTCTGGGTTTTTTTTTCTCCAATCAATCGAATTTTGTTGGGCTCGATTAAGGTTGATTTTATTTTTCTCGATTTTGCTATTTGAATATTTTGATTGTTGCTTTATGAGGGAGTAATGGTGATGATTGTGCTGGGTTTGAAAAATATTCTGTTTGGATACCAAGAAAATCTTGAAAAGAAAGAAAATTAATTTCTATTTTTATTTTATGTAATTTTTTAGAATTTAGAGAATTTATTTTAATTTATTTTTCAAATTTTTTTATCTAAATTTGTACTTAAAAGAGTTGATTGGCCGCAACATTTTTAAGTAGTAGAAAGAAAACTTAATGGGAAAGTCAAGAAATGCTGCTTGCCCAGTGCTCTGAAACAAATCTTTGATAATTCTGATGGAAATGGTTTGAGTCTTCAAGATATTCATCATACTGACACAAGTAGGCCAAGTCTGCCGTTAAGCTACATTGATGACAATTCCTTTCTTTCCTTTGATGCTCGAGAAGGAAGTAAACCTGGAGCATTAATTGGGAACTCACTACGTATAGGCATTAAGTCATTTCAAAGATTACGGATTCCTAATCTCGAACATGTATTCAGACCTCAATTGCCCAATAATATAGGAAACTTACATGATCTGTGGTAGGGATAAGGGCATTTCGGAGTTTAAATAAAAATCAAATTGGTAAAGGTGTTGTGGTGGGCCCGGGATCACGTGCGTGTCACGTGTGGCTCCATTCCGTCTATTTTAACTGGATTTTGGCATCATGGGGTAACGGTCGTGCAATTTTAATAGTTTAGGGGTTCAATTGTTACTTTTTAAAATTTAGGGGGTGAAGTGAAAAAGGGGTGATAGTTTAGGGTGGTAAAGTGTAATTTACCCTTATTCTTAATAAAATTTCTATTGGGGTCAATTATTCATGTTAGAAAAGATAGTATTACTAGAGAGGAATAAAGTATAATGGCACATACAAATCATTAATGTTACATACCTTTCATCCAAGACCATCTGACAAACATAGGCTTTTGGGATCACAACATCTTTGCCTTATTCTTGTTAAGAATTCTAGTTTGAGATAAACGGTATATGAACAAAAGAGGTAATGGGTTTTGTTTTGATAATGGCAACGATGTACGAGTATGACAGACAATGGAAGAGAACTGTTGTGTATATACTGGAAGCGAAAGGAAACTAATTAAGCCACATTTCAATGGAAATGGCAAAAACAATGTAACATCTCTCTTTCCCTTTATTTATTTTATTTCTTAAAGAGATAACAGCTTTTACAAAGTAGGAAATGTTGGCTTCTTGGTGGCAACGGCCAAGTGACAAATTCAAAACTAGGAATATTCTCAACCTCGGTAACGAAGTTGCAGGAAATGTTGGCTTCTTGGTGACAATGGCTAAGTGACAAATTCAAAACTAGGGATATTCTCAACCTAGGTAACGAAGTTGCAGGAAATGTTGGCTTCTTGGTGACAATGGCTAAGTGACAAAAATTTCCCAAATTAATTAATTTTGCAAAATATATAATTCATAAAAAAATTATCTATGTAAATATATGAAACCAGAAGTTGAGAGAAACAATGCAATTAGTTTCCTTAACATTTTAATATTAACACTAATCATAACTTTAATTGCAAATTGTTTTAAACACAATTAACCTTTTAAGCAACAACATGTCAACATGTACCACAACGAATTAGTATTTAAAACAAAGTTGGACAAAAAATACAAAATACAAAATAAAAATATAACTATGACCTCCATATAAGCAAAATAGAAATATGAGAAACAATAATGCAAAATAAGAAGACATTAAATTCAAATAGCTTTCCAAAAGAATATATTCTATAAAATTTCTTAATGTTTAAAATTGATTTTTTAATTTTTTATATATATATATATATATATATTTTTAAATTGGAAGTCAAAACCTTCTTTGTTATTTCTTTTATATCAATTTGCTTGCTAAAGATCAGTACTTGTATAGAACAACATATTACCGTAATAACAACAAGTTGAAATTGAAATGCAATTTTCATTATATTCAGCAATTTCAATTTTTCTTGAGATGTAAATAATTCAATTTTTCTTGAGATTGATGCCAAGCTTTTTTAATACTACTTTGACCTCAAAGTGCAATTAGTTAGATTGGGTTAGATTGGGTCCAATTGACCCGAATACAAATATTCTATTGACCCATATTCTAAGGACACAAGATAAGGAATAATAAATATACAATTATGAGTTATAAAGCATGTTTAAAAAAAATAATAATACACTTATCAATAATTCATTAGTTTGCATACATGGATATGCGGTGCTTGTCTATACTTCTCTAATTCTCTTGATACATGTGCACAATTTAACTTTACATTAAAAAATATATATATTGTTAAGGAATAATAAATATTCAATATTTAGAAGAAAAAAAATCATTTAATTGAGTATTAAATGGACCTTATCATGTGCTCTTAAAACACTCATTAACAAAAAACCGAATGAATATCCTCTATCCTACTTTTGTGTTCCATTTTATGCTCCATTAATTACAATATAACACGTATCAGATTGTGTTTAATTTGTTTTCATTTTAAATCTTAGTTATTTTATAAGGAAAGAAAACAAACATGTGGTAAGTTGTAATTAATGAAGTATAAAGTGGAACACAAAACTTGTCTATACTTCTCTAATTCTCTTGATATATGTGCACAATTTGACTTTACATTAAAAAAAATATATATTGTTAAGGAATAATAAATATTCAATATTTAGAAGAAAAAAAATCATTTAATTGAGTATTAAATGGACCTTATCATGTGCTCTTAAAACACTCATTAACAAAAAACCGAATGAATATCCTTTATCCTACTTTTGTGTTCCATTTTATGCTCCATTAATTACAATATAACACGTGTCAGATTGTGTTTAATTTGTTTTCATTTTAAATCTTAGTTATTTTATAAGGAAAGAAAACAAACATATGGTAAGTTGTAATTAGTGGAGTATAAAGTGGAACACAAAAAGTGGAATAGAAGATATTAATTCCAAAAAACCCTTTAAGACCATATAAACTATCAATATTATATCTATTAACAATATGAAAATTTAAGACAATAAAATATAAAAAATGATTTGTCACATAGTAGATTATAATAAGATGATTAAAAACTATCTGTAACCAAACTGTGTCCGTCTTGGAGTTTCCATACAGGAAACTCTAGTGGATTTAAACTTAATATGAAGTGTTTAATTAAAGTTTTAGTGGTTAGTGATTAGGATTATACTGCATCAATTTAATATCTTGACTAAAATAACACAACTTTATATGCAAGATCAATCAACTTAATTCAATTTAACTCAAACACTCTTAAATATTTAGACTAGCCTCTTTACACGCGCTACGCACGTGTTCAGAGGCTCTTTCTATTTTTTGGGCAAATTGTATAGTCCTCTTTTTTTTAATATACATATAGATACATGAAAAAAAAAAAAAAAAAAAAAAAAAAAAAAAAAAAAAAAAAAAAAAAAAAAAAAAAAAAAACACAACAACAATAACAAAGGAATAAAAAATCATATTTTGTAATTGATTTTGCTTCCTTAAATTTTAGTGGAGTGTTTGATTTGTTTTTATAATAAAAGAATGTAATGTACAAATAACATATAAATTAACTGATTTCATTTGGGTTACATCAGATGCGTATTAATCTATTTTGCTATTATTTGAAGTGGTTGATTTGTATCGGGTCTTTGCTATCACTTGAAGTGGTTGATCTATATCGCGTCTTTCAATTGGTGATTGATCCTTATATGTTGCTGTAACCGCAGAAGATAATAAACTGGAGATTAAAAAAGTAATTAAAAATTAATTGTTGTTTAGAAAAGAAAAAGTTATAATAAACAGTTATTGGTTAAGGCCCAATAATTTACATCAAGGTAATGGTCCAATAAAAAATTATAATAAAAGCACATGGGACCCATGGGAAAATGAATTAATCTGGTTCCTTAAGGGAAACCAGCTTTGCTAAAGACAATTCCTTCATCAATACACAACAAACCATACCACACAACAGAAACAACTCATTTATCCGGTAGCAACCATAGCCTTAATCTACATACTTGTCATAATATTTATCACACTTTGAAAATAATCAATACTCCTCCAAAATACCATACACCATACCAACTACCCTATGACCTAGAGAGCATTACCATGGGGAAAGCCATTAAGTATACATGAACACGCACAGAGTGCATGTTTAGAGGCTCTTCCAGATTCTTTTGGCAAATTGTAATGTTCTCTATTTTTAGGTTAATGCTTTCTATTTTTTTTTTCAAAGAATAAAAATTTCAATATAAGAATGGTACCGTTATCTTTATTTATTATTTATTTTTTTTTTTAAGTTAATGCTTTTTGTTGTTTTTTTCTTTCAAAAGAAGAAAAAAAATTTAATTTAAAATTTCAATATAACAATAGTACTTGAAAAATACTTCTTAAAATACTTCTTAAAATACACTTGAAATTTTGTTTTTTTCCCTTCTTCTGTGCCCACTTGGTCTTCAAATTTAAGGTTTTTATTTTTATTTTTTAAACTATTTAAATGAAAAAGGCATGTAAGTATGTGAAGGTGTTTTAAGATTTAAAATATTTATATTTCTTGTTAATAAACCTATATGCACGTGTCGAGAGGCTTAATAAGTTAAGAAAAATTGGTACACTTTTGATTTCATCTCTCTATCACATATTTTTATGTTAGATATCTCAACAATTGAGTGAAAGTTTGAAAACTTCAATTCAAAAGATAGAGAAATCAATATAAGAAAAGAAAGCAAGTCATAAAACCTCGCATTAATACATTTTACATAAGATTAAGGAAAGCAAAGAGATGAGAAGCCAAAACTAACCACCCATGGTTACAAACGTTTTGTATACACATTTCATCATGCTCCTAACTACTGGCTACCAATGCGTTAGTTGGACGTATGATCGTGGTGGTAGGTTTATAGATTTTAGTAATTAAACAAAAATCTAATAAAATATGTAACATACGAAATAAAGAAAATTTAGATAAAGTACACTATATAGTCTTTATAATGTGAAATGTCATTGTTAATCTCTTTAGCCCGCTTGAGCATCTGAGTGCAAAAATGTCTACAAAATTCTACCTGACACAATGACATTACTTTACAAAATGCATCTAGTAATTGATGCTAGAATTCCATAACAAATAGAACTCTAATTTGTTTCTTAGACAAAATGCATCTAGTAATTGATGCTAGAATTCAATAACAAATAGAGCTCTAATTTGTTTCTTAGATCTGCCACTTGTACGACAGTGCTCCTGTTTTAGGCACCCAACATGCATATTTAAATAGAAACTCTAAATATATATTGGGAGACACTTTGAGACTCATCTTTAATAAATAAATAAAAAAAACAATAAAACAAATTTATAGATAGCCATTAACAAAAACCTAAAAGAAGAAGCATAAATGAAGAGAATCAAAAGAAAGACCCCATTGCCATAGTTTTCTCGAAAAATTACATGCGAAATTATGAAATCCAAAAAGAAAGGAAAAAGAATGAAGAACAGTTTGAAATCAAAGAAGAAAAATTAAATACCAAAGAAACATAAATTGTCTTAGGCAAGAGAAGAGTAGAAGAGAAATATAATTACATATTGTGACGTTAAGACTTCACCAAATAGGCGTTAATGTGGCTGTAATTATCATGGGGCCAAAACAGAATTCTCAGCACTTGAATTTGGTGATATTGACGAAGCAGGGAGAGGCAGTGTCTTGCAACATGGTGTTGGCCATGGCTGTGCCCTTCATGATTTGCCAGTTATTATAGATTCATTTGGCAACGGTTGGAAAACAAAATTTGAATTGAAAGGGTAGTTATGTTTAACTGCCTGGGGATATGGATAAGTGGTTTTTTGCTAATAAAATTTAGGAATGGATGACTATTGTCGTGGGTTTTGTGGTTTGAAGAGATAAATATGGTGTGCGAGTTTTTAGGAACAGTTGTGGATACTAAATTTTTGTTTTTTTGTTTTTGATAGTGGATAATTAAGTTTAAGTTTAGGTAACTGCTTTGTTTGTGGATTTGAATTAGACGTGGGTTATATACGGCCATTGTTAGTGGGATTGTAGCAATAGAAATGGAATTATACGTGGAATTGTGATCCTTTTAACTTTTGAATTTGAGCAGATCAGTAGATTACTCTTTTAACCTTTATTTTTTATTTTAAAAGCAAACCAATTGATTTTAAATATGGGGTATTTTAGTATATGCAGTAAAGTGGACATTTTTCTATATTTGGATGTGATTATTATACCATTTTTGCTAACACACATTATTATTTGAAGTCACTGATTAAATTAGGAATATAAGAAGATGTGGGGGATATTTTTGACAGTACATTAAAGTGGACTAAAGGGCATGAATCCTCTTAATAGTATTAGACGAGGAAAAAAAAAAATTTACATCATCTTTTTCATTCTTGGGCTGCCCAATAATTTTGGGTGTACCTTTTCCATTATGAGATACTCTATATCATTCTACCAATATTTGCATTGCTTTCAAGATTACTCGATACAATTTTTACCTTGAAACCCTTACAGAGTGTACCTTTCCCATTATGAGATACTCTATATCATTCTACCAATATTTTGCATTGCTTTCAAGATTACTTGATACATTTTTCATCTTGAAACCGTTACGGATCCTTGCACAATCGAAATAATTTTCAAAATCAATGATTCAATCTATGAAGTCTTCTTTGTATGATACACCATCAAAAGTATGGAATATCATTAAATTAAGAACGTGTTGGTTGGGTCTGCCACAAGCAAAGTCTTTGACAAGATTTCCCCCATCGTCTTCATAATCTTGTTTGGCATTCATACCAAAATCGATGAATGAATCTTGTAGACTCCACAAGTCAATCTCTCACTGTTAGCTTGAACTATTGTCCTAAGGCTTGCATCCCACCAAGGATGGAGACAGGGGGGTAGGTGGGGGCCTTGGCCCTGTTGGGTTTTTAAAATCCCCCCGCCCCTCCCCTTTCTATATTTTTTTATTAAAAAAATTATTTACTTATAACATTTAAGTAATATTCTCACTTATATTTTGTATAATTGTATTACATTTGTGTAAAATTGTAAATGATTAAAACATCATTTTTTTTTTCTTCCCTTTTTAGTACTCTTATACCATGTGTAATTCATTAAGTCAAAGAATATTCAATGTGTATATATATATATACTAGTCGCGAACCCGTGCTATGCACGGGAAACTTTTATGTTCGTATAGTAGACTAAATTAAATTAATAAAAATCTCAAAGTGATTATGAAATTATATCAATTTCAACGTTCTAATAAGAACACAATCAAAATGGGTGTTACAACTTACCCAAATGATTATTAAATTCCAAAGTACTATATATATATATATAGTCAACAGATAAATCATGTTGAATTAGTATTATTGAATTGGCTCATGTCTAGCCCGAGTTTTTGTTAAAATTTGATGATGAGGCTAGTGCTTTAGCATATACATGCGTCTTTGGTGAGTGTCCAGTATAACCATAAGATGTTCTTGATTCTTTGCAAACTCGCTTTTTTGATTCCCCACTTATTGAGTTCATACAGACATTTGCATAACATAGTTAAAAGATAAAATGAATCAAATCTATAAGAAATAGTTTTGTCAAGAAGCTGAATCGATAACTCATAAGAGAGAGAGAGAGAGAGAGAGAGAGAGAGTAGCTGAATCAATAAGCATATTCCTTTGTTTGTCATATCAATTTAATAAACCTGGAAAAAAAATGAGTAATAAACCTATGATATGAATTCACTAAGCATATTGGTTTTAAGTGTAATAAAATTATTGGCATATTCACAGTGATCAAATTTCACTAAGCATGAAAAAAATTTGATATGAATCTATGTGTTAAAAACATAAATAAACTAAACTGATGAATCTTTGTCCACCAATTTCTACGTTGAAATATTTGGATGAGAATCATGAATAAGACAAAAAACTATTCATAATCAACTGATCAGCAATTCAGAAAAATCAAACCATGATGTTAACATTAATTTTATCACAACACAGCCAATCAAATGCCAAATGTATAGGTAAATCTTTAACATAGTTTCAACATTCCAAGATACAACTAATTAAGTCAAAATAGAATGCTGGTTTTCAAACTTTTTTTTATTGACGTTATGAACAAAATCATATTGATGTTTGAACCTCTATGCCAAAATCATTTGTTGACTTTGTTCACCAGATCCATTCTCACGTGTTGCCCGAGGGCCAAAAGCAAAAGACATGCATGCACAGATACTGATACTCTACAGCTGCAGAAACCATTCAATTTGATCTTCCAATTAAGTTGACATTCTGGTATGTTTACCACCGAAGCATTGTTATTATGAATCATGTGCACCAATGGATTCGCTGCCTTGTACTCTTCCAATAGTGACACCCCACCCCCAAAATATCGTGGGGTGGGACCTAGGTACCCTCATGGACAATTTGATTGCGTGCATACCAGATAGCCCACGCCGTTGTAACCTAGGTCTCCTCCGCCTCCTGCGAAAGTTGCAATAACATAGTATAAGGAGTAAACTAATTATCGGGTAGGAATTTTGATAGTTCTCTACAGGTATGTAATTATCGGGTAATAAAATTAAAGAAAACAAATTAATAAAATACAATAATGATGTGTAAATTTGTGAGGGCTCAAAAGCTGATGTGTCAAAATTCTATGAAGTCAACAAAAAGTCAAAAAAGTTTGGTTTTACATTATAGTATAGATATTTTAAATAGATAAGTTTATATAAATGATTAATGCATTATTTTTTCCTCTTATTGTTCTTATATCATATATAACTCATTAAATTAGAACATATTTAACATATGTTCATATAAATAGATAAGTAAATTTCTTTAATAGAAACCTTCATTATTTTCTAAAAAAAAACTTTTTTTTTTTTTTTTTGCATTTGGAGAAATAGCAATATAAACATTTTTTTCTAGAGAATAGTAGGATTTTGTAGTTAAGAGTTACAAATCTTTATTGCATTTATTATCTATGAAAAAAAGGTTTTTCTTTTTACTTTTTATTTTTATTACATTTTTCATATATTGACTTGTATAAGTTTAGGCATGTAAAGTCACATTTCTTATTTAAATTATTAAATTTGATTAAAATGTTTGAAATTATTTAACAAAAAATATTGATCTAAAATGTTTAAAAAATATTAATCATGATTAGTATGATTTAAAAGATAGTTTACAACTTATAAACTAATTGGATGAGAAAAATTATTTTGAATTATGTAAAGACTAACTAAATATAAATAGTATTGTTATATATGAGAAAATAACATATGTTAAATCATGTTACAGACATACTTTTCGTGTGTGTAATAAATTATTTTTTGGAATTTTTTGGAATTTTTTGGAATTTTTTTTTTACTATATTTATCTAGGTTCCCCTCAGAACAAATTTCTAGCTACGTCCCTGCACCCAGTTGTTACTGTTAAATGGGTGGTTGCCTTTATTATTGTCTTACACCATATCAGGATGCTAACAAGCCTTGATACAAATTGACCCATAATAGAAAGCGTGAACTGGCCATATATTGTCTAGCTAAACGTAAACCCTTATAATAAGGGATTATTAGAATTCACAAGAAAGAGCTTTGAAATCCCTCAGAAGAATGAAAATAAATTGACTGAAATTTTATTAATAATAGATTTCTGATTTTCTTCTTACAAATTTCAGGCCTATTTAAAAAGCTCAAGAAAAACTTATTTTCCAGGCAAAAATATCCTAATTAATACTCTATTATATAAAGACTCAATTCTGACTATAAAATTCTTAAAAACACCTATCAAGTAAATAAAATCTTAAATCTTAAAAATTCATAAATTTCATAAAAATAAAAGCAAAAACTTAACCTCTATTTTTCCATATTGGATACATCAAATATGGTTAGAGAAGTCACCAGGTGGAATTGAAAATCAAGTATACTTGGATGTATTGAATGTTATTTGGGCTTAATGAGGTGAAATGTGTTGAGATTTGAGAATTAAAAGAATAATCCACCTATTGACAAAATTTTATTTACAACTTTTACTACAACTTATTGAAGTGACAAATTATATGTTGTTAACAATCAATCCCACCACTCGTACTACCTTTATTTTCTATTAATCACTACATAACATATTAATAAGTTATACACAAAGTTGTGTCCCAAGACTTATCCTCAAAAGAAAGTCATGCATTTGTTGACTAACACATTACCAAGATTCTTACCTATGTCATAGTCTAGCAAATCCTTCTAGATATGTGGAATGTATTCTTTTTGGGTAATTGTAAGCAAAAAAGAAAAATATTCTTTCGGGTAAATTATCATGTACAACAATACCATTATAAGCCCGACTCTGCCTTAAGGTCATTTAGGCAATTGCCTTAGGCTTCCAAAGGCAAAAAGGCTCCATAATTTTAGTCACAATATCATATATTTATATAAAAAAAAATATAGGCTTTTTTGCTCTCTCTTTATTAGTATCTCTTGATATCTAGTCATCATCAAACCCACTAATTTTCCCTTTTACCCCTAAATTTATTTTCATGGATCATATTTAGATTAATTAAGTTTAATTAGCCGATATAAGTAATTTTATTATAAAAAAATTATTGTTTTAGGTTTCAAATAAAATTGTCTTGAAATTTTTATTTTTATAAAAAAATAACATTACTTAAAATTAAGGCACATACATATGAAACTATTAAGTACCCATTTTCTAACTGCCACGACCAAACACACATGTAGCATTCATGCATATTACTACTTATATAGTTGTGTTCAACTAAAGACATCTTGGCTTAGTGAAACCGCCGACTCCCCCTAAAAGAGTGAGCTCGGGTTCCACCTACGGGCTTCATCTCTGGGAGTGAGCTTGACTTTCCATGACTTAAAAAGAAAAGTGTTCAAAACTCTTTTTTGGGCATGATATTGGGCATTAAAAGCTCAAAATACCTATGGATGGAACTAGGCCTTAAACCACAAGTCCAGTCACTTAATAGGAGAAGTGGGCCTACGATGCTGGCCCAACCCATAATTGAAACATGCTTTTGTTTATAAGGTCACATTTATTTCATATGCCCAAGCACTCAATGGGCCCATCTAAATGCTTGATCTGCTTAATAGAGGAAGCCTATTTACAAAAATTTTTTATTTTTTGATAATTCGATAGTTGGGGAATGAGGGTTTAATTTGTGGTTCTCTTCATAGAAAGAGTATGCAATGCTAATTAAGTTACAAGGCATTTGACCACACAAGTCTAAAGACTCTAAACCCACGAAAGTTAAATCAATGTAAGAGGAAATAATGATTTGATAGGGAAAGAAGCAGGTTTTGAAAATAAACTAGGTTGATGCAACAACAATAAACCTTGGTAGCATGGGGCATGTCTTCAATAGAATGAGGCGCACTTCAACAAATGGGTGCATATCTTCCCTAATTAACACCACAATTTTCCCATTCTTTTCTACTCAAATCTTTTTTTGGTAAGTTTTTCTACTCAAATCTTAGTCATTAAAGTCCCGACCCCTATTATTGTCTTTAATATATTACAAATTTTACTGTATATGCATGGTCTACAATATGATATAACAATGAATGTGATTAGTGAATTCCAAATCATAATAAATGAATATTTGAATTATATTTTTGTAATTAAAGACATATTAGTAAAGATTATGTAGTAAAATTTATAGTATCTTAAACAATCTTTGTGGTTTGCCAAAGACCCTATTATTTGCAGGCCACTAAGCCCTTCCTAGCTAAGATGAGGATCCCTCAACGGGTTCTAACTTCAAGGGATTAAGGGAGGCGTCTGAATTCTGAAACAATCAAAAAAGTCTTATTGATTTGATTTAATTGTTAAATATATATACAATAATGGAATAAAATTGGAAGAAAAACGAAATTAAGATACATCATACATATGTTGGCAAAGTAAATGAAGTTAAAGAAAAAACTTACTAATGAAACTTACATTAATAACTGGAAGCTAGTCTTCCATACGTTTTTTATTATATATATATATAGAGAGAGAGAGAGAGAGAATATTGAGTATTCTCTCATAATTACTGCTTATAGAACCAAGGTTGGCCCTAGGGTAAGCCCCTGGGCTAGGGCAACTCCCCCTCCAGGGGCAACCAAAAGGGAAAAAAAAAAAATTATACTATACATAAAAAAAAAAAATTTATACATATACATCAGGAAAAAAAAAATTTGTATTCATAAAATAAAATTTTTAGTAGAGGGCAAAAAAAAATATTCAGAGGGTAAAAATAAAAAATTATCATAAACCAAGGGCAAAAAAAATATTTAGAGGGCAAAAAAAAATATTCAAAGACAAAAATAAAAAATAATCAAAACTCTTAATCCAATTACAAATACATGGGAGGGCAAAAAAAATATTCAAAGGCAAAAATAAAAAATAATCATAACTCATAAACCAATTATCAATATACGAGAGGGCAAAAACAATATTCCAGGGAAAAAATAAAAAATAATCATAATTTATCAACCAATTACCAATAACGGGAGGGCAAAAAAACTATTCAAATGGTCAAAAATAAAATATAATCACAAAACACCCCACAGATCTAACCAAAACTAAACTAAAAAATAAAATACAAATAAAACAATCCAACACTCATTATTGGCAAAACACAACTTTACCAAACGTGCGAAAAAAAAAATCTCTAAATCACAATCCAGAAAAATCCCCCAAATCACCTTGAAACCACCGGTTTACCACGATTAGCCACTAGATCCGAACTGAAGGAGGAGCAGCCGAGCAGCAACCAGCCACCGCCACGTGCAAGGCATGCCGCACGCAGACGCTGAGAGCCTAAGACACAAGGCATGCCGGCCGCCGCACTCATCTCACGCCGTCACGCGGAACGCCTCACGCCCTCACGGCACAACCGGACTCCGGATCCGGTATTCTCTCTCTCTCTCTCTCTCTCTCTCTCTCTCTCTCTCTCTCTCTCTCATGATGCTTTTGATATTTTATGGAGTATTGACTATTTAACTGGCTTTGTGTTTGTTTTTATGGACTTTGCTTTTAGCCTTTTACCGGCTGCTGTGGGTCAATGCATGTGCATTGACCTGTTTGCTTTTTTTTTTTTTTTTAATGCGTGAATAAGGCTGTGTTTTGTTTTTTTTACTTGTTTGGGGAAGTGGTTGGTCAGTGCATGTGCACCTGTTTGCTTTTTCTTTTCTTTTTTTGAATTGTTTTTTATGCATGAATTGGTGAGACTGTGTTTTGTTTTTATACACTTTACTTGTTTGGGGAAGTGGTGGGTCAGTGCATGTGCACTGACCTGTTTGCTTCTTTTTTTCTTTTCTTTTTTATTGAATTGTTTTTTACACTTTGATTAAATATATTGTGATTTGTGTGAGTGCTGTACTATAATGTTTGTATTTGTGAGTATTTATTTTATATTTATTTGAGACTTTGAATGTTGTGTTGTTGAATTATTTGAGATTTTGAATGTTGTGTTGTTGAGTATTTATTTGAGACTTTAAATGTTGTGTTGTTGTATGTGAATGTTGTGTGGTTGAGTATTTATTTAAGACTTTAAATATTGGCATGTGTGGTGTGGTTGTGTTTGTATTGACCAAATAGTGTAGTGTTATTTTTATTCTTTGGATGGGAGTGCTGCGCATTAAATTTATTTGTCTGTGTTGTGTTTTTATTTTTATTTTTTTATGGGAGCGTAATAGTGTTATTAACACTAAAACATTTTTTAGTTAAAAACTATTAAACCTAAAATAATATTAATAGGTATTAGTTTAGATTTTTAGGAGTGTAATATAATTTTTTATTATTTGAACAAGATTGTAATATCATATAGGTTGTAGGTACTATGACGAAGAATGAGAATGATAAGAACAAAGTGAGGTCTCGAAAACAAAAGTCGAGATATTATAATAGAAAAGTCAAGCAACGAAAAGAAATAATGGCAAAATCATTAAAAGATTCAATTTCTAACCTATTTAATGCAAGAATTCAAAAATCTCAATCTTCGAGTCAAGTTGAAGAAGCTAGTGGTGAAGATATGAATGAAGTCCATGTAGAGCCTAACGAAAGTGTTATAGCAAATGAAGAATTTAGTGAGGAATAAGCTAGTGGTGAAGATATGGATAAGGCTCATGAGAGTGAAGGTGTTGATGTAGCAAATGATGAATTTAGGGAGGAGTATAATGAAGATAATCTTGGAGATGGAGGTGTTAATGAAGAAGCTAATGTAAGTATGCTTGACCTTGAGAAAGATGTTGATGTGAACTATGATTCGGGGTTGTGGAGAATTATTAATGACACTAAGAGGGTGATGTTAGTTAAAAAAGGTTTCATTAAGATCTTAAAAGAAAATGATGAGTTTCCAAAAGAACCGAATCGTGGGAGACACTTTTTTTCTAAACTTTACATTTGTGATCGTCCAAATGGTGAGAAGCAAGAAAGGAAGTGGCTTGTGTATTCAAATGGGTTGGATAGAGTCTTTTGTTTTTGTTGCAAGTTATTCAATCATAAACCAATGACAATTAGTTTGGCTGAAAATGGAACTAATGATTGGCATAACCTTTCTACAAAGCTCAGAGATCATGAAAAGAATCCAGAACATAATCACAATGTTGTGAAGTGGGTGGACTTGCAAATGAGACTTAAACAAGAAGCAACAATTGACAAACAAATGGAGGCACTAATCAACAAAGAGAGAGTTTGTTGGAAGTTGATACTAGCTCGAATAATTGGGATTGTGAAGACTCTTTCTCAAAATAGTTTGTCATTTCGTGGAAGTAATGAGAAGATTTATGAGAAGAATAATAGACTTTTTTGTCAATTTATTGAATTTCTTGCGGAATTTGATCATGTTATGAAAGATCACCTTCGGCGTGTGGTAAATGAAGAGGTTCAAAATCATTATTTTAGCCACAAAATTCAAAATGAATTGATAAGCTTGTTGGCAAATGAGATTAAAGAAGAAATTAGAAGAAAGATTTTAAAAGCAAAGTACTTTTCGGTTATCCTTGATTGTACTCCGGATCTAAGTCATGAAGAACAAATGTCGATTGTTATAAGATGTGTGGATGTTGAGGATGCAAGTGAAGTTAAGGTGGAGGAGTTCTTTCTTGGGTTTATAAAGGTTGATGACACGTCGAGGCTTGGGCTTTTCAAGCAACTTGAAGATACTTTGGTGGATCTTAAACTCAATATTGATGATATAAGAGGACAAAGTTATGACAATGGCTCAAATATGAAGGGTAAACATCAAGGTGTACAAAGAAGGTTACTTTATGTAAATCCTAGAGCATTTTATGTTCCATGTGGATGTCATACCTTAAACCTTGCACTATGTGATATGGCAAAATCTTGTGTGAAAGCAAGAAATTTTTTTGGATATGTACAAAAGGTTTATACTTTGTTTTTGGATTCAACACATCGATGAGATGTTCTTAGAACATATGTGAAGGGCTTGTCACCAAAGGCATTGTCGGTAACTCTTTGGGAAAGTCATATTGAGAGTGTTAAAGCAATAAGAAGTCAAGCGGCGGAATTAAGAGATGTCTTGATTAAAATTTCAAATAGTTCTAAAGATGATGTTGTGATGGCAGAAGCTAAAGGCTTGTGTAACAATACTTTAGAAGATTTTGAGTTCTTGATAAGCTTGTGTATTTGGTACAAAATCTTAAACAAAGTTAATTGGGTTAGTCAAGTACTTCAAAAAGAAAAGATCGATCTTGAGAATGCAATTATAAAAATAAAGGAGCTCATTTTATTCTTTGAGGAGCTTAGAGAAGATGGTTTTCTAGATTTGATGGAGGAAAGTAGAGAGTTTGCAAGGAAAATTGGTATTGAACCGAAATTTACAATAAAAAGAGTAGTTCGAAGAAAGAAGTAATTTGATGAGGATGTGGGAGAGGATGCTAATGGAAGTCAATCGCTAGAAGAGAAGTTTAAAGTTATCTACTTCTACCACATTATAGATCAAGCTCTTACATCACTTAAGGATCGGTTTGAGCAATTTCAACGTTATGAAGAAATTTTTGGATTTTTGTTGATTGGAAAATTCAAAAGCATTAGTGAAGACAAATTAATTGAACATTGCAACCAATTACAAAGTTTCTTGGAATACAAAGAACATTGTGATATTTATGGGGATGAGTTATTTCAAGATTTTAGACATTTGAAAACATTATTACCGAAGGATGTAACAAAATCGATTGACATCCTCAATACTATAAAGTCTTATTGGGAAGAGGGTGGATTCCAAACAGTATGGATTGCATATCGCATTTTGTTAACTATATCAGTTACAGTTGCTTCAGCGGAAAGGAGTTTCTCTAAGTTGAAGTTAATAAAAACTTATCTTCGGACTACTATGTCACAAAAGAGATTAAGTGGCTTGGTTATGATCTCAATTGAGAATGAGTATTTGGATAAGCTAAATTACGATGACTTGATTGAAGAATTTGCTTCAAAAAATGCAAGGAGAAGTAATTTTCTTGGAGTCGGACTATGCTAATTATAAAGCACCATGTTGGAATATATAAAGGCCCATTCTTCTCTCTACTCTCTACTATTATTGCTTTCTATTTTCCTACATACCATAACCGGTGAAAAGTACAATGTAACCTTGATTTTGTATAAAAAAAAAAAATTTGGACTTTATGTTATTAAAAATAATAATAATAATAATAATAAGTAGGGCAACTAAAATTAAGATGGGGCTAGGGCAACCCAACTCTCGGAGTTGCCCCTGCATGCAACCACTTGCTCATGCACCATATAGGGGTAGACACCCCACATAACCACTCACTCATGCTACCTCATAGAGGTAAATGCAACCTTCAAACCAATTGTTGACTACCACCAATGATGTTCTATAGTCAACGTCACCATTTCGATTATTGATGCCACTGTCATCCAACCACCTACGATGCTTTTATCTATCAATGCAATCATTTCAACCACCGATGCAGCCATCATCCAAAAATAGAAGTTGCCAATAGCCACCGTCCATAATTTTCTAACACCGACATTTGTTTTGCGCATCCCATTCCACATCGAGCATGAAATTTTGCACATCCAATTTGGTTAAAATTGTCCATATTTTCCTTAATAATTTTGCATTCCAAACTCAAGGTGTCATCAAACTTCTACCTTGAATTTGAACGGGTGCTAAAAATATTAAGGCCCAATCCTAGTCAAGATTCAAGTCTATTATCCTAGTCTAGGTTCATTGAAATAGGACCTACTTGTAGGGTAAGTAACACTAGGATTAATTTAAGGTTAGTTTGCCATATATACTATATACCCTTCAAAATATCATTTTAAGGAAAAAGTTTATTAAAATAAAGACGTAGCAGCTACGAATTTCTAACCGTCGGATGTAGGTCATCAAACTAAATCACGTCAATTCTACTTCGCTTTCTATTTCTCTTCCTCTCTTCTTCCTTCTCACTTATTAATCTCAACATAAATTCTAGCAATAACAATGACTTCACCGTGAAGCATGCTAACATACATATGTACACTGTAGCTCATATACAAATGGGCTACTTCACTAATCTTTTCATCCTACAAAGCTAGTCCAGTTGCGGCATCGGTGCAAGATGTTCAACAAGCTGCACGGCCCATTGGGCTGCAGGCTATGAGCCTTGGACTCAAGCAAGAAATGCTCTGGCAACTGACGTAAAAACTCATTACTAAGAATGAGCAAAAGCATATGATAAAGTTTCTCACTCCCTCTTGCCTCTTGAGGGCTGCTTCCCAAATTTCTTTGTCTTGTGTGACCATCATTTTTAAAATTGTTTATCTAATATTTGCCTGTATTTAATTTTGGACTGAATCTTATCTCACTTATTCTTTTATTTATTTATTTTTTATCAAACACAATTATAGGGTTAGGGTAGGCTACATAATAGATTTCTTTTCTAACTCCATACCTCCAATGAATTAAATTCAATACATTTCACTTGTTAAAGAAAATAAACAATACCACTAGATTATGAAAACCGAAAAAAAAAAAAAAAAAAAAAAAAAAAAAACAAACAAACAACAAACAAACAAAGAACAAAACACTATTATGCTTTTTATTTTTTTTTGCTAAATAACAAAACACTAGCTTTTTTTTTTTTTTTTGATAATCAAATAACAAAACACTAGCGTGCGGAAGATGTCAAACTAATATATGTGTCTGACATAAAGTGAATAATGACCTTTGGTCCCCCCACCTTTTTCAGAAAAAGGTTTAGTGTCCTTGCTTTGATCCATATTGTATTGTATGTAAATTCTGTCGAAGAAGGAAAGGTCAAGCCCTGGGCTTACCCTCCTCTCCTTTCAAGAAAATGTTTTTCATTTTATTTTTTATTTGTTTTGAGAGAACAAGAATTTAAGTTTTCATTAGATTTTACTTAAGTGAAAGATGGGATAAGGCTGAAATTGATATTAGATTCAAATCTTATCAAAAAAAGCAAAAATAAATGTAACTTAGATGTGAAGTAGTGGATAAGCTATTTAAAACTCTAATAATGGGTGGACAGGCTAAGGAATCATAACAAAGAAATTTCCCAAGAATTAGAGCTTCTGCGAAGTCTCTATATGTTTACATGTTTTTTATGAAATTAAATGTATTTATGCTTTGGGACCATGGCTATTGTAGCGTATGAATTACTTGACCAACTAATCCACAATCAATTAGCTGCCAAGGACAGCATGCCTTGCGTTTATAAAATATAAAGTTAGGTAAATGCAGCCAAAACGAATACAAAAGAAAGGGTTGCTGCTATTATTGAGTCTTGAACGAAAACTTAATACAAAAGTCAATCATACTGTGGAAAGGCAAATAGATATGATTTTATACTGTTTTCTTTTTCTGTGCTTGATATTACTCATTCACTAAGCAACTTCTAATAAATATTCAACTGGCTCAGCTTTTGCTAGATATGGCCTACATGGCCCCATTTGAATTTGAGGGTTCCACATTGTCCTTAATCTACCAGATTTCAATGGGTAGTGACCACTTTAATCACTAATTAATTTGATTTTTCATCTTTACAAAAAAATTGCTTTATAGATTAATTCTGATTGTTTGGCCAAAATAAGAAAACAAACTAAGGGGAAGGCTCATATGGGATTGATGGTGGTTAGACTTTAGAGCCACGTCAACCATTTCTAATCCATGAATTCAGATTGGGCATTTAAACCAAGTTGCCTAACACAATGGTAGAACTTCCACTGGTAGAGCCTGGAAATTGGCTTGAGGAGCCAAATAAATTCTTTGATGATTATTGTAGGGGTAGAAAAATAATAAGAAAAGTCAACAGAGAGAGAGAGAGTCAAATTAAACATTTTACCTTCTGCTTTACAGCTCACAACATTAACAAATATCTTCAAAATACCTCAAAAGAAAGGGGGGCCATCTTCTACAAGCTTTTAGTTGTTAAAACTCTTTATATACACCATTGGAAGAACATAATGGGGGTTGGAAAGGCTTACGGGCATAGGCTTGGAGAGCTAAACACATATTTGTAGTTTGATCATTATAATCACAATTGATATATTGTATTATCTCTTTGTGGACATAGGCGTAATTGCCAAAACACATACGCACTATGTCAATGTTTCTCTCTCTTTTGCTTTGTTCTTATTGCTTTATTTTCATCCAAGAACGCCTCTAAATGGACTGTATTATTATTTTCCTCACCCCAAAATCTTATTGCAATACTATCTCTCATTCGAATTTTTGGACCCTAAAGTATTATAAACATAGTTTAAGGTATATAAATTAACAACTTTATAACCCAATGTGTACTAAAAGAATATATACCTATTAAACTTTGATGGTCAATTAAGGAATAAGTTGTCTAATTAAATGAGAAAAAAATGTGAGTTTCATGTAATTAATAAGTCTTGGTGTGGTTCACTATCCAAAGATGAGTTCAAATGACCATCACTTTCCAGTCACTTTACAACGTTAAGATTCTGAGAGATAAACTAGCCGTCGCTTACCCTCCCCCCTTTCTCTTTCCTAGCCGTCGTCCCCCTCCCCTCCTTCTTCTCTAAACCCCCTTTCTCCTCCTATAGGGTCATGCGACCCACCCTTCCATTCATTGAAGGGAGATAAGGGACTGATAGTAGTCTGATCTAGGATGCATGGCTCGCCCCCCTCCCCCGCGAGCCTCCTCCTCCACCCCTCCCCTTTCTCTATCAACCTCTCCCTTCCCTCCCCCCCCCACCACCAATTTTGTGTAGGTTATTTTGTTTTGCTCACCGGAGTCTTTGGGTGGCATAAGACTCCTGGTGCTCTCTCTCTAATGAAGACAAGTTTTGGGTCTTTCAGTAGACGGCGAGACCTCCAGGCGCCATGGATGTTCTGTTGGCAGCGGGTTTGAGGACTACTCCCATTTCGAGTTTTTACCGTCTTCTCTCAAGGTGACTTGGGGGTTGATTTAATAAAACTTCTTCTTTTGGAGAGCCCCAATACGGCAATACTCGAATCACATGGCATCTGATGTCACGGACAACGATTCGAACTCCCTATTGGTTGCTCGGATGGGACCATGGCTCCAAGCCTTTTGTCGTACTGGACATCTCCACTAGCTATTGTTCTTCCCAACTACTGGATTGCAATCAAGACTTTCTTTTTTTTTCTTTTTTTCTTTTTTTTTCTATTGGGTTTGTTGTTGTGTTTTTTTGTAGTTGTGTTTATGTTTTTTTTTTGCTTTTACTGTAGTGTTTCTTTGTTGCCGCCTTTATTGTAGGGTCAAGAACCATGATATATGTCATTTTTACCACTTAGTTATAGGGTTAGGGATTTTGTTGTATAATCACTTTGGATTCCTTTCTACTTGTTTGGATGGAACTTGTCCATTATTTTGATTTTTAATCAAGTTCTTTTATTAAAAAAAAAAAAAAGTGATAGACAACTTGGCTCAACCCAAAAGCCACCCAAGCGTGGCCCATTTGCCGCCTCCACAAATGATCACCCATTCATGTTATTGCAAGTTGGGTCCAGCCGTTAATCGTATTAATTGACGCAATGAAACTTCATTTTCACCCAATGACTCAACAATTGGATCATTCTTTCTAGAATGCTTTAATTTGGGCTACTCATTAATGATTATTTTAGAAAAAAGCAATTTTAATTTAATAATTGTTTTATTGAAAGAGAGGTCACACTTTGCACAAGTTTCTCAATTGGTTTATGGTACAGAATAAAATTAGTTTAATAAGCATTTAATTGGGGCAACTCATTAATGATTATTTTAGAAAGAAAAAAATAAGAAGCAATTTTTTAATTAAATAATTGGTTTATCAAAACAGAGGTCACACTTTGCACAAGTTTCTCAATTGGTTTATGGTAGAGAATAAAATTAGTTTAATAAGCATTTAATTTAACATATGTGATTCTAGTTAAATATAAAAAAAGATATGGGGTCGGTTATGAAGTTGATGTGAACGATCATTTGACATTGCGGAACAATGAGGGCAACTTTTGTACAATTGGGGGTGGGAAGCCGCCTAACAAGTGCTTTTTCCTAGTCACTTTGTTTGAAGATGATGTGGACCGTGATGCTAAGAACAACAAGACAGTCAGAAACCGAGCCAATTATGCATTAATTCTTCTATAGAGACCTTACAAATGCAGGCCCTACAAATTACAATACCCTCACGCAAACGCCAATATGTACCTCTCTCCTCTCAAACTACATTAAGTTATCGTCAAATTGCACTGGTTTTAGACAGCTATTGAAAAGGAAGTTTTCTTTCTTTCTTTCCTTTGTTATCTTGTTTGGAAGCTTTCTATATTTTTAATTCAAAGTAGGATCCTGTTAACGAGTGTCCTTAAAGCAATAGTTAAGGAAGCATTTAATGCTTTTACTTTATAAGAAATAGTGAAATTTTAATATTAAAATAATACAAAAATAACTTTTAAGTGTATTATTTATTTATTTTAAGTTTTTAAAAGCCCAAATTTTTCCAATTCATCATTATATTATATATTTTCTAATTTGGTCTTTATACACGCAAATTAAAACCAACTAGATCTCATTTTTTATTAGAATAAAACAATGTAAAACTAAACAAACTCTGATTAATTTGGTATTTTCTATACGTTGCATATTTTCTACTAATGTGACTTTTTCTTTATTAAATATGCATAATTTATAAATATTTCTATATAAAATTAGGGTTAGTAACTAGTTTTAAATACTAGTGAAGAATGGTCTAACTATGAAACCTAGATGTCCACAAAATTAAGGGGCCCTGTCTTGAAAATGAACCATCTATTCCTGCACCTAAAATGGTTAAAACCTTGAGATCATGGTCGTTACTTATCAATGACTCCACCACTTTCCACAAGCTAGTCACAACACCACTCAAAATAACACATGGATTGATACTAAAAAAAAGGGTAAAGAAGTGAGTATGGTGGAGTTTGAGTTAGTAACATCACCCACGTGTTGTCGGCCATGTCTTATGTGATTCTCATTCATCTCTCACCCTTCCAATTCTTTTGTGCTATTTATCTTCCCAAATCGCAAAAATAACTAGTTCCATTGAGTGAATACTCAACTCAAAATATTTTTATTTTTAATTTCCATGATTTACATGAATTTTTTTGCGTTACTTTGTATTATTAGTTTGTTTCATACGGTTTTGACATGATTGATTAGTGTAACTGATGAGTGCTACAGAAAGTATTGCACATAACTCAGTTTACATTACTAGCATGGGCATTTAATTTTTAATTAGTCAAAGTTAAACTATTGCTTCCATGTTATCTTCCATCTGGTTCCCAATAGAGTATTGCTAATGCTGACCCCAGTCATAAATTTGTTATATATTAAAGTTGACCCAATCATTTTGATCTAAGACGTTATCTAAACCGAAACTATAACCTCCACCAGATTGCACTCGTACTGCCGACAGCTTATTTAAATCAAAGATGCAACTTTAGAATGCAATTCAATTCCACAAAGCTTTCTTATGCATGTTAGTTGAAGGGAAATTATTACTCTTCCATATTCGAAGACATAATTATAGTTTTTAATCTAGCTCACCTAACCCATATCAGGAGACACGTGGTAAAAACCAGTATACATAAAAAATAAGATGAAGAGGGAGGCTATCTTACAATTATTATTTTTATGGGTCAGGATGATATCCATTAAGAAAACATTTAATTCTTTCATTTTGTAGGGAGTGGTAAAATTTTAAGATTAAAATAATAAAAAGATACTTTTAAGGGTATTTAGTTTTTTTATTTATTATTTTAATATTAAAAGTTCATTATTTCCGTAAAGTAATTATATTTAATACTCCTTAACTAATACCCTTAGGGCATCCGTTAACAAAAACCTACAAATATATAAACATTGGGTTTTACTAACTAATGTCCTATGCATATAGGTTATGGTGCATTTAATATTAATGCTAATTAATATTTTTATACATTTTTCAAAAAATAAAGTCAAATTGTATATACATGTTAAGAAAAATACAAACATATCAGTAAATTATTGAAATGTGTACTTAAAAATAAAGATATGCATTACATCTCATAATTATGTATTTATTATTCCTTAACTTGTGCCTTTAGATACTCTTTTGCCAAAGAATATCCTTAAAAGCTATATTTTTATTATTTTTATTTTAAAATTTTACAACTCTCTAAAAAATGAAAGCATTAAATATTTTTTTAACGGATTCTATAAGACATCCATTAACGGGACCATAATTATATGAAAATGTAAAGTTCGGGTCCCCAAAAGTTTCAAAAGATTCCTCCCCAAGAATTAAATCGGTTCAAAAGGACCCAAAAGGAGTGAACTCTTCCCAAGAATTAAATTGTTTCAAAAAAACTGAAGGAATGAACGTGAACGGTAATCATATTGAAAGTGTTATTTCGTGTAAAAGTGCTTGGTTTTCACATTGAAGAGTGATATTTCCACACTCAAGTATGATAATTCCACACTAAAATAAATTGAAAAGACCAAAAAAGCCCTTAATGTAAGTGATTAATGATTAAATATTTGTTGAGTATAAGGGCAATTTGTTATTTTAATGGCACACTTTTTTATATTAGTGTGAAAATAATAATTTAAAATGTGAAAATATCATTTTCTTATTTTTTTTTTTTGATAAATAAAAAGATTTTATTAAAAGAAAAACACATTACATAACCATACTAAGAGGGAGACAGAACCCTACAAAGAGGGTAGAAAAAGTGACATACATCACGGCAAAAAACCCTACGTAGAGGGCAGCAAAATACCCTACACAGAGGGCGGCAACAACAACTAAAACATCAACAACTAGAACAACGTAATTTACAACAGAAATATCCCAACAATAACTAAAACAACAACAAACAAACCAAAATATATAATACCCAGCACAAAACTTGATCCCAATCCAGTAGATTTCAAGAACAACCACCGCAACCAATGTCTGGAAACGCAGAAGATTTGGATCCTTAATTCCAGCCAAGCAAGCCACTGAGATGTCGAATCGAATTTGCCAAACGATCCGGGTGTGGCAGGGGCTTTTCACAAGGAAGAGTTTTGAATAGTTCACCCCAAGGTTAGGGTAATCGGAGGAAACTCGAACTGGAATAAATGCCCAAAACCGATGCCCACTAGACATCAGCAGCCGGAGAAGATCTCGACTTCCACTGGAACAGCCAAGCCGTGCCGATCAGAGTACCAAAATAAGAAAGAAGAGGAAAACAAAAGAGTAAAGGGCTACGCTACCGTAATCGGACCATCTCTGGTCGCGATCTCCCTCACACGGAGGTGAGGGGCGGCCGTGCAGCCCTGAATGGAGCTGAAAACGGGTCAGATGGGTTCAGAGGGTCGGTTGGGTTTTTTCTTTTTTCTGGAAGGTTCTTGTTTTTATCTCTTAATTTCTTTTAAGTAGATTTTTTTTTTTTTTTTTTTTTCTTTCATGTCGTCGTCATCATCATCAATTCATCGATAACTTTGTACTAAAAGAAAGAAAAATGAATGAAAGAAAGACCGGCCCTCACACACTTTTTTTTTTTTACTAAAGTTTGTACTTCAAATTTAACGAAAATAAGGGTCCAACTTGAACTCCTTCAAGAATCAAACAAGATAAGTGGGTCACCGACTCACCGGTCAACAATTAACGCATTGGTCTCTTATACTTTTTTCTATTTGGGGGGGGAGAAATCTCTATAAGAAATTTTTTTTGGTAAAAATGTTTGGAAAATTACTATTTCCACACCAAAATTTGTTACTTTCACACCATTTTTCAGGTGAATTCGTGAGTGTTTGATGGACTTAATTTGCTTTAGCTTATTCATTTATTTGCTTTGTGAAGTAAAAATATGCTAACTTATTTGCTTATTTAGTAAAGTGATTTTCTACCTCATTTGAAGTATATAAACAAATAAATAACAGTAAATTATGCCTATCCAAACCAAAATAAATGGAAAAATTACATTTTAAATCCTATAATTTATGAGGTGTAACAAATGAAATCTTATAGTTTCAAAATTAACAAATTAAACCCTAACTTTCAAAAATAACAAATTAAAATTTAAAGTTTCAAAAAATAACAATTTAAATCTAACCTCAATCAAGTAAAACTATGGTTTAATTTGTTACTTTTAAAACCTCATGATTCAATTTGTTACTTTTGAAACTATAGGGTTTAATTTGTTACTTTTTGAAATTTCAGGGTTTAATTTGTTGCATTTTAAACAATAAAATTTAATTTATTTCACCCCTTAAACTATTGGGTTTAAAATATAATTTACCCAAAATAAATTAGATGGTGCAACAAAAACAACTCAGGAAGAGTGCCTCCCAAAAGAGTATTACATATGAATGCATCTACCATCTTTTTTGGGAAGACTCGTTTGTGTGAAAAATAACGAAATACAACATTTTTCATTCTACAATTATAAGGAAAAAAGAATACTAAACATAAAATAAAAAAATAAAAAAAGTAGATTGGAACTTAGTTGAAAATGTAGCTTCAATTGAACTATGAGGGTAATTATACATTTGATTTAAATAATAATAATAATAATAATAAGTTTGAGAAATCAATATTTTTTTTCTCTCTAATAACATAGTTTGGCTACAAATCTTGTCATAACTCACTGAGTGATAACTCATAAGACCACCCACGTATACTATTAATCATATAACCTGTTTAATGAGTCATTCAACTTGTTTAACTAATACATGTGAATGATCTTATGAATTGTCACGTAGTGAGTTGTACCAAGATGGTTACAAACTATTTTATAGCCAAACTCTGCTTGAGATAAAATTGGTGTAAATTCAACTGATTGTGAGGTTGAGACTGACATTTAAATGTTGTAGATATTATAAAATTCAAAATTCTCATCATAATCATAAGATAATTCAGATCCATTATTGATTTTATATACTTTTATAATAATTAAGATACTATTGAAAATACATAATAGTGATTCATATATACACTTACCTCTGTAGGAATAGTATACCAACATGCGGATCTTTCTTGGTTTGCTTTACGAACTCTTCACACAACATCTACTGCCTTTGGTACACCTTCTCGTAGAGAAGCACTCAAAAAACCTCTGTATCTACAATTTCCTATCAGAAGTCAAATAGATATATGGGTGAGGAGTCATTTAACTAACTACTCATCCACTTATCTCGATAACCCTTATCAAGACAATCTCAGTTCAAACTCAAACTCCCACTTATCTGATAACTGATGTGGACGCTCCATGGGTCATGGATCGGGTCGAACCAACCCAATTTCCAATAGAAACACACAAGAAAAAATCAATTCATTAATTAAGAAATTTCATATAACTTAACAAATTAGGCTACAATAAAATCAATGACTGAACAATTAAAGATCTAGTTCAATTAACAATAAATTTTAAATAAGCTTATTATAATAATATACTTATATTTAGTTATAATTTCATTAAGAAGTTTACACTTTAGTATTACTGCAAGACTGCAATACATCACTATAGTACTCTACTGTGTCCACCGAAGATAAGAAACAACAATTAAGCAATGAAAAATAGTAAAAGGTAAAGAATCATGAAATCCACAATGAAATAAATAAAATAAAACAAACAACCTAAAGTTAAGTAGAATGATGCAATCCACAAGAAAAATAATAATCATAATAATAATAAATAAATTACTTATAACACAATCAAAGTCAAACGTGGGTGCCTTTTTCAAAGAAAAGTAACATACACCTATGTTATTTTATAACCTGATGGCTGATGGATGCTGTGAATTTCATGCGCATAGATAGAACAGAAAAAAGGTATGCATCATACTTTGGTGCACAATATAAAGACATGCATGCAAACTAAAAAGTTAAAGCCCCTGGCTTGTATTTGGTTGCTACACGGCAGAAATGCATAGATCCAAGCCAAAATAAAATATCATTGAGTAGGAAATAAAAAAATAAAATAAAAAGTAGGAATTCAAATGGTGATATGCTTACGAGTTAGCTAAATTATTCTCACATCCTCTTTTTTTAGAAAATTAGACTTATTACACCATATTTTGAAAAATGACACTTCGCGTAAAATAATTAACACTTCACTTTTTTTTTTTTTTTAACCAATCCTACTAATTCAAGTTTTTTTGTGGAAATGGAAGTACAAGTTCAAGTTCCAGTTTTTGGGAATGAGATTAGGCATAAGTGTTAGGTCAGAGTGGTTTCAAATGGCCTCTTTTGAGCAGGTGGTCTTATGGCACTACTTGTCTAGGCTGGTTAGAATTAGGAATATTGGTTTGGGTAGATGACACCACATTGGGTTGGGTTAAGGCCGAGGCTTTATTGTTGCTAGTATGACCATATGTCTTCTTGGTAGGTACCTTCAATTCGTTCTTGTCAATCTTACCACTCTCTATAGCATCTTCAATCCTTGTTCCACAATCGCACAATTACTCAAAATTCATGGTTGGTGCGGTAAGCATCTTGTTGAAATAGACCGAAACAACCCCTTCATCAAAATATTCACTTAGTCCTTTTTAGTGGGAGAATTCACCATCTTGGAAGCTTTTTCCATATAGATTATTAGAAATTCAAAGAATGTTTCATTTTTCCGCTTGGTAGTTTCCAAATCTCTTAGGGTGACATCAATCATTGTGTTGTTAGCAAATTGTTTTAGGAACAAGTTCCACTAGTTCTCCCCATATCTTATTCTTCCCCAATTCTAAGGAATAATACCACTTCGAAGCAAACCCTAAAAGAGAAAATGGAAAATCATGTAGAACTTGTTCTTCATTAAAACCTTTATATTTGACAACGCTCAAATGCTGTCTAATGTGTTGTTTTGGATCACCACTCTCATTAAATTTATCATATTCAGGGATAGCAAACTTAGGGGGCAATTGAATACATGGCTCAAACGAGACTCCCCCTAAGGAAAATAGATAATCATCTACCCCTTAGGTTTTCCTTAAAGCTTTTTGCATTTGCTCCAATTTACCCTTGATGTCTTCAGTAAACCTTTCGTACACCCTCTTCTTTTTATAGTCCAACTTGTCTGTCTCATTCCACTCATGGTATTCTTGATCATCTTCAGCGGTTTTCTTTGGGCATCCTTATAGCTTTTGGATTTTTTATTTTTATTTTTTTGAGATTTTGATAATAAGGATGAAAGATTTAAATTTTGATTCTTCTTATAAAAGAAAACATGTAATATCAGTTGAGGTTTAGTTACAATACTCATACTTGAAATTAAAAATTAAAAGCACCTTGAAAGTACCTAACCAAAATATAAAAGAAAATAACCTAATAATTAGGCATTACAAAATCCAAGATCAATGTTGAGAGCTACTGCATGCTTAGTGAGTACATCTGTAAACTTGTTGAATCATCTGCAAGAGTGGTGTACAATTCAATGTGCCATCAAATGCAATCCAACCCCTTACGTTTATTACAAGTCACATTAGACTTCTTAATAAGGGGATGTGACTTGTAAGTTCAAAAATTTATGACATTAATAAAGATATAATAAATTAATCTAAAACTTTATGATTTTATTGGTTGCAAGAAGAAAAGAAACTACAGGATTGATATTGCGATATGTGAGATCATCAATGGGGACATAATTGCGATAGGTCAGTCATTATACTCGGAAACCTAAAATATTCAAAGGACATATCACATTTCTTTTTTTGCTGAATCACATAATATGCATGAAACAAAATAATATGCAAGAAACATACCTGGAGGGCAAATATGATATTTTGCCACTTACATTCCGTAGCCTTTTAAAAAGGTTCTATTTTTAGTCTTGAATCGCCTAACCGTTTTTTTTTTTAAAAAAAAAAAAAAAAAAAAAAAAGTTGCACAGTAAAAAGTAAAAACATGAAAAAGCATTTTCCGTTTGTATCTTTGTTGGTGGGAAAATGTTTCCCATTATTTTAGAATCAAAGTCATGATGATTCCCAAATTTTCAAAGAAAGGATTGGATCCAACCCCACATGTCAGAGTTTCAACAATCCATCCAGTGATTTCATAATTCCTGTCAGAAAAATAGGTAAAATAAAATTAAAGTGAAAAAGCCCAGACTCTCTCTCCAGAATAGATTATAAAAAGCACTTGCTTCAGACAACTTTTGCTTCACTCCTCGTCCTTTTCTTGAATAATTCTGGATCGAAACCCAAGGAAATGGGTTTCCTCCAACCATTGTTTCTGTTGTTCCTGTTTTTGTTTTCCCACCAAGCAAAAGCTGAAGATTTCAATTCCCTTAACAATGCTACTAACTATTTGAGTGGTAGAAAACTTGGTGGTAGATGCAATTTGTTCCGTGGCAAATGGGTCTACGATGCTTCATACCCTCTCTACTCGTCCTCTACCTGTCCCTTCATAGATTCACAATTCAACTGCCAGAAGTACGGCCGCCCTGATAATTCGTACCTCAAATACAAATGGCAACCTTTCTCTTGTTCCATACCCAGGTACTACCTTTTTTTTACCTATTTTCTCATTTCACACGTTTTTCTACATTTTTTTTATGTCTGCTATGTTATTCATAAATCATATCTAATCTATAAGTTGGGATTAAGCTTTAATTGAGTTGAATATACATATTTATGTATGGAGTAACTTATAATTAATTAACACAACATGCATATATATATATATATATACGAGTTTATTATATATTGGGTAATTGAGTATTAAAGTACTGGCACAGGTTTAATGGGTTAAATTTCTTGGAGAAGTGGAGGGGCAAGAAGATTATGTTTGTGGGAGACTCGTTGAGTTTGAATCAGTTTCAATCTTTAACGTGCATGATTCACGCATGGGTGCCTAACTCTAAGTCCACATACATAAGGAGAGATGGGCTGGCTTCAGTGACTTTTGAGGTAAGGTTAATTAATTTCTGGTTTTTGCTTAGACACTTGTTTTTTTTCTTGTTGAATTAGCAAGCAACCATAGTTGTCATTATAGTGCATGCATCTCTTTTCCCTTTTCTCTAATCTTTTGTCAAAGGTAAAGCTTTTTCTTTTGACATTTGAATTTTCTTTTGTCAGTCCAATTTTGCTACTCGTCAAGAAAAACAAATTTTTTGAATTACAAAAATGTTTTATGCCAATATGAGTGGTGGAGGTGGTCAGTTTTGTTTTAAATTGAAAGGTGCATTTAGAACTTCATATTTAAAAAAAAAAAAAAATTTATTATTATTTCACCATAGGCATATCTTGGCTTGCCACAAGGTACTCTTTTGCACGATGAATTGTATAGTCTTGTGTGGTGGAGGGCTTAAGCTCATGTCTTAATATCTTACCTCTGTTTCTGTGAGTTTGGATTTTAAGCATTAAAAAGTGGGGCGTGATTGGTGGTACCCCTTTTAACTTTACCGGGGACATGTCATGTGTTGTTATTGGCACAAGGTAATAAATGATTGAATGTTAAAACAGACAAAGGTCACTTTCACTGTTTTTTTTTTTTTTTTTTTTTAATAAGTACTTTCACTGTTAGTACTTTAAAATTTTTAAATCAAATGGCGGCAAAGTACGCTTAACTAACTGTCAGCACAAGAAAAAAAAAAAAATTGTGGGTGTACAAATATGGTATATTAAATTGCAATTTGCAAACTATGCACATAAAATTTTCATTGCCCAAGTTTTGGGTTAATTTTTGAGTTTTGTCAAATTATCTCGGTTTCGTACTTAATTAGTGTAATTTCGTTTCAGTTTACTTCCTGAAATTTCGCAATAAACCTACCTTAATTTGCACTATCATCATCTATGTCACAGTTCATGATAATTGTTGGTGATCTAGTACCTTCCTATCCAGATATGTCAAAGTCATCCATCATAGGCGGGTCAATTGTGGTCTAAATTTAGAGACACTGTTCTAGTCGTATAAGAAAAAAACAAAAGACGGACCAAAGTCTATTTCATCAACTTATCATTGACAGCTGTTTTATTGCTTTTAGCATTTTATTTTATTTTATCTATTT
Source organism: Fagus sylvatica (assembly GCA_907173295.1). Taxonomy (NCBI): domain Eukaryota; kingdom Viridiplantae; phylum Streptophyta; class Magnoliopsida; order Fagales; family Fagaceae; genus Fagus; species Fagus sylvatica. The sequence goes on from OU015769.1 coordinate 31,055,489, forward strand.
TAGGTAAATCACCAAAGTCCTAAAATAATGATAAGAAGACAGCTGAACCACCCAATGTGTTATAATTCATTTTTTTATTCCAATAAATTTAGTCACAACTTACAACATAGTTTTTTAGAAGTTGATATAATCTATATCATATATATTATGAATTTATGATTAGTGCATGATAAAATTAGTGTCAATATTAGATCTAGGTAAAAGTAACTTATTTCAATCAGAACAAACCATATCAATAATTGTAGAAAATAATGTGTTCTTGACATTAGTATTGGAATGATATATTTTAAATTTATTTCATGTTTTTCTTCTTATTTATTGGGGGGAATTGCTTATGGGCTTCTGGTGATTTTACAAGATTAGGGGGAACGGGTTTGGTTTTTACACAACATTATTTTTCTTGGGGATTTTCACGTTTTCACAAAGTATATGGATGGACAAATAGCCCAACAGTATTTATAAATTATTCCAATCTTTTTTGGTGGCTTTTTTCTACGAGTTCGATCTTTTTTTTTTTTTGCTACGAGTTCGATCTTGCTTGTGTATACATGCAATATGTTAATTTATGATATGGAAAAAAAATAAAGAGTTATTTTCACATTTATTAATGATATTTCCACACCATTGATATTGGTACGGAAATATCAATAATTGATACAAATTTTTGTTTTAATTATTGATTCATTAGCCAAATAATAATAATAATAATAATAATAAGCACCATCACAAAGTACTACTTGTGGCATTAATCAATCCAGACTGAGTTCTTTGCTTATACGGCTTTTATTCTAACTGTATCTTTAATATCTTTAACGTAGCAAACAATCTAACCTGGAACGAACTAAAGCACACGTTAAGACTTTATGGAGCCGAAAGTCAATCTTAAGTAGCAATAATTCTTCTTCGTACAGTCCCAATTTTGTGGAGTATCAATCAGAATTTGAAAAAGTCTTATTACTATTTCTTTTAGAAAGAAATTTAACATTAGTAAATCGTAAGTGCTTCTTTTAGTCTTTTTCTAGTTACATTGCTTTTGTTATGTTTCTTTTTTTTTTTCTTAGATATTTTATTTTTTTTAAAGTATTTTTTCTTAGATTTCTTGAAATGAGATTATGGGTTTTTCTTCTTTGATTAAAAATGGTATTCAGTTTAATGTTACGAAAATAAAAATATATAAAAAGAAAAATACTATATAGAGAAATCACATGAACTTATTACAAGTTTGACAAGGTGCCATGCTCTAATAGGCAAAAGTTAACATGTGAAACCTTGAGCTTCAAATTGTTGAGTTTTAAACTTTTACTATTTAATATATTTTTAGGTAAATTATACTGACATTTTCTTCTTTCGGGAAAACTAGACTTGCTACACCCTATTTTAGGGAAATGACACTCTGCTTCCAAATTTGTAAAATAATTAACACTCCGTTCCCTTTTTTTTTTTTTTTTTTTTTCTTTTTTTTGTTTATTTTTTATTTATTTTTTTAATCAATGCTCAACTAACAAGAGTTAACAAGAAAATTTATATTCCAATTATTTTAAGTTTAAGTGAAGAATATTCTTTTAAAAAGAGTAAATTATACTGACATCACATTCTTTTAGAGAAACTAGACTTGTTACACTCTATTTTGGGGAAATAACACTCTGCTCCAAGATTTGCAAAATAATTAATACTCCGTCCCATTTTCTCTATTTTTTAAGAAATATTCCCTACCTAAACTCAAAATAATTGAAATATAATTTTTCTTTTTAACTCTGGTTAATTAGGCATTGGTTAAAAAAATGGGTATTAATTATTTTGCAAATTTAGGGGTGGAGTGTCATTTCTCTAAAATAGAGTGTAGTGAGCCTAGTTTCCCCAAAAGAATGGGGTCACAATGTAATTTACCCAAAAAATAAAAATTAGAATTAAACTTTTGAAGAATCTTAATTAGTCGAACTCGACATTAGAAATTTCATTATTTTGTTAACAGAGAGATAATGCATATTTTTAAGATGATGAAATTAAATTTTTACATTTTGTGGGTGCAGGACTATGGAGTAAAAATCCTGCTATTCCGCACACCGTACCTAGTAGATCTTGTTAATGAGAACAAAGTGGGACGAGTTTTGAAGCTTGATTCAATCAAAAACGGCAATGCATGGAAGGGCATGGACGCGTTGATCTTTAACACGTGGCATTGGTGGACCCACACAGGGAGAACCCAACCGTAAGATTAACCTCCTAAATTTCTCATCGCATTAATTTTTTCATGTGGTTGGAATTTTAGCTTAGAGATGATCATTGCTAATTCATGTAATTTATTATTGCAGCTGGGATTATATGCAAGAGGGGAATAAATTGTACAAAGATATGAACCGCCTGATTGCGTATTATAAAGGGCTAACGACTTGGGCTAGATGGGTCAACTTAAATGTTGATGCTTCCAAAACCAAGGTCTTCTTCCTAGGGATTTCTCCCACCCATTATGAGTATGCAAACCCTTTCTCAAGTTCACACTTTATTTGGTTTTAATTTAATTTATTTTAACATTATTATTACCTTTTAGTGATGTCTATTATTTCATCACAGCATATGTAACTTTATAAAACTTTTTTTTTTTTTTTTTTTTAAATAGTGCAATTAAATTTACTTCATTGATTGTTGTTTACATATATAATTAGGGGCAAGGATTGGAATGAACCATCAAAATCATGCTCGGGTGAGAAGCAACCATTCTTTGGTGTAAAGTACCCTGCAGGCACACCTCTGGCTTGGGCAGTTGTGATCAAAGTATTAAGCAGAATTAAGAAGCCAGTCAATTTTCTAGATGTTACTACTCTCTCACAATATAGGAAAGATGCACACCCATCAGCCTACAGTGGTGAGCATAGTGGCACGGACTGCAGCCATTGGTGTCTTCCGGGATTGCCCGATACTTGGAATGAGCTCCTATATGCAGAGCTCTTTAGTTGAAGACAAAGTGGACAATGCACAATTGGAATGTAGAAGAAAACCAAATTGTTTTCAATTCTAGGACTTTAATTTACATTTTTGTTGTTTAAGCGGGCAATAAGAGGGTTGATGCTTCAATTGTAAATTGGTTGATTATTTTGGCACAAAGTTGTCTTGAATTGTGAGCAATATATTTATCTATATATATTTGTTGGAAAAGTGACTCAAATTCTTATAATGATTTGGTTTACTACTTGAGTTTTTTTGGTGTGGAATAAAATGTTACTCCTTGGTGTGAAAGGAAAGACTATTCATTATCAAATAAGTAATACATTCTTTGGTTACTAAGTAATAACTAGGTTTTGAAGTTATATTTAACTAAAATTACCTAAAGGCTGATGCGAATGCTCTAAGGAATAGGAATTGAAGTCTTATAAATAAACGATATTGCAAAATAGTTGGTAGCTTTTGCTCAAGGTTCCTCCCAATAGGGAGAGACAGTGGCAGAGCTAATCAATTTTTCCAAGGGGACACAACTGAATATTAAAAAATATATATATATATATATATATATATATATATATATATATATATATCCTAAGTGTATCAAATGGGTTCTAAGCAAGTAATATTTATTTCTTTAGATTCACATTTTTTAGCTTTTCTAGGAGTTTAAATTTAACATCTAAAGTTTTAGTATTTGAGATAGAGGATTGAGTATTAGCCTTCTAATCTTGCATATTTCTTCTTTTAAAATATGCATCATTCCAATTCTGAATATTTTTTCTCTTAAAATATACATCAATTGGAGTGAATGATTTTCCCATAAAGTACTCAAAAGCTTAATATTCAATATACATAGTATAATTGATAGTAGATTCCTGCCCCCTGACTTCGCCACTAGGGAGAGCAGAAAATAATAGAATGGAAAGTGAAACCAAGAGAGAAAAAATAGTATTTTCACTTGGGAGGTACGCACAAAATGAGAAAATATAGTTTGGGTATTCTCTAGTTTGGGTTAAGGGAATGGCTTGGGTCCAGTGCACAGTAGCACTGGACCTGTTGAGATGTTGCCACATGTACAAAAACTGTACAAAACTGAACACGTGACAAAATCTCAACGGGTCTAGTGCTCCTGTGCACTGGACCCAAGCCTTACCCTTGGGTTAATACATAAAATTATGATGAAAAATTTCTTATGTGTGTGCGTGAGAGCAAAGAAGAGCAAAATTTTCTTTCTTTAGCCATGGGACCTATACAAAGGAAGAATAGTTTGGATATTCTCTAGGGAGCTTATTGTTTTGGTGCTACAACTATGGAGATTTGTTGTATTAAGAGTGGGTAAAGGTACAAGTGAGTGTTTTAATCTCTAAGAGGATATATTATTGTATTTGGTACAAAACTCAAGTTACGCATAAACTTTAAAAAAAAAAACTATTGTAATTGATTTTAGGTTTAAGTACTATATTGGTCCTCATCCTATGATATTTGTGTCAAAATAGTCTTTAACGTTTCAAATGTGTCAAATTGGTACTTAACCTTTCATTATTGTGTCATTTTGGTTCTTATTGTTAAGTGGTGGATGGTAAATGCTGACGTGGCTAACATTAAAGACCATTTTGACACAAAAGTCATAGATTGAGGACCAAAATAATAATTAAACCTTGATTTTATAATAGTGAATTTATTTGAAGTTAGTTCCATAGTTTTTCCGTTCAAGGAAAAATGAGTTTTCATGCAAATTTTTGTGTCCTTGTGTGTTTGATAACTTGGAATGGTGATAATAATCTTTAGTGATTGATTAAAATTATTTGTGAAATTCTTTAATTTATATAAGGCTAGATTGTGAAATCAACATATGAGATGAAAGCTTCTGTTATCTTTCCTAATTCGAGCTTCCGTTGGCCTAGCAATATTCCCTTGCAAATTGAAAAGCTTTGACTATAGTTCCGATACCACAAGCTACTAATTACCATGCACAGTTATAAATCTCCCACGCACTTATTACTTCCAAATGTTTCACTTAATGGCTAAGCCAGTCCAACGATTTGAGAAGTGCCTACCTTGCATGATTATGATCCCCTTTTTTTCTTTCTTTTTGTTTTGGTTTTTACTTTGAGAGAAGTATGAGACTAATTTGAGCAACGCAACGCAAGGCCTGAGACTATACCTTCTATAATGAAGATGAATTGGATCAATGGGTTTTTTTTTTTCCTAATTGAACTAGGAAACTTGTAGACTTTTAAGCAGTAACTGAAAGAAAGCCTTCCGAGGGTTGTTATAAATTATAATCATTGAAACCAGTTGGTCCAACCAAATAATCACCTTGTGAGTTGTGAGTAGGCCTTTAGGCCGATACATCATGAGCAGGCCTGCGCATATTTTGGGCTGCCTAACATGTCCGAAGACGGTATCTTAGCTCGCTGAGGAGAATGCTATACAATTTTGACCCAAGAACTTCAGTACAGCCTTTCTTTTCTTCTGGCCCAAAATAAAATAAAATAAAATGGCATTTCTTTTTGTGTGTGTTTCGGTCACCAAATTGGGTCCGGCTCACCTCCAATTCCCACCCCTCCCGTTCTCTCCCATTTTTAAATGGATGCAAGACACGTGGCAGGCATAAAATCTGAAGGATAACAAATAGCCACGTCAAAGCCTCTTTTCAGCAGCTCCTTCTTCAAAATTCTTTTTCATTTTTTTTCAAACCACCAAGAGCCCAGCAGTTGCAGGACTTCAAGTTCAACGGAAACAATAGTTGGGCTTGTAAGGGTGATTGATGTTGGCGGATCTACTTGGGTCTATGTGGCAAGGAGACCGCAGCTCAGTGGGCAACGAACCCAAAGACTAAAACTAACACTCCTATATCCCAAACTCACACACACCCAAAGATTGACTAGTTCCTACCCATATCACCGTCAACCATGGCTAAATCCACCCATGGCTTGTGTTGTTTGATTTTGGTTTTGTGTGTGAGAATTTGTATTTTGGGTTGATTTTGGAGTATGTGTATTTATGGAGATGATGGGATTTTATGGGTTTCAGCAAAAGATGAATTTTTTAGGAAGAGAAAAAAGCTTTGAAATTTTGTTTTTCCCTTTGAAATCCAAAGAGCTTCCCTTACTTGATGTTCTTTTCCATCTACTGAATTTATCTCCTCATTGTATTACATGTTATTTTGGTTTAATCTGAATTTTGTTACTCTATACTGGCAGAAAATGGATCTATGAAATAACTACATGGTCCTTGGGACATAACAAGAAGCCTGTGTCCGATCAGAAGCTCATGGGGGAGCTAGGCTGTTGGTGTTCTGAAAAAAAGAAAAAGAGAATTTTGAAGAAGGAAGAAGGTGTTGAAAATAGGCTTTGACGTGGCTATTTGTTATCCTTCAGATTTTATGCCTGCCGCGTGTCTTGCATCCATTTAAAAATGGGAGAGAACGGGAGGGGTGGGAATTGGAGGTGAGCCGGACCCCAGGAAATTAATGCAAATGAGGCCACCCCTTTTTTTTGCTTCTTATTATTATTATTTTTTTCTTTCTTTTAGTAAATCAGCATAAATACTATTTTCCTTAAAAAAAAAAAAATTTTGTTTGATTATGTCTCAATTTATTAAAATCCAAAAATAGAAAAAAGAAAACATAAACAAAAGGTTAGAATGTCATAGAACTTTCAATGGGTGTGCCATTATCAATAGCCCGATTGAAAAGCTCTTGCATCCCCATAACAGAGATTGGGTCTGATGGATTGGTTCTCCTAGCCCCAATGAAAACATGTGGTAGCACCTTTTCTCTCCACGTGGCATAGATGAAGATAGATAAGTCCTCGCTCCTCTCCCAATCCTAATCTAAACCATGTCACACATGTGTACATGGCTGAATGCACACATACTGACTCAATTCCTTAGCATGCACACACACACGTTGCAGTGTTGCACCATCCCACACACCACATGTCCACTCCATGCAAACATGTCCATTCCCACCTCCTCAAAAACCGCCTTACCCACTTCGTTATATTCTCTTTATCATTTCCAAACTCAAACTACTACAAACGCAACTTTACACAATATATTGAATTTACCTTTACCTGAGATAATACCACAATGGCTTTGGAGCAAACTCGCAGAGACAACACCACCAGCGAGAGAGAAATTAAGATAGAGAAAGACACGGTGCCAAAGATGACGATCCACTTTGAGTCCTTGGTGGAGCTAGCAAAAGAATCCGACATCCATGATGAACAGGCAAGGCAGTTTGAGTCTCTTTCGGATAAAGAAAGGAAGCAGGAGGAGAATCATGAGAAACAAAAAGAGAAGAATGCTGATCAAGCAAGGAGTAGGAATATGGTTGAAGACAAAAAAGTTGAAGCTAGGGGAGACAGAAGGGAAGGTCATGAAGGTGGAGGGCAAAGAGGGTCTTATTCTGTGGGAAAGTTTGAAGTGAATATTGTTGGGGAAGAGAAGGGTGCTAGTAAGGCTAAAGGCAGAGAAGGTTGTGATCAAGCTGATAAAAGAGCTGATACAAGCATGGAAGTAACTTGCAAAGGAGGGGGCACCGAGAAGAGAGGAAGCAGCACACTCACAGAAGAGTGTCACGAGAAAAAGGAACAACCTTCTCTAGAAGAGATTTCAAAGCTCAGAGCAACGGCCCAGCAAAATTCTATTGAGGCGCTAAGGGCAGCGGAGGAGCGGTATGAGAAGGCAAAAGAATCTTCAAGTCAGGGACTCAGTGCTGCAACCGAGTATGCCACAGAGAAGGGAGCACAAGCAAAGGATACAGTCTTAAATACAGGTCAGACTGTGAAAGACACTGCAGCAGAGAAGGGAGCGCAAGCAAAGGACACTGTCTTAAATACAAGTAGGACTGTGAAAGACACTGCAGTAGAGAAGGGTGCACAAGCTAAGGATACAATCCTAGAAAAAAGTGTGGTTGCGAAAGACATTGTAGTAGAGAAGGGTGCACAGGTAAAAGATACCATCCTAGAGAAAAGTGGGGTTGTGAAAGACACTGCAGTAGAGAAGGGTGTACAAGCTAAGGTCACAATTGCCAGCACAGCCAAGACAGCTGCAGATTATACAGCATCGACAACAGAGAAAGCTAAGGATTATGCGCTACAAAAGGCAGTAGAAGCAAAAGAAGTTGTAGTGCAAGCAGGGGAGACTACTGCCCATTATGTTGGAGAGAAGGCTGCTGGTGCAAAAGATGCGACTTTGGGAACAGCTGTAGATTTGAAGGACAAGGCTGCTGTGGCTGGGTGGACTGCTGCGCATTACTCATGTGAGAAAGCTGTGGAGGGAACCAAAGTTGCAGTGAGGGCTGTTAAAGGAGCGGCAGAGTATACAGGTCATAAGGCTGCCGAGCTTGCAGCCAAGCCATTGTCTTCTACAAAGGATGTTGCTGTAGCGACAGGAGAGAGTGTCAAAGAGTATACAGCTAGGAAGAAAGAAGAGGCAGCCAGAGAGTTGGAGGCTAAGAGATCAGCTGAAAGGAAGGTACGTCTCTACTAAAATTATATCTTTACTGTTAGATATCCCTAGATCAAGAATATGCAAAATTTGATCACTAATTTAGATTTGCTACAAGACAGTATGCATTTCTCTATTTAGAATTGCCAAAGACTAAGGTAGACTAGGTCGTATTAACTATATAAATGCATAATATGGATTATGAGAACAACATGTAGCAGGGTACGTAAGGGGAGTCTAGGCAATAATTTAGATCGAATTTAGCAGCAGCAGCCAAAATTTAATCAAATACTGGGCACCCAAAAGGTAGATTTAGATAATGCATAGCCAAGGACCCAAAAATTTACACTTCACAGAGAAAATAGAAGCTTGTTCAAGTTCTGATCATCATGTTTTCCTTCTCGGTGCCTTTGTAGTGATCTAAAAAATTGATTCAAATGGCTTTCAAGAAAGGGGTCCAACCATTTATTGGCCCCTACTATAAGTTGCATGCAAGTAAAATGAACTCCATTTTGACTCACAATGTATGTAGTCTTTACAGTTTAGCTAAGTAAATATCAGGTAGACCTCAAAGCATATGAAGGAAAGTTGTCATATTGTCCAAGCCAATCCTTTCTTAGTCACGTGTTGATACTAAAACCGTGTTTGTTGCTTATCAGGGAGAATATATGAAGGGGGAATCACAAATTCAAGAAACAAAAATAGAAGGGAAGGTGGAAAGAGAGGCTAAACCATCTGAGAATATCATCCAGGAAACCTTTGAGGGAACCCAAGAACATAGAGGAGGAGAAGAGGAGGGTGGGGTTCTTGGAGCCATTGGAGAAACTATAATTGAGATTGCTCAGCAAACGAAAGAGCTTGTTATTGGGCCAGACCGGACTGGAACAGAGGAGAGTGGTGCCCACAAGTCTGGCTCAACTGCCTATTGCAAGCAAGAAGAATAAGCATGAAGATCAGGGGAATGAAAGTAAAAAAATAAATAAACGATTCCTGGCTTGATGTTTGAATGTTGATGTCCAGAGATGGAGGGGTACTTGGTTATATATTGTAGGTGTTGTGTATATTTTTAAGAGTGAATAAATTTGAGTCCCCACTATGATTCAAAACCATGCTTTTCTACTACTTGTCTTCTGTTGATTCTTCTGTTGATGATGTTAAGTGCTGCGTGTACCTATGTAATAAGACATGATTGATTCTCTCTCATTCACTGAGACCAGAATTTGCAATGTTTTTGACATTCTTCAAAAATCAGACATTACCTAAAAAAAATTCTTCAATACTGGTCAACCATAGGTCATTGGAACCAAAAAAAAAAAAACACACTTTACTTTTTTAAAGTTGGGGAAGGAGGATTGGTTTAAGCCTTTGGCTGTAGAAATGTACAAAAACAAATTTAAAGAGTAATCAAACATTATTTGATTATACAGGCAGAACTATACGGTATGTAAACACAGTATTTCCCTAACTTTGCACAAGCAATATATGTTATTAAGCTCTGCCCACTCATCACTGTTCCATCTATGGGAGTTGTCCTAGTCGAACCAATGCGATTATTAACAAACTCGTCTACAAACGGACCACTTGTATAATTTTTCAATAATCTAATTCACTTTATAAGCCTTGACAATGACCTTGTTAAGTTGTAAGGATAAAATGCCTCTTACAATGATTCGTAATTTATCTGGTAACATATACAAAGGCATGACTACATCAAAGTCACAGATATCTCCAAAGTATGCATAAGTACTAAACTTCCCATGACGGCACAAGTTGAAAAAGTCTTTCGAGGGAAAATGATCCTCTCTATTTTCTGTACAATTCAAGAGAATTTCATGACAAACATCTCCTTGTCAGGACTAAAACTTCATTTTTGATAAATAAGTTGATCCTAAGGGGAGGAGAAAGAGAACGTTCTAACTAGTGACCTTTGTGCTACCTTGCCGTGCCAATACTGAAACTTATCTTCAAATCATTTTCTGCACTTTTTCTACGGACATTGAATGACTCGATTTTGTTTTTATGTAAAATTATGTGGTGATAAGTGATGAAAAATCTATGTTAAATCTGCCTTTTAATAAAGTTGGATAAAATACAGTCAGAAAAATATTCAGTGTATACAGGAGTAAAGACTAAAGATAGGCAAACTTCAGCAATGACTGAATTAGCACTAAGTTGGCGTAAATAAAAGGCAATCACACCAGTATTGAAAAGATAGAGAAAAAAGAAAGGATAAAGCGTATATAATGGATTAGCAAGTTAGTCAACACTCTTTGTCCACTGGCAATCACAATCACAATCACACCACCCTCACCATGTGTTTGCACGTAGTAGTGGACCTACACTTTATAAAGCTGAGATATATCTTTGTGAAAAACATCTATCACGCATGGATGTTGCCAATGCCTTTAGCCTTTCAACTTCAAGTGGCAGAAAGGTTCCAAAGGACTTCATCAAGTCTTTTTTTTTTGCTAAATACGATTTTCATTAAAAAGAAAGCAAAAAAAGGTCTCTATTCCATACCTCTAGAACCGAGGGAGGAAGGGAGTCCACATTACAACTAAAGGGGAGGCAAAGAGAGAGACCTACCTTGGCTAAAGCCTGAGCCATATGGTTAGCATCTCGCCTTACCCAATTAAAAGAACAAAACAGAAAATGTAAAGCTAATTCTAATGAGTAGGATGATTGGGCATGGATAACCCAAGGGGCATCAGAATGTGAATTAAGAGCATCAACGCATACTTTAGCATCACTTTCAATACAGATATGCTTGAACTCTTCTTCCTTTGCTTGTTCTAGAGCCCAATTGATAGTAGCAGCTTCTGCTAAGGTAGGTTCAAGAGTATCAGCAAATTTGGGCCAAGCCTTGATGAGCATGCCTTGAGAATTACGTGCAACAACCGCAATTACTGCTCTATCTTTGGATAAGGCTACATCTACATTCAACTTGATAGTACCCAATTTCGGAGTTTTCCACCTCAAAATGTTATGACTGGTATTTTCAACTAATGGAACCGTGTCCTCCAGGCTATGGATATGCTCCAAAATACGAGCCTCTAGTTGTTGGATTATCACCAGTAAGTTAAAACCATGACCATTGTGAGCTGCTTGGTTTTGCAAGTTCCAAATGCAATCAATAGTGCTTGCAAATTGGATAGAAGTATGTGCACTCAAGCAACTATTACTGGAAACTACATTGGACATGATGGGGGGTTCACACATGAGTTTAAGAAAATCCTTACAGTTCATAGGAGTGATATGGCAAGAGTGGATAGGCCAACAGGTTCCGAAACCAAATTTCCATTGAAACAGGACACTTGAAGAACAAATGGTCAATGGTTTCCTCACAATCATGACAAAGCGGGCAACTTGAATCACCTGCACCCAACTTCTGAGATATGGCAGTCCTTGTAGGTAAGATACCATTGGCTATTCTCCAAATTAGCATTTTGTATCATTCATGGATCTTCAATTTCCAAAGACCTTTCCAATTATCCTCGGCATTCCCATTAGTTTGAGGTTGGCTGGTTTTAAAGGCGGACTTAACAGAAAACTTCCCTTTCAAATCCAAAATCCATATAAGTTTATCTTTTTTCGGGTACACAGGGATACAAATTCGTTTGATTGCAACTATTGATACTACATCAAAAAGATCACCAAGTTTAGTTTCAGACCAGCCCTTAGATGAAGGATCAAAAAGCTCTGCAACTTTCAATGGAGCCGTGACAATGGACTGATTCTTGGGATTGGGAGAAAAGTTAGGAAGCCAAGGAACCCAAGGTTCCTTCCACACATCGATTGACAAACCATCACCAACCAGAAAACACACTCCTTTGCTGATCAGTGTCTTCATTTTTTCCATAGCTCTCCAAGTGTGTGTAGCATTTTTCCGAGGTTCATCTTTAAGCCAACTGTCAGTAACTTTATACTTACTCCTTAAAGCCCTCAAACAAGGGCTATCTTTCTTTGACGCAATCAACCAGGTTAATTTTGCAATAAAAGCTTCATTAAACTTTTTTGCCTTTTGAAACCACAATCCTCCATGAGCTTTGGGGTTGCACAGATAGTCCCATGACTTCCAAGCACAAAATCTGCCCTTATCTTTCTTAGGGCACCACCAGAACCTTCGCGTTGTGGCGTCAAGTTTGTCATATACAATCGTGGGCACATCAAAGGTTGAAAAGGTATACGTGGGAATAGCTTGCGCCACGGAATTGATGAGAGTATGACGCCCAGTCCAAGACAAACTCTTACTTCTCCATCCATTCAATCAAGCTTCGAGCTTCTCTTGTAAGTATTTAAAATCTTTTGTTCTGCTTCTAGTAGTAAAGAGAGGTGCACCCAGGTATTTGGCATTCTCTAGGACTTTTTTCATTTGCAAAATATCCTTCAACCTTCTTTTTTGATTCAGTTGTACCATTTTCGAGAATATAATACCGATTTGCCTCGATTAACTAGTTGCCCAGACCAAAGACAATATTTCTCCAAGCATGAGTTGAGCGCTAAAACATCCCTGCTACTAGCTTTCGAGAAAAGCATCAAGTCATTTGCAAACATAACATTGGTGACTTCAGGACCTCCCACATTCATTTTGACACCAAATAAGTTTCTAGCCATGTGTTCTCTATCAATGATTCTGGAAAGGACTTCCTGGCATAGTATGAATAAGTAAGGGGATAAGGGATCCCCTTGTCTCAAACCTCTCGAAGGCAAAAAGTGCTTGGATTTGCCGCCATTGATTAATACTGAGGAAAAACTAAACCAACACATTCCATAATCCATTTAATAAAAGTTTCATGAAATCCAAAATTGACAAGAACTGCCTGCAAAAATTTCCAATTCACTTGGTCATATGCTTTTTGCAAGTCAATTTTGAGTGCTAAAAAACCCCCTGTTACCTTCCTCCTTTTGAAAATATGGAGCACTTCATGGACCAACAATTGATTCTCGGCAATCCATCTGCCTGGTATAAATGCTGGCTGATTGTGTAGGGGAAATAAATTTATCAAGCATAGGCCTTATCCTAGCCACAATTAGCTTAGAAATGGTTTTATAAACAGTATTGCATAACCTAATTAGCCTAAAGTGATTGACAGAAGATGGACTTTTAATTTTCGGGATAAGTACTATGAGGGAGTTGTTTACCTCTTTTAGGAGTCTCCCTGGCTTGAAAAAACTCTGAATTGCATCAATGATAGTGTTTCCCACCGTTGGCCAATATCTCTTGTAAAAAAGTGTCGGCAAACCATCAAGACCAGGTGCCTTCTGGTTATTGAGTTCGAACAAGAGAGCTTTGATTTCTTCAGGAGTAGGTATTCAACATAGGCATTCATTATCCGAATCTGTGATGACAGGATTAATTAATAGTTCTAGATCAGATGGAAAATCAACAACTTCCTCAGTGAATAATTGATGAAATTTATCCACAACATGATCTTTGATTTCTTTTTTATCGATGAGCTAATCTCCATCATCATTCTTAATAGCATCAATTGAATTCCTTTTGCGGTAGATGATCGTGGATAGGTGGAAGAATTTGGAATTTTTATCTCCATCTTTAAGCCAAGTTTCTCTCGATTTTTGTCGCCACAACACTTCATTCCTTCTAAGCCACTCGTTTAATTCCACTTACATCTTTGCTTTTGCTCGGGCATTCACTTCTGTTATGTCTTGAGCTTGCACTTCTAAAATTTTTGTTGAAAGTTCTTTGATCATTGAATTACAATGGCCAAAGACCTCCCTTTTCCATTTACTGAGAGCTTTGGTGGTCAGCTTTTGCTTACGGTATAGAATATAGGCATGGGAACCCTTCACCACAGAGTTCCAAGCCTTCATAATAATTCCTCCACATCTCGGGTCTCTCACCCAAATTGCCTCAAACCTAAATGGACGAGGACAGTAGTCTTCACTAGGGTTAGTATCAATGAGAAGAGGAGCATGGTCTGAGTTAATGGCAACCCAAGTGAAACTGTGGCTTTTGGAAACAACAATCTCCAACTTGAATTAACTATAGCTCTGTCCAGCCTCTCTTGAATAGCTTCTCTGCCCCACTTCTTATTCCATCATGTAAACTTGCTCTCTGAGTACCCCAGATCAATTACCTCTAACTCAAACAATAAATCTTTCAGAAAATTAGGGGTGGAAGCACTACCTCGAATGCCACCTTCTTTCTCAGCTTCCGACACAACATAGTTGAAGTCCCCAAAACACATCCACGGACCATTAATGGACTGAAGCAAGGCGTTTAGGTTACCCCAAGCCTTCTGACGCTTTGCTTGATAAGGTGGCTCGTAGAAACCAATCAATGTCCATGAACAGATGGAGTCACTCACCGTGACAACAGTTGTTCTTGAATCAAATTCCAACACACTAACATCAAGGGAAGCTGACCACAACATACAAATTCCCCCAGCTAAACCTCTTGCACCACCACCAACAATAAACTCCGTAAAACCAATCGAATTCGCTAATTTCTTCATACATCTTCCGTAGCTTTCGTCTCACAAAAAAAAGATAATATCTGGGTTGTGAGCCCTTATTGATGCTCGGAGGGCTCGAGCTGTCGAGGCATTGCATATGCCTCGACAATTCCACCCAAGGATCCTCATTGTGGTGGAGGGGGCTTAATAAAGCCCTCCTCTAACTTGGGTAGAAAGATTTTCGAGGACACCACCCCGAAAGAGTACCCATAGCTCTTCGGTGTATTGAGAGACAACTTGGGAGATGCCACACGATTTTTCTTACTATTACGCTCGCCCTTGTGGTAGTGATCAATTCTTGGTTTGGGAGAGTTGGAGATGTTACCAGGATCAAAGTTGATTGCCTCCGCCACAGATTCATCAAGTTTTGGTTTTTTGTGGGTTAGGGGTTCTTCTAATGGGGTTTTCCATTTGAGTGAGGGGGGATTATCAATGATGATGATGGGGCTTGGTTTGTAATCGGGTATATCTGGGAGATGAGTTGTTATGTGAGTGTGGGTTGGACTAGTGGGCTAGGTTTGGGTGGGAAGTAAGAGTATTTGGGCTTATTAATGAGAAGCTATCTGTTGAGGTCAGGGTGGGCCAGTTATCAATATTGGGTTGGGCTAGTTGGGTAGTAATTGGGCTTAAACACTCTTGGTTAGGGGTTACCTGTGTGATTCCAGCCTGTTGGTCTCAACAACTCCAACTGTGCATTTTTGTCTTCAATGTCACCAACGTTCTGACATTCAAGGTGTGAGTGAGGCTCCATGCACGACCTCGATATACCACTGTTCCGATGACAGGATGATGCCTGCAACGTAGCGAACAACAAGATTTCATCACGCATGCCCGGAGCGTGCTCTGACTTCCCCAAGCCAACATCCTCCCCCAAAGTTGGCCCCACGGAAGACCGAAATCATTGGAAGTGCCAAAGCATTCTCCGATGGGAGGTTTTCAATGCTTGGTGAGGTAGGGAAAGTTGGTTTTGAGTAAATATTATGAGGCTTTTTATCATTCTCTGGCCGAATCCAGCCCCCAAATGCTGGAAAATTGACTCCATGTTGGTTGGCGATAAGAGCTTTATCAATACTACAATCTTTCTCGTAATGTCCAATGATGCCACACTTATAACAAAGGTTTGGGAGCTTTTCGTATTTGAGTCCAATACAAACATCATGGAGTTCTGGTCTAGGCAAGAATAGGCCCTTTTTTAGAGGTTTGGTAGTGTCTAACTCGACCCTAACACGTACAAATTTTCTCCATTGAATAAAGGGTTCACTGATGAGATCGATATCAAGCACATAACCAATTTTCTGCCCGATTTTATCAATGTTATCTTTTGTTTTCCATAGCATAGGCAAACCATGGATTTGTACCCAGAATGTAGATTTGGTGAAGTCTAACTCATGGCATGAAAGTTCAGGGGCGCAAGGTTTAAGGACAAGGTGGGCACCTTTGATGGTCCATGGTCTCTGGTTGAAAGCAAGTTGTCGATCAACTTCATGCCCGAATGAGAAAAGGAATATATTCTCATCTATTTTACTAACCTGGATCGGATGGGAGGTTTTCCAGGCTTTCTCAGCTATCTCTTGCACAACAAATTGTAGAAAATATCTAGATGAGATGATTTTCCCCATTAATGAGAGCTGAAGGGACAAGGTTGGTTTTGTAACAGGCGTGAGTGAGATATGGCTGTCTGCGAAACTACAACTTTCCGTGCGACTACGACTTTCCGTGCTACTGATAAGAGAGAATCGGGGTTTGATTATGGTGAGGTGTTCAATGAAGGAATATGATGATGGAAAAGGAAAAGGGCTTTCAGAGAGAATAAAAGGGATGACACCACAAGGGTGCAGAAAAAAACTTCATCAAGTCTTTTGGTAAGGGCCCTAAAAGCTTTTGTTTTGTCTTGTTCAAAGTCCCAAGACTTTATAACCCCATTTTGTAACAGAAAAATCTATTTACCTCATAGTCACACTGTTACAATAAAAGTTCTTTGGTAAACAAGAGCATTCATTCTTTGCCTCATTCAATTCTCTTTTCAATCTTAAAAGGATTGAAAAACTAATTTGACTCATAAAGAAATTGTGAATAAATTGGTAGCTTAACTCGTCAACAATTCATCCTTTTGCATTTAATATCAATCAGTTTCAAAATCCTCAATGAGATGCCTTTCTTTCATAAACTTTAACAGGGAAAAGAAAAGAAAAGAAAAAAATGAAACCAGACATCAATCAGAAGATAAAGCAATCAAAGGCCATAAGTAACATCAAACTACTATCAATAGAGCTAACAGTTGAAGGATTCGACTGTTAGATCCGGTGAACTTGTGCACTAGACACGAGCTAGACCAGACGTCAAGATGAGCACGTGGCACATCCATCTTGCGTCGAAAGCACTAGGCCTAAACTAAACCCAGCAGCACTAAAAAATGTAAAAAGGAAAATGGTAAAGTAGTATATTATTCCAAGAGCCAAGTTAACAAGGAATCTGAGAAGTAAACCACTCCATGACATGAATTGGGGCCTTGATCAACTCCAAAGCCAGCTCCACTATCACAGTCACGCACAAACAGCATGGGCATATGCAGGTCAGCAACAATCTGCCCAAAAATTACGTCACACTTCAGAAATTTTAGATACCCATTAGACTAAATTGCATGAAAATCACATCAAAAGCTTGAAATTTTACATAACCCATATATTCAAATTGCATGAAAATTGCATGAAAATCACATCAGAAGCTTTGAATTTTACATACCCATTAATTCAAATTGCATGACTATCACATCAAAAGCTTGAAATTTTGCATACCCATGAAATCAAATTTCATAAGAATGAGATAATCAAGAAATTTTAAATACTTAGAAGACCAAATTGTATGGACTTTGGATCAAATTAAATGCATTCTTTCTGATAAAGGCAAATACAAAATTGGAATTGATAACTTTGGAACAAATTAAAAAAAAAAAAACGGAAAAATGAAATACCCAGAAGAGAAGTTAAAATTGGAAAGAGTAAGTG
This sequence comes from Fagus sylvatica, assembly GCA_907173295.1. Taxonomy (NCBI): domain Eukaryota; kingdom Viridiplantae; phylum Streptophyta; class Magnoliopsida; order Fagales; family Fagaceae; genus Fagus; species Fagus sylvatica. The sequence continues at coordinate 31,073,367 of OU015769.1, forward strand.
GAGTGAATTGTACCCTACGATCCAGATGACGAGGCCGACGATGGAGATGATGAGGGAGAGAAACGCAAAGGGAAGGCCCAGTAGAAACCCCAGCGGCCTGCAATCACCGTCTCCAGAGCACATTTTCTTTTACTTTCTTCTTCTTCTTCTTCTTCTTCTTCTTTTGTGCGCCGCCTTGTGTTTGTGAAAATGACTAAGAGAGAGAGAGAGAGAGAGAGAGAGGGGGGTAGGTGATGATCTTATCTTTGTTTCCTTTATCTCTTCGTTCTTGGTTTGATTTTAATGACGACATAACACAACTCTTATTAATTATATGAGGACAGAGGGACACGTTGTTTAGCTTTTGCTCAAAGCAATAAAGATGATGCAAAAGTAACCTTTACCATATACATTCTTTCTGATAAAGGCGAACATTTTAAGTGTTTATATATATTCATAGAATTTATACTTTTAAATAATAAACAGAACTTATACTTGTTCTTAAAGCACAAACTAAAGTTGAGCAACGAAGAATATATATTTTGAAATCAATATGATTAAAAATAAATAAAAATTATTCTCCAAGCTAGTTAGTAAAATATGGTTTTTTATCTTTAAGGAAGCAAATAAATATGGTTTTACAACTTGTTTTACAACTTGCTGATTTACTTGTAAAAGCTGGCTGTGCCTAGACTTTGGATTTTATTTCTTTCTCTCAATGCCTTAGCGTATGTGCTGGAGGTTTTAGCTTTTGATGTATCGAATACTACTTTGTTTTCATTTGATTAGCTCGTAATTTATATATTTCCTTTTAAACAAAAAAAAAATGTGCTTTTTTTTTTCTTTTCTTTTTTTATCACTTCTTCTTCTTTTTATAAAAGTAAAACATGTTGTTTTATGAATAGTAAAATATGCATTTTGTATCATATATAACTTTACAATATTTTCAACAACAACAAAAAAAACATTTATTGTATAAAGTCAAAATACTTCAAAAAATACATGTTTTATATTTGAAGATATTTTTCAATTTTCATAGATAATACTTTAATTGAAAGGCAAGGAACTTCTGTAGACTCGTACATAAAGCACTCCAAAGGAATTTTAGTGAAAGAGAATTAGTAGCATGTACAACCAATAAACTGACGTGCTGCACTCATGAGTGCAGTAGCATGTACAACCAATAAACTGACGTGCTGCACTCATGAGTGCAAGACCTTTAGTGATCTCAAAAATGAAGATTTAGGGGGTGTTTGCAAACCATATAATTAGTTCAGTTCTAATACAAGCTAAACCAAACTCTTTGGAAAAGCGTAGAATTCTAACCTTGTGTTAAAGTATGAGCCAAAAAAATATTTTATTTAGATAATGGCCTAAGGCCCTAAGTTAAATAAAATCTCTACGCATAAACAAGTAATTTTTTTTTTTTTTTTTTAAAGTATCTCAAGTATTAACAAATATAATCTAAACAAAAATCTAGGATGTGTATTATTTGTCTCTCTCTCTTATGTGTAGAAAATTTTATGGATTTTGTCAACCAATGCCCTAAAATGCTTCTATCTTAAGGGGGGAATAGTGATGATAAAGAAAAATACTGAAATACCTTTGGAGGGGATAAATCAAGGAAGCACATAATTGAACAGGGTTCGGGCCCATTGGAAGTAACGTTCGGTCCAAAGCTAAATTTAATGATTTTTTGGATGTTTGTTTGGACTTAGCCCAGACCCACTCACTTGAGGATCTAGACCCGGTCGGGAGATATGATAAGTTGAGAAGCGTGGGCTCATTTATATGATAAAGATTTCTACGTTCAAGAAAAGAGTTAGTATCTGGACCCATATCGAAAAGGTGAGAGTTACGTACAAGAAATTACTGGTAATAAAAGTCAAAGGAAATATTAAAGAAATGGATCTTTTTTGGAAACTCTTAACAAAAGTGTCATTTCTACTTTTAAAAAATTAATTGTAGTGGTAAAGGACCCACCACAACCTTTAAAAACTGTTTTTCTGTATTTTAATATTAAAATTTCATTACTCCCTAAGTCCCTATAAAGTAGAAGCACTAAATGTTTCATTAACGGATGCCCTAAATTTTATTGAGCCATAACTATTTGTCAATATATAAAAATCTATCTTTTCCTGGGTTGTGCATTATTGTGTGCGAGTTCTAAGCTCTTGATCTCATAGATTCATACACATGAAAATTGAACAATTGAATAAACTCTCTCTTTCAACACTAAATATCCAAAAATTTGCTCCAAATTCGTCACTACCTAAATATTCATTATCAAAATACATTAAATGGTTTTTCACTATAGATATATATATTTTTAAAAATAATAAATTGAGATTTAAATATGAGAAAATGATTCACTTAAAAGTTGTTGTCTTAAGCCTCAAAATGCATCAATCCAACCCTCGTCTTCAACTATTAAGTCTAACTATTTAGGTTGCTCACGTATATACTTTAAGATAGAGTTTATCTTTAACCCACTACGTATTATTAACTAAATAGATTATCCAAATGTACCATTTAAAAAAGTCACATGACTCATTAAAAAGGTCGCATGATTAAAAATACAGATGGATAATCTATTTAATTGTCGCATAGTAAATTAGTGGTAGACTGTTTCTATACTCTTATTATCAAAATATCACTAATCAGCTTTACTTTCACTTTCCGTATGAAAAACAACTTAGCACTAAAGTCATACTGATTACGACGTATGTGACATTGTGACATGAAGACTCTAGCTTTGTGGTCATCGCCATTGTAAACATTTTTTGACAGTATAGATTTTATTATTTTTAAACACGTCACATATTTTACCGCAAACATGTGATATATTTTGGGCAAGAACATTTCAAATTCCTATGATAACTTAGTTGTGGTCTCCGGTCATCCCCTCATTTCTAATGAATTTAAAGCTCATCCTGATCGGAACTCAAGCATGCCTACAAGAAAGCTAATAGATGTGCTAATACTCTTGCTAGCTTTGAAAGGTCCAGAGGACTTTTTTTTCTTTTGTTCTCCTATCCTCCTAACTTGATGCATAATTTTGTACATTTTGATTTACTGTTTGATGTTAATCTCCCACTTATACCTGATTCTCATCTTTAATGCAAACCCTTAGGACCAAAGAAAAAAAAAAAAAAAAAAAAACTTTGGGTAGGTCTTAAACCAGTGCATTTGTGATATGGTTAAAGTCCACGCTGAGATTTAAGGAGGGGACATTATTTGCATCACTTTAGAGTTTAGAATAGACATGAAGCACTGTGGCTCTGTGGGTGGTGGTTGTATTATTTGCTGGATATATAAAATGTAGGTTAGATCAAGGCAATAATAGAGACAGATAGTCCCTTCATCCAATAGGGGTGATATTGGTGTTGGTTGCAGCTGTACACTCTGGCCAGCGTTGCCATCAAGTACCACGTTGAGTTTTTTTTTTTTCAACGGGATCATATACATAAAGATGGTTTTGTTTTGTTTTTAATTCCTTTATTTATTATAAATTGCCAACATCAAACAGATGAATGAGTTGGTTACAGATCTTCCAAAGTGACTGCTCTCAATTCTCTTCAGATTCCACTACCCCAAACACATCCTCCATCTTCTTGATTATCAGATGGTTCCATTAATCCTGGCTATATAAGTATTTGGGATAATTACATTTATATGCATTTTAATTTTAATAGTAAGAACATAATTTACAGTAATCTAATAGTGAAACAAAAGTAATGAAAGCTATCAAGTCGCCTCTTGAAGTATATAGCCTTCAAAAATTCCATAACCATGGGATGCCTAAACAACCATTACAACAAGACAAATGCCTATTTGTGTTGGAGCTGAATATGTTAAACAAAAATCATCCAGGAGGCCTATTCAAGCTTGAGTTCTCACTCTCCATAGAAATGATGGAAGCAAGCCTCTCATAAACCTGTATCAGTAGTTTGATATGTAATATTACCTTTTGCCAAAAATAAGAAACAAAGTTTCTAAAATTACTTTTATAGGAGGTATCTGATGGCCAAGATCACATACCAAAGAAAGCTTCTCATTTTTGTCCTGTTTCTCACTCTCGTCCTGCATTTTTGAAGATGATGTATCATACCTAGACAGCAGATGATCCAAACAACTAGTCAAAAAGATAGAACACATTGAGATAAAATAAGATTCAATCACCCTCTTTTGTAACATAAATTTGGTATCAAATAATCATAACCCCAAATCCATCAGGGTTCTTGTGAACCAACCAAACCACCAAAATTATACAATTTCTCACCAGTCACGTGGAAGGCCAGCTTTGTCCCGAGCTGAATAATTGAAGGGCCCTCTCAACTCCACATTGTACTCATTTAATAAATCTGCAATGGTTACCCAGAAAGGCGCACATGAAACTTTCAAATACATGCCTTATGTCATTATGTGGGATTTCGTTATTTCAAATATATGCATGAGTATACACTGGATTAGCTGCCTATAAACCTTTAAAAGTGGAACAAGGGGCACGGCCCATTTTTTGGCAGACTGAGACAAACCAGAATACACCAACAGCTACATGTGCAACTTCCTCATCAGCAATTCTAGCCACAATGTTAGATGTCCTGTGATCTCCAAAGCCAATCAATTTTTTCACTAGTCGTGGTCCGGCATCAAGTCCTCTAGCCTCCTACAACATTAGAAAGAAACGTACCTCATCAAAATGCAAATTAAAAAATTAAAAAATTAAAAATGTCTTTTAAATTATGTACAACTGGACCCTCAAGGACTAAAGTAAATTTTATGGAAATATCTTGAGGACGCAAGAATCAAAAGGATAAAGTGCCGATCAACTGTGGTTTCTTTGCCACTTCCACATGTTACCTCTTTCAAAGTACCTAAGCCATAACAATTTATAAATGGAACAGGTAACAGTGAGAGGAATTTCCCTCTTGCAGAGTACTAGACCTAACCTAGCAACTCCCTTTCAATTGGTCCTCTTCCACATGTTCTTGCTCAGATGGAAGACTGCTAAGAAATGGCTTTTCCTACAAGATCATCACAAAGGGTCCACTACCTCCTTAAACTCCCCAAACAGGTGTCTGACAGAATCAGCTTCTCTCATGCATCATCTTAAGCATGTTCCTACCAAGGCCATGGTCTGAAGCTCAAAAGAATTTCAGAAGCAACCTTGCCAAGCGGGATCACTCTCCCCACAACCTACTGTCTTTTCCAATGAACCACAGGTAAGACATCCACAGACCACAGAGGTTTGGGGTGTTTTAGATCCCAATGAAGAAGAAATTCAACAATAACAAATAATATAGAGATCAACATCTAGCTACCTACATAGACACAGTTCGAGACCATGTAATAAGCTGGTATGGTGGACTTCCAGCTACGCATTTACTAGTCTACGATGTGGGAGCCTCACAAAGATTATTTTATTTTTATCTATTTCATTTTGGAGTTGATTATATGTTTAGGTTTATTACTATTTTTATTTACCGTTAGTTATTTTTATAATTCAATAATTGGACCCAAGCCCATTAGAATTAGGGTTTCTATTTAATTTGATTTAAGGTTTAGTAGCCTATTTAAGCAAAGTTTGTATTCATTTTCAAGGGACTTGATGAATATGTAAAACTTCTGCAAGCTAGGAATAGGCTTGTCGACCCTCCATCTTTTGTAGACGAACTCCTTTCCCTTCTAGATCGAGTGGAGAACTTACCATCAAAAGTGGAACAATTTCCTACCAAATCAATGCGGAGCGCACTTTTTCCATCAGTGAAAGCATTGGTTGCTGACCAACTTTTTAGACATGCAAATGCTGATGTAAAAGTTGAAGTCGCCTCTTGCATTAGTGAAATAACAAGAATAAGTGCACCTGATGCTCCTTATGCTGATGATCAAATGAAGGAAGTCTTTAAATTGATTGTATCTTCATTGGACAATCTCTTTGACAAGTCTAGTCAGTCATATAAAAAGATGACCTCAATTCTTGAAACTGTTGCTAAGGTCAGGGCATGTGTGATGATGTTGGACCTTGAAAGTGAGACACTGATCCTAGAGATGTTCCTGAATTTTCTCAAGTCAATTAGGGACTACTACCTAGAGAATGTGTTTTCATCTATGGAAACAATTATGACCCTTGTTCTTCAGGAGAGTGACGATATTTCTCTAGAGCTACTCACTCCTATCTTAGCTAGTGTGAAAAGGAACAATGACGAAATTCTGCATGTTGCTTGGAAGTTGGCAGAGAGAGTGCTTGAAAACTCTAGTACCAAGCTTAAGCCTTACCTGATTCAAGCAGTGGATACTTTGGGAATATCTTTTGATGATTATAGTAACATCGTTGCTTCCATATGCCAAGAGACTTCTAGTGTTGTTAATCAGAATGAAGACCATGCTGCTGTTGATGATTATAGTAACATTGTTGCTTCCATATGCCAAGAGACTTCTAGTGTTGTTGATCAGAATGAAGACCATGCTGCTAGCATTGATATGATTGATGAGAACCAGTCAATGAGGGCATCCTTGGCTGAAATTGACAAGATGGGTACAATTGTGTTTTCTGCAACTGAAGATAAGGTTGCCTTATTCGCAACATTGATTCCACACGTTGAATTTGTAATTCCTGACAAATTTAATGATGTGATGGAATTCAAGGCTCCTATGTTCTCTGTTCTCTCAACTGTTGTTCCAAACTTGAAACAAGTGTTACGTGTCAGAATTTTGCTCCTCCAATACTTTAAAACTCGAGGTCGAGTTTTCTCCAACCAAGGGAGTATGATACGGGAGCCTCACAAAGATTATTTTATTTTTATCTTATTTCATTTTGGAGTTGATTGTATGTTTAGGTTTATTAGTATTTTTAATTACAGTTAGAGTTATTTTTATAATTCAATAATTGGGCCCAAGCCCATTAGAATTAGGGTTTCTATTTAATTTGATTTAAGGCTTAGTAGCATATTTAAGCAAAGTTTGTACTAATTTTCAAGGGACTTGATGATTAATGAAAATTTCTTTGATTTGAGATGCATCTCTCTTCTTTGTTTGGTGGTGATGCCTAGGATTTTGCAGGCAAATTCTAGGTGGTGATTCCTAGGATTTGTTCTGTTTCTATCCGTTCTTTCCCATTTATCCTATTTCCCATTGTTGTCCTGCATCACTACCTAAGGTCATTTCCAGTCTAAGTTCACAATGATCATTCATTGAAAAAGAAAAGTTCATGATTACAAGTAATGTTCCACACACCCATCTAACAGTTGCTTATCAGAATAAACAGGGTAGGAATATTGAAGTACCACCATTACCAAAGAAGTTCAGTGGCTAGGAATGAAAGAGCAAAGAGAAGGGGTGGAAACTTGGGTAAAGCTAGTAAGAAGAGGATTGGAATAGGATGGCCAGCATTCCTAACAAAGGTGATCACAGCCGAAATTATAGCTTTGACCAAGAAATAATAAGAGTTAAAGGGATACAGTATACAATCATATGAATGTAATGCATGGAACACAAATTAAACTCAATACTAATAGATCATAGTGACAACTGAGAAAGGACATGACAGCTTCAAAATAAAATAACTGCAAAATCATATTATAATAAAGTCTGACATCAGCAGCAGTCAAGAATATATACACCCAAGAGTCAATGATCACCTGGACAAGTGGTATCACCGCTAAACGCGCAGCAACATTGTCAGATGATTTCTCACACTCCCTCCAGAGCAGATTATGTGCAGGCATATCTCCATATCTTGTCATAAGGAAAAATAATAATTGAAAGTCAGTCTAATGAAAAGAATATATTACAACCAAAAGAAACAGTTATCAGTTATGCTCACTTGAAACCGAGCTCAGAGAGTCTTTGCGAACACCAAGCAAAATGGCGACTCTCATCATCAGCAACATGAGCAAAGTCAGCAAAGAATCCCTCCCCAAGAATCTCACTAAAGGGTGAAAACCGAACAACAGTATCCCATGCCAAATCAATTGCATTTAGCTCCACATGAGCAAGATTATGGAGCATATAAGCATTAAGAGGCAAACCTGAATTTTTAGGGGCTGGAATTTCCTTGGGGGAAACCTGAGTTCCAAATAAAACAGGCCAGACATGAAGATACTCAAGTACTCAAGTTGCTAACTGCCCTCAACTATAATGTAAAAGCAAAACCCATCTTAAAAAGATTGGGGTAAAGAGAAGCTTAAAGTTTAAATAAGACAAATCCCATCAAGTATAACAGAACCAACAATCATAAGCGAGAGCAATAGCCAATTAGCCACATTGCAAAATCATCAGATACTTCAACTCCAAGTGCTAAAAAAATTCAATGGAAAGCTAATTACAAACAAGCAAAAGATGGTAAAACGCAAAACCCACTAAAAACTAAGAACCAATCATAAAATAAGCAAAACCCATTTCGCAAAATCATTAAAAACAATGAATTCCAGAAATCCATATGGAAAAATAGCTATAAACAAAATGCAAACCACTGAAACAGTTCAACTATGTTTACATCAACAAGTCACCAATAAAATTCAACCAAACTTATATATATATATAGATATATAGATATAGATATAGATATATATACGTAGGCTTTACCACAACAACGAAATAAAATGCATAATCTACTAATTTTCTGAATGACTCATTAAGGGAAAAAGCAGAATCTTTGAGAAACGAACCAGTTCGGGTTTGAGAGGGCGAGCAGGGCGAGAAGGCGGGCCGGACACCAGGCCAAGCGGAAGGTTCTCATGGCGCCACCTGGAGTACGCGAAATGCGAAAGTCTAGACTTGGTTAGAGGGTCACTAGTGGAGAGGACCAGAGCACCAAGCTCCGCTAGTGAAGAAGCAGAGTCTATTGGAATTGGAACCGGTGAAGAGGGTTGTGGGCCATTGGGTCCCCAATTACGGTCCTGGTTGAGAGGGCTATCTCTCCATGCTTGAAGACCAGACCATGGTGAGTATTGCAAAGAAGAAGAAAAAGAGGAAGAGGAATTGGGAGGGAGAGGAAGAGGGGCTGGAGAGCGCAAGGACCATCGTAGAGTTGAGGAGAGCATGGATTTGAATTTCAGACGCAGCATTCATGTGGCTCTTGAATGGCGTGTCACCGTGAGTGGGTGACTAATTCTTTCTTGCTGCCAAACTCTAGTTTGTTTGTTTTTTCGGTTTTATTTTGTGTAATATACTATTTATCTATGGTAAAATTCATATTATTTGTGGTCAAACTTCTTTTTATTTTATTTCATTTATTTTTTCTTTACTACAAATGACATATACTTTATAATTGTCAGGTGTATTATTAAAATTGAAATAAATTAAAAATAAATAAATAAATTCTTTAAAATATAAAAATTACATAAAATAAAAAATAATTTAATTTAAAATTTGATGATGGGTAAAAATCAGCACGGTCGTCCGTCCAACGCTATCTCTGATGGAAGACTTGAAATAACAAAAGGTAATGAAGACAATAGGGGAACACCGGTAGGGTGCCGGCCAAAGCTCCTCCGATGCCTTTGTCAGAGATTTGGAGAGTAATTAACAGATAGGTAAAAGTGTTTAGGCTAATGATTGTGCATACCTGGTGTCTTTTTGTTCAGAGGCTTATATAGATGCTCCTGAAAATAGCCGTTCAGCCTCCCTTAATTCCTACCTTTATTGGATTTGAATGGGGGTTTTTATGAAGGCGGTTACAAGATCTCAGAGATATTTGTCATTAATGGGTTTTAATGTCATTTAATTATGTTTGTAACGGAATTTGTTAACGGACCGTTGGAGGATAGTGTGAGTGTAGTGAGGACGATGTTTAACGTCGTCCAAGTGTGTGATCGTCCTGCTGGACGACCGGGTTCGATGATCGTTCGTCTATATCGTCCCTCAAGCATAAGACGTATTTGACGATTTCCTGTTTGGACGATATCACAAGGTTAGCACTGTTTATCGTCGTTATGGTAGATGGTTAGAATAGTGTCGTCCGTCTATTGGGTGGTGGACTCATCAGATGCCCCCTATTCCGTCGTGGCTCCGTTTTGGACGACGGATAGAATATCTATAGGTTTTTTGGCGCGTGTTTAGAGGGTATCTTTTTCGAGAAGCGCGCAGCCGAAAATCAATCGAGGCATTAAATGGTGAAGAGGCGGTTCAGTCAGCTTTTCGACACGTGTCGCTTATTCGTTGGGCACACATCACGAAGAGTCGCTTCGTTTCGTCTGGCGCGATTTTGAATGTTTAAAACACAAAAAATCTTTTCATTTGTTTCTCATTTCCTCTTTTGCTTTGGCGAATTGCTCTTCCTCTGTCTGGTTTTTACATTTCCCGGTGAGTTCCCTTACTTTCTTCCCCTTTCCGATTTGGTTTTTTTTTTTTCTTGGCAACGCTAGATCATTCTCTTAGGAACTTCTTTGTGGGAGTGTGTCGCGTAGCCGAGAGTGAAGGTAGGCCGATTGATTTCGGGGATTTGATACCTTCGGATAGTGTGCTCCGCCGTTTGTCGGAGGATCTTTTCACTTTAGTTTTTCTGGCGTTGAGCACGTGGAGAGTGGTGAAGGACTCGATGGTGTTTGAAGGGGGTAGTTGGTCTTCAATTCGTTCCGAGGATCTACTTGAGGGACTTTCCAATAGGGGCGAGGATAGTCGTTCCCAGGAGGAAACCCCTCGGTCTCTGGCTCGTCGAGAGTTGTTGGCCCTGACGACTCTTGGATCGCGAGGTCTTATTTGTCTAAGGTAGTGGATGTCGAGGGGTTGGAAAAGTATAGGCGTCGATATCAGATTCCAGAGGACGTCGTCCTTCGGATTCCTGAGTCGGACGAGGTAGCCTGCTCGTCGAAGTATGGCAATGTAGCTTTTTATGAGGCCGACTTCAATGCTGGTGTGAGGTTTCCACTACAGCCCTTGATGAGGGAGTTGTTGGATCGTCTAAGCGTTTCGCCAGGCCAATTGGCACCTAATGCCTGGCGGACAGTCGTCGCCTGCATGGTGATGTGGAAGGTCTGTAGCGATGGGAAGGATGACCTTACGGTGGACGAGCTTCTATTTTGCTATAAGCCTTGTCAGATAGCCGCTTCCCCGGGGTTTTGGTCTTTGAATGCGTGGCAGAGGGGTCTGAAATTGGTAATTGGGAATCCGTCATCCAACAGGGAGTGGAAGGACGATTATGTGTTTGTGTGTGGGGATAATTGGGAAGGTCTACCTTGGGAGAAAGACGAAAGTTTTATCAGCGTTCGTCGAGAATGGTGCGTGCCTTCATCCTCCAGTGTGTGTGTGTTTTCTTGCATGCTAGATATTTTCGCAGGACTTTTTTTTTAGTGATTTTGAATCTGACGTTTCTTTCTTTTCTTGTAGCGCTTAGACGACCCACGTTGTCTCAGGACGGTCATAATCGAGTGCTTCGAGCATTGCACCATAGGGATCATCATTTCAAACATTTCATACGACCCAAGCTCCTCACCTTATATTCGTTTGGTCCTGAGCTGAGTGAGGCCGTTTTGTCATTGCAGGAAATTAACGAAAAGAGTGAGTATTATCGTCAGACAGTCGGCGTGTACTTTATGTTGGATGATGTTCTGATAATATTTTGTTTGCAGGGATGGCTACAGCGAAGCTCAACAAAGAGAAGTTGATGAAAATGATAAGCCAGTAGGAAGAGGCTCCACTGACATTGGGGAAAAGGTGGAAGACAGGTTCATCGTCCAAGAAGGTGGTGGACGAGGAAAGTCTTCCTCCTCCGCCTGTTCAAAAGACGATTGCCCCGGCCCCTGCCCCTGCCTCGTCAGTCGAGGTCGTTGAGGTCCCTACCGAGCCATCGTCCAGCAGGTCCGTGGAGAAAGTGCCGACACTGCCCAGGGATGCCTCCTTGGCCTCGATGAGAGCCAAGACTGTGGTGACGAGGGAAGATATTGGGGAGTACGACAAGGTTAATACCGACATCGTTAAGGTGGCAGGAGTCCACTCTCTGATAAAGGTAAGGTGCTAATGTCTCTTCATTCTTTTCAATTGTTTCTTCATCGTGTTCTCTTGAGATTAACCATTTGTGTTCGTGTGTAGGGTTTGACCGAGCTTACAGTGATTGCCAACCGTTGTATTCAATGGGAGGAGGCCTTGCTGAAGCAGAAGGTCCAAATATCAGAGGCTACCCAGGCCAATTAGAGGCTGACGACACTCGTCAACGAACTGACTCTTGACAGGGACAGGGTCATGGGTGAGCTGTCGTTACTCAAGGGGGACGTGACGAGGAAGGAAGAGGACCTGAGGAAGGCGTTGGATGACGCGAAGAGAGCCGACGAGCAAGTGAAGATGTTGGCTTCCCAAATGGAGGCGGCGAAGGTCTCAGCAGTGGAGGAGTTTAAGTCGTCAGAGGCTTATGACGACAACAACATAAAGTACTTTCTCTCTGGGTTTAACTTTCTGAAGAAACAGGCGAAGGAGAAGTACCCAGAGCTTGATTTCGACGTTTTCCAACCGTTTGAGGATGATGAATCAATGATGCCCGTCGACGATGGAAACGTTGGGACAACCTCCGCTGATCCTCAGATGGACGATGACGCCACCTCTTAGTTATCTCTTTACGAACAATGTATTTACGGGGCTTAGTTAGGAAGATACAATGTTTTGTATAAGTTTTGGACAAAGTTGTGTTTGTGTTTGTTTTTTCGTCGTTCGTACACTTGCTTTTTATGCTTTTATGGACACCTGCTTCTATGAATACAAGTGTTTATTATCGTCTATGCATGTGCTTCTGATTTACATATTGTTTGATTGTTTGCCTTTTTGGTACACTTGTCATATATATATCGTCTATACTAGTGCTTTTGGGGCACCTGGTCGTGGACATCACACCTATTTTTGGGGCAAGTGCTTAGGGTTGTCCATACAAGTGCTTTTTGGGCACCTGCTTGTGGACGTTACACTTGCTTTTGGTGCAAGTGCATAAGGTCGTCCATACAAGTGCTTTTGGGGCACCTGCTTGTGGACATTATACACTTGTTTTTGGTGCAAGTGCTTAAGGTCTTCCATATATGTGCATTCCTGAAATAACAAAAGGTAATGAAGACAATAGGGGAACACCAATGGGGTGCCGGCCAAAGCTCCTCCGATGTCTTTGTCAGAGATTTGGAGAGTAAAGAGTAATTAACAGATAGGTAAAAGTGTTTAGGCTAATGATTGTGCATACCTGGTGTCTTTTTGTTCGGAGGCTTATATAGATGCTCCTGAAAATAGCCGTTCAGCCTCCCTTAATTCCTACCTTTATTGGATTTGAATGGGGGTTTTTATGAAGGTGGTTACAAGATCTCAGAGATATTTGTCATTAATGGGTTTTAATGTCATTTAATTATGTTTGTAACGGAATTTGTTAACAGACCGTTGGAGGATAGTGTGAGTGTAGTGAGGACGATGTTTAACGTCGTCCAAGTGTGTGATCGTCCTGCTGAACAACCGGGTTCGATGATCGTTCGTCTATATCGTCCCTCGAGCATAAGACGTATTTGATGATTTCCTGTTTGGACGATATCACAAGGTTAGCACTGTTTATCGTCGTCATGGTAGATGGTCAGAATAGTGTCGTCCGTCTATTGGGTGGTGGACCCATCAAAATTTGCATAAGATAATTTAATAAAAAAAAAAAATTTACTTTTACGTAATTAAAAAATTTATTTTAATATTTTTGTTAGTTTTTAAAATTTTATAATACACTTGACACATAGCATGATTTTATTAGGCCAACTAGCACATGTGTCAAGCATAGGTGACATTTAATGGTTAGGGACTAACGAGTTTTGGACGGAAGAGCTAATATCAAAACGGAACTAAACCTTAAGATAGTGGATCCAAATTTTCAAACACCAAGAACCAAAATCCAAATTGGCCAAACTTATAGGATGTACACTACATTTTAATCTAAAACATATGTCATTTGTAGTAAAGAAAAAGTAATAATAAAAATAAATTTGACCACAAATAACATGCATAAAATTTAGCCACGTGGCTAATTAAGTTAGCTTCAGTGTAAGTGTAAGGAAAAAACTTACATACATTAAGTTAGCTTCGGTGTATTCTATTTCAGGCCTAAATTTTAGTCACGTAGCTAATCAACGCCCTCAACAAATAGGCATTAAATTTTTTGCCCATGTCTTATAACAGTTGCTTTTTTCTCTCTCAACTCAGTCCTATCTTATCTTAGCTACTCCCTCTCTCTCATCTCACTTCTCTCTCTCTCTACCATCCGCCATTGCCAAGCTGGTTCGAGCCATGAGAGACAAAAAGAGAGAAACACTATAACCACCAAAAACCCAAGCCCAAACACACACCATAAGCACCAAATAGACTATGGTGATTTCTGGTGTGAAGAGGAAGTAGGACGATGTGGGGTCGTCAAGGCCAGTTGTTCGTTAAGAGGATAGTCATCCACCAAGGACTGATGTGGTGGACGACGAGGTTCCTCTGTGATCGCTTAAGGAGAAAGAGGTCGTCCGTACTTTCTGTCAAAATCCGAACTTGGTGATGTCGAGGGCAATGGCGGCGATCTCAAAGAATGACTTTGAAGATTACGCCAAGGCCAACACTGAAGACGTTTCCAAGCTGAAAGTTCATTTCCTTATGAGGGTAAGCAACTTGATTCTTCTTTCTACTTTTTCGGCATGCTTATAATGATTTCGGGTTTATTGATCTTTGTTTCTTTGGCAGACCCTCAATGAAGCCGTGGTCATCAATCAGCGTTGTTTGACCTGGGAGGGGAGGCTTGCCCATTTAAATGGGCAAACTTGCAGAATAAAAGGATGGTAAAAAGAAATTACTCTATGTCGTGGCTGAGCTTACTAGGGAAAGGAAGGAAGCTCTGACTGATTTGGAAAAGGTGAAGGGGGAGTTGGCGGCGAAGGATGAGGATGTGAAGGCGACCGTCAATGCTCGGGATAGGGCTCTCAATGAGGTCAAGCACTTGGTTAGCTAGATCGAGGACACCAAAGTGGTTGCGGTCGAGGAATATAGCTCGTCCGAGGCCTTCGATGACAACAACATCCAATATTTCTACTCCGATTTTGAGGCTTTTCCGAAGCAGGCCACTGAGCTTTTCAAAGATATAGACTGCACCATTTTCAAGCCATATGATGATGACAACTCTATTATGGAAGAAGCAGCTAATGGCAAGGCTGATGGGCAATTGGCGGACGATGCTACCTTTTGAGTTCCCCGCACTTGTTCTGTTTTAAGTTTAAGTTTCAAACAATTTTTTTCTTTATTTCATGGTTTGGCCCAGGCTTTTGGACTATGTGTTTGTACTTAAATACATTTTGGGTTTATGTTTTTTGATAATGTTTTATTTTCTTTGTTTTATGGCTTTTTATTTGGTCTATTTTGGATGGAAGAGGTCATGGACTCGCGATGGACGAGTTTGTTTGGCCTGGGTTAACTCATTAAAGGATAATGGTCCATTTAATTGGGTTAGATGTGATAGATGAGTCCGTTTAGCTTATATAAATTTGCTAAAGGAACGTTGTAGACGAATTCGTTTAACTTGGGTAAAACTATTAAAGGATCGTGATAAACAAGTCCGCTTAGTTTAGGCGAATTTATTAAAGGATCATGATAGACGAGTCCGTTTAACTTAAATAAATTCATTAAAGGATTGTAATGGACGAGTCCGTTTAACTTAAACAAAATTGATAAAGGATTGTGATGGATGAGTCCGTTTAACTTAGGGAAATTCGTTAAAAGATCGTGATGGATGAGTCCATTTAACTTAAATAAATTCGTTAAAAGATCATGATAGGCGAGTCTGTTTAACTTAAATAGAATTGCTAAAGGATTGTGATAGATGAGTCTGTTTAATTTAAATAAATTTGTTAAAGGATCTTGATGGACGAGTCCATTTAACTTAAATAAATTCGTTAAAGTATCGTGATGGACGAGTCAGTTTAATTGGGATTCACTGAGGATTGAGTACTTTCATGAGGAAATCTTCTTCTTATTGAGTGTTATTACAGACAAAAATGAACTTAGGAGAAACGAATTTAAGATGGGTTGGCGTTGACTTACTGGTAATACTTCTTGAGGTGCTCAGCATTCCATGGGTGAAGTAATCGTGTTCCTGCCAATGTTTCCAGGTGATAGGTTCCTCTTCTGTGGAATTCGACGACTCAATATGGTCATTCCTAAGTTTGTCCCAATTTTCCATACGAAGGGTCCTTGGTAGATAAGGTGACCTTCCGTAGCATGAGGTCTCCAATGTTGAAATACCTGAGCTTCACTCGAGAGTTGTAGTACTATGCCATTTTTTGCTGATAAGCCTTCATCCTTTGCTCTGCTCACTAGATTGAGGTTGAGGCAGAGCTGCCTCTAATTCTCGTCTTCGTTGTGGTGTCCTGTCCGAAAGGTCATCCAACCTATCTCTACCGGGACTACTTCTTTGGTGTCAAAGGCCATTCAGAATGGTGTTTTCTCCTATTAGGATTCTAACGGTCATCTTGTATGCCCATAAGACGCCTAAGAGCTCTTCTGGATTAAAAACACTCTCTACTGGGGTAGCTACATACTAGGTATATTAGAAACACTTTTTAAGGCTAGTGGATTCATCAATATGATCAGAATTTTCAAATTTATCCTTAGTCTAATACACAATAGAAATAGGCCTGGATTCATGTGATAATTGCGTGGGGTGAAATTTAATTATTGCTGACAAAACAAATAACTAAAATTTAGTATATTCATTTATTTCCCAACACTTTGTTTGATTATTGGATAAACAAACTAGGCTTAAATACACTCTTAGTCCCTAAAGTTTGCTCAGTGAGCGCTATTGGTCCCTGAAGTTTGAAATGAGCGGTATTAATCCCTGAAGTTTAAAAATGAGCGTTATTGGTCCCTCTATCCAATTCTGTTAGTTAGTTTACTTATATGGCTAACGGAAAAATGATTTGTCATTTTTTAATATTACTAGGCATAAAAAAAATTATAATTAAAAATTACAGCTAAGCAAACCCAACCCATTGAGTAAACTCATCAGTCATCACCATTTGAAACACTCCCCTTTCCGGCGCAGCACCCAACCTCTGATTCTTCATTTCCAGCTCCACCCACCCACATTTATCATCATTTTTTTTAAAACAAAATGCAATGCTACGGAGAATAGAGGAGGACAAACTTGAAAAAAAAAAAAAAAATCACCAAAGTCTTTGATTATAATATGTATTTCATTTGGTTTGCATTTAGAATCAAATTTGTTTAGTGCGTTGAGGACCTAGAAAGGATTCACAGTTTGACTACGTTTTTTTTAGTGCGTGTTTGTTTCTTATATTATTAACACTGCTATGAAATTGGATCGATAAACATATCAGTGGTCGCTTCGATAAGGGTGCAGAAATGGAACAAAAAGTTGGGGTTTTGTTGGATCAATGAAGGTTGTAGGCGGTGGCATGAGACAATTGAGGAGGAGCCTTAGTCTCGACTGCCTTGCAGAGCGGCTTGAGAGGAGCAGATCTGAGAGGGAAAGTGACGCGGGTTCAATATGATTTGTGGCCGTAATTGATGAGTCCCGGCATCGATATGGTGCAACGGTGTTGATGGATGTTTTAAGGATCCGGTGATGGTGAAGGCAACGTGAATGTAAGGAGGATGCTGGAAAAGTTGAGCCTAACTCAACTGAGGCTGCCCAGTCGTGTAGTAAGTTTTGGCATATTAAGGTTGTGCTAGTGGCGGCGCTAGAAATGGAGAATAGGAGGTTGGTGTTTCGCCGTAAAGGGGAGTGTTTCTCAAATGGTGATGGTTCACTAAATGGGTCGGGTATGGGTGGATGGATATGTTTAGCTGTCAATTATAATTATAATTTTTTATACCAAGTAATATTAAAAAATGACATATCATCTTTCCGTTAAGCATGTAAGTAAACTAACTAACGGAATTGGATGGAGGGACCAATAGCTCTCATTTTTTAAACTTCAGGGACTAATACCGCTCATTTCAAACTTTAGGGACCAACAGTGCTCATTGAGCAAACTTTAGGGACCAACAATGTATTTAAGCCAACAAACTATTGTACTCTGTTTTTCTTTTGGTCATTGGTAGCAAAGGAAATTAACTTCTTGTTTTTTCATCACTTATTTGCTTTTATAAAGAAGCAGCAAAATTATCGTGGGACAAAAAGTATATATATATATATATATATGTCAAGTACACATTAAGACTAAGGCTTGGTTGTTGAGGATCCATAGCTGACTCCAAATATTTTTTATTGTTATTGTAGTTGTAGTTATAGTCATTCAATTCGTTTGGCTCCCCGTGGCTTTTATTTATATATATATATATATATATATATATATATAGTAGTATTATACACTGTACGTAACCTTAAAAAAATAATTGTGTATTATGTACACTGAATATTTGGGTTTTGAGTAATTAATGTAGAAATCATTCACAATTGATCCATATTTTAAGGAAAAAATGTTCAAAATTGGGATGATGTATAGTTTAAGAGAAAAATGTTCAAGATTGGTAGATTAATGCTCAATCCTTTATCCCAAATACTGAAACTTTAGATGTTAAGCCCTCTAGAAAAACTTAAATATGTGAACCTAAAAAAATATAGATTATTATCTTGGAACGTTTAGTATTATCATCTCACTAGTAAGCCAACAGAACGTGTAATTATATTTGATATTTTCTTAGGAATTAGAGGAAAAAATTTCATTTTTATTTTTTTAATTTTGCTATATTTAGCTGCGCCCCCCTTGAAATTTTTTTTTGGCTTCGCCACTCTATCCAATATTCCAATGTGACTAAGTAAGAAATTTATGTTGGGTATATATCATGTGATTCTGTAAAAAGAAACAACAACAAATCTGTTATAGTTAATAAATAACAAAAACTCACAGTGAATGCAGTATGAATAGATCAAGTCTAGCGTTTGACGCTATGTCCTTAAGACAGATTGCGCCCCTCACACTATTAACTTAGTGGTGCTTTGAGACTCGCGGACGTCTGTCTCCCAGGATAAAATGATCTTCGCACGTAGAAGAAGCACAAGCAATCTCCGTGCACAACGAACGTAACAAGTGTCTCTTTCTCTCTCTTTATGCAAATGGGACTCTCAAAGTTGTAGGAAATAACTAACTCAGTATATTCTATATGTAATTAATTAAATGAATGAGAGGACACTCTATTTATAGATAGAGTCATACCTCTTCAGAAAAGACACAACATTTGGGGAAATAATAATGTATTAATAAATATATAAATTAGATGGACTGGGCCTAACCCACATGGGTTTGCTTGGCCCACTTTTAGGAGGCAATTTCTCATTCACTCCTAACCATTTTTCCAACAATTTAAACCAAAACAGGACCCAATAAAAAGCCACAAAAAAAGAGATTGTGACACTAGGTTATCAAAAAAATGCGATGTAGTTAGTGTCATATGTGGTATTGTTACTATCAATATAATAATTTAAAAAACAAAAATGTGACATAAGGTTACCAAAATTTTTGATTTAGTTACTATCAAATGTAACTATATAAGAAATTCAAACATAAAAAAAAAAAAAAAAAAAAAAAAAAAAAAAAAAGACTGGTATAAAATTACCAACAAATGTGATGTTACTATGATATGTGATGTTAATATCCAAAATTCCAAATCAAAAGAGATTACATTGGGGCTCCCCCAACTCAAGATAATATTGTTGTGGAAATTTGTTGTATTCTTAGACTTTCTCTTTCTCCCCTTCCCATGAAATAAAAGGGAAGAAAAGAAGAAGAAAAAATTTCACAAACAAGCAAGAAACAAAAACCCAAGAAAGTAATTTTGACATAAAATCTTCTTTAAATAGTGATAACATGATACAATCTAATCCATTGATATCACAATGAAAACTTAGAAACACCATGGTAGAGTTACCATAAAAAACCTCTAGAGAATCCTAATCAAATCTATTAGTCTCTCATGGGGAAAATATTTAAAACATTCTCCAAATTATCAATACTACCATTTTCTTTCCAATGATATGCTCTAATGTTCTTAAAAGAGATGCCCTCCCATATAAATATTGCCAATGGGCGATCCTTTACTACAGAGCAAAGCAAACCCAAGAGAAATCATAGTTTTCCAGTAACCACACAAACCTAAAAAACACTTAGAGCTCATGGCCACTACATCAATATCAATCAACTTTGAAGATAACTCACCAAAACCTAAATCATTAGATTCTATTATTTTCCAAGTCAACTCTTATTGAAAATTATACGGTCGTTTCAAATCACACGTATGTATGAATTTTTACCCATTAAAGGAGAGAACAAAGGAGTAAAGTCAAATAATATCTATGCTAGATGTAGATCTAAAAATTTTCTAATAATATAAAGAATAAAGAAGAGGATAAATAGAACATCAACCAAGAAATTCCTAAACTTTTAACATATGGGTAAGAAGAAATTAAGCAAGAGAGATGGAGAGAGAGAAAGAGACCATAAGTGTTCGGCTCACCACAGATGGTGAAGGACGGTGGCTCCTCTCCGTCTATAGAGCTATGCCTTTTCTTCCGTTCTTCATTTTTACCCTTCGAAGTTTTCATATTTTTAAGGTTTAATTACTATTTGGTCTTCAACCTATGGCCTTTGTGTCAAAATGGTCATCAACCTTTCAAATGTGTCAATTTATCTTCAACCTTTCTGTAATACCTGGTCCCAAAAAAAAAAGGGGGGGGGGGTTTATTTTTTGGATCAACTTAGTAATTTTGACTGTGGGAGACTGGGAGTTAGTAATATATATACTCTAGATTAGAAACCCTAGCAGTCATAAAACCTATTACTTGTTTCTGACTCAAATAATCATAAAGAGAAGGTTGCTTAAGAATTTTCAAGAAAGGAGGCTAGCAAATTTTTGAGGTTGGAATTGTGGATCTTTAGAAGAAGGAAAGGTTTAGAGAGAGATATTGGAATTTCGTAAGTTTACCTAAGGTAAGTAAATTTTTCTGAACCAACTATATTTTGCTAAAGCTTCCTTATTTTATTTATGAAATATTCATTTGTATTTCATTACAGATTATTATTTTAATTAGATACATTGAATTAAAGAAAAGAATTAGAGTTTCTTCTTTTTGAAATATTATAAATGTATTTGAATTAGTTGGTTATTTGGAAAATTCAGTTTCTTCAATTGTGAAAAGAAACAAACATTTGTTTGAACTATAATTTTATTAACATCTATTGAAATGAAATTTGGATCTGAAAAGTCTCTAAACTCTGAACAATTGACTATACTTTGGACCCAACCTAGTTTCTTCTTGGGCTTACCACCGGCCTATGTGTGGTTCTGGACCTAGTCATGGGGATATAGCGTAACCATAGTCATAATATCTTTCTTAAACATATGAAATCCAATTGATTGCATTGTTTTAAGTAAATTGAGACTTTTGATGTTTTGAACTCATTGTAAGTTATATGTAATTTTCTGCTACACTGTGTTATAGTTTCTTAGTCTATGAGATTTATCCTATGAAAATTTATATATTTTATTTGAATAAATGTTTGATCCATCCTTTTCAAACTATGGTTATTTACTGAGCCTCCTAGCTCACTCTCCTATTTTCCCCATTTTAGATCATAAGGAGTAGCAATCTCGGGGCTCCCAATAAGGTGGGAGTGTGAGAGAGATTAGGTATTGGCTCTAATAAATGTTAGAGACGTTTTTATGTTGTTAATAGGAGATTTATTTATATCAGTTGTAATTTTTGAAGTTTCCTTTAGTTGTTCATTCATTGGAGACTAATTATTGTTAAACTATCAATTTCTTTATTATGAAGGATTAGTCAAAGGTTTTGAATTTTATGGAGGCCTTGCACACACAAGTAAGATAAGTATTGTTTGGTGTGCGGCCGTTGTCACATGCTGAGCTCATGCTTTGGGTTTGGGGCATGACACTTTCAATGTCGTGGTTGTGCAGATGGAAAGGATGACAGCCCATGACCCATTGTAAGTAGAAGGAATTGGCGACGGAGAAGAAAGAAGAAAGGAAAACAACAGTCAACTTGAAAATCACGAGACCCACCATCATAACATCGTGGCCAAACAAGTGGAAAGTGTTGGAGGGCATACTGGTTTAACACAGCTTCGACAATGGACTCAGAGGTAGTGGAGGATGGGTCAATGCCTCACGGATAGAAAGATGTAGTTAAAACCCCAATAACAAAGATTAAGCCATACAATACATCAAAATTGTTTTGTGAGAGTTTTTGTGGTGGTGAGGATGTTTTGTTGAGAGCAAAGATGGAAGGTTAGGGGAATTAATAGAGGGATGAGATTTTAGGTGTAGAGCGGAAAGGCATGTGTGAGAGGAAGGGAAAGAAGAGTGATTTTCTTCACATTCTATATTGCAAAGCAATGATTTATTCCAACTTTCCATTCATCATATATGATTTTATGTGGTTGTTTTCTAATTTGTATGCAAGGTTAGAAGGTTTTGGATATGTGACTCACGTCTTAATTCAAATTTTTTTCTTAGTTGGCATGTCATGTCAACATTTTTATTATTTTAATAAAACTGTTAACCTTGTTAGCACTTTTAATATATCACTTAACGATAATGACCATTTTGATAAAAGGATGAAAGATGGAGGACTAGTTTGACACATTTGAAAGGTTGAGGATTATTTTGAAACAAAAACCATAGATTGAGGACCAAAATGGTAATTACACATATTTTCAATCGATTTAGAAGATGAGTTAATAGAGGTTGAATGATATTCTTATTGTGTGTGACATGGAGTATTCATTTATTAGTAATAAGCTGACATGGCGTAATTTGATTGGAGGGTTGAAACTCCACCGCATCCGAATATAAGATAAACCCAAAAATAATTAATTTATAATATTTGAATAGTATGTATTGTAAAATAAAGAGTATGATGTGAGGTATTTTGTAAAAGTTGATAGCTAAAGTTGAAAAATGAGGTTTTGAAAAGGTAAAGTAGAAAATTTAAGCAAAACTGGTTAAGAATGTTGAACCGGTGTAATATTGCATATTTATGTTTAAATTGAATACCATCTTCTTCTTCTTCTTTTTTAATTGTGTATCTTCATATTTGATGTATTCTATAATTTACATATTTTAAAATAAAGTAATTATTAATCCAACGGTTCAACCAATGACCCAAGAGTTGAATCAGTGAATCACCATACTATTCCCTTGATGGTTCAATGCTCACTACAGTTTTAATAACTATGATACTATCAACCACAAAAGGAAGGAGATTGTGATTGAGATAGTTAATTTTTCATGCTTCTTAAATTTTGTTACTTTTAAAATTATAAATAACACCCCAAAACTATAAGGTTTAAAATCTAACTTTTCCTAATTTTTATTTCTACCAATATGTTGAAATGTGTGATAAAGTGTGTGCCATTAATTTTCTTAAAAAACTAAAAGACTTGGAGCTACGGCATCCAAAACACCCCAGGGCTTAATAAAGACTTGGAACCTGAAGGAATTATTTTTTCTTGCGAAAACCAAAAGGGAAGAGCTTTAGAAAAGAATTATGAGTCAACTTAGGGTACTATAATGTGTTTTTATAATGTGTTTTGGGAAAGCAGGAGGAATTTTTTTTTTTTTTGTTGGAAGAACAGGCTTGAGGCTGAGGTTGTCCATGCTAACGCAAACATAATCAATATTAAATATTATGATATTCTCTGATCGTCCTTATCAACTATGGATACTGTATGCCATTTATAAGTTATAACCCACAGAGCGTTAGAAAATATACATTGAAGGTTGTTTTTACCAAATTCATTGGTAAAACATTTCCTTATTTGTTGTTATTACCAATTTTATTGATGACAGAGCCCCAAACCTTTTTAATTTAAAGCAACTTGGACTAGAGGTACTACAATTAAGTTCTAGAGTTATGTATTATTATGTCATCCTCAGACCTGAATTGGTAGCAACTTTTGTTGTGTGTAGAGATGAGAATCGGCAGATTGTTTATGCTTGGTCCAAATTCCAAGTTCCAGGTGATCCCCTTATGGAGCGAGGCTATGGTGGCCTACTTGGCTGTTACCATTCCAAAATCTAAAGGCTTCAAATATATGATTTTTGAGGGGATGCTCTTAATTTAATAGATGCTTTAAAGCTTGATCCAGGCGAAGCCCACTGGTCTTTTCAAGGAATCCACAAAGCATTAAAGGAAAATTATAGAGTAGTCCTGACCTTGTGCTCCAGACCAATAAGGAGAAGCCAAATAAAAAAAATAAAGCTGACATAAGTTTAAGAGGCCAGGTCATCCACTAGGCTAACGTCTGTTTAGGAAAGTTGAACTCATTAATTTCAAACTTGGTACGTTCAGTGCAAATGGAGAAACTTTTCAAAAAAAATTTTAATATCTCATTTTCATCTCTCTCTTTCAAACCTGAGCAAGCTGGTTGAAAAATTTTCCAGTCTCCAAGAACTTCGTCGTCACCACGATTGCGCTGCCATAGTGGGCTGCTCCACCTAAAGTAATGGAAAATCCAACAAATGTGTATAGCGACAAGTCGGATGTCTGGGAGATTTCCCTTCTCCAACCGTGAGAGTTTGGAGACTCTGTTAAGGATAAACCTAAAGAACTAAGTGATAAAGATACCATAGAGATAAATACAGCTAAATCTTAGGATAGTTCTCTCCTAGAAGTTTATCTCAACTACACTTTTATATTCAAATTGTATCTATCCACATAAAAGTAACCATACATTGTAATCCAAAAGTCAATATATACAGAAATGCCTTAACCACGATTCGGTGAGGCGGTACAATATTTGGTACTAGAACAATTAGTTCTTGTGTTTCTCTTTTAGAGTAATAGTTCCTGCACTTCTCTATTGACATTTTTAGGAATGGAAGTTTTATCTTTAATCCCCTGTGATGAGATTTATGGAATAGTTTAATTGTATGAATTTGAGTTTTACTATCCTTAAAACCAAACAGAGATTTTGATTTCAAAGTTGGATCGACTGGTTCACTGGGCTTAACTAGTGGACTAGATAGGGACAGGACCTTTTAAAGAGCCTGAATCGGTTGTGAGGCTTGTGCTTCTGCTAGCCAGACACCTGTCAACCAACCATCCAACAACTATCAGTTCTTCTGCAAGCAAAGGAAAAGACCCTTCCGGTGAGATCTGTAGCGCAACAGCCAACCGTCTATTCTAGTAATGTAACGTACCGGCACTTTCTCGTATGTGAGAGTGCACGGAAACGATTAATCAATTTATCTTGTAAAATGAGAGGGGCCCCTCTATTTTATTTATTATTACAGGAGCAACCAAGCAAGAATATTTCTTTTAAGTAATCCTAAGCCCAGCCTCTTCTTTCCCGTTCATATGAAAAAGACCTACTATGCTAATCTCGTTAGGCCACCTGAACCCATCGCACCTGTCAAGTAAAGTAGAGGGAGAAAACTGGAAGAAAGAAGGAAAAAGAGCAAAGGATTTACAAGTCTAATGGGAGAAGAATGGCTGACACGTTGACCACCTTCGAGACTATCAAATATAATCCAAATGGTCTAACCCCTGGGGCAGACCCCAACCGAAAGGCGCTAGACGGACTAACGACAAGCGAGATAAAGAAAGCATCTAACCCTATGCGTAAAACCTTGCCACGAGAGAGTCTTTCTCCAATGAGAATAAAGAAAGTTTTTGGGCAAGACAAGAAAGGAACTCGCCCTTTGACACCAATGGAGAAGAACTGATTGCTGGCGATGACTTGGTGAAGGGAATCTATGAGATGGCAAGCTTTCTTTTTTGGGGAAACTTCATTTACCTTAGTCTTTTGCCTTTTCTGCTGTGTCTGGTGTTGCCCTCTTTCTCCCGATCTGTCTTTCTTTAAGGACAGCCCTTATAAGTGTAAATTCTATGATTTGAATGTGTTTAAGCATAACACTAGCTTCACTAGCGCTCCTGTCCAGAGTGAAGAGAAGGCGAAAAAGTGCCGCCGAAGCTGCATAAGCAGGCTTCTATTGCTACGCAACAATAGAGCTAATATGAACCTTGAGTCATCAAAGCCTTTCTAACTCGGCCTGGCCCGGTCGCCCTACACGATTGGCGCTTTGAGCTCCTAGGACTCGAGCAAGAGCAAGAGAAGATCAAGTAGAAGGGTCTTCTCGTCCTTTTAGTGTTCCTATCTATAAGTAGTTTCCAAGTTCCTAGACCCCCAGATATCCCGATCTGGCTTCAGGGGTACCTCTATGCCCTCTTATATTCGGTTGGTTGAAATGCGGTTATGCCGGGTGGACTAAAGTAAAGTGGGAGGTGGCATCGTCTAATGTATAAGAGGAACACGCTTGCTTTTATTGTTTCACTCTGCTTACTAGTTGAGACACTACTGGCACACCTGGTCCATCAACTTCTTGTTCAAGTTCTTGGCATTGTCAGTGATGAGATCCTGGGGTAACCTGTAGTAGCATATGATGTTGTGCTTGACGAACCGAGCCACTACAGTCTGGGTAACATTTTTGTAGGAAACAACCTCCGATTGGGGGTTTAAAGAAAAAGAAACACGAAGCAAAGTTCCTCTCCCTATGGTTGAGCTATATAAATAACCTCAGCAAAGTGTTCACTTCTTTTTCAGGACCTCCTCGATCAAGAGCTCCTAAATTTCGAGACTGACCAAGGAAGATTTCTTAAGAACTTAGGCAGCTTGCTTTTTTTAATATGAAAAGACACCAGCCAACTTTTAGATGAAAGAAAAGAGGTCTTTCCTTGTAGGAATAGCTTTCTAAACTATTTTAGATAATAGGAGACCAGAAAAGTTTAAGTTTTTATCTATTCTCCCAATGACCTCATGAGACATGAGTCATGATGGACATTTCTTCCTTATTTCAATCAGGAACATGAGTTTTCCACTTATGTATTTTCCTGCACTACCAGAGGACCCCTGCGGTTGTGCAGTAACAAAAGAAGAGAAGAGAACCTTTCCTATTCCACCATTTTATCATTGTTAAGTCAGCAGTTATCCTGATTTTTAATTAACGCGTGGGCCCCACACTATTTTAAAATACTGCGACTTGACGGAACACTAACGGCGTTTAACTCTATGGAATGATATGTCTTCATTTAAGTGATGCCAGCTTTTTTATATTATTTGGCTTTTGCTTATTGGTCCGGAGTACAAGGTCAGCAAGCTGACCTTGTGCTCTCGGACTATCCTATAATTTCTCATCAAAGATTAACTCTTTCTTTTGAATGCTGGGATTTTGTTTTCATTCCTAGGGAACAGAATTTCTTGGCTCATAAAGTAGCTAGATGGACTCTTTTTGTAGAACCGATGCTCCTTTATCCATTTATTCTATTCCTACTTGGGTTTTTCGCCCACAGGAGGGAAGTCAATATAGGACCATTTAACGTGTTCTCTTTTTATTTTGAGGAACATGTGCACTTGTAACCATACTGTCACTTTTCTAAATTTTTGACCAAGTACAAGATTTAATGTTTAGTAGTTTAAGGGCTATCCATAATAAAGTCATGTGAGAATAAAAGTGAAATTCGATGTATCTCAAGACACATTAGTGATAACTTTTAAAATGACAAATTGTGATTCATACAATACCATTTTCTGATATCATTTCTATTCACCAATCATAATCTATCACTTCAACAATTGTAAAATTTGTTGTGACCATAAACTTACTTTTATCCATATTATATGATTTTAATACCAAAATAACAATTATTTTGATACAGAGGAAAAAAGCCTAACCAAATTTGACTTTTGTTGTTTTGTTTTAAAAGGATAGCGATAGAACAAACGTTGCCGCGGGGAAAGGTTCAGCTACTGAAACAACCCATTTGGTAGCCATAAACATTTAACATTGCGCGTCCAAGAACAACCCTTCTAAAAACATCTATAGCAAAACAAAACCATATAAAGAGAAATCTAAGTATGAGGAGAACTCCGTAGTAAAATGCAAGTATGCAACTAAGCCTAAAAGGACAAGGGCGAATGAAGCTCCGCAACAAAGCCACCAAACACATGGAAAGATACATGGACCAAATATGACTTCAAGAAATCGAATAACAGAATATTCTTTGTATAACAGCAAAGAATCCTGAATCTGCCACCACTAAACTGAAAACAGGTAACTGAAATCTAGATGAGATGCAGTAGTTAGCAATGTACACATGCTATGCAAAACAAACCAACTATATCTAATCATCACATTCTACCAATATTATACAAATTTGTGACTAAACTACAACGTCACGTGCAGATAATGAGGCACTAGTTCTAGCAACAGCAAGAAACAAACCCCCACCCCACAATGGCAAGATCTGGTGGCTTTGAGAACGTTTCCACTGTACACCAAATGCAGAATCAAATCCATAATCTGAAAGGTTTCAAATCACCATCTAGTCTAAATTTCTGAGATCTGCAAAAAAAAAAAAAAAAAAGAAAGAAAAAAAGAAAAGCATTATCAGCAATTTCTGGGGCTGTGTATCCAAGGAAACCCCTACCACTATCTTCAAAGTATTTAAGCAACCATTGGGATCAAAGGGCATATTTCACAACAAGACAATAAAAAAATGCAACGTCTCACAAAAAAAATCTGTCAATGACTCAAGAATTTGTATCTAAAATATGAAGATCTTCAAACATATTAGCTCTTAGAACAGACGTAAACATATTAATGGCAACTTAAGAAGTGACACTGCTTATGACAACCAACTTTGTCTACAAAATACACTTGGTCTTCTCAAAATTTATTTATTTATTTTGATCCAAGTTATTATGTCCAGCTGTGATCAATTTACCTTTTCAATTCTATCCATACACTTGGGTTCCAGTTCCAAAACACCAAAATATAAGAGAATGTAACTCAGAGTCTCTTAAACAGTTATACTT
This sequence comes from Fagus sylvatica, assembly GCA_907173295.1. NCBI lineage: Eukaryota > Viridiplantae > Streptophyta > Magnoliopsida > Fagales > Fagaceae > Fagus > Fagus sylvatica. The sequence continues at coordinate 31,102,178 of OU015769.1, forward strand.
TCTTGCACTAACAAAAACAAGAACAAGATTTCCAAGAACATTTATACTTGTTAAATGAGAATCCCACAAATATTAATCTCACTTTAACATGTCCTTGCTTTATCATGATAAATGATTAGATGAACTTCTCTCTTTGCTATATGGTAGAAACCAACATCATCATCAGCACTTCAATTCTATCAATCAGATGAGTTGATTATCCAGCATCTTCCACCCCAACAACATAAATACCCAGCCTTCAATAGTCACAGAAAAATACCCCCACCCCTACCACCCAAATAACAGGTTTTCACATTACAATTCAATTTTCCCGGTATCTAGTAAATCATTTGCCAGTGCCCCATGGTCCTCACACCAATATACATTTTTTTTGCATAACTTCAGATACATCCTTTTAACATTTTAAATTTGCACAACTTGCAATGGATATGGCATGCCAAAATGCATCATTTGACTTGGTTCATATTTTCAATCACAACCAGACAAACCAAAATGGTAATCTACTTTTTGCCCTTTTAATTTTTTCATCTTCTCCTTTTGACCAACAATAAATTAAACCCAACCAGATGTACAAAAAAGACAAAATCATTACAGACCATAACTTTTATATTAAATAATTTTTAAAAAAAAAAAAAAAAAATCACAAATTGGTCAAGATTTAAATTTAGTACTACTTTGAATGGTGAAGGTATATATATATATGGCATGCCAAAATGCATCAATTTGGGTAAATAACAGATTGACAACTAAAACAACAACTAGAAAAATATTATAGAACTTTGTCTGTATCCACAAAGAACCACAGAACGACAACTTCTTACACTCCACTTCATCAAAACCTATCCTGTTCATTGCTCCTTAAAGGAAAAAGAAAGCAGCCAACCACCATCATGCTTACTCACAACATACGCCAACCATCAAGAAAAGCCCACAATCAACCCTTAAGACTGCAAACAAAAGAAAGCAGATCACCCTAACGACTTTAGAAGGAAACAAGGATGGTCCAAAATTTCTTCCTTGACCTTGAACATACAACATCCATTTCCAAAGATCCATTCTCATCCTTTCTCAAGCGGATAGGAGCTCAGCTCCCCTAACGACCAAAAGTAAGATGTTTCCAAGGAATTCCAAAGATTTGCAAGGAGAAATCATGTTGAAGTGATCAATCCAGTGAGATTATAAAAGGAGAACATGAGAAGGTATAGGGGATTGGAGAGGGATTAATGAAGTCAATTAACCGAATGATATAAAATTTGAATTCACCTTAACCAACTTTTTAATTTTTTTTCCTAGTTATGCCAACAGCATTATGTATGGGAAAGTCAACAAGAATTTGCATAGATAGCATGGTAAACAGCTATTTATTTTTTAAACAGAGACAACAAATTCGCAGGGATGGCCAGGTGAAAGATTATGAACGTGATATGTCACAATAACCTACATGCACTGTATCATCCCTAAAGGAACTTCCAACAACTTGCCATATATATAATGAGAAGTACATTATCCCCCTTGTGGTTTGGCCTTAACATACATACCTCCCTTGTGGTTTCTTCTGTGAGACTTATATCCATTGTGGTCACAAAAAAGTGACAAGTGGTTGATGGTGTCACAGATAGCATAAAATTACAATTACATTGAACCCACATTTAAATGTCTTATTTTGACTTGAACAAACCCATATTCTACCATGACCTGCAACTTCCATGCGGTTTGCTCTATAAGTTGCTGCACCAACTCCAGCTTATTCCCCTGTGCCACCACCGACTCCACTTCCCAGTCATTTGTCACACCTACTAACTCTTCATCACCATATTAAACCTTGTCCATATCAAGCTCCATGGAACAAGCTTTTCTTGAGAGAGAACATTTCATGTGCAACTTGAAATTTCTTAGAGAATTTGTGGTTGAAGGAAGTCATTTGATCAAATGCTGAGGAGAATACAGTTTTTTAATTGGTTTAAGTATTTTTCCAATTTCAGATCCACAATATTTAAACTTTCCCTACACCTGACAACAAATCTGCATTCAACTTGAAAAAAAAAAATCCAAAGAATTTTATGAAGAAAAGAGAAATAAAAAAAATTCCCCAGAACCCATCCATTACCCATCTACACCTCAAGCCCAAATTCTACATCTTCCCCACCGCCATCACCCACCACAATAAAGCGAAAAACTAATCAAACAAGACCCAAGTACCACGACCCATACCAGTTAAAATCCATTAGAGAAGAGAAACAGAATAAGCCAATACACACACAGGCATGGAAAAATTACAATTCCAACTCAAATGCAGCAAGATGGAGAGCAGTATTGATGGAGTTGCAGCCAGGCATGAGAGTGTTCTAACCATCCAACCCCATGGGTTCCCCACGTCACCACAACACCAGCCAACTCTCTCACCACATGTCTACCATCATCAAGCTCACCCAAATTTGAGAGAAAACAAGGGTACTTCATTTCATGTCTCATTGCAGGGTTATATACCTCACATGCGCAGCACACTTTATACTTCTATCTCCATCTATTTTCACCGCAAAAATGTTGAAGAGTGCAAGTGTCACAAAAAAACCAAAGGGGGAGGTACGTGTTTCTAAGGTCAAAACCATAGGGGGTTTAAATGTGATTTCCCCTATATAAGATAACTAGATCAACATATGTAATTCTTACCGTAAGACTTCCTTTTAGTAATCATCTAGAGTCTTGTATGCATCTAACTATATTTATAAAGATTTATTTCCATAGCTCAGAATGGAACACAAATACTAATAAGTAATATGCCCTATGACCATAAAAAAAAACAGAGAGTACTCAAAAGAGTGCATCACTGGTCGTGGAGGTTTTTGATCCCTTGAACTTTCTTTTTTCCTTTTAATCCATTGTAGTAGAAAGAGCTTTGGTGTAAGTTAAGAATATCCAGATACTAGTTATTTAGTAAATGAGTACCAAAAGGTTACTAAAACTCAAGGCTATAATAGAGGTTTTTCTTTTCTATTTTCAGCAATTACTAACCAAAAACTCATGATTATCTCATTCAATACAACAACAAATTCATGATATATCGATAATTGAATAGCTTCTCAACAGCAGAAAATCTGACATGCAAACAAAATTATAACTAAGCATTGTAATGCCATATATAATCAGACTCAGAAGCACACTAAAAATATAAAGCAGGACACATGTGAGGTGAATAACAGAAGCTACAAAAGCTTTGAGACAAAAATGGCAGACATAAACCTACCTACACAGAATAAGATCAAGTCCTTGGTGACCCTGCATCCGATCCAGATGCTGATGAACTTTCACTATCAGAATCTGCCACAAAAAAGTATATATTAGAAAAAGGAAAAGCTCGTAAAACAAGAAATCATACAGATAAAACCTAGAAATATAACAACAATATCTGATGATCCATTGATCTATAACAAAGTTAGAACTATAAAAGTACCACTTGAAGAGGATCCTGAATCACTGCTAGAGCTGCTTGAACTACTTGACCTACTCCCATTGTCCACCTGTTTTTCTGGTTGAACAGGTGACAAAGTGGAAACATTCCTTTCATCTGCTCGCAAAAGGAAGATGTTTCAACTTATCAATTCATTCAGGTAGCCAGCATTTAAAATGCGATCAATTCTCATATTTAGAAAAGCTTTACCTGTTTTGCTTTCTTTTGGCACCTCTTCCACAACTGGAGCCTGAATCTGTAAGGAAAAGAAGAATAAAAAGTGATGCACTCAGTAAAAATTAAAGCCCCCTCCCAAATAAAAAATAAAAAAGAAGGAAAAGAAAAAGAGATTAAAATATGTGATTAACCTTTTCCCGGACATTTGGCACAGCTTCTGCTCGAGCTTGAATTGCAAGTTCAGCCTTTCTCTTGTGCTTGCTCAAACTCTTCTTGTAGTTGGTTACAAACCTATCAAGCTCCCAGAGAGTCTCAGCATCCACACTATCAATGTCAACTTCAATTTCATCATCATCTTGGCAAAGTGAAGAATTTCTCTTCTTAATAATCTGTACAATGGCATCTAGTTTCTCTGAAGGTAAATTCTGAAGGTTTGTGCTAAGTTTTTGCTTTTCGTCATAAGTCATGTCCCTTTTATGGGGATCTTTCGCCTTAGGCTTCTTTGGAGCAGGGGTCCTAGCAGATGGGGTAGTACTCATGGGTTTCGACTTGGGATCAAAGGAGTTCGTCATTGACTCTGACCTATCCAAAATCCTTCTCATATCAAGAGGGGGTGGTGGTAATGGAGGAGCCTTTCTTGATGTAGGTGTAGGAAGTCCAACCCCATAATCCATTGCATACCTCATCTCACGATTATAATCCGACTCTATTATAGCCCACCTGTCCTCAAATACCTTCAATAGCTGCTCCGCCATTACATGAACATCTTGCCCTTTTGGGTTATAGGTCATAGCATTGCGAAATGTAAGTCTCACATCCTCTGCAAATTCCTTTGGAGACTTGTACCAATTCTTGTTCAGCCGCGATTTCACAGAACCCAAGTCCATTGGATGCTTGATAATGATAAAATAATCATGCAAGCCTAGACCCTCTGCATCAACTGGAGAGTTAAACACCCAACCATGCTTGTGCTTCATCAATTTCTCAAGCAAAGAACTACAGCTCTTGTAAAACTTGGTACCCATCCAAAACCCATGTCCCGATTCTCCTCCACCTTGCTTCTTCCCATTCGATTTCGACTTCTTGTTACTCTCTGCCGGTGGAAACTTATCCTTCGCGAGCAAGAACTCTGAATTCCGATAAAACTGGTTTGCTTTCGGTGTCCTCTTCTCTTTCTCCAAAATTTCGCTCACCCCTTGACTATTCTCCAATACTGATATACTCAACTGGTGCAACGGCCTATTCAACTCACGTGGAACACCAACACCAACAGAAGCCACCTCCGAGTGAACCCGCTTGGCTCCACCGCCACCATTATCAACTGCATCAATAGCCGACATATGAGAACGACTATACCCACCAATCTGCCCCTGCTTCGCTTCAATCCTCTTCACCAAGCTCCTCACCATATCCAGCTCATTCTCCAGTTTTCTCCTAATCTCCCTCATTTCCTGCTTTGACCTTGACCCCAAATTAATCTTCACCCTATTCTCCGACCCCACCTTCACTGCCCCATTCCCCACCGGCTCATCCCGAGTGACCGGGGCCGCCACTTCTTGCGGCTCCTGTTGCCGGTTGAGACTCGATGAGTCGTCCGACCCTACATCAAGCCTCGAAATGAGCTGTTTCTGAGCTGTATTCCCATCCTCAGACGCTAACACTGCCTGTGGCGGTGGCAAAGCTAACTCGTTATTCTCATTCTTGTTCTCGTTCTTCTCGTTATCCCCATTTCTCTCATTGTTCTTGTTGTTCTCACTATTCTTGTCCTTGTCCTTGTTCTCGTTCTCGTTCTCGTTCGCGTTGGTAGTAGTAGTAGTGGTGGTGGTGTTGTTGTTTGGGGTAGTGAGAGTGTTTTTCTTGGGACCTTTAAAGGCTTTTCTAGTATACACCTTGCTCTCCGTGTACCTCTGCCTCTCTCTAGCTCCATCTCCAACTATAGGCCCCGAAGCCATACATCCAAAACCCTAAATTTCTCAACACAAATAAAAAAAAATTCCCAATTTCCACCCTAGGGTTTTGCTCTGCGCTAAGAAAAAAACAAAAACCCTAATTTCAAACTTGTTTTTCTTCCACACACCGGAAATGAACAAAATTCAATTAGAAACTATTTCCAAAAAACACAAACACAAAAATTTACATACAAGTATACGTATAAATTTCTAGAGAGAAAGTTAGGGCTTACAGGAAGAGTAGGGTTTCGAGCTTTCGGTACCTTCGGGAATTTGTTCGATCAGATCTTGCTCCTTTTACTTTCTCTCTCTAGAAAAAAAATATAGTTTCTCTCTCTAATTTTTTTTTTCTCTCTCTGTCTATCCTTATCTGACAGGTGTACGGCAGCGGTGTATTCGTGTGGCGAAATGAATTTTGGGGGAGGCGTTTGGGTGCGCCACAGAGTCGTGCCCGGGAAGTATTATAGCTGAAATTGGGAGCCGTGGACTCACGCTATTTTCTGACGCGTGTAGCTCACGGGAGTATGGGAGTGGGAGCGTGGATTGGACGCGTGTGAGGAGAAATGGATTGGAGTTGTGGCGGGGAGTTTGGTTTGTCAAAATTTGAAAGGGTTACCCAGTCGAGGGAAGAGCGCGTGGGTGATAGATACTGATGATGTAGGAGATAACTGTTTGGTAGGTAGGTGGCGGGGTTATATACGCGCCGGTGGGTCGGTTGGTGGTAGAGATGAAATAGTAGGTGGGCCAATTTTGGGTTGAAGAAGATACAAGCCCAAATCTTGGGTCTAAAAGCCCAATTTTAAGACGATTATTCTTCGTTGCCCAGAGTTTGGAATAGGAAGGTTTAATTTTCTAAAAAATTTATTATTCATTTAACAAAATTATTGATAATTACAATTGTCATAAACTTTTCAATTCGTGACTCGTGAGAATTCTAATTCTAACCTTTTAAGTAGAAAATATCAATTGTCGCATGTGAGAATTATTAATGTGATATATATATATATATATTATATTTTTATTAATGTGATATATATATATATATATATTTTTTTTATAGTTATAATAGCATTTAAACCTATAGCGTCCGCTCAAAATGATTACTTTTACCATCAAGTCAAGACACCAATTGATTTTTAGTGTAGGCCGGATTTAAACCTAGGTCCCTTACTCGACGACAAGCGACTTTATCAGTTAAACTAACTGGAACCCACATTATTAATGTGATATTTGAATTAAATATTTCATTTTTTCTTTTACAAAAATAAGATGTTTACTATTTAGTTCAGGGGTATTTTTGTCATTTAAAAAAGTATTTAATATGGTCAAATTATTAAAATTTGTCACTTGGGTATTCGGTCCAGTGGTTATCCCTCTCCCTCAAAATTAAATTTTATTTTTCTAAATACATTTTTTCTATAATAGGATACAAATTCAAATTCTAAGTCTATCAAACAATATAAATATCAACTCTCAACAAATTTGATTCATTTGAATTAATTCTCCTGATCTAAAATTCTCAGCAACTATACGCTCTAACCTCTAAAGCATATATTGGAAAGTCCTAATAACAATTAAATGAGTAAGAAAACTTGTGCTTTTTTTGTCATATAGTATATACATGTTTTTTTAAGAATCATTTACCGTTTTATATCATTTTCTCATTCAGAAAAGTAAAAATTTATGTGTTAGTGTTAACCTAATCTTTTTGTTTTTGTTTTTTTTGTTGCTAAATTAGTGTTAACCTAATCAGATGAAGGGTCCATTTTGATTCAAATAAAATAGGTTTATCCATCAAAACTTGGAATAAAATTGAAGAAAAAAAAAACACTTAAATAAGTGCACTCAAAAACTTCATTACTACTTACTAATTCTTGCATGACTGGACAATATGTTTGTAATAAAAAAGCAGTTTGTGATCAAACTTTATACTACATACTTTCCAAGTGTTAATTTTATTGGATAAGTGTTGATTTTAATTTTTAATAAATTTCTTTTTAAATAGATAAAACCGTGAAAAGAGGAAGCCCCCATTTTATCACCATTGAATCGACCAACAACTATAATACCAATTGTTGTGAGATTTATTATTAAGTAAGATTCAAGAAGAGAGAAATAAACATAGAGAATTTACGAGTGGCTCGGCTGTGTTCCAATGTTCACTAGAGCGAGCAACTATCCATCCACTATATTACAAATTAAATAGGGTACAATCATGTTTATATACCCTAACCCTACCTAGTAGTTCCAATGTTCACTAGAGCGAGCAACTATCCATCCACTATATTACAAATTAAATAGGGTACAATCATGTTTATATGCCCTAACCCTACCTAGTAAAAATTACAAAAATACCCATTATGGTTTATCGTATCGTGTCGTATCGTGCCAACCTAATATTTGACCCGCAATTAAGCATGCACTTTGGCCCTTGGCTAGTCAATGTTCTTCCGCCAACTTTAATAAGATCGTTTTCTCCTTTATTTGATAAGTTAAATTACCAAAGTTGAGTTTCCTCCAAGTTTTCAGTTGTTTGCGGAAGGCTTTAATCTTGGTGTGCATTTAGAACATTGGGGGTACCAGGGGTGCTTCTTGCCCATGTTGAACCTACTATAACAGAGCGCTCTTTTGTCGAGATCCACATCTCCTTAATTTGAGAAGGATGGTTCTTTTCATTCACTCTATGCCCAATAGCACGAATCTATAGACAAATAGGAGAATGGTCTGAACATGCTACTGTGAGGTGATAACTCTAGCATCAGGGAATTTTGTTCGCCTAGCCAAGTTAGCCACCCTAGATCTAAACAAGCCCACACAGTAGCTTGCTCGAGTCTGTTGTTGGACAACGTAAATGGTGAGCCCACATATTATAGGTCCATAAATCCACAGTCATCCATGGCTTCTCAGAAATCCTACATTAACCTCAGTGATCTTAGATACCCTCCACGTTTTCACTGACCCAAATCAACTCACTAAAGTCGCTTATACAACACCATGGGAGAGTGGATTGATTGTTGAGAGTCCTCAAGAGATTCCATCCATTCGCTTGTGTGCTGCAGAAGCTCCATAAAAACTAGCGAATCTCCAAGTTTTCATTAGACCCCTCGTTAATTATGGTACCAATATGAGATAGAGAGAGAGAGAGAGGGAGAGAGAGAGTAACTTCCAATTTGCATTTGCCTCTGTCTTCCAAAACAAGGCTAAACTGCCCCCTTGACTCACGCCAAGAAATAACAAGTTTATTTCGAGAAATGTAATTAAAACTAGATCAGTTCAAGTCTAGCTTTATTAAGCCATGTCTCGACCACAAACACGGATAAAGGATCTTGTTCCCGTAGGAGACGAGATAACACCCGAACCATTCGTGGGTTTCCAAGCCCATGACATTTCCATACTAAGTAACTCATTGTGTTCGACAGGGCTAGGAACCAGCCACCAACGATGGGAAAAAAAAGTTAGTCACTTCTTGGGGTCTTGGGCTGATTTTCTTCATAATTTTCCTCATTCCCATGGTCTTATGCTTGCTTGGAAGCCATAACCAGTTTCGAAACCTCTGTAACTTTTTCCACTGTGTTTCTTTTCTATCCTCTTTCATGTAGATGTGAGGTTTTTTCGAGTTCCCTCACACCCATTGGAGCTTCTTTTGGAATATCATGTGGCATATCAATTCCATTACAGTGATCCCCAAAAGTCATGCTAGTAATATGCGTTAACGGGATTATCGAGACTTGATGCTTAGGCGGAGTTTTCTCAATGTGCATCTACACCTCATCTACTGTCTCGTCTGACTTAGTGCCAACTGTATTTTCTAAGTGTTTAGATGGAACCTTAATTTTGCTGCCTTCTTCCTCCGCTCGATTTGAGTGAGTTCCACCGCGAAAGATTGATTGCCCCTACCATGGAGACCTTAACCTTTTCTGGGTGGTTTTCAATTGAGGCACGGAGCCAAGGCCCATATTGATGTTTTGTCTTTGCCAGAGATGATTTGTTCCATAATTATACATCACAGCCGGAGTCCTCTTGGCTTATCTTTTCCACACCAATATTATAAGTTTGGGAGTCTCTCATATTTGAAAGAGACCAATCGTCTTTTCTAAAGGATAGAAGTGTCTTTCGCCCTTGGCATAAAGGTTTAGATACATCCAGTCGGACTTTTACTCGTATGCAATTGCCCCATCCGTTCTCTTCATTGAACTATAGTAATGTTTTATGTCTGGCCTATTGTGTTTCCTAGAGCTTCCGCCACTTCTTTCTTCATTCTACGAATTGTAAACCATGGATCTAAAACCAAAAGGATTCAAAATTAAAAGCTACTGTTGAAATCAGAATATCATCATCAATGCGTGAAACACCACCTAGATGTTTATCATACGACCAAGGTTTGCTTAGCATTACTCATTCAAGGTCTATTACATCTTTAAATGTGAAAATCACCTTGTTGTTGCCCATATCTCTAATAGTAAACTCGCTTTCTGTTTGCCACATGAGCTTGAAGGTTCGAGCCACGAAATCCACATTAATGATCTTGCGAGTGAAGAACTTTGCTGCAAGGACATGTTGATCAGAGTCATCGGAGAAAGGAACATGCCCTTCATTCTCGATTAGAGAAAGTCGCTCTTATAAACCATTGATAGCCTCCATTGGATTGTTGTACGTTGGATGACCAAGGAGATTGTGAGAGGTATTAAACCCTACTTATAAGTGGAGAACCACCCGAGGGAAACTAAAACCCTATATGGAGACAGGTACAAAATTCTATTGATGGCTAGGGTTTGTCAATAGGGAACCTTAAGGGCATGAGAAACCCAAGGAATAAGATAAGGCTACCCATTTTCATAAACTAAATTAAGTGTAACTCTCAATACTATTTGCTTGAATTAATGGATATTTAATGCTTTATATATATTTATGACATAATAAATCTTTTTCACCAGTATATTTCAATATCTGTATTTTCATACTTTTGTTTGGCCAACATGTTTCTAGATTGATATTTTTACAATTTAGAAGTTTTGGCCAGTAAGATACATATCAACTTGTTGAACCGAATCAATTAATTAATTGTAATCTTACACTTGAGACAATATTTCTTGTTTTTGATAATTCGATAGCTAAGAATTTGAACCATATATAGATGTCCTATATGGAGACAGGTATAAAATTCTATTGACGGTTAGGGTTTATCAATAGGGAACCCTAAGCGCATGAGAAACACAAGGAATAAGATAAGGCTACCCATTTTCATAAACTAGATTAAGTGTAACTCTCAATACTATTTCCTTGAATTAATGAATATTTTATGCTTTATATATATATTTATGACATAATAAATCTTATTCACTAGTATATTTCAATATTTGTATTTTCATTCTTTTGTCTGTCTAACATGTTTCTAGATTGATATTTTCCAATTTAGAAGTTTTGGCCAGTAAGATACAACTTGTTGAACCGAATCAATTAATTAATTGTAATCTTACACTAAGATAATATTTCTTTTTTTTGATAATTCGATAGCTAAGAATTTGAATCATAAATGTCCTCATTGAAAATACTAGGAAGTGACAGTTGAACTACAAATTTAAATTCTTGACTACTGAGATCTCAATATGGGTTTCTAGATAGTATTTCAAGTTAAGAAAAAAGTTGTATTTAAGGAGTACTTTGAGCCCTAGATAAATATTGGTGTACTTTGCAATGCAGAAATGCAATCCAGGTATATATGTGCTGCTAGTTTTACCTCTAACTTAGTCATGTTAATGTTGTTAACTTGTCAAAAGTATAAAAATCTCTGAACCAGAATAAAGGAAATACACATTATAGTGGTTATATATAATAAATAATGCACAAATACTTTTTTAACGTCATTAGGGCATTTCCATAATAATGGATCCATTAGGATTGGCCATGTCTTATTACTGAGAGCCGAGAGCCACCCTTTTTTTCCTTGGATTATCTGAAGAAACTAGTATGTACGTAAAACATTTTATCAAAATGAAATAGACAGAGATCAAGACAAGTGAACATGAAAATGAGAAAGGAAGACAACAAAGGTTGATATCATTAGCATGCCAAGTGAATTCAGAATTACATCGATCCAGACCCAGTCGATTCATTTTCCCAATGAAATAACAAAGCTTTTACATTAGTACATGAAAGATGCCAAGCTTTCTGCCGTTTTCATACTTTTCTGACCCTAAATTCAAAATTAGTTGTGAAACATGCAAAATAACGCTCTATCTCTTCTTTTTATTGAGATCAAGGAACCGCTACATCAACTTCTTAAGATTGACATTCTTAATTAGTTACTAGCTTAAAGGGATTGTGCTTCTAGTGCATAAATACATGTGCATGATCATAGAGAAATAAATAAAACTAGGTTTGGAGTGAAACTATCACACCTTTATGAGCTATTTGAGAAGGATGTTATATATTTTGCATGTTTCCGCAACTAATTTTGAATTTAGATGTAGAAACTAAAAGATCACAGGGTTGTGATAACTAATTAAACTCGATCTAAACAGACTTTTATTTAATTTGAGGCATAAGCAGTTTAAACATCAAAATCCAAACGCACACTCCCTTTAAGCTGGTAACTAGTACAGTGGGGATGGTTGGGCGTGATGCTGATGATCTGGTCCTCCGGGTACAACTTGGTTATATGTATCCGCGACTGACCTCCTTTGAAAATTATCAAAACCTGACGCTTGCAAAAGTTTTTGACTGTTTATATTTTTCTGCACGACCTTGTGCCAGTGAGGAGTACGTGCCTGAGACCTCGTGAAGAGTAGTAAGGAGAATATGATTATAAGTATAGGCACCCGAGCAATAGTGCTATTAGCCATGAAGTTAGACTAGTTAACAAAGGATCAGCTCTCTGCTGAAGTAAATATTAGATTGAGCGGGAGGTATGAAAGGGCAATGCATGGTCGTCTTATTTATAAGAGCTAAAAGGAATGAGAGTCATTTGTTAGTGGAAAGAATATGTGGAATCCTTTGAACTCAGATTACTATCAGCCCACTCTATCCGTACAATTTTAGTTTTTTAATGAACAGATTTTCCCCTACCTATAATGTTGTCTTCATTCTGCTTTATTTTTATTTAGTTTTAGCTAAGAGTCTTCATTCTGCTTATATATTATGCCATATAGGGCTTAATCATTTGATATATTTTTTTTCACCATACTTGGGAGGTAATTGAGCTTTAAATCAAGGAGAAATCATCAAGAAAATCAGCAAGATGCATGCATGGTCATTTTTTTTTGGGGGGGGGAGGGGGGGACGTAGACACATAAACATCGGCATATGTATGCCAAATTTCTCTTATACCGAATTTTATGCAAAGTAATTAATGAGAGAATAAAAAGTACACTCACAAGGATATATAAGCTCACCATCCAAAGGAAACAAAGTATAGAACAGCCCACAACTCTAAGGAATCCACTTAAGAGATAAAAAGATAGAAACTTGCCACTTACAAGAATTCATAGAAGGATAAGAGCTAAAAAAAAAAATCATTCTTTTCAAAAGCCAAAGACAGAAGATATATGATATTTTAAATTCGCTTATTTGCTTTTGGAGGGGAGCATATTTTTGTATAGTAAATCAATGAATGACACGTGTTCTGGCAAAAGTTAAAAGACATTTGTTATGGGTTGACTGAGCAATAATGAAATGGATAAAACTTAAATACAGTTCCTTAAGTCAAGTACATTAGGTTCCTAGTTGAATTCAAATACATTGAATTTAAATATTCTTGAAAAATATAACATTATTTGTATTTCATTGGTTAATGCAACCATGTGTTTGAAATTTAATTGGGGAACCTAATGTACCTAACCTAAAGAACTGTATCTAAGTTTTACCCTAATGAAATAGTCAGGATATTAATGCAGATTTTAGCATTGAATGTGAGTAAAAAATCTTGATTATGACAATCATCAGTGTCCTTTCGAACGCTAGGAATAAGGAAGCATTAATCGAGGGAAAGGTATTGGGCAGAGTACTAGAGAATGAGCTGGCCAAAATATCTCCAAGAGAAGCGTAATGTGGAAGCCAATAGGTAATTTTTGGAAGTATAAATAAGAGAGAGCTATGAACATTTAAGAGGTCAGTATTTTTTCTCTTTGAATTCACATTGTTTGAGAATATATTGATTATTGCTCACCAACAAATCCTCATCAGATCACTAACTTAATCTTTGGAGGATTAAAGGCCAACCCTTACTGGGTTGACCAACAAATCTGATTTCTATTTGTGTTTAGTAAGATCAAGGTCAAATCATGTTCGGTCCCTTGAAGACAAAGGAGGCCTGTGAATTGTAGACTGCTCTTTTCTTGAAATTCAAAAAATACCCCCCTACAGCTTTCAAACATGAACTAGGACTTAATTATATAGAACCAATTTCAAACAACTCTCCAAGCTTGAATAACAATAAATTAAATTCCCAAGACCAAAATATTTAATAAAAATTAAAAATTTGACCAAATACAACTAACAAAAACCTCTAACAAGACTCCAGAATTGAAAATGATACTTTGGAAAGCAAATAGACACAACTAATTGAAAGACAATTCGAAATTCACTTTTTCTCGAATGAATTATTAGCCCAGACAGTCTATAGTAAAATGATCATAACTATCTCTAGAAAAATCCAAATTACACACAGTTCGATACATTGGAAACTAGAAACATAGATATCTTCAGTGGTATATGGTTTTCTAGCTAATTATTTTGGGATAATTCTAGAATTAATTTTGAAAATAACTCCAAATTCTTTGAAAGTGCGTGTTTGAATTATGAGGAATCAATATGATTGACCTTATTAGACTTCCAAAGAGTGGTATTTTGATGTGTCCCATACTTCTTTCACAGACTCGTGTGTCATTCACAGGATTAGCCAGTTGTCTATTCAATGATTTGTAACTTTAGTCATTGACATCTATATTGCGCAAATGTGAGGATGAGTATTAACCCACATGATCGTGACAAAAAAGTATGTCCTTTCGGATTCATGTTGATTTGGTTATCCAATTAAACTTGTTGTTCCATATCACGTTTGGGGTGGAGAATCTAATATTGGTCAGATCTATCCTCAAAAGATTTAAATACCAAACAGCGCATGATAACTTGGACCACCCTGCACTAAACCTAAACATCTCTCTCTCTTTCTCTCTTGGAGAGAATGGAAAGCCATTATCGGATGAAAAAGTTGGTCCAGCTTAATTTTACTGTTCATATATATACGAGAGAGAACACCACAGTGTTAATGCAGAAAAAAGAAGAAAATAATGTTATATACCTTCATGCGCTGCAGAACCACCCAACACTTATAAAGTGAGGAGGGTGGTTTCATACTTTGGTGGTAATGGTTCTTTTGATCAATGGAGAAGAGAACCCGCGTGTAGTGGAGGTCTGAAGGAAATTACAGTACATAGTTGCCTTGTTGGAAGAGTTTAAGGAGCTTATTTCTGATGACTTTCATGACAGATTGTCGCCACTTAAAGGATATACAACTTTCAAAAAAATTTGGTGCTAGGAGTAGGTTTACTGAATTTTACGCATTACCGTATGAGTCCTAAAGAAGGCATGATTTTGACCAAAAAGATGGAGGAATTTCTGCAAAGTGGATTTATTTGCGAGAGTACTATAAGTCCACGTGAAGTTCTCATTCCTCTTATTGACACCCAAGAAAATTAAGCTTGTGATATCGTTTCTTATTCTGTGCGTGGATGACTTGTTAGAGCAATGATTATTTTATATATAGGATAAATGCATTATTCTTCTTATAGTGTGTGAATTTCACAACTATACAGGATCTATAGGCGGTAATAGGAAGGATATATGAGATACCTTTTGATCATATAAGAGAGGTGCAAATTTTATTTTATTTTTTAAATGATTTAAGAAGTGGATGTCACCAGCTTTGGATAAAGGAATATATAATGCATGAAAAGCATGAAATCTCATCTTACAAACTCTAATTTGAATATACTATTTGTAATATTATTTTTTATGGCTATTTATAATATTATTATTTCCATACCATTGTGGAATTTAATATTATGTTAATGCATAAATGTGGAGACTGGAGAATAGTGATAATGGAAGTAGAAACTTTTACTTAGAATTGAAAAGGGAGCTAAATGCATGTGTTCAATTTATACTAATTTAAACTATTTTTATAGTATATATCATTTAAGTACTTATATTTCAGGGCCCATTACATTTTGGAAACATAATGATGAAGCAATCAAATAAAATTTTGATTGAGGAGCCATTGGATTTCTAAAGGATATAAGTAAGATCTTAGAGATTCTGGGGGCCATGATTCCTTGTCTCAAAGTGGCTCCGCCACTGCGCCATTGTATCCATTTAGGCGTGGCCCTCTATATACGTTCTTGCAAATATAAATTAAACTGATCAGATTCAGTCGGTGCAATTTCATTTGAAGATTGTGAGATTACCATCTTTTCAGTCATCAAATTTAATTAGCAACGACTGGCTACCCGACTATATTTGAAGAACCAAATGGAAATCCAATGCGAAACCCTACTAAAAGGTTGTTTAATTTGGTCGTACTATCACCTTGAAACAGTTGCAAGTGGACAAAACCCTTTTGACTATGAAACTTTATGGAGCCTTTATAGATTTGCATTTTTTTATTTCTTAGTTTGTCATGTATGTAAAAGTCACATGGTCAAAGTGATATCCTCTATCATTTCTTTGATATATATCCATATCACAATAACCAAGTGAATATCCTTTACAAGCTTAGTGGGGCACCATCATACCAGGCTCGATGTTTGTTCAAAGAAAGAGTATATTAACAAAAGATTTTATAATGCAGCGGCGGCAGCAATTAAAATTTGATAATGATTACCAGTTTTTTAATAATACCAAGGCCGTGGCTCCACGTAATTTGATGAAATATTCTATTCTTTCTAGTGAGATTCATGTGATGTGGGTACAGTGGGTTATAATCTCAAGCCCTAGATGATAATCAAAGATGCCCATGTAACGTGGCATGAGCAGGGGAGATCCGATATATTTATTAATTTAATGATAAAACTTAGGTATGATTCTTGAGTGTTGTACATTAGGTTTTTTTTACGTGTAACATCTCATACTCTAAAGAAAAGAACGTTTTAATTTTGTGTAACAAATTATTGGTTTCAACGCTCTTACAAGGTAGGCGTAGAGGACTCTTTAACCTCGGAGTGTATCAAACTATTTAAGTATTGTCACGGGTTGGTTTCCTCTTCAATTATGCGAGATGGACATAGGCTTGCATTCAAATTCATATTGAATGATGTTGCTAAAAATTAAATTCAAACATATTGTTTATTGGCCAATACAATACAATGCAACAATGTGACTTATTAGCTTATTGACAAATGACATTCCTTATGTATAGTTAGAGTCGCTAAAACTATATAATTGAACTTGATTGGAGTATAAATAAGGACTATAGACCTTAATAATTTCTAAATCGCTTAAAAGAGCATAGGCAATGCCAAAATGACCCAATCTTCATATCACTCAGTATCATTTCTATACTACACTCATTTTAGAGGAAAAAAACACTAAGCTTATACCAGAAAATGTCCCATATTATTAAGTGATTTATAAACTTAAGTGTTCAAGATATCAAGGCCAATTCCTGGTCAAGGCATAAGTCTTAAGAGAATTCTCAATGGATTAGTCATATTTGAGCTAAAATTTGGCTTAAGAAACTATTTTTTCTATTTTACCTACTCACTTCAAGTAACCTCACATTTCTTTATTTTTTTTCTCTCTATTTTAATAAATAATATTTCCTTTAATTATCATTTTCATGGACCTTTTGGCTTGCACTTCATGGATTCGTACCACACACACTACCAAATCACCTCTAGACACCGATTCAAGATTGACTTGGCTCGAATTTATATATTCAAGATAGTGAGATATCATAATCAAAGTTTTCAAGATAGTGAATTTTTATGCTTTTCCTACACCAAGTCATCTGTTGATTTAATATGGACAAACTAGAGTATGGCAGGAGAAAAATTGAAAAGGGGGGATCACCGTCTATTGGTGGCGGTGATGGTCAAAGAATTGAGGTGGACATTCATGACACGAACGAAGAAAGAGAGTCCAAGAAAGAATCGAGAGAGACAGTTGGAAAGAGTCATGGTGAGAGGAACAGGCGAATAGAGAAAGGAGGACTAACGGTGATTACTTCGTGGCCAACCATGGAGGTCAGCCATGGCGACTTTGAGAGGAGAGTAGGGAGACATTGGGTTTGGTGAGAGAGAAGAAAATTGCTGAGAAAGATACAGAGAGAAGAAGAGCAGGAAATTTGAATAAAAAAAAAAAATCAATTTTCGAAGAAACAATGTTCTCTAAAAATAGAGAAAGGACTTCCCCTTTCCTCTGTTTGGTTGGAGAAATTAAGTAGGAGGGAAAGAAATTGGTGGGCCCTAGATTTTTTCACATGAGCCCACCAATTTTGTGTCTTCCCATACAGGGAGGAAAGGAGGGAGGGTAAAGGGCTCCTTTTTTATTCATTCCCTTTCCCTCCCTCTTTTCCTATCCCTTCCCTTCACCTAGCTATAACCAAATACAACCTTATGATTCACTTTTGAGCTACCCAAGAGTGTACGAGAATGCAAATAGGATCACAATTTTGATGCATAAAAACTAGTGCACGATACAAAAGTTTTAGATAATCGAGATTGAAAGTTACTTTTCAGTTATCCAAACAAATATATTAAAAAATTATAAAAAGTGAAAAAGTTAATTTTTGTTTGAACAACCAAGATGAAAAGTTGAAAAAACAACGTTCAATCTCAGTCATTTAAAGTTATTGCACCGTAAACTTGCTAAGTGTGTAACATAATGCATATTATGAAAGAAAAGTCACAACTAGTTCTGGTTAGTTCAAATTTTTACCTGGAAAAAAAAAAAAAAAAAAAAAAACAAACAACAAACGCAAGCTAGTTTCCAATGTAATTGATGAGATAGATGAAGTGAGGGTTGCTTTTTTTTTTTTTTTTTGGTTTGTTGTTGTTGTTGTTGTTGTGAAATGGGTCATGGTTATTGCACGTATATAATATTATGACTTTCTAGGGACTAAATCACTAAAATCACACTCATCAGACTCCCAAACTTTCCCATCAATTAGTTGTTGGCTACTTTGGTTGAAATTATCCTTCTAAATTGAAGAGAAATAAAGATAATAATATAATAATAAAAAATAAAAACATAAAAAGAATAATTACTAGTTTAAACAGTAGCTAAAGACAAATAATTGAATTTTGGACAAGATATTGTGAGCAACTTCGTATAGAAAGACTTTGCAATCTCTCTTGTTGGTCAAGGATCATATATTCTTTTTTGAGGCCACTCTTTTAGAGTAGAGATAGAAATTTCTAGCTAACCTAGTCTAAGTGTGTGTATAAAGGTTCAAACTCATACCTTCAAACAGGGATAGAGATCAAGTGGGGGGAGGGGGACACCACTGAACTATTGCCCAATGGATGTTGACCAAGGATTATATGAGTTCGGTTATAACCTCAATCTTCTTAATTAAGGTTAGTCCATTAAACCAATAGACTTATTTCAAGAAAACAAGATTTTAATAACATAAACTTACTATCAAATGTTTATAGGATCAACATTAAATTGGATAGTAGAAATGTCACATTTGGATAGTATTTAATAATATCACATACGATGGTAACTATATCACATTTGATGATATCAATTAAGTGGGTACTATACCCACACAAAAATGTGGGTATTATAGAATGACCCCTAATATCGAATAATTATTGGTTCATAATAGAAGCATTATAAACTATTGTAAATTATTTATAGGACTTTAATTCAGTAACCTTATGCTTAATTAAACCATGTATATAGGTGGTAGTGATGTGGTGGCAATTGTGATGGTGGCATGCGGTGCCAATTTAGGCCATAGAAACGAATGGAAAAGTTGTGAGTAGAGAAGAATGATGAAAAATGTTTTTTAAACTTTTTTTTTTTTTTTTTTGAGTCATTTTCTGTTAGATTTGGAAAATAATTTCATTGATCAGAATATTTGGTCGCACGATCAAACACTAAAAAAAAAAAGCATAAAACTTACATTATTTTGAGAAATATTTTCTGCCCAAATAAAACATACATTTGTTGTCGTCCTACATATCTTCTCCATAGAAAGGCAACAAAATCTAAGCCACAAAGTGTTGGTAAAGTGCAACATTACTGCAGCTGTTACTTACACTATCAATTGCTCAGGCTGGCTTTAGTCTCTTCCGAGATTATTAATGCACGCACACACACACACAAAGAGATAAGATAGAGATCAGGATTATTTTTCTTGGCCTGAAAAATGGGGTCATGATAATTCGAGCACTAGTGCAAAGACACCACAAAACATTGACTAGAGCGACTTAATTTGGGGGAAGATTGTGATGTTGAGAGTCTGGTCCTCCAGGTGCCACTCTTGTGGGATCCGCATTCATTTTGGAAATCCATTCATAATACTTCAGTTTGGATCTATCGTAGCCGGATACGCGTAGAAAAACATGGTCATCAATTCCCTTCTGTGTCAGCATACGCGCCTGCGAACTGATCACAAGTAACATGAAGGTAATTGCCAACAGGACCAGCAGTACTGGCTTTGCCATTGAATTAGCCATCCAGAGCTTAGGGACTTAACAAATAGTGTCCAAGGGGAAGATATACAGAAGCTTGAGCTACCAGGGGTGAATGAAGCAGCTACTCAAGCCTACCTATTTATAGGCTAAAGTCTTTGAGCACAACAATTTTAAAAAATAAATAAATAAATAAATTCACAACAATCAAGGTGTCATGTTATGAGTGGTAGATAATAAAGTAATGTCAATGGCTGGTCCAGATAAAAACTAATTAAAAGTTGCCAATTCAATTGCTGTGAAAAAATGCTATGAAAATTGTTGTGTCTATATATAACATTACTCTTTATAAACGATGAGAGACTTGGTGAAGATATAAGATGATGGAACATACTCCTATAAGTCCTTTCATGGTACACTGTCAACATGTAATAAAATTGGAGAATAGAAAACTAGGAACACAACTTTTATCACAACTATGAAGTGGCAGATTATCACTTTCATATGGATAAAATATTTTTTCTATACCAATCACAATTTATCACTTAAAAGTGGTGGAAAAAGTTATATCCCTAAACTTTTTTATTGGAGAATTGCGATGTCGTGTCTTTTGAAATGCTTTAGGCTCTTCCAATGGGAGTTTTGGCACCATATCCCTTACAATATTTTAATACGCATTTTATGCAATGTTATTTGAGTAATGTTACGACCATAATAATTTTCACAATAGTTGAGTTGACAACTTCTTATTAGTTCTCATCTAGACCCACCACTGACATCACTTTATTATCTATCATTTGCAATTAGATATCTTGATAACTGTGAAATTTTTTGTGTCTCAAGAGTTATTGATGTTATATAATTGGTCTAAATCAATGTTAGTTTTGTAAGTGTTTAAATTACCTTGGGACTTAAAGAAATTATTTGGGGTGGGATTAGGGCTCAGAACCTTACTACACCTATTGTGCTGGAGCAATACCCAATAGTGTTTTTAGCCATTAGATTCAACTTTGGGATAGTGAAGAACCTTGGCGTGCAACCCATAGGCGGGAGAATCTATGGGAAGGCGACATTGGGAGAAGAGGTTGGTTTAGCCAACAACTGAACCAAGCAAATACTTGAAGACCAACATGCTTAATGCGTGAGCCAGATGGGGACCACCTATGCTAAGAGACACAGAATAGTACAAAGCACACGATCCTTATAAAGACAAATACGTACCATAGAGAAAACGCCTTTGGGGGCATGACTGTCGCAGGTTAGGAGGGGACAAAGAAGCTGATCCATTTGTCTTTTATGCATACACCAATGCAGGTTGAACCTGTGTCAGAAGTGCAGACAACGATGCGAAACGAGGACAAACAACTGAGTATCAGGGGCTGCCCCAAGCGAAGACCAATGGTGTGCTCACACATGTACAGGGGCTAACGGCTATATAAGGGAAGATAAGAACATAGAGAAGGATATCGGTGATTTGAGCATTAGTGATTGAGAAGAGAGAAAAGAGAGAGTCTTTGGCTTTTAGGAGTTTTTCCATTACTCTTTCTCCATTTTTGTAAGCATCAAGCTTGTAACCGACTTCACGTATAGTGCAATACCCTACTGGATTGAGCCCGTGGTTTTCTTCCTCTCTTACATAAAGGGTTTCCACGTACAAAATCCTGTGTTTTACTTTGCTTTTGTGTGTCTTTTCTCAATCATTAACAATCACTTTTAGTTAGTAACTCGCGGTTACTGACACCCAGTGTCTTGCTAATCGCATTTGAACTCGCCTTTGAGTCTAAGTGTAATTAGCAGGTACATTATTGGCAACTCCACTGAGGAAGTAGTGTCAGTTTGTTCCTCAGAAGTTTTGAAAGAAACCCAGAAAGCTCCGATTTGGAGTTGTTTAGTTTGATTTAGTACCTCTTTTTCGCACTCACGGGAACCCAACTAAGATGAACTTACCTGAGCATAATTTGGTAGTGTAGATTTTGACGAGCAAGACCAGGATACTGGTAAACTACGTCGTATCACCGGTGAACCTAGTTTTGGAGATAGATTTGTGCCCTAGATTTCAATGAATTCAGAGAGAGAGAGAGAGAGGAATTGAAGGAAAAGAAAACGGAGATGATTAATCTAAAACACAAAAATCAAAGCTGGAAATCGAGAATCGAAACAAAATTCTAGGTTTTCTTCTAGAGAAAATACTAAGAAAGAAAGATAAAAGGAAAAAAGAGGAGAGAGAGAAAAACCTTCATGAAGAAATCGGTTGGACTTGCAGATGCAGCAACGGCGATCTTACTTTGAGTTTCTCAGCAACCAAACAAAAATGAGAGTCAGAGAGCTGATCGTGAGCGAATGAAAAAGAAATTGGGATTTTATCACACTGAATTCTTTTTTTTTTAGCCAAAATAGTTATTTCGAGGGAGTTTAGTGGTCGTTGAAATATACTTGATTGATGAATGAGAGAAAAAAAGGAGGAAGCTGTGAGATTTTGCACATCTCTGTGGCCCGATTACACAGGGTTTTACCTATTTCAAAGGTTTTATTAATGACCATTGAAATAGGTGTATTACATTTTTTGCTTTCATGTTTATGTCGAAGGTTTTTAATGAACTCTCGAAATAAATGGGTCGAAATAAACCAAGTATTTTGTAGTAAAAAGAGGCAGTTGGCAATTCTTAGGACTCCAAGCGAGTGAGTCCTGGGCGACCGGACCCCTACCACCACGATAACAATCTCTTTTAATTAACTTTGTTGTGGAGTCGTTGATTCATGCATGACCCACATGCATGAGGTTCTGTATGCACTAGTTTGCGACACTGACTATGTAATGATAGTTGCGAAGGGTAAGCGGTGAAAAACTGTATGAAGAAAAATAATAAATAATAAATTTATCGTATAATAAACACAACGCATTTACTTACCAAAATAGAATTGCAATGCATTTACTTAAATGTTAGAATTGCTTATCTAAAAAAAAAATTGTTGGAATTGATCAATAAGGTGAAAGGGCACGTTAAGAGACAAGATATCTACGTAAACGATAAGTTTATTTGCGTATAAGAACATTTTAGTAAGCATAGAATGTGCGAGAGATAAAAGTAGTAATATTTCGTAAAAGTCTAGTTAGGGTAGTGGGAGTATTTTTTTACTCTGCAAAATAACTACTTTGATCATAGTGTTCATGAGATCTATAAATCCCTATTTAAACTAGAAATTATGTATCCTTGTTCATCTAATCTAGGGTGTTTTAATCCCAAAGTGTTTGATTTTAATAAAAAAAAAAAAACAAGGGTGTGTTTGTTTAAATAATTTAAAATACCGATAAAACCACCTCAAAACCTCCAAAATACCTTAGAAACACCAAAATAACCAAAATACTCCCGAAAATATCAAAATATCCTTAAAAACACCAAAATGATCAAAATACCCTGAAAACACGAAAAATGACTAAAATAACCCTGAAACCTCTAAAATGACCAAAATAATCTCAAAAATCTTTAAAATGACCAAAATAATTCGAAAACTTTTAAAATGATCAAAATAACCCCGAAACTTCCAAAATGACAAAAATACCCCAAAAATATCATAATGACCAAAATACACCGAAAACACAAAAATGACCAAAATAACCCCGAAAATTCTAAAATAACCCAGAAACCTTTAAAATGATCAAAATAACCCCGAAACCTCCAAAATGACCAAGATACCCCAAAAATATCAAAATAACCAAAGTACACCGAAAACACCAAAATAACCCCAAAAATTTTAAAATAACCAAAATAACTCTGAAACCTCTAAAATGATCAAAATAACCTAAAAAATGACCAAAATAACCTAGAAACCTTTAAACTGATTAAAATAACCCCAAAACCTCCAAAATGACCAAAAATACACTTAAAATATCAAAATGACCAAAATACACCAAAAACATCAAAATAACCTCGAAAATTCCAAAATGGTCAAAGTAACCCTGAAACCTCTAAAATGACCAAAATAACCTCAAAAATCTCAAAAATGACCAAAATAATCCTGAAAACTTTAAAATGATCAAAATAACCCCAAAACCTCCAAAATACCCCCAAAATATCAAAATGACCAAAATACACCGAAAACACCAAAATGACCAAAGTAACCCCGAAAATTCCAAAATAACCTAAAAAATCTCCAAAATGACCAAAATAACCCGGAAACCTTTAAAATAATCAAAATAACCCGGAACCTCCAAAATTATTAAAATACCTTGGAAATATCAAAATGACCAAAATACACCAAAATGACCAAAATAGCCTTGAAAATTCCAATATGACTAAAATAACTCTGAAAACTATAATATAACCAAAATAACCCCAAAAATATCATAATAACCAAAATACTCTTCAAACCCCAAAAACAACCAAAATAACCCCGAAAACTCCAAAATGACCAAAACAACCCCAGAAACACCATAATGACCAAAATAACACCAAACCCCTAAAATGACCAAAATAACCCCAAAAACTCCAAAATGATTCAAAATAACCTTGGAACCTAAAAAATGACACTAGATGGTATTATTTTGGTTATGAAACAATTTGGATGGTATTATTATGGTTATGTATTAGACTTTGGATGATATTATTTTGGTTATGTGTGTATTTCGGTTAGCAGTATTATGGTTATGTATTAGATTCTAGATGGTATTATTTTGGTTATGAAACAATTTGTGATAGTTATGTACTAAAATTTGGGATATGGATGTTGTATACATGAATGAATTGTTGGAAAAGAGAAGAAGTCATGGAATGGATTACTTTGGAAAAGATAAAAAATTAAAAAGTTAAAAGTTTTTTTTTTTTTTTTTTTTTTTTTTTTTTTTCGGAAAATTGTTTACGTACAAAACAAACACTGGAAAATACTGAAAAATGTTTTCCGGAAAATATTTTCAAAAATGCAACCAAACATCGTAAATATTTTTCGAAAATTATTTTTCATTTTTAGAAAATATTTTCCAAAAATTATTTTACAGCGAAACAAACACACCCTAAATAATCCTAAAATAGATAAATTAGGTATGCAATATTACACTTAGAAAAATCAATGATTAGTGACAACTCCTTTCAAAATGAATTCAAATACACACATGGCCCACAAAACATGACAAATAAAGATAAAATGTGATATTTTGTGAAACCGGGCACAATTATATCGAACTCATTGCACGATAATTTTTTTTTTTTATAACTGAAAAGCATTACAGTTTTTCACGAGCTCACTCCTTCGCAACTACCATTACATTGTCAGTGTCGCAAACTAGTGCATAAAGAACCTCATGCTGGTCATTTATGAATCAACGGCTCTGCCACAAAGTTAATTAAAAGTGATTGTTAAAATGGTTCAAACTTTAAAGGAAATCAAAGTTATCTCATTAAAGAGAATAAAGCTATATGCATTATAGAGACAATACAACTGCCAATTAATTTTCATTCACATTTAAAAGTTAAGTTTTTAAAACTCTCAAGAACTTCATATGATATTATATGAAAAATGACATATAATTGAAAGCCATAATCTTAAGAAATGACTTATTATAAAATGAAAATACAAAGTTAAGTTCATAACAAAAATTGAATCAATAATCTTTATATGGTATTTTGGGTATTTATTTCTTAAAAGGTACTATATTTTTCACTAAAACACTTTTTCAGCAAACACATATGCATATTTATATCAACCATGTTTTAAAACTCAAACCAAACTGGTCGGTCTAACCAGTTCAACTGTGAATGGGAACTAGACTTGTCCACTTAAAAAACTGAATTGATTTTTAAAAAGAGGTCAAAATCGGTCTAACAAGCGGTTTGACTGTCAAGATCAACTCCAGTTCTGGGTTTTAACTGGTTTGACCACTTTTTGATCTTTAAAAAAGAAATAACTTATATGTTAGTTCTACATAGAAATTAATCCGATATTAAACTAAAGAATGGTAGACTCATAGAAAAGGTATACTCGCATTCATATTTAAAATTATTGGTGGGGTGTGGTATTTATAGAGGAGAAAGTATGACATCCTCTTTCAGGGGCGTAGCTAGAAATTATCAGATGGGGGGGCTAACTCAGTAAGCAGGGCAGCACTTTGAAGGGGCTAAACTTGAATTGGCATGTACCCTATTGAGAAAAATTTAAATTTTGGGGGGCTTTTGCCCCCCCAAGGAGCAACGTAGCTCCGCCCCTGTCCTCTTTCATTTTGAGACTTTCAAAGTCTCACTCTTTCTTCACAAACCGAATGAAATTCTGGTATTGTTTGATAAAAATACCGAATTTACAATTAAACCGATCATACCGTAAAAAAATCGACAGCATTTTAGTAAAATACCAAACCGAGCTGTATTTAATTTATTGAATCAGACTAGGTCAAATATTTGTGTTTTTTTATTTTTATTTTTTATTTTTACCAATAACCATAATATTTTAGTATTTATTTCATTCTAACTGAGGGTCTTTTTTTCTTTCAGCTTCAAATTGTCTAATGTTTTTAAGGTTTTTTGACATTATGTAATAGTCTAATACTGATTAATATTATACGCAGTAATAATCTAACACTTGTCATGATGTAATAGTAATATATATTTTGGTTATTGAGTAGTTGATAAGTTTTATAGGTCTTATTTTTAAGATTAGAGTTTTTTTGTATATAATTTTCATACTTAATATTAATATATATTTTAAATTAATTAATTATTAAACCAACTGTTAAACTAATGTACAACCTGTGAAACCAATTAACAAATATACTGATTTTTTGACGATTCGATGCAAGGTACGGTTTTGATTACTATGACCCTTTTAGCCTCCGCCCTTGTTTTAGGATCACTTGTTTTGCAGTGGAGAAACAAAATCAAACAGAAATCAATTCACATGTGAGCTGGCCACTTTCTTCTTTCTCAAGAAGATACTGAATTTAGAAGCCATTTTCTAATTTTAGATTTCTTCTTTTCTTTTCTTTTCTTTTTTTGCTAAATTTCTTCTTTTCTACATATGGGACCCTGGCATAGTCCCACTATAGAGTACTTTAAACTATTTAGTGTGTGTCCAGTGAGCATTGTTTGACTTCTAATGTTGAAGAGCGTAAGAATGGAGTTTGCCCCTTAACTTTTTCCCTACGATGTAGCGAAGAGTCATTCGTATTTTAGATTCTTCTACGCACTTGTTGCCTCCACTCTACCAATATTACGCATGCTCAGCTCATATAAAAAAAAACAGGAACATGATGTCAAAAATAATTATTTATTATTGCTCCCAAACGCATGCAAGCCTTTAATGTTGAATTCTATGTTCTCTTGAGTGTTAATATTGCCGAGAGAGGGATCGATGGGTTCAGCCACATTTTGACAGATTAATTAGTTTTAGCTTAACTTGTAGAAAAAAGAAACAAAAGTAAAGCAAGATGGAAAAGTGGAAAGGGGTCGGCAGCGAGGGTCGGCCCTAGGAATTATGAGGCCTGGGCCAATGAAAAAAAAATGAGACCTCTTATCTTTTAAAAAAAAAAATCGTTGAAAAATTATTTTACATACGGTTTCTGCTACAAAATTATTAATTAAACTTTTATATTTAATATTT
Source organism: Fagus sylvatica (assembly GCA_907173295.1). NCBI lineage: Eukaryota > Viridiplantae > Streptophyta > Magnoliopsida > Fagales > Fagaceae > Fagus > Fagus sylvatica. Next base: position 31,129,975 of record OU015769.1, read on the forward strand.
TCTAACAAATCTTGTTCAATAGATAATATGACTAATCCATTTAATCTTTCTTGTGACATAGTTGATCGCAAGTAAGATTTTTATAATTTAAACTTTGAAAAACTTCTTTCAACCAATGCGACTGTGACAAATATAGTCAATAATATTCTATATGCAATAGATGCATTTGGAACAATTCAATTCCTTGATAAAATTAAGTATATTTGTCACTGTCTTTTTTTCTTTTGGTAAAATCTCTTGTAAGACTTTTAAGTCTGAAAATAAATCAATACCATCAAGATCAAAAAAATTATCAGGTTTTAAAAAACCTTCAAGATTAACATAATACTTTTTCAAATTATCATAATTTAGTGAAGTTAGCTTCTTCACATTAAATAAATACCAAAAATTGTTCTCATACATACTTGGGTTAGAGAAATAAATTATTATTAGGCTTGTTTTAAATATATAGGCCTTTTTAATTTATGTATATATAAATATATTGAGGCGTTTCAATAAGGACTTTAAAAAATTTTGGGATGAGGCCTAATTTTAAAGTGAGGCCTAAGACGGTCGCCTACCTCGCCCTTGCCCAGGACCACCTTTGTCGGCAGTGTACTGATATTTAATGCTTTGCACAACAATGAGAACACCATGATCTTCCCTTCTTAAAACTGCAGGTGAATATCATAGACTTGTTTATTGAGCAAGAACATGAATGGTGGATGAGTTGGCGCTGACATCATGAATGACCAAAAAGCCTTAAAGCATTATAGACGTTGGGCCGCGTCTCTGTGAGGTGTGGCATGATCGGTTTAAAGTTTTTTTTGTTGGTTTTGGAATCTTACGTGGATAAGAAAATCGTAGAAAAGAGATACAATAATCCCTACGGCTGGATAGAAAAAGAAAGAAACTTTCATTATAATCATATTAATATATTACGAGTAATGTTATAGCCACGATAATTTTCATAGTATTTTTCACAATACAATTGAGTTGACATTTACTTTATAGTTCTCATTTAGATGATATAATTTTATTATTTACTATTTATAACTTAGCACCTCACCAATTGTTAAGACTTATTGATATATTATAACTTTTAAAGTATTTGAGAGTTTAAAAAACTTTGTTTGATTATATCATTTTAAAACTAGTTTTGGTAACCACGTTAAACTTTGTAACTTCTTATACTTAAGGGTTAAATACACTATTGGTTCCCAACGTTTACACAGTTTATACATTTGATCCATAACATTTAAAACGGGTACAATTGGTCCCTAACGTTTCAAAATCGATCACCATTGGTCATTTTGTCTGTCTATATTAAGTTTATGTGTACGTGGATAACAGATTGATGATGTGGCAATCTTTTAATTGAGTTGACATTATTTTTCTTTTACACATAGGCAGTTGACGCATATAAACCCATAACTCATAACTCATTTACACATTTAACCTGATTACACCCATTCACTTATACCCACCCGAAATTACCTAACCATCTGTTTTGCCACCAAATATCAAACCCTAACTTTTACTCCAGCTTTATAACCTCCAGATCCCTCGTTACAACCGACAAAAATTGCTCCTCTCTCTCGCATTGGCACTGACAACCATACGCAACTCCAACCGTAAACCAATCCCTATGGTGTTGCCCTTCTCTCGCGGATCCGGATCCTCTCCATTTTAATTTGAAATGAAGAGTCTCCATTTAAAGGTTTAGATTTATTTAAATTAGATCTAGGAACTACAAGTTGCCACATCATTTAAAAACCATTAACTTAACTCTTGGAGTAGGTTTAACTTGATTAAGAAAACAAACGTTAACTTTTCTTCTTCTTTTTTAGTTACCAACGTTAACTTAGTACTGGAAAAATAAAAACCCTTAAACAAATGGGCAAAACTTACATACAGTAAGTTAGGTGTAGTGCGTGCGGTACCCTGCTTAAAATTTAGCCACGTGGCTAAGTAACGCCAAAAACAAACGGACGTTAACATCTCATCTCAGCTACTCTCTTTCATCTCAACTTCTCTCTCTTACCATCTGCCATTGCCGAGTTGGTCTGAGCCATGAGAGAGGCATTGCGTTCTCCCTCGACAGAGAAAGAAACAAAACCAAAAAGGCAAAAATTCGAGACGCACCACGTTCCCCCTTGACACTGTTTTACTCTCGGCACCGCCACCAATTCACTTTCTTCAGGCTTCAGCCACTTCCCCAAATCAAAAAGAAAAAACACAAAATTTACAATCACATAATCCTAGCAACCATGGTGTTCATTTCAATCCCAAACCAGACCCAAACACCATGGTCTCCACCCTTCATTCCCTCAAGCTCTCCGTCAAGTACCACAAAACCCACATCCCGATTCAACACCTCCACCAAATTTATCTATCCCAATCCCACCCTTTACGCCCTCAAAACAACGCTATCCTCCTCGCTCATGCCACGTCCAGATCGTGACCCAAATCATGAACATCCACAACGGCTCCTCGCCCATGTCGTACCCTCCTCACCGATCTCTTTGTTACAACATTTTGGGGTTTTTTGGTTTTATTTGGATTTGGGTAACTCTGAGAATTCTTTGTGCCCAAATTTGGGCAAATTTTTTTTTATTTTTTTTATTCTACATTTGTAGTGGTTTTTCTTTCATTCTGTGATTTGGACTTGTAAATATATTTATGCTAGGATGATTTTGGAGTTTGTAGTGGGTTTTTTTTTCTTTCAGTGATTTGGACTTGTGGGTATATTTATACTGGGATGATTTTGGAGTTTGATGGAGCAATGTGATTCTGTAAAAGCAATTGAGATGATAGAGAAGTGAGATGAGAGAGAGGGAGTAGCTGAGATGAGAGAGGAATTAATGAGATAAGAGAGATAGAGCAGTTGAGATGAGATGTCGGCAAAAAAATTAACGTCCGTTTGTCTTTGGCATTAGTTAGCCACGTGGCTAAATTTTAAGCAGGGTACCGCACGCACTACACCTAACTTACTGTATGTAAGTTTTGCCCTAAACAAATTGACAAAAGGAGGCAAACGGTCGGAGCTGAAAGGAGGACTGGGGGAGTTCTTATTTGATTCTAGAGAAGGTACTGGTAGTGGTGAAGGTCTCTACCTATATTTTCTGACTCTAGTGGAGGCACGTGATAAAATAGAGGCTGCAAAGGAGAGTTTTTGGCACTCTTCAGATCTCTGTTTCTGATGTGCAAATCATATTTAATAAAATCTTTCTCTATTAAAGATAAGGTTCATCCACAGCAAACAACAGAAGACAATCAAGACCATAGATAACGTGCTATCTTGATGTATTGAGTTTGGCTTAGAATTCTCTTATATCTGCCTTATTAATAATGTTAAATACATTCATGTGTATCTGATTGTAATCATTGGCATTTTTTCTCAGCAACATATTATCAAACACCATGTCTTCATCTTTTACAACCTCCGCCACTTCTCCTCCTTCAGAAAACAATCCATTCCTTAATACACAATTCTTTTGATCTAATATGCAAAACAGAATAAGTAAGCATCGGTCAGAAAGAGAAAATAAAATTTAGCAATGCTATATAATAGAAGCTGAAACTCAATATTGGCAGCTAATTTCCCAGTCTTTGCCAAATAATAGGATTGTTGTGGATTCGCTATGGAAAAAATCCGAAAGCCCACTGCTTTTATTGATACATATATAAACTTACATACCATGCCCAACAAACACTCTACTTGAATTGGGAAAAAGACATATTGTCCATTTCAATTTGAAATGGAAAGGATTCGGATCCTTCTCTCGCACACATTTGAATCTTTCAATGCTCAACAGTGTATTTATAACCCATATTTAATGATTAGTACATTTTATTACATCTTTTCTTAAAACAAAACGCATTATTCATATAATTTGAAATTGATTATGGTAACCATCAAAGAGCCAAGGCAATAGATTCTCCCTAAAATAATGAAGAAAAATGTTATTGGATAACCATTATATGTACCTAATAAATTACGAATAAAATTTTGTAAAGGAGGCAAGATGTTTGGAGAATCCCTCCCTCTTCCTCTCTTTAAAGTCAATTTCATCAATAACAAAAAGAAGACAAAATGTATGTGAGTTGTGCGATCTAATGCAAACACCTAGTATCTAGTAATCAAAGGCTTGCCACTTGGGTATTCGGCCCAGTGGTAATCCCCTCCCCAAAAAACCCTCTTTTATGAGGGTGTGGGTTCGATCCCCAGGAACTTCAAAATATACATGTGTGTGAGTATAGATTAGAATTTCTATCATATTTAAAAAAAAAAAAAAAATAGTAATCAAAGGCTTTGATAAGTTTGTTTTTGAATAAACATCAACTTTATATATCTAAGGAACAAAATTACAAGCAAGACTACAGGCGTAGGATCACAAAAGGAATATTTAGCATATAGAAGGAGCCAAAAGAATTGTGCTTTAGTAACTATTTAGCCCTACAGTTGGCTACAACTTTAGTTTCCCTTTTTCTCCAAATAAACTTACTATCTTCAAACAACCTGGACTGGACAGTGTCTTTGCATCATTAATAAATGAAGCAATTTCCTTCCCCTCAAAAGCATTAAAACAAGTCTTGTTGTATCCTTCAATAATTACCTTGTTTATCCCTGCATCACTTGCCAAGGTTAATGCCGACTAGTGCCCTTGCCTCTACTGCTATGGCCTATGGCGTGTGTTCGTTATTCTTGCCCAAACACAATCCAGTAATGACAATCTATAACTACTCAAGGTTTAGACCCTGAATTTAAAAACATGATATTAACTAAAACAAATTAACACATGTTAATTAAATATAAACTAAAGACGTGCATATATATTTTAAAGCAAATAAAGGATGTTATAAAATATCTTCATAACCAATATTGCAATAATAAGGGAGCGAAAAGTAAGTAACACAAGCAATATGGTTACAAAGAGAAATCCCTCATAACCCGGGTAAACACTGTACGAATTATTTCACAAAGCCACCAAAATGTAAGGATTCCACAATGTACAAATTCGAAGTTCTTACAATACAAGAAGTCTACGAGTGTAACCCAATAGTCATCCAAGTAGATACTTACAACCATTCCCCACAATTACTCCAACCTCTCATGTTGGACTCCTCCTTAAAGCCAAAACTCCTTGAGCACACAGCTCCTCACCATTCACGATGTGCACGACAACTAACTGTGTGCATGGCTCCTCATCGTGGCACACGCTATTAGATGTAGATTTGGTGTAGCAACATCACAAAACGTCAACATAGATCTGGAACTTGATTGATGCCGAGACCACTTCGCTTGAAAAACGGATCCAATGGGTCAAGCATACGACGCAGCTAGGCTCTCTCTTCCTTCACAAGTGTATGAATGATTCTTGTATTGCATTCAATGCAATTAATTCCAAATATTATCAACCGATGACTGATACTCTTGCTAGTATGGGTGCTGGTTATAAGGGCCCTAGATTTTATGCTTTTTCATGGTTATTTATTGGCCAAGAATTTTTCAGATGTCAAAAATTTTGTTGAGAGCTATGGTATTACATGGAAGGAGACTGGTCACACTATCATGGCTGATGGATGGACAAATCGATGTAAACGAACTCTTATTGATTTTCTAGTATATTGTCCAAGAGAGATTTTTTTCTTGAAATCTGTTGATGTCTCTGATGTTTCTAAAACCATAGATTTATTATATAAGTTATTTAGAGAGGTGGTTTTATTTTTTGGTCCTAAAAATGTGGTTCAAATTGTGACTGATAATGTAGCAAATTATGTTGCTACTGGGAGTTTGTTGGAGCTAGAATTTCACACACTTCATTGTTCTCCTTGTACAGCTCATTGCTTAAATTTGAAGTTACAAGATATTGGCAAATTGGATAAAGTAAGCAATGTTGTACTTCATGCTACAAAAATCACAAAGTATGTATATAATCATTGTTATGCATTGCATTTGATGAGAAAACACACTGGTGGAAGGGAGCTGCTTCGTCCTACTCTAACACGCTTTACCACAAATTGGAAAACATGCAACAAAAGAAATAAATTCAAAAAGATCAACATAGGAAATTACCAAGTACTAAGGTTTTAAAAATGATACTTTACTGACTTGTGGATCAGGAACATGTTCAATTTGCCTACCTGTGATTTTAAAAGTGACACTTTACCCACCCTAAACCACAGATGGTTTCACTTTGCTAAAGTGTCATTTTTGAAATCATAGGTAGGTGTCGACGCCGGAAAAAATCGTTTTTCTCCTTCCTCCTATCTATTTTACTAGATTGTGGATTGATTTTATGTTTCCAAACTCCGACCCCTATTTGGCTCGATGAAATCTCATTTTTTATGTGTGTTGTGTGCTGGGGTGAACATATTGTGTAAACATGTGAAAATGTGTGTGTGTGTGTGTGTGTGTGTGCTCCGACATATTCGTGGACATGGCAATGGGGACGGACAACACGAGATTTGGAGTTACCACCAATCATCGGGAAATTCTGAGGTGTGATTGGTTACCTATGTCTATTGATTTTATTATCTTGATTAAGACATGCATAAAAACCGGGTTTGGTACCACCGTACCAGAGATGGATTCGGGGATTTGATTATGCGTGGGGAGGGTGTTAGGCACCCCACGATATCCGTCCGTAGACGGTTACCTCCCTCCATGTACTTTTGTGTGTTTGATCAATCAAGCAAAAATGTTGGATTATTATTAAGTACAAATATCCCGACGTTGTCGGGCTACATCAATTGGTGATGCACGCATTTGATGCGGTCGGTTTTGTTATCATTTGTTCTCCTTTTGAATATCTTGTTTCTTTTAGGGTTCTTGGTGAACCAATGGTAGGATGTACTTGAAACCTTAACACTGTTCACTAGAACAAAGCTGAATTAAGTTTGGCTATGATCAAGACCTCATTTACCCTTGGGTTGCAAGGGTAAAGCGGTCCATCGTATGGCAGCTTGGATTAACATTTTTATTTTTGGGTTATTCCCTCCACTTGTTTGAACCCGGAATACAAATGGGTTTCCTATCCATATTTGCATACGTTAGGAATTCTCATGATTCGTTGTAGGTACAAGTGAAAGTAATAGTTTTGTTGAGTTTTGATTAATTACATGATTCCATAAGAAATACAACATGCAAGCATTCTTTACATGTATCAACACATTTCAACATATATCGAATACTTGCATCATGGCGTCCTAAAGTGAGGTTCGGCCTCAAGACTAGGGTGGACTAATCAAGATGCGTTGTATTGCTTATAGAACAATGTTTTTGGATATTATTCAGGCTTACATGGCAAGTTGTTTAAGTATTTTTCATAATTTAAACAATTGCGTAATTTATTGAACAAATGGGCAAACCAAATGACATGTAAGAATGAGTGGGCCTAATATGAAATTAGGGTTTTAATTAAGTGTATCTAGACATGTAATTCTAGGGTTTAAATGAATGGGCCTAAACATGTTATTAGGGCTTTGGATGAGATGACATGTTCAAAATGATGTAAAGGGCCAAAATGTGACTTTGGGCTTTATGCATAATGTCATATAAAAAGGCTTACTTGTACACTTTAAGCATAGAAAGGACACTACAACAAAAAAGGGTATTGACAACATTAGATTAACAACATGTATAATAAAATGTTGTGGACAAATGATTTAACAATATTCATGTTAGGCATGTTGTTAATGTAAAATACAGTAACTCCCTTTTACCACGTGCTATTTCGAGAATGTTGTTAGAACAAATAATAACAATGTTTTTTAAAAAAAGTTGTTAATTTAAAAAGTTTTTACAACTTTTAAAAAAGTTGTTGATTTAAAGGTTTTTATAACATTTAATGCTTGTTGTGACAAGCATAAGTGCTATATTTTCTCAAAAGAAATTAAAAAAGACAAAGTGCTATAAAAAATTTTGCCGGGAACAATTCCCGCTTGCGTGGGAAGCCAAAGTAAAAAAGAACCCAAAAAATTTAAAACACCTAAACAAATCTAATTATTTGGCCGGCCCTAATTCTAGCTCTCCCTCAACACACGTACGCTCAAGTCTGTTTCTCTCTTCCTCTCCCCGTCTCTATCCCTCTCCCTCTCCCTCTCACGATCTTCTTCCCTCCAGCCTCACCATCGCTCTCTCTCATTGCCAATCTCTTCCTCTCACCTGCCACTCTCCCTCTTACTATTGCTCAAAGATTCATTCTTTAGGTGTAAGTGGTAAGTGATATTTTATACTCTTTACTTTTTATTATATGTTTTAGGGTTTCATTAGAATTTTTTATTTTTGTTTTCCTGTAAAGAGTCACTTGTAGGTGGGTATAAGTCTCTCTATTTCTTTGAACATTTTTTTTTTTAACTATTTAACAATAAAAAACGGAGCCTTGCATGCCAACTTTGTTAAATCTTAGGTTTGCCAATAACGTGATGATTTTGATCTTGTATCTTTCTCCTTATTCTTGCCGCAACCTAACGGAAAAGAAAAAAGAACACTATAATTACCTTGAAGGAATCTGGGCGGTGGTTTTCAAGGGTGATCTCTAACATAAATCTTAAATCATGGTGTCTATTATTATGTATCAGTGTGAAATATAGACTATAAAATACCTACAAGTATATATGATCACTCTCGAAATTAGGCATTTTGATCTTTTGATGGAGAATCTTTTTTGGTTTGTTAGGTTTTACATTATTCTAAATGTTTATTTTAATTTCATAATTATAGGTTACTCTTTTTTTCTTTTCTTCATTTTCCCTCACCATTATTTGATCAATTCTTTTCTTAGTCTATAACAACCTAGTAATATATAAAGATTTTCAGGCTCTTGCTTTTACGGTTCCTTTTCTTCTCTTTGGGCTAAACCATTGATTTTCAGGCACTTAATTCTCTGGATCTTGCCTTAGGTGATATCTCTCCCTATTACTGTTGGGGTTTTGCAAAAGACACTATTATAATTATTTGCATGCATATATATCAAATGATTTTCTTACTTTCTTATGCAGTGTTGGATACTTGGATGGTCTTTGTTATAAGACTTTCACAAAAAGTTTCCTCCATGCGTGTTCTAGGGTTGATTATACGTACAGTCACTATGAGGCTAGAGGAAAATAGGCGGAAGCCATAGACTTTTATTGCAAGAGTGAAATACAATAAACTACTATTGCAGATTTTTTATTTTTTATTGCAGAAAGCCATAGACTCACGTACATTTACACTTTTATTGCAGATTTTTTGCTCATCAGTGAAGCATAATATAACACTTCCAATTTCTGCAGTGAAACTTCGCAATAGATTTGCTCGTGCGTATTGTAAGGCAGGTGAGTTTTTTTTTTTTTTAATTCACAGAAAGTTTTCAATTTTGATATCATTATTGAATGTGCCAGAATTATGTTTAGAATTACTTTGTAACTTGTTTTGTTTGTGTTAGTCTCTGCCATAAGGCTTTGGCTATGGTGCTTTCGAATGGATAAAAGTCATTTGTGTGTATGATTAGGTAAGAAAATTTCTTTGGTGTAGAGGAGATTCTATTAATTGGGTTGCTCACGATGGATAAAGAATGGGTGCATCTTTCAAGTTTTTTTTTTTTTTTTTGAACCTTAAGCACTATATTGCATAACTAATTAGTTGCACCAACGTGATTAGATTAATTAAATTAGGACTTTTGATTTGTAGAGTTACAGAGGAGTATAGAGTTGGAGCACGTAACTTTGTTAATATGGCTTGTGTGAATGAAGGGAATATAGATACAATCGTTTGCCCTTGTGTATTATGTAGAAACCTAAAACACCTACATTCTGAGGAAGTGTACGAACACTTAGTCATACATGGGATGGACTCTACATACACTACATGGGTCCTTCATGGAGAACGTCAGAGTGAATTTGTACAATGTGCAGATGTTGAAATGCCGGAGTCATATAATATGTACAAAGAAGTGTTTTTTCAAGGTGATAATGTCGCAGAACCTACACATGAAAGAAGAGATGAGGAATTCACAAATTTGGTGGAAGATGCTGAAACTCCTTTATATTCGGGTTGCAAAAAGTACACAAGGATGTCAGCAACAGTTGTATTATTCAAACATAAAGCTACAAATAGTCTATCAGACAAGAGTTTTAATGAACTTCTTGAGATTATTCGTGATATGCTTCCACAAGATAACACACTTCCTGATTCTTTGTATTCAACAAAAAAAATACTTAAGATATTTGATCTAGGGTATGAGAAGATAGATGCATGTGTCAATGACTGTTGTTTATTTAGAAAGGAGTTTGAGAATTTGGAAGCATGCCCGAAATGTAGATCTTCGCGGTGGAAAGTTAACAAGCATAATAAAAAGATTTATTATGGAGTTCCTGCGAAGGTATTGCGGTATTTTCCTATAATACCAAGACTTAAGAGGATGTTTGGGTCACTTGAAATGGCAGAACAATTAACATGGCATGCCACTCACCAAAGTCAGGATAACAAGATTCGACATCCAGTTGATTCATTGGCATGGAAAACAATTAATAGTAAATGGCCTTCTTTTGCATCAGATCCTCGAAATCTTAGATTTGGTCTTTCATCTGATGGGTTTAATCCTTTCAAAGATCTTAGCTCTAGATATAGTTGTTGGCCAGTAATTTTGGTTACATATAACTTGCCTCCATGGCTATGTATGGTGAAGGAAAATTTGATGTTAACATTACTGATCCCAGGGCCTAAGCAACCAGGCAACGACATAGATGTTTATTTAGAGCCATTAGTAGAAGATTTAAATGAGTTATGGAGCAATGGGGTTAATGTCTATGATGCGTTCAGTAAGTCCATGTTTAACTTGAAGGCTATGTTGATGTGGACAATAAATGATTTTCCAGCATATGGAAACCTATCTGGGTATAGCACAAAGGGAAAGGTAGCATGTCCTGTGTGTCATGCAGAGACATGCTCAAAATACTTGAACCATAGTAAGAAGTTGGTGTACATGGGCCATAGGCGGTTTCTTGCTCCTGATCATCGATATCGGAAGAAAGCAAGTTGGTTTGATGGAAACGAGGAAAATAGACGGAAGCCTAAAATAGTCACTGGTGAAGAAGTTTTTCTTGAAGTCAAGGATTTCGTAAATGATAGGGGGAAAAATGGAAACAAGAGAAAGAAGAGAAATACAATCCAAATGTGGAAGAAGAAATCAATTTTTTTTTATTTGCCATATTGGAAGGTACGTTATGTAAAATAAATGGTTTTTTTGGTTATTCTTCATTTTTTATATTTGTGGTGAAGTTCATTATAGCCAATGATGACTATTATAACTCGTGTAAATGATGTTTCAGACATTACTTGTGCGTCATAACTTGGATGTAATGCACATTGAGAAGAATATTTGTGAGAGCATTATCGGTACACTTTTTAATGTGAAAGGAAAATCAAAGGATGGTCTTAAATCTCGCATGGACTTAGAAGACATGAAAATTAGGAATGAATTGTATCCAGAGATGAGAGGAACGCGATTTTACTTACCTGCAGCACCACACACGCTAACAAAGACAGAAAAGAAAATTTTTTGTGAAAGGCTTGCTCATTTAAAGTTACCTGATGGTTATAGCTCCAACATTGGGAATTGTATTTCATTAGAAGAATGCAAGATAATGGGCCTCAAGTCCCATTATTGTCACGTTCTATTGCAACAATTGTTGTCAATAGGATATAGTTGTTTGGACACAAGGACACTTGAAGAAGAATGGTGAACCAGTTAATAAGGCAGTTGATGAAACTTTGGTAGTCACAAATCATACACTACAAAAGTTTATTTCATTAATTAACTTATTTTTATATCATTTCTGATCAGTACATAATGTTTGTGTATTCAGGAAAAAAATACAAAACTGTACTCAATCGTCTACTACTCAACCGGTGGAGAATACTATAAAAGATGATGCTATAGCGCAGGTAGTTAGGACCTGGACGTCGAGGTTATGTAATAGGACTTGGATTCGGGGCTAACCATCCCAAATACTTGGAAAAACGTGGCAAGTTGAGACAACTAATCCCAGAAAAGAACAAGCAAATATGAAAAATGAAGCACAAATTGAAAAATTGACTATGGTCTCCAAATCACAACAGTTACCCCAAATAATCACAATGTATTTGTTATGTATGTTACATATTATTTGATAAATCATAATTAAGAACTCCACCATAGAAACTCACCTAGTAAAAACTTTTGCATTTTCTAATTATATTATGGAGTCGGAAATTTGGCGGCACAATGCTTCCGTGTAGTGGTGGAAAACCGGGCTTTTGGAGAATCAGGAATCCGGTGGCGCTTTGGCGTAGCGATGAGTATCGAGCTTGAATCTACGGAAAATTGGGCGAGACTCCGACTTAGGAACGGATGACTTGACCCAAGGGTCCCGGATTCGGCGTGCTCGGAATCTGGGAGAGGCTTCTTCACCAGTTTGAGACCCGGGCTTGGAAGAAGAAGAAAATGGCTCGGATTTTTCTAACCCGATTTCTCGATTATAACGGTGTTTCTCTCAACTTTTGAGCCTTTCACTTTCTAGACTAACAAAACTTCCTTATCTCTTTGCCTCAAAATTCAAGCCATATTTATAGAGAGCCTCACACAGCATGGTGCTGCATGGAGTAGCTCCACCTTGCTCCACCCAGCTTGATGCTGCGCGACCTTCTCTGGTTGCTTGCTCCACGAGTTTTGTCTGATTTCGACGAGTTTTTGGCCCTTTGAGCACCCTTTTTTGGACTGACAGTTGAGCATCTTTCGGTACTCGGATCTGGTCAAAACTGATGTCTATGGAAAGCCTGCACTGTCTACTTTTCAACTGAACTGACCTTGCACGATTCTGAACTTTTGTGCAGAAAACTGCAGCTCCCGGAAGTAGGGCAGTCGGACTATTTTCTGCATTCAGGATGGTTTTTCTAATTTTCTAGCACTGATTCTGGTCAGCTCAGATAAAATCTTGATGAACCGAAAGAACCTTGTTGTAGACGAAGTTGCCCTCTTCAAAATGGGGCAAGCTTTTTGGAAACTCGTGGTAAGGATTGAGAAGACTCTGTGCGCAAAGGCGGTATGCTGGATAGCCGTTATTGGCAATTTTCCAGCACTTTGGCTTATTTTTGTCGTTTTTCCCGCTTTCGATTGACCTAGCTCCTAATGTTCAATTTAGGAAAACTTGGTATTTCCGGAAAGCTTGTGATGTCTACTTTCCCATGGAACAAATCTTGTGTCATTCTGAGTTCCGGTTGTGAAACTGTGGGATTCAGAATAAAGGCTGCCGGAGAGGTTTCCTTGTTAGTGGTCCGTTTTTAGGTGCTGATTCTGGGCAACTCGGGTATGCTTTTGATGAGCCGAAAGAACCTGCTTCTAGGTAAACTTCTTATCTTCGAAACTCATGGATTAGGATTGAGAAGACTCTGTGCACAAAGACGACTTCAAAATGGGTCTCTTTATGTCCAAAATACTTAATGAAATTTCATTAAGTGTTGGGCCTTTTTCCACAGTTTTGGCCATAACTCCTTTGTTTTAAATCCATTTTGGCCCCGTGAACTACCAAACTGAAGATCTTCATGTAATATTCCAAATTACGATAAAACGGTCGATCAACTTTCAACGGAGCTCAGCCATGGCTTCGGTCAAACTCCGGTTAAACTTGGTCAAATCTGGTCAAACTCATTAAAATCCTCCTATCCTTGAAACACGGTCTTGGATTGACGGATTTCAACATGTTCGGGTATTTTCTGCCGATTATTGCATTAATCCGTCCGCCTCGATTTGCATGTCAGATTCTTGAGAAAATTTTTAGGGTAAAAATGGGGTTATGATAGTAGGCAAAGTGAACCCACCCCTAAACCAAAAGTAGGTAAAGTGTCACTTTTGAAACCACAAGTAAAGTGAACTGGCCCTAAACAACAGGTGAGTAAAGTGTAATTATCCATTTATTTCTCTCTTTTTGTGGTACCTCATTCCGTAACAAAGCCACAATCCACTTGCCTTCAATATATAGGTTATAAAATAACCATTCCTTCGAATTTTTTTTTTCCTCTTGAATTCAGTTGCCAACATTTGCATCATGTAATAGTCGCCCAATTAACAAACGCTAACATAACCCAATTTTTATTTATTTCTTCAAACGGAAATGATTTGTGCACATCCTCATTGTACATATAATGCACATTTGTTCAAATTTTTATTGTACACATGTCCATGTTTATTTATCACATTTTCCAATTTTTGTGAAAGTGTGCAATAAGAGTGCAATTAGGATGTGCACAAATCATGACCCTTCTTCAAAAAACCGTTTTTTGTTTTTTTAGCCCCACTCAGTCAATTTTGGCCCTCCAATCTTCAAAATTTAGTCTTCTACAGTAAAATAATAATTTTTTCTTCTGTGACTTAGCTTAGCTTTTCCAATGCATCTAGCCTTTTCTTAATCTGATTCTAGAATTGGGAGTTTTCCATAGAACAGTACAACTAGGTTCATCGCAAGATTCCTTAGTCTAATTTCCACCATTTTTTTATTTCAATTTTTCACCAAACTTTTGGGGTACTTTCCAAACATAAAATTAAATAGAATAAGACTATAAATATAAAAATGAACCTAACAAACACTACAACAAAATGTATATTCGGTGACGAAATCTAGCGACGAAATATTTGTTTTGTCGCCATATATATATATATATAGTAGGGGATGAAATATAAACTTCGTCGTCAATAACCTCCATCATTTTGGACGCACCAAAAAATTAACTGACGCCTTTTTTTAGACCTTTAGGTGACGAAAATCTTTTTGGTTGGCCTCACCCATTGGCCTAGTAGGCTACTCATGGGGCTAAATATGACCAGGTTGGATTGCCCATAAATCCGGTGGGCCAATGGGCTACAAGGCCAAACCATGGATCATAGACTTTTTGGTGATACTTAGCCTGTGTTTGGATCCTCTACTTAAAAGTGATTTCACGGATTTTTATGCATAAAATGCATTCTGCAAAAAATCTAAGATGTTTGGTTGGAATTTTGGAAAATGCAAAATGCATTCTAGGCAGAATGCATTTTGCAAATTCTCATTTCTAGAGCAGAAGTCAGAATCCAAAATATTTTGGATTCTGATTCTAGCTTCTACTTTTAATTTTTGCTAAAGTAAATGAGACCCACTTACAACAGTTTATTACTCGAACAACTCTTTTTTCCCTGCTTAATTTTTCTCTTTCTTTCTTTTATTTTCCTTCCCTCTCTTTTGTTCCCTACTTTTTCTCTTTTTTTGATGTGTTCCCTATTTTTTCTCTTTCTTTCTTTTATCTTTGAAAAAGTATTCTCATTTTCTCATTTTGTATCAAAGAACCAGGGATGATTTGGAATGATCGTTAGTAATGTTTTTTTCTTTGTTTAATGTAAACTTGTTATGATATGCTTTTTCCAACACTTTATTTGTAATGTTTGGAATTGTATGCATGTGGTGGGGAGAAGAGAAAAAAAAGGGGGGTACATGGGTGGTGGGGGAAAAAAAAAAAAAGAAATGGGGAGTGGGGTTTATGTGTATGGTGGGAAAAAAGGGGAGTGGAAAAGAAAGAAGAAAAAAAAATTTGAAAGGGAAAAAACTAAATTGGTTTTATTTGTATGTTCATTTTGTTTGGTGCAAAGTGTAGAATTGTGAAAATTTATTTAGAGGATGTCTATGATATTTTTTATCATAAATGGTTTGTGTATATCTCTATTGCACACACAATACACATTTCTCTATATTTTTTTATTACATTGTTCAAATTTTATAAAAATGTGTGCAAGGAGATGTGCACAAATCATGACCTATTTTTTTTATTAGTAGACATTAATTTAAATCACAACGTAATACTTTATTTCTTTATTACATTGTTAATTTTGTATTGGTAGTAAATGTATTTTTAGCCTTGTATTGAGATATTTAAAAAAAAAATGTTAATTACATAATGTATACTAATAATATATTATTTAATAGGAAGAATGCATTCTTTAAAATACCAACCAAACACAATTCTTTTCAGCATAATCACTTCTTATAAATAATTTCAATATTTTACCAAACGCACTATTTTCAACAAAATATATTCTAGAAGAATGTATTCTCGATCTCTCAGCTCTAGAGGATCAGGAGCATGCCCAGTATTAAATATAAATCTTGTAAAGATTTCACTATGCCCCGCTTTTCCACAGGCGCCAATCGAAATTTATTTCTCTTGAAACAAAGGTTGAGCAAAAGCGCTTTCATTTTCAACAATCAGGTAGGTAGACTCATTAATACAATATCTTTGCATTCAAGACTAAACGAAATTCCATTGTATAAAAGAAAAAATAAATTGCACATTCTATGAATTAAAATATGAAAGTCATTGACTCATTAGAAATATAAAAGAGAGGTTATAGAGAAACTTGATTCGTTTTCCTCTTAAGTAAATATTAATTTCTTTTTTATTGTTATAGATTTAATTAAAATAAGAAATAGCTATAGTCGAGAAGCCTAAAAATTCCACTTCTACATCCACAACTTAAAACTAATGTCCTCATTAGTTCTTATCAAGATAGGATACTAAAAAAGTAAAAATCAATATTGATTCATTTTTCAAAGTAAATACAACATATATATATGCACCTTAGTCCTTAAGAATACATGAAATAGTTTTTGTAAGCCATATGTGTGTCCAACACTTCTAAACCCTCATTATCCCCACCCTATAGATTTAAAAATAAATAAATAAAAACCATCTAAACCCCACATGACCAAGTACCCAAATGAACAAATTCCATATTCATTTTTACACAACAATTAAACCATAAAAGAAGGAAGAAAAAAAGGAAAAATTATATTAGAATAACTATCTAAAACCCATCCTTAATGACTTGGAGTTGGAGGAGGTGGGCACTTGAACTGAATCAACTTTAGGTATTGCTTTCCTTTTCCTAGGATTTGATGTAGAGACAGAAGCAGATGAAGAAAGCAAAAGATACACGCTTTGTGGTTGTGGAATTGAACTTGGTAGGACTGGATAGTACAGGAGGTTGGTTATGTCAGCGAGAGGCTTCCTCGACCTTCTTTTATTTGTTTTCTTGGAAGATGGGGCATTTGCAGGAACTGGGTTGATCCGCTTTGTTGACAATGGAGGAGGGATGTTCTCCTTGTTGCAATCACAAAAACTAATGGCCTCCATTTGTTTGTGTTTGAGAGAGAGAGAAGAGAGAGAGATTTTAGAAGTGGCAGTGAATGTGTTATGTGGGGTGGAGAAGATGAGGTATTTATAGTGTTGGGTTTTTATTTCGGAGGGAAGCATTCAGAAAGAAAATTCTCTTTGTTTTGTCAAAATTTAAATTTTGATTGAATTTTAGTTTGGAGGAGCGAGTTGAATGAAATTTTCATTTCATTTGTTTCAAATTTCAAGCGTTGAGATGCAATATTATTTAAGAGAGGGAGAGAGATTTTTAAAAACTAGAGAATTCGCGGGTCTTTTGGCACATGGCAATTTGTTTGGCGCGGAGTGGACGGAGCCCAAAATTAATGACTAATGTAATGAGGGACTCCTTTTGTCTTTTTCTCTTTTTTAGGTCTCTTCAAATTTTACTTCATTGTTTGTAAGAAACTAATAAAAGCAGACTCACTCAAATTGGCAGCAGCTTGGGGCTTATTTATTTGACTTAATAACTTTTTTCCTCTTCTTAAGTAATATTACCGTGTTTTAAAATGAAAATAATAATAATAATAAAAAAAAACTTGGAATTCAGACCTCTATTATTAGTTCATAAATTAAAATTATCGCCATTTTCTTTATATATATATATATATATATATATATATATCATGGAGAATACATTAGCATATATTACGGACATATTCCAAATGATTACCAACACTCATCCATATAAGCTATTGTTAGAATATTCTTTTCTTTCTTTTTTTAAATAAAATTGTTAGAATATTCAAGTGTAAGTTAAATGGTACAATCCTACATTTAATAATTAAAAAGAAAAGGTGATAAAGTACTATATCCAATAATAATGATAAGAATAAGTGGGGTTTTTTTAGAAAAATAAAATAAAAATAAGTGGTTAATATATTACATCAATAACCTCAAACTAATTGACTTACATTATATCAAAATATGTTATATAAAAATCACAAAAAGGAAAAACTCCATAAAATATTTTTGATTCTTACAAACCCTCTGATCAAAAGAAAAATTCTTACAAACCCAAAATTTCCAAAGTAGTATCAAAATTCAATGATTGTTTGATATGACAAGTGTTTAATTCAATGCCACTAGCTTCGACTAATAGTGGGATCGAGGTCGACTACAATATCCAAAGGAGTACCATGCAATACGTTTTTAGATAAACTAGATTGAAATTATTTTTTGAACCCTCCATCTCAAAAAATAATTTTTTAACAGTTGAGATAAAAGCTTCAAAAACAATTTTTAATCTTGGATTTCCAATGATTGAGGCAAAAACTTGCAACTTTCATCTTGTTCATTCAAAAGTGTTAATCTCGATTTGAGTAAATACCCTAACAATAATGAGTTGAAGTTATTGACTGGTTGTACATGATGATGGCTCCTATGGTTGTACAAAAAAAACCTCAAATCTTGGTTCTACCCATGATTGAATAAAAACACTAATATTGGCTGCTCTTTTTAATGCTTTCCCTCAAAGATTATGATAACGATGATTACAGTAATACAAATTGTGCCGGAGTTGATTAAATAAGAGACACAAAAGAATAGTAAAATGATATTCGTTTTACTTTAGAGCTTGAAATAAAGTTTACATATTCTATATAACCAAAAAAAAAAAAAAAAAAGGCTGACAAGCATTCAGCCTTTCTGAATTCTCTGTCCACTAAATTATCTCATCTAAAATATATGTAATTCGTATGACTATCTGAAACCCAGCCTTAATGACTTGGAGTTGGTCACTTGCACTGGATCAACCTCCTCAACTGCTTTTCTCTTCCTAGAATTCGATACACAAACTGAGGCAAACGTAGGTAGCAAAGAAATACTTTCTTGATCTGCCCTTATTTGAGCTGAATTGTTGAAGAGGTGTGTAATGTCGGCAAGAGGTCTCCTCAGCATCCTTCTTTTATTCCTTTTCTTGAAAGATTGGACATTTACAGGAACTGGGTTGGTATTGTTTGGAGGTGGTATATTCTCTTTGTTGTTGTGGTCACAAAGAGCAATAGACTCCATTGGGTGATGCTGTTTTAACTTTCAAGACTCTAATAATAGAGAGAATGAGGGAAATGATGTGAATGTAATTTGCTGTGAGCCTGAGAGGTGATGAAAAGAGGATTAGCTATTTGTAATGTTGGGTAATGGTTATATTTTAGAGGGATCATTTCTTTGTTTTCTTGAATTTTAAAATTTTGGGTAGTTGAAGTTTTTGGAGTCAAGGGAGGGAACTGAAATATTTTCGTTTTATGGGTTCAGGTGTTTTAATTAGATGGTCTTTATTTGATTGAAAGGTATAGTTGAAATTTTAAAATGTGTGACATGAGAAAATGAGAGAGGGAGATTTTCAATTTTAAGGTGGTGAAAAATAAAAATGAAATGGAAGAAGTTTTCAAAGATAATTGACTCAATTCCCGGTTTCTCATAATTGGAAAATTTTCAAAGAAGACCAAAAGTGAAAAACAAAAAGAAATGGGCGCGGAGTGGAAGGAGCCAAAACAAATCAATTCATTAGTTTCGCTCCTTTCGTATTTAATAATTATTACTTAGTTTGGCATTTAACTTAAGTGCCTTTATTTTTTATTTTTTTTATAATTCAATAGTTGGTGAAGGAGGGATTTGAATCTTAAATCTCTCAGTTAAAAATACTTAGAGATACCAATAGGTTGAGCTATAAGGCTCTTGGTAAAATATACATTAATTAATTAATTAAATGTTGTAGACTCTTAATCATTAATTATTATTTTTTATCAATTTAGTGTCCAATAGTAAAATAATCTTTTCATATGTTTTGGAAATTTCATAATTGACTTAGGATTAAATTTTACATCATACTAGGTCATTATAGAATTTGAGTAAGCTTAAGTGGTAAAATCATTAATTATTATTTTTTATCAATTTAGTGTCCAATAGTAAAATAATCTTTTCATATGTTTTGGAAATTTCATAATTGACTTAGGATTAAATTTTACATCATACTAGGTCATTATAGAATTTGAGTAAGCTTAAGTGGTAACATATTATGTTCTCATAAAAGGGACTTGGGTTCAAATCCCGTCTACATTAAAAAGAACTCATTAGTGTTTTGGCTTGATAATTAAGAAAAATTATCTTGGAGTGTATGTCAAAGATTGCAAATCATATCAGATATATAAATTTTTTTTTGTTTTTTCTAAGTTAAAATCCAAGTTTTTATTGAGGTAATACAAGGAAACATTTTTTCATTGACCAAAAGACGGTTTTACAATGAAGCTATATGCATAGGTTAAAGTTGATTTATTTTTAGGGTAAGTTACACTAACACCCCCAAGTTTATAGTGAAATTACACTTGAGACACTATATTTTTAAGAAAAACACTCCGCCCTCAAAATGATCAAAATAATTGACACTCCGCCCCAAAATAATTCACAATCCATCCCAAAAATAATTCACACTACTCCGGTCCATTTTTGGAGCGAGTGTGAATTATTTTGGAAATTTCGAAGCGTAGTGTCATTTGTTGAAAATAGGGTGTAGTGAGTCTAGTTTCACCAAATATCGCGGGTGTCAGTGTAATTAACTCTAATTTTTACTAAGCTAATTAAAAATCAACTAAAGACTTAAATCCCATTAGTTTAAATATCAAACAATAATAGGCATACAAGCATAGGATAATCCTAGGAGATAACTTCTCATTTATAAAATTGTTATTTATTTTTCAAAGAATCTATAATACTATAATGTAAAACTGAAGTTTTATTTCTTACGTTTGGTTGACCTCATAATATTGCGAGGTCAATTTTAAAATTTGGAGATCTCACAATTTTACACCTCATTATTTTAATATATATTTTATAATTGAATTTAAATTTTATTCTATTAAATAAACCTTCCAATTAGAATATTATATATATTATTTAATAAAAATAATATATTTTTCTATATATATAAACACAATCATAATAAAATGTCTAATACTATAATATATATATATAAAAATTAAAAAATAAAAAAACATATTTGATTAGATCATGTATGATAAGTTTTAATGTTTTCATTGTCATGTTTTTGTATGCTGCTTTAGATTAGGATTTGATGTGGTTCATCACATTAGATAATGGATCCTCAACATAATAGTCAGGGTCAGCCACATGTATTTTTTTATGTCGAGGACAAGACTAGGAAAGCAAGATCAGGATGATGGTGATGTGAAGGAATGTTTTTGTTGGAAAAATGGTTAAGAGTGAATGAGAAATTGCCTCCTAAAAGTGGACCAAGTGGGTCCTGTGGATTAGACCCAGTCCATCTAATTTATGTATTTATTAATATATTATTTTCCCCCAATATTATGTATTTTCTGAATAGTTGTAACTATTCATCTCGTACTTTTTCCAAACATGTGTGACTTTATCTATAAATAGAGTGTCCCCTCATTCATTTTAAAACTAACTTTTTAAAGTTGATTTTTGAAGTTGTTTTAAGTTAGTTATTTCCTACGATTTTGAGAGTCTCATTTGTATAAAGAGAGAGAAAGAGACACTAATTACGTTCGTTGTGCACGAAGATTGTTTGTGCTTCTTTTGCTTGCGAAGATCATTTTATCTTGAGAGATAGATGTCCATGAATCTCAAAGCACTACTAAGATAATAGTGTGAGAGGCGAAATCTGTTTTAAAGAGATAGCATCAAACGCTAGACTTGATTTATTCATTCAGCATTCACTATGAGTTATTATTGTTTATTAATTGTGACAAATTTCTTCTTCTTCTTGTTTATTTTTATAGAATCACATGATATATACTCAACAATTCTATTCTATCAGAAGTCATAATTTTGTTATGTTCTTAATTAACATTTTTTTTTAATACTTTTCTTAATATTATTTTTGGTCTTCCTCTACCTTTTTTCTTTTGCTTAATTTGAATTAACTCACCTTTTTCTCATTGTCATTGATGCATTAATCTCTCTCTTCTGAACATGACCAAACCATCTCAAACAAAATTTTCTCTCCTAATGTCATATGATGTAATAAGTACATTAAAGTAATTGACATAGTTTATCTAAGTGAAACTATATTTCTAAAGTTTAAAAGAAATTTTAAAAATACTGGTCTCATTAAATTTCTACTACCAAGTTTTCCTAGAAAGTTACAAGAAATCTCATTATTTATTGGAAATAGTTTTCCTTCAACCCACTAAGTGGCAAGTAAATAAACCATCCACATGTACTTTTAGACACATGGCTTCTTCAATGAGTCATGTGACTTTTTCAAATAATACATGTAGATAGTCTATTTAATTGACACGTAGTGAGTTGAAAGAGAATTCATCCAAACCGGATTGAAGGAAAACTATGTCCTTATTTATTTTTATACTGTTTAATAATCTAACTTTTTTTTTTTTTTTTTGCTGAATAACATATATATATATATATATATATATTTTTTTATTTAATTACATGACAAAATTATATCGTACAACTTGTAGCACTTGTATTTAAACACATAGTGCAAACATGAAATTTACAAACCAACTTTTACTATTATTATTATTATTATTTTTAATGGTAAAAGTTGGTTTGTACATGTCGTGCTTACACTACGTGGTTAATTGTAAGTGCTACATGTTATATGATATAATTTCGCCATATGACTCATTATAAAAGTAAAACTTTATTAATGATTTTTCTTTTCTTTTTTAAATTATGTATTATTATTATTCCGATTAAAACTCAATTATATGGGAAGTTTAAAGTAATTTGAAAGATACTTAAAAGTGGTTTCATTATTTATTTTATAATCTATCATAGCCATTGGTTTTTGATAAAAATAAAACTTGGATCTACATAATGTGCATTCATCATGTAACTTAAAGTACTTTTTCTTCTTTTATTTTTTATTTTTATTATGTATTTTACTATCCAATCTTAAATATATTATTGAATACTTTATTTAATTTACATAAAATGATTGATTAATCATATATCAAATGAGCATAATACTAGCTAGTATACAAAATGAAAAAAAAAAAAAAAAATTGAAATGAAATAAGGTTCAAAATTGTAAGGATGGAAGACCAGATTGAGCATTAAATAAAAGCTTACGGACAAAAAAAAAAAAAAAATTGGTAAAAAATTAAAAGGGGCAATTTGTAACAGAGCTTTATTATTATTTTTTTTCCTGGTCAGAAATGGATTAGGCCTCCAGTTTGAGAAATGTTATAACTTACAAATGAAAGAATAGTCAGAGCTGGGGTTGATACATACGTGGTATATTTGGGCCAGATCAAAGTAGAAGGGGCGCCGCCATAGGCCCCACTCCATCCCACAATTAATTTCGGGCTCATCATAAAGCCCAGACCTTACTAGAAATATATGTGAGCTGGACCGTAGGCTGGGCCACCCACAATTTGCAGCCCCAGAGGCCCAGAGAGAACCATGGTTTCGTTGAAACTATCATCTGTCAAAAAAGAAAAAAAATGGCAAATTTAACTTTTCTCCCCTTAGGGCAGTTGTACATTCTCAATTTAGTTTAAAACGAAACAGTTTATGATTTTAACTTTTCATAATAAACATTGTCATCTCCGTAAATATTTTCCAGCAATTTTATATGAAAAATTGATTATTCCAAAGAGTTTGATTATTCTAAAATACATTTGTGGCAAAAATGATGGAAAATAGTTTTTGGAATTGTTAGAATTATGAATAATTCTCTGTATATTGAAGTGAGTAATACAATACAGTAGAGTGCCTTTATATAGGAGGCATATGAGTGATGTACAAAGAAAGGGAGTGGTGCACAAGTAGTGTGTTGTATAAGGAAAGAGAGTGATGCACAAATAAATATATACACAGGCTAGAGCCCAAAACCCAATGGACTAATTATAACATTAACATGAATAATTAATTTTTTTTTTTCCCTTAAACTGACAAAAAAATATTGACAAAGAGGGTTAAGTGCTTATTATGAAAAACAATTTAAACTAAAAATGAAACTTTACTACTGTTCCATACTTAAAGGAAAAGGGTGTAATTTGCAGAGTTGTATATTCCGTTCCGTTCCGGCCGGAACGGTCAGAAAATCTCGTACCGGTGTGCAAACCGGAACGAGAAACCCCCTTATTCCACCTCGGACAAAATTTCGGCATGTTTCGGTCATTCCGGCCAATTTCGGCTGGTATTCTAATTTCGGCCGGCATATTAAATAACTGAAAAAAAAAAAAAAAAAAAATCAGTCACCAGTATCTCTCTCTCTCTTTTTTCGCCCTTCTTCTTCTTCTTTTTTTTTTTTTTTTTCCGCCGAAGCTCTCTCTCTCACTCTTTGCGTCTTCCCCTTCTTCTTCTTCTTCTTCTTCTTCTTCTTTTTCTTCTTCTTTTTTTGTTTTTTCTGCCGAAGTCTCTCTCTAAATCTCTGTACATTGTTTTTTTCTTTGCTGTCTTTTCTTTCCTTTTTGATTTGAGAGCCCTTCACGTGTTAGCAGTGCCTTTTTTTTCTTCTTTGTACCTTTTTTTTGTTTAGCAGCAACTTTTCAAACCTTCATAATATTTAACTCTTTTATTTTACATTTTGAATAAATTTTACTCTTTTGGTTTATTTATTTATTTATTATCTTAAGTGTTACTTCTTTAGGTTTCATATTTCTATTATTTATTATTCAAAATACAAGTGTAAGCTTATTATTATTATTAATATTAAGATTGATATGTGCTTATAATTTGAAAGATTCTTAACTAACAAATTATAAATTTTGATGAATAAATGTATAGAGGAGTAAATCAATATATATATATATATATATTTGCGGTAAACCCGAAACGGAACGCCGGTATTGACCGGTACCGAAATATCTCATTCCAATGACCAAACCGAAATGGGTGCCGAAACGGTATCTACAACTTTGGTAATTGAAAAAGTAAAAAAAAAAAAAAAAAGAGCGTGGTAAAACATAAATTTTTGTTTACTAGATGTTGATTAGGTTTATGGGTTACATAATAGGTGTTGCCCCTCCTATTTCTCAGTTCACTTATTGACTAGAGTAGTTGAACAGGCTTTAGCCCCTAAAAATTATCCTATCCGATAACCTTAGACATGGGTAGCCCAGGTTCGCACCCCCCCCCTATTGTTGGAAATTCACGGCATTAGGAGTTACTTGACTTAAGACTAATCTATTTCTTTAGACCCTCAAGTAGAGGTTGCAAGCAATTTGATATGACTCATAACACAGCTAGGCATTACATCCTGGGCAATTTAATCAAGCTAATTATGAAATTAACCATTTCATAATTGTTGAAGTAATAAGTGATAATTAGTAAGTAATAAATAATAAAATGGTATCAGTTGTGGATTGTTGGTCAAATTGGTTTAAACTTTGTACTAGAATTTTTTTTTTTTTATAAAATGCGGCAATTAGTTGATAGCCATTTGAAATGGTTAGATTATTGTTGGCTAAACCCAAATATTAGAATCGCATAGTCTTAATATATTTGGCCAAAATACCGTCCACTTAAATTCCTAAACTTCATCTAAATGGATGTTATGGGCATTTGTTTATATGAAAAAAATATTAATGCCACTTGTAGCGCTAAAAGCAATGACATATGTACCATGGGCCACCATAACATGGGTTAATTTTGGAAAAGTGTAACATTTGAAAAACACTTGTCATTGCATAGGATAATTAAAACCAAAGTGCAACATGTGGAAAATACTTCTCATTGCATGGGAGAATTAAAGTCAAAGTGTAACATGTAGCAAACACTTGTCACTATTTCCATGCTTTATGAGGAAGTTAATCACTGAAAATAACTTTTATGTAAATTCCTCCATTGCCTATAAAATGAGGCATTGCATAGAAGAAAAGCCTCTTCAACACTTCAACAAAAGTAAACTTCAAGAGAGCACAATTTTGTAGAATAGGATTAGAATATGATCTTTAGATATTTCCTTAGTAGTCATTTGTATTCAAAGTGTTATTCAATTTTCAAGTAACCGCTCGTCAATATTGTACTTGATCTTATTGTTAATCGGAATCGATTACTACTATCATTGTTTTTCATCATTCATACTTAACTTGACATTTCATCAAAAAATCCTCTTGAGTGAAGCATTTTCAAACTCATTCCCTAATGAAGTCAAGTCTCTTAGTTTGAAATTTTCATAAAGCCTTGAACCATTTTGTTCGAAGCCTGCGTAGGGCTTCAAACCATAAAAGCTTTAAGTTGAATCCATTCTTCAAGTTCGAATAGTAACTTTCAAACAAATTGACGACCATAGTACTTAGAAAAATTATTTTTTTACCAGCAGGATCTATATAAGAATCAATAACAACTTGAGAACTTATTGATTATGAAAAATGTCATGTTTGTAACATTAGTTAGTATTGTTGAATTTATAATGACCAAAAAGGTTGCAAGGAATTCAAGTATCAAAATGGTAATGGACACTTATATATATATATATATATATATATATATATTATAATAATATATATATATATATATATATATATATATATATATGCTTTTTAAGATACGTTTGACATTTCAAAAACACAAAGGTTTGATTTGGGAATTGAGATTACACCTTATACTTATGTCCTCTTTTCATCTTTCTTGAACAAAAAAGAGAACATAATTTCGTGTCAAAATTGAAAATCTTGATTATGACAGGTCAAATCTACATTACTCAATTTACTCTAACATTTTTAGGGCATGTTGCGAGTTACTCAAAACCTTATCATAATCATGCTATATCTTGGGGTATTTCCAAGCCATTGGAAATTTGGCGTCAAGTCCCTTCAATTAATTACTTAGAAAAAAACAAGAGAAAAAGAGTTACTCAAAACCTTTTCATCATCATGCATTCATGCTATATCTTGGGGCATTTCCTAGCCGTGGCAATTTGCCATTAATCCTTTATTAATTACCAAGTTATTATTCAGTACTCTCAAAATACAATAAATGCGTCTTCCTTCCATTCACATGAACAGCGGATCCTATTAATTAAATTCATGGTGAGATCGATCCACTATTCATATGAGAGGAGGGAGTATATATTTATTATGTTTTGGTTATACTGGATATAGAAGAAGTAGCATCGTGTACTTAACGTATGGCCAGAAAATCGGTCCAAGTATCCACTCATCACTTATCAGCCATCATTAGTGGGGTTTTGGTATAATCAACAAAATTTCCTTGATCTCATTTAATGTTAGTTTTAAGCCTTTTATCTAGTTGCAAGTGTTTTAGTTTCCTTGTAAGCAAAAAAAAAAAAAAAAGATTTTTTTTCCTTATAAAAAGTTGGCAGAAGAGATTTAAACTTTTATTCTTAAACTGAGAATAGACGTGATAGAATCATTAAATCGCAAGAGTACTCATGATAGAATCACTAAATCACAAGAGTACTCATGAAGTCATGATACATTTAAAAAAAAAAAAAGTATCATTTATTTATTTTTTTTCTTATCTTGCCTTTTATCAATTATATTTCATGAAAATAATACATTTTAATGCTTACCTTCATGTTTAATTGGGGAAAAAAGAAAAGGAAAAAGGAGAGTACTTTTTATCATTGATGATTTAGTTGATTTTTAGGTTTAAGCCCTCGAAGATGTGTGCAAAATGGGAAGATTAAGATCTAAAATATTGGTGTGGTGCAATTAATCACTCAAGAATTGCTTATATTATTCCTTTGGACTCATTCCTTTTTATGGTAGTCGTGCTCGTTACTTTCTCTAGATTGTTTCTTTACGTGATGGAGGGTCATTTATGATTTGTAATAGTTGATGCGTAGATGCTCCCTTTTATCACCCTGTAGGGTATAATACAAATTTTATAGTGCAAAACCTGTAAAAGATTAAGAATTATCCGAATGTGATGGAACAAAACTTGTTTATTAAAAGGACCTTTGAAGGCCATGAGTTTTGTAGTTAAAATAGCACTTTCAGGTATTTCCAATGGCAACAATTAGAGTTCGAACTCCCTTTCTGACTATCAAATTATAAAAAAAAAAAAATGACATTCTAAGATCCTAATATGACCATGTTGGAGAGGGCAACCTATAGATAGGACACAAAAAGAATGTATATGTGTATATCGATGCATCATTTCAATTCAAAAGTTTAAGTCAATCGCTCTAATTAGATATATTTACTACTTTTTGTTTCCCCTCTTCAACATGAGCTTGAACACTTTTTGTTGTTGTTGATAATATGCATACCTAAAGTTTTTTTTCGACTAATCTCATGGGCACGTGCAGTTTTTTCATCCCACACGCACTCAGTAATTACTAGGTTCAATGACCCTGGGGTGACCCCAAAGTAATTCACTATCATGCATAGTCAAACTCACAGCTTATACTTCTTGAGTTGCATATACAGTTTGTTTTACCACTAGACAACCTCTTGGGGTTATGGGGCCTAGAGTGATACCAAAAGGAAGCATTTTATCTAATATATATATATAAAGTGTCTTTTCAAATTTTTGTATAGAGTTATATTATCAATTCTTTTTTTAGGCATTTGATCCATCAAAATTATTAGGCATTTACAATTTTTTTAAGCAAGACTAGGAGTAGTCGTATACCTCACACATGTCTAAGACCACCCTGCTTAGGGTTAGCATGAGACTTAACACTTACACATGCACTTACAACATACTATACTGAATGAGAATACATTGTACTAGATCTTGTTTTAACTTAATGAAATAACAATAACAAATACCTTGAAATAGAAGGAAAAAATATTTGGAATATACTATAAATTAGGAAGAAAAAAAAAATTCAGGTAAGGATTTTATTTTATATAAAACCTGTCTAGTACAAATATTTGTAAGGACCGGCATTTAGGTTGCAGCATAATAAACTTCTTTGAAAATAAAATCTATAAAAATATCCTTAAATGTTTCCTACAACTTCGTTGTAAAATAACTGAATAAATAAGCTAAAACAAAAGAACTAAATTTAGACGGGGAAGATGAGGCAATTAAGGGACTACAAAATATGAACTACACACTATTTGCCTTAATCTATGGGGATCTTGTTTATAATAATAATAAAAAAAAAAATTCTAAGGAAAATACTTTCGTTTTAGTACAATGTAATCTACTTGATATTGTATCAAATAAAAATGTTAACCGTGAGAAGGAAAAGGAGAAATAAAAAAAATGAATATGAGAGAGAAATTGGATCAAGTGGAGCAACTTGTGTGCTATAAAGGCCCCAGCTAGTAAGTGTCTAAGTCCAAGTGCTGTCTTCTAGCCAATCTTTAACACACATTGACAAATACAGCTCAAGGTAGATGGAGACAGATATAGAAAAAAATTGAATTGCTTTCATTTATGCCTCATAACTTTCACTATCGCAATGGATAACAAAAAAAAGAGGAATATCAGATTAGGTTATTGTCTAAGGCTCTAAGCAGTGACCTCAATGGATGTGGGACATAATCAACCCACAAAACTCTAAGGTTGACATGGCTTGCTATGATTCGTTAAATTGCTAAGAAAACGTTTATTGGTGGCCATCTTACAGCCAAAAAGTTGGGGAAAAGCCCATATGAATAATGACACATCATGAACAACTAAATTTCTTTCCAAATCTTATATAAATATCTAGTGGTTCTCTTTTCTTGCTTAGATGATTTATTTTTATGATTGTGCATTAGTGCTTTCCCTCAAACTACGCTAACAAAACTTCTGCGAAGCAGCAATCTCATTGGTTGTGGCACTATGACAAAATAAAATGTGGGAAGCTCGAGATGCTGAAATATATATATCACGCTTTAATTGAATCAAGTGCTAGTCAATTGTTTAAGTAACAACAATGAGATTAAAAATGTACATGTACAATGACACTTAATAATTAAACTGACTTTTCCCGAATCTTATAATAAAATACTAGGTTCTCTTTTCCTGCTAAGATGGCTTTAATGTTTGTGATTGTGCCATCCCTGAACTTAAGCTAACCGAACTTATAGAAAAACAAAAGTGGGTCTTTGAAAAAAGGAAACAAAGAATACATGAAATATAAAGAACTCAACCCCATTTTCATATATCATTGATGGTTTTTACATGGACACCATCATCCTCTTTGCTCAACTTGCTATGTCATAGTCACTAGTGGCTCCCATCGGGCTTAATGGTGGGCCCAATAATAGTGAAGGAAGTATTGGTTGGACCCACCATTAGCCTAATGGAGTAATGGGGATGATCACACACCGCCATAAACTTTTTTTCCAACTTTTATTTATTTTTGATAGTCGGCTGAATCTCACTTTAAAGTCATAGTCCACGAGTTTGTAGGTCACAAAGTAGAACCAAACCAAGGTTTTCAAATCAAAAAGTGGCCAGAATTATCGTCAAGAAAATCGAAACGTCTAATATATACTTTGTTCACAATAATTTATGTTTGACATTATTCGATTCTGAGGACTTCAATTCGCGTTGTAAGAAAGAAAAAGAAGAAGAAGATAATTTGTTCACATTTATCATCAACTCAACCCAACCATTTTCAAAATTATTGTTAATTATTCCCAAAACTGGGATTGTTGTTGTATACCATTCATATGTTGACTTACTTTTATTAAAAATAATTTGCGTAAATTAAAGTTGTATGTAAAAAAAAAAAAAAACTGACATTTTAAGCTAAAATATTAATAAAGATCTTTATAAATAAAGAGCCATTTTTCCAGATATAAAGTGTATTCAGATGAAGCCTTTACTAGCTCTTTTGAAGGGGACATAAGTGCATGCTGGGCTTAAAGGTCACGTTACAACCTTCGTTCCAACTAAATGATAGCAACCCGACTTTGACGTGAGCATAGCAAATGCCTTTTATCTAATGAAGCCCTTTACCATGTTCTACCTCCGAGATTTCTGATCAATAACTCAAATTTGTCTTCTTCTCATCCCTCTTGGAGCTGAATGTGTGTATAATATTCAGGGTAGTGTCAATTTTACAAGTTGGACACCATTTGATTGATTGGCTTCGCCACCATGCGCAATGAATTAATTTATTGATCGTGACAACATATGCTTTGTTGAATTTTTAAGATCAATCCAAGAAGATTCTTGGATGATTAGCAGCACCAAGATCTTGTTTTATTCTTTAGTTGGGTTTCAAGAATTAATGGGAATATGTATCTATTATTATGAGGCTTAATTAATGATTTACAAAAAAAGAAAAAAGAAAAAAAAAAGGGACGGAATTGAAAAATTACAACGCTTTGGACGTCCTTGGTAGCTTTAAAATCCTTTAATCTTTGACCACATTAGAGGTGTAGATCAAAATTTTCTAACGAGGTTAAGGAGATAAAATCAAAATTATCCAAAACTTTAAATTATAATTTAATCTAATAAAAATAAAGGCGAATTTGTGTTATGTGCATGGTATCAAGTTGATTTACGTTTTGGAGAATTGAAAGTTTCAAGCATTTTGGAAACCCCTAGCCAGGTCTATAAAGAGATTTTCCTTAGAGTCTATACTCTATAGCATGGTCTTTAAAGAGTACTGAAATTTACAAGCATATTTACGGCTTGACGTTTGGGATGCCTACAATCCATAAATGAAAATGCTTCACAGTGGATGGGAAAAAAAAAAAAAAAGGACAAATACGAGAGAAAGAGAGAGATGAGTAATTTAGAGTCTTAGACTGTGTGTTCTGTTGGGAAAGTGCCTCGATCAAATTCCTAATATAATTTGGAAAATTAATTGAGTTTCCCTTGATGAAGTAGGAAAACTAATTAGGTTATTTTTTATTTCCTTGCTGTGGAAGAAAATGTGAGTACTTGATGTGAAAGGAAATACTATTCATTGGTGTGCAACGAAAGTCCATTCCTTGTCAAAAGAATTAATTTATCATTGTCTACTAAGAAATAGAATTGAAGTCTTATAGATAAATAGTATTGCAAAGTATTTGGTGGCTTGGAGCCCTATGGGTCCTCCCCTATAGAAAAAGGAGATGAAAGAGCATCGTGTGAAGAGTATAAGTTAAAGAAGGCTTTAACCTAGGTTTCCTCCCATGTGGGGAGAGTAGAAAAATAATAGAAAGTGAGCTGGATATTCTCTGAGGTTAATTTATGAGTTAGTGCAGAAATCATAAAGAATTTGTGACACTTGGGGTAGTGCACAAATTAAGAAGAATTTGTAACACTGAGTTAGTGTACAAATCAAGAAGAATTAGTGAGGTTTGTATTAATGCAGAGAAGTATCACAGACATATTTGAGATTTCCTCTAGAAAGTTTGTTGAGTGTTAATTCCTAGAGAGAATATTATTGTATTTGGTGAGAACTTTAAGTTAGGCATAAACTTCAAAATAACTATTGTACTTTATTTTGTCAGCAGATAAAAAATTAGGTGATGAAAACAGTAAGTGACGAAACATGTGCGTCACCAACTGTTTTTTTTGGTTATATAAAGTCATTTGGTGACGAAATAGTTGGTCACAAGAACATTTAGTGACTAGCTTAATGTGACACAACTATGTTCGTCACCTAATAACTGGTGACGAAATTAAATTTTATAATAGTAAATTTATTCGGAGTTTGTTCCTTTCAATGAAAAAGGGTTTTCCACGTAAATATTTGTGTTCTTATGTAATTGATATATTGGTGATTGATTAAATTATTTGTAGAATTTCTTAATTCACATAAGACTAAATTGTGGTTCTAATAAGTGGTATAAGTGATTCCGCTGTCCCAATATGTTTAGTATGTTTGTCATGTTTCTAGAGGCAATAAAATCACAATGCCATAACTTTGGCTAAATGTTAATGGCATAGGAGCCACAGTCGGGAAACTATACAGTTTTTGGGAAAACTTAACATAGCAAGGAAAACTGGGAACCGGATCGGTCCAACCAGTTTGACCACTTTTTTAATACTAAAAAATTTTAATTTAAAAAAATAATAATTATATTAGAGGTTTACATTAAAGTTAACCCAACATTAAATGTTTGGCTTACACAAAAGGCAATCCAACATTAAATGTTAAATGTTTGACTCACACAAAAAGCAACTCAACATTAAATGTTTGGCTCACACAAGACAACCCAACATTTATGACTCACACTAGGCAACTCAAGATTTAATTAATGAATAGTAGGCCCACCCTCATACTTAAAATTCTTGGTAGAATGTTGTAGTATTTATAGAGGAGAAAGTGTATTATTCTCTTCTTTTTTTTTCCAATGTGGGACAATGAAGAAGTTTTCTCACAAGACAACAAGTCTCACATTGGAAAAACAACAAGTCTTCATATAGCAAATACTATTTATAACTAGGGTAAAACTTAGATACAGTTCCTTAGATTAAGTACACTAAGTTCCCTAATTGAATTCAAACACATGATTGCACTAACCAATGAAACACAAATAATGTTATCTTTTCCAAAAATATTTAAATTCAATGTATTTGAATTCAACTAGAAACCTAATATACTTGACCTAAAAAACTGTACTTAAGTTTTACTCTTATAAATACATAAAAATACAAAAATAATTAGCATATTAAAATTTAAAAACTTAAAATCTAAATTAGAGCATTCAAATTTCAAACCTATCCGTAATTTTTAAATCTTCAAATAAGTCAAATAAAGAAAGTTCTTACCATAAATCTAAAAAAATACTATTTTTGACTTATGATATTATCAAATAAACATAAAAATCCTCTTCTATTATTTAAATATGATTATTTTGTAATTTTAATATGTTTATTTACATTTTTTTTTCTTCTAAATATAAGATGTGAAAACTCATATAAAAGTTTTAAAATTTGTTATATATATATTTTTAACTAAATATTATTAGTTAAATTTGTTATATATATTTTATTAATTTATATAATTTAAAAATTAGTAGTTAAATTATTTATGATGTCATCGGTTGGACTCCAATTAAACTAGTGATACAAAAATCACTCTTTTTTCTGATTCTCTCCTCTGATCGGTTTATAAAACCATACTTGGATCACGTGCCTGTTAGGTGGCTTTCGCGTTTAACCACATATGAAAACAAAGAAAATGACAGCGCTCAGGCTTTAACCCTGCCATTAATTGTCCTTTTCTTGGACTGCTGCACCAATTGTTTGCTCCTCATTGCATGCATGCTCCCTTTATCATCACCTAACCAAAAAACACTCCCTCCCTCTCTCTTTGTTCGATGCAGACCTTGTTGGCCTTCCCATATATGCACCTTCACTCCTTGCTTCAATTACAATAACATACATACACGATACATACATCTTCTCCAAATGCCTAATCAAGCAACAATTCGGCTAGTAGAACTTTTAGCTGTTTTACATGTCCAAAAGAGAGGATTTAATACCCAAGTGGCAGTCGAAACTTGAAACTAAAATTTGTACAATTAAGTTGAAAAATGAATGGGAATACTTTGTCCAAAAAAAAAAAAAAAATCGAAGGGTTAAAAAATATGTAGCTCATAATTATTTGTCTTTTAGCACAAAATTTTAGCAACTTCCAAGCCGTAGTGCACGAAGAAGTGGTCCATGCATGCTGCAACTTTAATTTAACAGTCACGAGAAGAATGTGCATAAAATTGCAAAGAAAAATAAATTTTTGTGCGTAATGGTGTATGTCCTTCACTATAATATTGTATATCTATTTTTTTACTCCATGGTTAAAGAGATAGTGTATGCTCAAAGCATTAACAACTTTCGATTTTATGATATTCATAGAAAAATAAATTCATTCTGCTGTATCACTATCGTGACAAGTTGTTGAGTTGACTCTGTGAGCACGCGCATAGCTAGCTAGATACTTACTTTTTCTTCGTCTGTATGTGTGTATGTATCTGTAAATTTCGCTTTCAATACACAATGGGAAGAAAAATAGAAATTAATATTATTTATGCTGTAGACACCTTGATTTTAGTCTAAATGGCAGCCATTCAATTTCTGCCTCAATTTTAAAGCTTGAGCTGTGCTACGCTGAAAAATACAAAAAGGACCAACTTTAATGCCCATTAAGAGCGCAATAATTCAGTTGTGTACGTATTTGGCTACTTTTTTCTTTTGCTGAATTGCGTTCTTAGCTACTTGCTAATTAGATGTCAAAAAGATGCCACACATTAATTTCTCCTCAATAATGCTATGTATACCTATCAAAGTAATAATGATATGTACATCCATAGTTGGCCACCTTGTAGCCCTGTGAGGATGTGATTGTAATGGGACTCAACAAAAACTTTTTAAAACAATTGTGTTTGGAAATCAGTCACCATTTTTTTCTTCAGGTATATATGTACAATGGGTTCTTAAAGGCAGAACTTGGACAGGACAGGGAGGGAGAGGTGGGGTTAAAATTTGGCTATTTTGGAGGACTTCATGGTCAAAATGAATGGGTACCAAAACCAATTTAACAGAAAAGATTATTAGAACAAGAAAAAAAAGAGAAAGAGAGAGAGAGAGAGGAATTTGGCTGAGTAGAAATGTGGTCCATAAAATTTAGTACTTTCTAAATTTAATTGCAAACATAATTTTATTTTATATTTTATATATAATTCAATAGTTAGGTAAATGGGTTTTTAAACTCTGCATGTGTCTCCGTTGTAATATCAATTGAACTACAAATGTATTATTAACATGCATGTGAAAGCTTATGGTTTTGGTCTAAATATATAATGAGGTCACTATAGCTTTCTTAATATATTAATATAAGTGATCATTCTTTGCTTTTTTTCTTTTTATTTATCTTTAAAAAAACTCATGATTCTTTTTGCTTTCATGATTTCTAAATTTCTAATACCTTATCTTACCTTTTGTCTCAAATTTATAGTGCTTGCACTTTATGAATAAGATTCAAGGTTTATATTCTTAATGTACACTTCAGAAAAGAATTCTAGCGTACGGGATTCGCCCTTTCTTGTAAAATAAAAAAAAAGTAAAAAAACCGAATAAGAGAAAAACCTTGCATTTTCATGCCACTAGCCCACCAGAGCACAATACCACAATGCCTAGAATAGAAAGCTAGAAGTGCTACTTTGCATTTTATTTTTCCTTAAAAAGAAAAAAGAAAAAAAAGAATTCCAGGTGTCTTAACAGAATAGCTTGGGCGGTTTAGTATGAATGAAAAAGACAGTAGGGCTTTCGTGTAGCGTGGTGGAAGAGAGAGGGACCCGTCAAAAGGAATTGTGGACACTTAAATTTTCTCACTACTCACAGCCCTTTGGATGGCTATGGCATATCAATTTTCCAACTTGTGTAATCAATTGATAGAGTGCCACACCTTGACCTTGCTGCTTCTTTAGAAGCAGATTCAAGGTTGCATGCCCTTTTGGTGAGATTTCATATCATAGCTTACAACCCTAAAGGTATCCTCACATGTGCTAGGCCATGAGCTCTTTCTATATCACACATATTTATGAAATATCAACTGTGCTGCTTACACACCAAGGAATCTCTTGCCTAACACAAAATTTCAAAATCAAATGCACAAGCATCAACAACTCTCTCATAGCCTAAAGGTACGATTCTCTCTCCCATCTACTGTTCCATCATGATCTTCACCTTTCCTCTTCCCAATTGCTAGCTTCAATCTTCTCATATAATACACCAACTCTTTGATTTTTCTCAATATCATTCAAAGTTTCAACTACCAAGACAATTAAGTTTTTTTTTTTTTTTATTTATTTATTTATTATTTTCAGTTTTTCTTGACCCCTTTTCATAGTGGTCGTTAGCTGCTGAAGTTAAAATTTCTAATTTTGATTATTTTCAAGCATACTTGGTGCCCACATGTATGAACTCATCATTCTATATCCTTTTACTCTTTGTAAAGATATAGATAGATAGATGAGATAGTTATAAATTTTGTAAAAAAAAAAAAAACCAAAATTTCCGGCTTTGTTTATATTTTGAGTGTGGGTTTTGTATTTACTGGTGTTATTGGGGTGTGGAATCTGGAGGTTAAAATGGCAGGAGTGGGATCATATCAGCAGCAACAGTAACACCCACTGTCAGGCTTTAGGAGAGGTGGCAGTTTGCAGATAAAAGAGCAACAAGCAACAGTAAAAGGAAACAAAGCAAACAGTTGTACTAGCTAGTAT
Source organism: Fagus sylvatica (assembly GCA_907173295.1). Lineage (NCBI taxonomy): Eukaryota > Viridiplantae > Streptophyta > Magnoliopsida > Fagales > Fagaceae > Fagus > Fagus sylvatica. The sequence continues at coordinate 31,167,184 of OU015769.1, forward strand.
TATAAGGGAAAAAAAAAAGTTGTTCTAAGAGAAAAATCAGAGGGCTGGGAATCTGGATTTCAAGAGGAATCAGCAGCAGTACTTAGTGAGACCTATCCACCACCAAATTACAACCCCAATACAACAAGAGCCACAAGAACAAAACCTAGGGGCTGCACACATATACACCCACTACCAACATCTCCAACTTGTCCAAATCCAACAACCACATGGGGAACCCATAAATTCCCACCAAACTGTAGCACAAGTTTTGGACCAAACCATAGACTATGCTAAACATAGACAAAAAATGGGCATGAAGAGCACCGGAGGAGAGATTGTTCAAGTCCAAGGAGGTCACATTGTCCGATCCACTGGTCGTAAAGACCGCCACAGCAAGGTCTACACGGCAAAAGGTCCCCGTGACCGTCGGGTTCGCCTCTCTGCACACACTGCCATTCAATTCTATGATGTTCAAGACCGGTTAGGCTATGACCGACCTAGCAAAGCTGTAGACTGGCTCATCAAGAAGGCCAAGTCTGCCATTGACAAGCTAGCTGAGCTACCACCATGGCATCCAACTACAACTTCCACTAGTACTGCTGCAGAACCAGACCCAAATGCAGGCTCAGCAGAAATGACAATAGCAGAACAATCAGAGTCTTCTGGTTACAACTTTCAGCTCCACAGGCAATTGGGTGAGAACCCAGATGACAATTCAACCTTCAATATTCCACAATCTTTAGACTCTGAAACCATCAGAGACACCATGAAATCTTTGTTCCCCACAAGCTCAGCAAATTCCTCTATCAATTTCCAGACCTACCCACCTGATATAATTTCAAGAACCTCCAACCACACCCAAGATCTTGGCCTATCCCTTCACTCATTTCAGGACCATTCAGCTCCAAACGATCAGAACCTTTTCTTGGGGTCGGCTCCGGTGGGATTCGATACTAATTACCAGAGAATGGTAGCTTGGAACAACGAGACAAGCGCAGAGAATAGAGGTGGGTTTGTGTTCAACACTCCAACATTGTCACAGCAAGCATTGCTAGGCCAAGGCTCAACATACTCACAAAGGGGACCCCTTCAGTCCAGTTTTGCGCATTCAGTTCGCGCATGGGATGATCTTTCAATTGCCTCAGCAGACCACCAAAAAACACAGGCAATTCACCACTCCTCCATCTTTGGAAGCCGCTTCACTAGTGATGGATTGCAAGGCTTTTGCATTCCAACAAGAATTCAGGGTGAGGAGGAGCAGTGTGCCAATAGGCCATCCTCTCATTCTCCCAATTCCCACCATTGATTCAACACGAACTCCACTATTTTTCCCACCATTCGGTACTCAACTCTACTTAACTTCCCATTTTTCAAATTCCTTGATTATGTAAAACTTCTGTTTCTTTCCATGGAAAATGTATCAACAAAAATTTTTTTTTTTTTTTTTTTTTTTTACTAAAAAAAATGTGCCAATAAGGGGAGTAAAATTTTCCTTATTTATTACCTTTGGAGTTGAGTATGATAGAAGTATTATATTAAGGGTAAAACTTAGATACAGTTACTTAGGTCAAATACATTAGGTTCCCTAATTGAATTTTAACACATGGTTGCATTAACTAATAAAACACAAACGATGTTATCTTTTTTAAGAATATTTAAATTCAAAGTATTTAAATTCAACTATGAACCTAATGTATTTGACCTAAAGAACTGTATCTAAATTTTATCCTTATATTAATTCAAATAAAGGGTTGCTGCACGAGAAATTTTCAAAAAAGTATTTTCCAATGAGACTAGTAGAGTAAATTCAAATGTCTCTCAAATCATGCTTTTATTTTTGGGGGGTTGGTTTTGTCAGGATTTTGAAGATTCTACTGTGGGATAGTCAAATTCAAATGGAAGAGGACCAAGAAGAGATTCCAGTCAATCCAATAGTCTACTGTGGGAAGAAATTATGTGGTTGGATTTAACACTTTGTTTTTTCTATGATTAATTTGATTTCTATAGTTATTTTTTATGGGATGCTCTATTGTTTATTAAGTGAGTTATGTTTGTTTAATACGTGTTTAATTCGTTCAAATTATATGACTCTTTGAGTTGGATTCTGAACTTATGGTCCATGTTAAAATTATTGTTAATTTATTCCACACTTAATTTTTTAATTTTTTAATTTATTAATTATATTGTTAACCAAGTGAAAAACAAAAACTATTGGTCCATTCTTGGTAAACCGTGCCTAATTAAAAAAATCTATTCACTAGAACTGTTTTGAAACATGCTTTGCAATAGTTAAATTTTTACCAAACAAAATACAGTAGTTCTTTAATTATATATTCTGAGCATGCTTTATAGCAGTTAGTAGTTAAAAGAGAAAGAAACATTTTCTTTGCATCTCATAGGAGAATGCATTTTTTTGTTTCTTACTTTGTTTTCAGTATCCAAAGTACAACTGTAAATCTGTAATGGAACGGTCCATAAGTCAGCTAATTTCTTGAACCTTGTCCTTTTCTTTTTTCAACTCAACATAGCATTCAAACAATCTCAGGCCTCTACATAGACACAGAATATCTGTAGTAAATTAAATCATCTTGGATCACGCGCTGTTTGGTGGCTTTCACGTTTAACCACAGATGAAAGCAAAGAAAGAGACAGCGCTCGGGCTTTATCCCTGCCATTGTCCTTTTCTAGGACTGCTGCACCATTGTTTGCTACTCATTGCATGCATTCCCCCTATGAAACCTAACCAAAAAACACTCCCACCCTCTCTCTTTGTTCGAGGCAAACCTTGTTGGCCTTCCCATGCACCTTCAGTCCTTTGCTTCAATTACAACAACATACATACATGATACATATATCTTCTCCAAATGCCTAATCAAGCAACAATATAATTTCGGCTAGTAGAAATTTTAGCTGTTTTACCTGGCCAAAAGAGAGTATTCATTTAGGAAAATGTTATTAGGATTTTTAGAATTCATAATGCAGAAATATAAAAAACTGAAGTGAAATATCACTCCTCTTTTTGATATATCTGCACTATATAATTCATAATACAGAATTATAAAAAACTGAAGTGAAATATCACTTCTCTTTTTGATATATCTGTATTATTAGTGCGGAAATATAAAAAGAGAGTGTGGAAATAACAATACCCTTCATTCAATACCCAAATGATAGTTAAAACTTGAAAGTTGAAACTAAAATATGTATTATTAAGTAGTGAAAGAGAATACTTAGACAAAAAAAAAAAAAAAAATCGAAGGGTTAAAAACAAGGCCAAAATATTGTTTTCGTCACTAAACTATACATGAGCTTCGTTTTTTGTCTCTGAACTTTGAAAAATTCGTTTTTGGTCCCTGATATTTGAAAATTTTCATTTTTACACATGAATTTTGTCCTTCTATAAAAAAGTTCAAGGATGAAAAAGGAATTTCATGCAAAACTTAGAAACAAAAACAATAGTTTAATCTAAAAACTATGTACCTCATAATTTGTTTTTGTCTGTTTTAGCACAAAATTTTAGCAACTTTAATTTAACGGTCACGAGAAGTATGTGCATAAAATTACAAAGAAAAATTAATTTATTTGCATATATAATGGTGTATCAGTGTATGTCCTTTCCCATAATATTGTATGAGATAGTGTATGCTTAAAGTATTAACAACTTTCGATTTTATGATAAGCATAGAAAAACAAATTCATTCTGCTGTATCACTATCCTTACAAGTGTTGGGAGATAACACCTTGGGGAGCCTTTAATTGTGAAATTAATATAACATATAGGGACACCACTTTACCCAAAAGTTTAAGCCTATGGGTTTGAGCTCAGTTATGTTATATTAATTGTTCAACATCTTTACTCCTTCTCCATGTGGGACTTCCACTCACACGTGAGTCACTACCTCTCTCTGGGCTTTGAGACCTTTTTTCTTGGGCCACGAATAAGCTAATTATCGTACTAGCTCCCCCTTGCCTTTGGGCTTTTTCTTTTTCTTGTGCATCATTCATAGGCCTCTCGTACGCCATCCATGAATACGTGTCATCCTCACACTCTTATCAATGGGAACCCTGTACGTCTATATCATACATGTGAACCTTGCTCCGCGTCATTCTTTTTTGAACTAGCACCCATTGACAACTCTCTTCGTTGGGTCTTTTTCCAAGATCATTGTATGAGCTTTATTGGGCTTGTCTTGTGTGGGCTCCAAGTACACACACCCCGTCCTTGCTCCAACTTCGAAAGGGACCATGTTCCCGTTCTCCATCTGCAAAAGGAACCTTTCATAACCTTGTCACCTTGCCGCACACCACTATGGGCTCTGATACCATTTATTGGGGCAGCGGAAGCACTTATACCACTTTGTTGGGATCACAATCTAGTTTTACACGAATTAAGGAATTCTACAAATAATTTAATCAATCACCAAAATATCAATCACACACAACACAGATTTAAGTGGACAATCCTTTCTCCTTGAAGGGAAAAACCAAGCGACAAAACTCTGAATAGTTCTTCTCAAGTTTATGCCTAACTTGAGGTACTCACAAAACATAATAATATCTCTTTAGGAATTAACACTCAACAAATTTTCTAGAGGAAACACCAAATATGTCTATAATACTTCTCTGAATTAATGCAAGCGTCACAAATCCTCCTTAATTTGTGCATTAACCCAAGTGTCACAAATTTTCCTTAATTTGTACACTAACCCAAATGTCACAAATTCTCCTTGATTTGTGTGCTAACCAATAAACCTCAGAGAATACCCAGATCTTCTTATATTATTTTTCTCCTCTCCCTATAGGGGAGGCACCCTAGGCCAAAGCCTTCTTCAACTTACACACTTCATGTGGTGCTCTTTCTTCTTCTCTCCCTATAGGGGAGGATCCCTAGGGCTCCAAGCCTTTTTGTAGCTGCACTTTTCAGGTGGTGCTCTTTCTTTTTTCTCTCCCTATAGGGGAAGACCTCCTGGGGCTCCAAGCCACCAAATACTTGGTAACATTGTCTATTTTTAAGGCTTCAAATTTATTTCTTGGAGGACAAGAAATACATTAATTCTTTAATAAGGAATAAACTTTCCTTGCCTACCAAGGGATAGTCTTTCCTTACGTATCAAGGACTTACATTTTTTTCCACTTAAAGGAAACAAAAAATAACCTAATTAGTTTTCCTTTTTCAACAAGGAAACTCAATTAGTTTTCCAATTCATAGTAGGAATTTGAGGCTCTGATATCACTTGTTGGGGAGATAACACATTAGGGAGCCTTTAATTGAGGAATTAATACAACATATAGGGACACCAATTTACCCAAAAGCTTAAACCCATGGGTTTGGGCCCAGTTATGTTATATTAATTGCTTAATATCTTTACTCTTTCTTCATGTGAGACTTCCACTTACACGTGTAATACCCAACAATTACAAAAGAGATAGTGTATGCTCAAGGCATTAACAAGTTGAAGTTAGACATGATTACAAGAGATATTTACTTTTTCTTCTTCTGTACGTGTATGTATGTATGTATCTGTAAATTTCGCATTCAAAACACTCTGGGAAGAAAAAGTTGAAATTAATATCATTTATGCTGCAGTCACCTTGATTTAGTCTAAATGGCAGCCATTCAATTTCTGCCTCAATTTAAAGCTTGAGCTGTGCTACGCTGAAAACTACAAAAAGGGCCAACTTTAATGCCCATTAAAAGCGCATTTCATAATTCAGTAGTGTACTTGGCTACTTTTTTCTTTTGCTGAATTGCGTACTAGCTACTTGCTAAGATGTCAAAAAGATGCCACACGTAAATTTCTCCTCAATAATGCTATGTTTTGTTATTAACTAAGAAAGAAGGAACAAGTCTCCTCAACAATGCTATGTATATCTATCAAAATAATAATTTTAATAATAATAATGTACATCCATATATTTGGCCACCGTCTACATCTTCTAGCCCTGTGATTGTAATGGGACTGAATAAAACTTTTAAAAAAGATTGTGATTCGAAGTCAGTCACCATTTTTATCTTACTGTATATATGTATAATGGGTTCTTAAAGGCAGAACTTGGACTTGGACTGGACAGGGAGGGAGGGTTGGGGTTAGAATTTGGAGGACGTCATGGTTAATATGAATGAGTACAAAAACCAATGTAGCACAAAAGATTAAAAAAAAGAGAGAGAGAGAGAGAGAGAGAGAGGAATTTGGCAGAGTAGAATTGTGGTCCATAAAATTAAGTACTTTCTAAAATTAATTCCAAAATGATTTTTATTTTATATAATTCGATAGGTGGGAGATGAGATTTTCAAATTTTGGATGTATCTGTTGTTAACACCATGAGATACCTATTGAAATACACAACTTTTTAACAAGTCCAAAAAGATTGAATTAGGAAAAATGGTGTTAATACGAAAATGTTAGTGGACTGACACTGAATAAAAGATTAACTAAATGAAGTGGTAAAAAAAATTTAAATATGTGCCAAATTCTTTGTGATTCAATGGTATTATTCTATTCTTTTTATGTAGAGATTTTGAATTTGAATCCATTCTCCTATCATAAGAAAAAGAAAAAGAAGGTTCAAATTAAAAATGCAAAATGTTAGATGAAAGATTGGTGGGAAAGGATCCCTCCAATTTTTAGCGAAATGAGAGACATATGATATTTTACATAGTTTTTTTTAACTGTATAGAATTTTAAAAAATGCCACATATCTCTCATTTGACTAAAAATTGGAAGAAATTGTTTCAATGGGAGGGATGCTTTCCCAATATTGAATGTAAGTATGAGTACATATAAATTATATCATTCTTGTGGGTTTCAATTAGCTCAACTGGTAAAATCCCTTATGGTCGAGCAACGGATCTAGATTCGAATCCTGCCGTAGAGCGGACGCCATAAGTTTAAATGCTATCATAACTAAAAAACTTTTCACCAAAAAAAAAAAAAAAAAAATTATATCAATCTCAATGGCTTTTTACTGCGAAATGAGAGATGACATTGGTAAGGCTGAATCTTGACTCCCAAATGTATTTTTAACAAGCATGTGATATATGCAAGGCATAATGCGGCTTGAATTGACAGCTTGTGGTTTTTGTCTCAATATATAATGAGGTCACTATAGCTTTCTTAATATATAAGTGATTATTCTTTCCGTTTTTTTTTTGGGTTAAAAAACAAACTCATGATTCTTTTTGCTTTCATGATTTCTAAATTTCTAATACCTTATCTTACCTTTTATCTCAATTTTATAGTGCTTGCACTTAATCATCAATAATAATTCAAGGCTCGTTTATATTCTTAATGTACACTTTAGAAAAGACCTCTAGCATACAGGATTCGCCCTCTCTTGTAAGAAATAAAAAAAAGTAAAAAAACTGAATAAAAAAAACCTTGTATTTTCATACCACTAGCCCACCTGAGCACAACGCCACGGAATAGGATCCTCTTGTTGGGAATAAAACCTTATTCTTAAAATTTGTGGGATGCAGAAATAAATAACAAATACAAGACACAATAATTTACGTGAAAAACTCTTTCTACATGAAAAGGAAAAATCACGGGACAAACTCTGAATAAATCCACTATTATAAAATTCAATTACAATAGTTCTTCTCAAGTTTTATGCCTAACTTGAGATTCTCACCAAATACAATAATAATCTCTCTAAGAATTAACATTCAACAAATTCTCTAGAGAAAACCCCATATCCTTTTGTGTATGTTTCATGGCTAAAGAATAATCTCTTTAATTTTTCTTTGCTCTCACACACATTCACAACACTCATTGCTTCTTCGCAATTCTCAATTGCGGATTGCTCTCTCAATATTGCGGCACTCCTTTAATTCACACGCACATTGCTTTTATATAGCAATACAATCGGCTGAGTAGTTCTATTTCTAATAGAACACAACTTCCTACTAACACTACACTTCCAATTGTAATAGGATATCAACCACTTTAGTCTTCTATTTCTTATAGAATTACTTGACCTCCTCACTTGTTCTATTTCTAATAGAACACAAGCTTCCTACTTCTAATAGAAGTAGTCTTCTATACTTGTCCAACAAGTTCATCAATTGAGCCTTGCTTTGGTGTGGGTTGGATCTTGGTGCTCCACGTGCACCACAACACCTCTCTATTTGAAATAAAATGGTGAGAGTTCATTTCATGATTTAGATTTTATCTCTTAGATTTAACAGTGTATATAAACGAAATGAGGATCCTAAACCCAATGCCACAATGCCTAGAATAGAAAGAAATGCCACTTTGCATTTAATTTTTCTTTAAAAAAGAGAAGAAAATAAAAGAATTTCAGGTGTCTTAACATAATAGCTTGGGCGGCTTAGTATCAATTTTTCATCGAAAGAATGGCAAGGAATTCAATGAAAAAGACAGTAGGCCTTTCGTGTAGCGTGCTGGAGGGAGAGAGACCCGTCAAAAGGAATTGTGGACGCTTCGATCTTCTCACAACTCACAGCCCTTTGAAAGGCTATGGGCCTATGGCATGGCATGTCAATTTTCCAACTTGTGTAATCAATTGATAGAGTAGCACACATTGTTGCTTCTTTAGAAGCAGATTAAAGGTTGCATGCCCTTTTGTGCATTTTGGTGAGATTTCATATCATAGCTTACAAGGCTAAAAGAATCCTCACATTTGCTAGGCCATGAGCTCTTTCTATGTAACGTATATTTATGAAATATCAACTGTGCTGCTTACACGCCAATTAGGGAGGGTCCATCAATCTCTTGCCTAACACAAAATTTCAAAATCAAATGCATTACCTATAGTCCTTTCTATTCAAAGCTTCCTTCTTCTTCTTTTATTCTTTCCTCATAACTTTTGAGGAAATGATGTTTGTGGACCTAATCATTTTGCAAACACCCATTGACACCACACTATCTTGTATAGTGATGCTAATATCTTGTGGTCTCACCGGTCTCACCAATTGTTTTCTTAATCATGATTTTTACTATTTATCCGAGAAATAAAAAGGGATGAGATTTGATTTAATCTTATATTGTTTAAGGGGATAATTTTTATCTCATGTAGATCAAATTTTGGGCTACGACAGACTCTTTTCAGATAGTCCATCTTTTTTGATGCTAGGGTTGGTGAACATTTAATACTTGACAAAAAGAGTTTGAGTGATTAAGTTGACCCATACACGTTTCCACAATTTAGTTTAATCTCATCGTGACATTTTATCCCAGTAAATGTAATGCTTTTGTTATGGCAGACCAACAAACTTTAGAGAATTAACCCTTACCTCCAAACCGACCTTCCTAAGTCCTTTGTTGAAGATAAATAGGGACCACCAGAGTGCTGGGCTATGGTGGTCGCCGCTCTTGAGTGGTGGCAGCCTTGGTTGGCATGATATCTCCCTTGGCTTCATCTGCTGTTGTCTTGTCTTCTTGGTAGCTTTCCTTCCCATAGTTTGTTGTTACAACAAATGGACATGACAGATCTGCTGTAACTGATGGTTAATGGAGTTAACCAGCTATTCTTTGTGAAGGATAAAATCATGGAGGACCGTGAGACCTTGTGTTGGAGAGCGCTCAATCAGTGCCTCGAGCACCGTGTCAATAGAGAGAGAAAGAAACTTCACGCATGTGAGCTTTGGCTACCTTGATTTAAGAAATCTTGATGGGACCCACGACACAGTACCACATACCTAATTTGAATTGAATGGGCTGAGCCTATGTTGGGCTTAAGTAACGGCCTAATCCCATCTCCCTTTTCTGTTGCGGTAGACCCACTGGGCCTTGCCCTGCTTGGGCTATCGAAACAAAGCATGATGCTTTGGTCTTGGGCTATCTGTGGCAAAAAACAGGCCTCTATAAAAAGCATTAAAAGAAAATTTCACAATAGTAATCAATATTAAAAATCAAACAATGATATTTATGATTGACTGAAGCTTCATTTGGAGGTAAGAATAATGGTTACAGAGCTACTCTATTTTTGGAGAGAGCGAAAAAGTGATGATCAGAGAGACAGAGAGAGTTGATGAGATAGAAGATAAAGAAAAAAGTTTTATTTTTTTTCGTTGTTAAAAATAGATGAAAAATAGTTTTAGACATGGCCTTTTTTTTTTCTTTTTTTTTTTAAGTATTGACATGGCATTTTAAATTCTATATAAATCATTATTTATAACAATTAAATGACATGTAAACAATTTCCGTCACTGAACTAATGGCAAGGATCAAAATTGAATTTAGTTGAAAACTTACAAACCAGAATGAAACTTTTGAAAATAAACCGACCAAAATAAAAACACACCCATAATTTAAGAACCAAAATAGTATATTTTTTCCTCAAAAAATTTGAAGTCTCAAGTCATTACGGGAAGTTGATCATCAATAATGATTTGGTACACTCATACCATTTTTTTTTTTTTTTTTTTTTAACTTGGGATTTCAAATATTTTGGATTTCTATTCGCCTAAAATTTTGGGAGCATGGTGTGAAACAGTGAAAGACAACACACAACTCACCTAAATCTATACTATAATGTAAAACCAAAACTTTTTGACTTTTGGTTGATCTCATCATGTTGCGTCACATAAGCTTTTGAAATCTCACAATTTTACACCTCATTATTTTAATATATATTTTCTAATTGAATTTCAATTTTATTCTATTATTAAACCTTCCATTAGAATTTTGACATATCATATTTTCTTTAATATAAAAATATACTATTCCATATATAAAACACAATCATAATTAATATCTAATACTAAAATATATTCCATATATAAACACAATATAAATATCTTTTAATAATAATCATAATTATCAATTTTCTTTAAGATTTTTAGAGTTTTTTTTTAAAAAAATTTTATATGTATTTCATTTAATTTTGTTGCTGGCAATGGAGATAGATGGATGAATTTGTTATAATGAAACCATGTGAGCTTGAAATGAGTTATGAAAATTATTTAGGTTTGATCATATAATCATGTGCCCATGTATTTATTTGTCCTTCTTTTTATTTTAAGTATCATTTATTTTATTTTTGGATGGAAACATGATCCATATAATAAATATAAACTTAAATCGTGTTTTATAAAAATTGGACTATATTCAACTTATACCAAAAGAAAAATTACATTATATTAAATTTTAATTATCCTATGGTAAATACTTTCTTAGTTATTTTTTAAAACAAAAAAGTAGGATCTATCCTAAATCCGATTCGTAAAGTCTCTTTATCTTTTTTTTGAAATATGATAGAAATTCTAATCTAAACTCATACACACATATATTTTTGAAGATCTCGGGGATCGAACCCACACCCTCATAGAGGAAGATTTTATGAGGAGAAGATTACCACTGGGCCGAATACCCAAGTGGCCGTAAAGTCTCTTTATCGATCTTGCCTACAACATTTTGAACTACAAAAAAAGAAAAAAAAGAAGACATATTCAACAAAAGAAGTAAAAAGAATCAAAATTAATTTAGATTTTATTTTTAATAATTTTCTTGTGTATCGCACAAGTTTGCGACTAGTGTATATATATTTTCGAAGAAAACTAATTATTAACAAAAATTTTGGGGCTTTTTTCAAAGAGGTGTCTTAGACAATGGCTTTGGGCTTGCCTAAGAGACGGCCCTAGAATTAATGATGGGCTATGCCCGTTGTTTGGGATGATGTGGTGTTTGGCAGTGTAGGTGATTTTGATTTAATGGATGTGGGGTTCGGCTTAAGGTTTCATGGCCGCATGTATGGATGGAGTGGGTGTAGGTTGGCTTGGGTTTCGGCTGCTGTGCTAGCAATAGATTGTGGCGCTGGGCTGTGTTTTTGGGCTGTGAGGCTCATGGCAGTATAGGTTTGTGAGATTGAGATTTTGGGTTTCCAGCTGGCAATACGGCTGAGAGAGAAGAGCGGCAGTGTAGGAGGACAAAGAATAATGAATAATAATAATAAAAAAAACTATGAATAACTTGTCGAACAAGGGATTTGGGTTCGAATTTTGACTACACCAAAAACCATTGATATCTTAGTTTGATAGTAAAAGAAATTATCATGAAACGGACGTCATAAATTGAAATGCTATCGTAACTATAAAAGTAAATAAATAAAATAAACTTTGAGTAGAAAAATTGTATTTTAGGCAAAGATAAATTATACGCCAATGATTATTCAACTTTGGGTATTCTCAATAAACAAATGAAAGAAAACGTTTACCAATTCACAATACAAATATATGTAAACTTAAAAATGATTTGATAATAAATGATAAAGAAATAACTAGGTTTGTATAAAATCGGTGCTTGTCTTTTTTTTTTTTTGCCCAGTAAATCTACTCTAGATAAGGGCCTGTAACCCGATTGGCATCTACTTTAATTAACATATTGCAAGTTGGATCTGTCTCTCCCTTCCCCTTTCCATACAAACAAAATCAATATTTTTCTCAACTTGTATCATCTTACTCTTCTACATGTAATAAATAGACTGCAATGTGATAGATTACTGAAAGGATCCTCTTGAATTGACTTGTAGTTCTTAAGGAGAACTAGGCCTATTTAGCTAATTAACTAAGGATTGCACTAACAATTATGCTAACTATTCTAGAGAGAAGCTAGAGAGAACTAAACTTAACAATGTATTTCAATGGATAAAAATAGAGAAATGAGGGGGAAAAAAAGCCTTATAGCCGAGGCTTGCATGACCAATTGGCATGCTAACCTCCCATTGGCTACTCTAGATCTCACATCTAGGGTACAAGCACCCAATGGAATAACTAACTAGGTACAATTGGGGAATGCATAATGTAATAAACTATGTACAACCCTCCAAATTCACATCCTAATTAACTAGGTACAACTCTAGAGGGGGTCTTGGCGTTGGTATTGGGATAGTATAACCTGTTCCCTTCAACGCAACCATGTCATAAACCTTCCACCACATGAGACCGAACCGTATTAACTTTGGGTCTTTACGATCTATGTTTCAGCTTTGATTTACGACAGGTGCGTAAAAAAAAACATATATCTAATTCTATACCCCTAATTACCCAATAAATATATCAATTACCCCAAAATATATTACTTACCCAATAATTCCCTTATTACCCAATAAAAGTACTCCCAATCTCTAAAGCTTGTATAAAATAAATAGTAAATTCATGTCAAATTACAAATGAAGTGGATAAATCAAAATATAGGAACCCAAATCCGAGCATGCCATGCAAGGCTTGAGCAAGGTTAGGACAAGGTATTAACAATTACCAATCAGCTCGAGTAGTTAGTCCGTTACCATCTTTACCAAGTTGTTAAAATTCAGGGGAGTCATTGATCATGTCATGAAAGTTTATTGGGTAAATTACATTGACACTTATGATGTTTGATGAAACTAGATTCGTTATATCCTATTTTCAACAAATGACACTTCGCTCCAAAAATTTTAATATAATTTACACTCCATTCCAAAAATGGACCGAAGTGTGAATTATTTTGGAGTTGAGCGTCCATTATTTTGATCATTTTAGGGAACATAGTGTTTTTCTTAAAAACAAGATGTGTCAAGTGTAATTTCACTATAAATTTGGGAGTTTTAATGTAATTTACCCAAATTTATTCATTCTTTTGTATTGGAAAATTTCAGCCCTTTTACTGTTTTTGGCCTTGTGCTTCCACTCCTTACTCTAGCTGTCATTTTCTTTTTATTTTTTTTTTTCTCCCAATTTTTAAAACTTACCTGTTTTGATTTATGAAAGTTCAATAGAGTAGTCGTCAGTAAGTCGTCATGGTTTTGGACCATAATAGAAGTTCATTCCCAGATTTGTGCGGAGAAATTAACAAGTACATCTAAATTTCAATGGTCTCCCTGTGTGGACCCTGTGTAATACGAAAGGAATATTATTGGCAAATATCACAACCTGAGAGCATTGATGCGGAAGCAGCATTTTTCAACGTCAGAAGAATTTTTCCTAAGTCAATGAAAATTTTTCTTCATAGATATCCCCATTTTTATGCCATTAGTCGGCCAATTAAATTACTAGAAACGTTGAAAATATTAGGGAAGCAAATTATTTAGATGGGGACATGTTCAATAGAAGTTTGAATTAAATACCCTAAATGATTTATATTAAATATAATATACAGGAAAAAAACCAATTTGATAGCATTATCAAGTCTGAGTTTTTGGGCAACTTGGGTATTCGGCCTAGTGGTAATTCATCTTCCCAAAAAGTGCCACCTCTCTATGAAGGCGTGTGTTTAATCCTTGAAATCCCTAAAATATACGTGTGTGTGAGTTTAAATTAAAATTTTTATTATATATATATAAAGAAAAAAAAAAGTTTTGAGTTTTCAGAGTTGCAACCGAAGTACTGATGCTATGAATTTTTATTTTATCTCTATTTCCAAAATAAGTGATGTTATAGGTACACATTAAATATTACAAATCTAAAACTATATATAAACTGTCACATTATTTAAAATGTTAAATAATATAGTAATTTGTACACTTTTATATTTGGGAAATTAAAATAATTTTAAGTAAGCTCTAGTTAAAGGCGGCATGGAATCATGTGAAAACCACTTGAATTAGTTATCTAATTCAGGTGTTGGTGTGTTCTATAAATAATCGAGAAAACATCTCATAATCGATTTTGGTTACAAACATGTGCACGTCTTTCTAATAATGCGGCCTAGGCGCCTAGCCAACTTTTTTTTTTGATAAGTAGGCGCCTAGCCAACTTGCTCATTATTCTTTAGCCCAAGGAAATTGTTAACAAGGAACTATTAAATCCCTTATGTTATAGGGTTAAAATATAATTTGTCCTAAAAAAATTAGTTAAATATAGATTAATTTGCTATAGAAAATCATAGAAATTGTATATTTCAAATTTGTTCATGCACGTATATTATATTTTTTTAGAGATAATTACACTTTATATTAGACATTAATTAAAGCATAAGGATTTTTTTTTTTTTTTTGTGTTATGTGCCTTATGATAATTATTTAAAAAAAATAACAAATTACAAAATATATAATTGAAAAAGCATTCTCAAGAGTTTAATTGTATAATATATAATATTGAAAATGCATTCTCATATGTTCTAACCAAACGCAATTTCATTCAGCATAATCACTTCTTAGCAAAAGTTTTAGTATTTTACCAAACGCACTATTTTTCAACAAAATGCATTCTAAAAAATTTCTAGCGGGAATATATTCCCAAAGTAAAGGATCCCCTAAAGGCATGCTCATTATTCTTTAGCAAAAAATTTGGTTGGTCAATAACAGTAACAGTGATTCATGTATGAAATTGAAATCATCAATTTTATATAAGTAACATAAAACTTGTTCAATAAGTTATCAAGATGATAATCATGAGGGGTAATTCAATTGATCTAGTCTTGGATATCTAATGGTCACTTGTTTGACTTTCCCCAGGATCATCTACCCAAGCCCAAAACCTTGCGATTATCGTGATAAACGTGACTAATATAGTGTTAGTATAGTGTTACATGTCCCTCAAACATTATTCAAGATATGCACAAACCGGCCCAGACACTTAACATGGATAAGTATTTCAAAACCGCAAAACATTAAATAAATAAATAGATAAAAATAAAGTGGTCACTAGCAAGTAGATCCTTATTCATTATTCTTCATGGGCCCTCCTTATTTTAGACTTTTAATGTTTTTTTTTTTTTTAAGGTAATACGACTTTTAATATTCTCCAACTTAATAATCATTTCCGTGGTCGTCTTCTGCTCAATTATTTTATTTAAAATTTACAGCTCTGTTGTTATAAAAGAAAATCACTAACGTTCATGACTTTTTAGCATATAAATAATCACCGAATATATAAAATAATATATATCTCTCCTGGCATTTAGGAATAGAATCTTATGTTCACTGCCCTCTTGGTAGGGTCTTTTGCCGTGACATATGTCACTTTTTCTGTCCTCTATGTAGAGTTTTATCTTTCTCTTTGTAGGGTTATGTAATTTGTTTTCTTTTAATAAAGTCTTTGTTAATTATTAAAAAAAAAAAAAAATCTTATGTTCACTGCATATACAGGTTTCCATATTTTTAATGGAAGTGAATTCAATAAAGACATAATAGTAAATGTCCCAATTAATCTTAGCCCAAAAACAGAAAAAGAAGTAAATGTCCTTATTAATACTCACCAATATCAATGTGTCACATCAATTCTAAGGGATAGTACTCTCCAATGAGAAATAATCTCCTCCCATTGAAAATTTCTAATTTACTCCTATTTTAATTTTTATTGTGACATATGCCATTTATTTGATTTTATGTGGTTTTCATTAGTTTTTTTAAAGACCATTAGATTTCTTTAAATACCATATATCTCTTATCTAGCTAAAAATAAGAAGATATTGGAGGATTCAATAAGAGGTGATCATCTCTTCTCCCTAATGATCACTAGTTCGAGTTTCCTCAAGGTCAACTACCCAAAGCAAAGTCTTGCGCCTATCGTGGTACACGTGGCTAGTTGGATGCTACGTGTATCTTTGAGATTAGTCGAGGTGCGCGCAAACTGGTTTGGACATCAGAGTTAATATATATATATACTATAATGTAAAACCGAAACTTTTTGACTTTTGGTTAACCTTATAATATTGCGTCACATAAGCTTTTTAGTTCTCACAATTTTACACCTCATTATTTTAATATATATATTTTTAATTGAATTTAAATTTTATTCTATAATTAAACATCTCATTAGAATCTTGACATATTATATTTTCTTTAATAAAAATAATATATTATTCCATATATATAAACACAATCATAATAAATGCCTAATACTATAATATATTTTATATATAAACACAATAATAATAAATGTTCTTTTAATAATTATCAATTTTCATATTTAGATAAAATATAAAAGACGTGTGTGTGTCAGGTTTTTTTCCCATATACAAGACTAAAGACTTTATAAACCATAACAACCAATTAAAATCCCTATTCAACAAATATAATCAAAATTTTAAAATAATACAAAGCAAAGTTGTTTTCCAGAGTGAAGAAGTCGTCGAAGCTTCTGGAGATGCCCCACAAGTCAAAGAAGTCATTATCAACTTCTTTTGAAAACTCCGGCAACGTTGACTTTCTATCCCTGTATTATCTTAAACCAAACGAGAGAGAGAGAGAGAGAGAGAGACAAGGGACTCAATGAGAGGGACGATCTCTTTGTAGAGAACCTAATCCACATTGGGTCACCAAAAATGGGATTCTCTTTCAAATCTATGAAAAGTTGTGCCTCAAGCAATTTCTTTTTCCTTTATAGATCAAATTTTTAATTTACACAAAAAAGAAAAAAGAAAAAAAAAAGAGAACAAACTTTTAGAATTTTTAGTGGGGAAGAAGTTTTGAAAATCATGTTTTTCTAGATGAAATGTCGGTCTCTGATGGCTTTTCTGCTCCACTGATTCTTCAATTGAATGGTATCAACTTTGTTTTTATTTTTATTTATTTATTATTATTATTATTTTTTAAGGATTTAGTTAGTGGTGATCATGTATATTAGAGCATTCCCAATGGATTAGGCATAACACTATTAAAGCTAAAATATGACTAATATACCTTAAAAAACATTCCCAATGGATTAGGCACACATGAGGGATTATACCATTTTGCTACAGTACCACTCCATAAATGCCTAACACGGCTCATTAGCCAATTCTTTTTTTTTTTTGTTCTCTCAATCAAATCACTTCTCTCTCTTCTCTCTCAGGCCGGCCTGCAGCTTTCTCTTCGCATACTCTCCAGTAAGATCTATCCATTGAGTAGCCGATCAGACTTCTTCCAAGACTCGTAATCTAATTTGGAACCTCCAATTTGCTGCCGACATCGTTTTAATCAATTATTGTGTCAGATCCACTGGGTTTTTTTTTTTAAGGTCCACAACGTTATTTGAGTCAGTAATTGTTAATGAATTTGTGAGAGTACTAAAGTTGTATATTCCGTTCCGTTCCGGTCGGAACAGACGGAAAATCTCGTACTGGTATGCAAACCAGTACGAGATAACCCCCTATTCTATATCGGATCAAATTTTGGAGTGTTTCGGGTCATTTCGGTCGGTATGTGCATTTTAGCCGGGGTTTTTTATTTTATTTTATTTTATTATTTGATGTTATTTGTCTTAAGTTGTTATGTGATATTAAGATTTAAGAATTTGTATTATTTGATATTATTTGTCTATAGTTGCTAATTATATATATATATATATATATATATATATATATATATATATATATATATAATTTGTATTATTTGATGTTATTTGTCTATAGTTGCTAATTATATATATATATATATATTGCGGTAAACCCGAAACGGAACGCCGGTATTGACCGGTACCGAAATATTCCATTCCAATGGCCAAACCGAAATGGGTGCCGAAACGGAATATACAACTTTGGAGAGTACTGGATACTCCGCTTGGGTTGATGATTGATTCTCTTTTATAATCAGACCAAAATTTTATTTTTTAAGTACAAATTTTTGTGAGATCCATTGGTTTTTATTCTATTTTTGGGTGTTCTTGTTAAATGAAGGGCTGGAAATTAGGGGTAGAGTTTCTTTTTGGTGTTCTTGTTCAATGAACGGAGGTGTAAAGAGAGAGAGAGAGAGAGAGAGAGAGAGAGAGAGAGAGAGAGAGAGTTGTTGTAGAGAGAAAATAAAATAATAATGAAATAATATATTAATAAAATAGAGTAAGAGATAGATAATTGAATGTGGGTTGTTTTGTAAATGGTTAGGCAAAACAGAAAAATTAATTCCTTAAACTAAAATTTAGATAAAACTTTGTCTATAACGTTGGGAATGGTCTTAGTCTGTATTCTTGTGTTTGTAACTATATAATGTGGCACACCATTATTGATGGGTGTAAATCAAAACTTTTACTACATGTCCTTTTTAATCTATTCAAATCCTTAATTTTAAGGGTTTGATATCTTGAAAAGAGATTCATCTTATCAAGCAAAAAAATTGTTTTGCTAAATTGTTTCCTCTAAATGGGGGTCTCTACAACTCCCAAAGTGTGTGATCGAATTAGCTTATTTTCATTAACTTATTATTTAAAAAAAAAAAAAAGTGTAAGAGTATGCATATACCTAGAAAAAGTGAGATTTTGAAAATTTGTAGATAAACAATCGATAAAAAAAACGTAGGGGTGATCACAGGTTGGTTTAGATTGCGTTTCATATAAACTAGTCACCCGAACAAAACATATTGGGTGGACGGTTTTGGGAATTGGTACCACTGGTTGGAATGGTCGAAATTGATTGCACCCTAGTTTTGGGATCTTGGTTGGATTTCATACGGGTGATATTTTTAGCATAGATTTCCCAAAAATTTACAAATAATATTCACAAACATGAAAGAAAAAAAAATCACCATTCAATCACAAACATGAAAAGAAAAAAAATCACCATTCAATCTTCTTTCTCATACACATCGGGTGGTCTTATAAGGTGATCGTAAGGCATGCTTGATGCAACAATGAGAGTTAATTAAGCTCAAAATCTCATAGTAAGAATTTGGAGGTCAAAGAACTACTAGATTGATCCTTTGAGTTAAAAAAATTCGTTGTACTTAGTAACATGTTCTTTCTACATGTAAATTTGGTAGTTTATTTTGGTGAGAGAAAAATAACTAAGATTTGACTAAATTGTACTTCAAATATACATATAAACAACCATAATAAGATGGTCGTCTTTTCCGGTTTGAGGCAATGTGGACCAAGGATGAACAATGTGAAGGTTGTAGACACCTCGTTTTGTACCTACCAATATCTTAATCTTGGCGTGTGCCACTGTCAAACAGACATTTAAAATCATTCCATTTCCATACTTGTCTCAATCACCATTGATGAAAGGTGATTTTGGTAAGCGTGGGCTACCAAAATCCGCCCACCACCAACCCTTTTGCCATTTTCCTATATAAAGGATCCCTTATCTCACCTTTGAGGTATTCAGGAAAATCCTATAGTTAGGGCAAACTCTAGAGAAATCTAACTAGGCTAGTTGTTTAGAAAATGTGGTAGAAAAGGTATTTTGAGGGTTTGACTATTTTCACGAGGCTTATGCTTGCAATCTAGTTGTAGTTGTGCAATAGGCCACAACATTGCTTTAAGGCTATTGTGATTCTCTTCCCAGTCAAGGTATGGTGGTAATAAGTGTCTAGATGTAGCCTCCGGCGCTGATTCATGGGTGGTTGCCTCCTCAGGTTGACTTCTTCAAGGTCAATTGGGCAGTGTTTTTGGATAATTCTTCGTCTATGTTAGAGATATATTGGGCCATGAGGCCCAAACCAAGTGTAGGCCCATTACTTGTAATAGAAACAAACCTAGTTCCAGTTAGACTAGGTTTGTCTAGTATATATACCCTACTTGGATCTCATTGTAACTATCAAGTAAATCATGAATTATAGTAAAGATGTAGCCATCAAGGGTTTTCATGTGTGGATGTAGATCTTCATGACTGAACCATGGTATCTTTCATTGTGTTTGTTTTCTCTCTTCCTCTAAACTCTTTTCTCTCTAGAACTCTCATATTTGACATTTTATCTGAGCATCCATTCTAGAATGGTATCTAAAGATCTGTTCTAACAGTCTAAATGGTATGTGGGAATACTAATTCGAGATCATGAGTCTCATTTCCTAGCTGCTAAGAGCTCGAGACTTCTTCTATATTCTGGCAGTGTTCAACCACCACTTTTAAGGGTAATTTTATGCACTTCAGTTTGCTAAAGATGGTTTTTTTTGTTTTTTTCTTCGCCCTTCCTAGAAAAATTGCAACAACGAGAAATGGGGTCCTCCATTGAGGACATGTAGTTGGAGGAGATATGGATGAAACTGTAGATGTTTCGAAATAGTGTGATATCCTCTTTTCCTAAAGTTTTTAACAAAGGTGTGATAATAGCTGCAAAACTTGGTCCAGAGTTTCAACAGTTGAAAAACTTGGTTGGAGGAAGTTCGTGTAGGTTTACAAGATGTTTCGTAATTTTCCTTCTTGGTCTAGAGTTTCAACAGACAATAGGCGTAAGCTTGGTTGGAGGAATTTCCTGTAGCTTTACACGATGTTTTGTAATTTTTCTTCATGTTCGTTTTCATTATTTCAATAAATTTCTACTATTCCAATAAAAGAAAGAAGTTTTAAGAAATTACACCTAATAAATAAGTTAGCTTAATTGATAAATTAAGCTACACCAAACCAGGTTGAATAATTATTATTATTATTTTTTTTTTGCTAACCACCTGCAGGGTGAATAATTTAATTAATATACAAAATAACTTTTCGACTGCAATGCATTGTATGCCCTTTAAGTTTAGCTAGTTTTGGTTTTATTCCTTAATGTTTGAAAGTTTTGATATGCTCTCTATTCGTTTGGTTCTATTTGTATTTTAGCCCTTACGTCCAAAAAAAGTTACACCTGACCGTTAAGTGCCAACTAAGCCTTACAAATATGTCAGGTAGTCCAATTAAATCATGCCACGTGCCAATTGTATTATAAAAATTAAAAAAAAAAATATTTTTTAAATTCTAAAAATTACATAAAATAAAAATAGAAATTAATTTTCTCCCTTTGCAAGATTTTCTTGGTATCCAAATAGGATTTTTTTCAAACCCAGCACAATCATCACCATTACTCTACCATAACCACCATTCCAGAACCAACGTCCTCCATTTACACACCAACAAACCCATTTTTACAAAATCAAGCCTCATCACAAACAGAGTTGCGAAGAAAAAATCTAACAAAGGAGGAAGGGAAAAATAAAAAATAAAAAATAAAAAAAAATCCACAAATCAAACAACTCTATGGAAAAATCACAACCCACAAATCCATATAAAACCAAAAAAAAAAAAAAACAACCAATGACCGAGCCAGATCTTGTCACCGACGTAGCTCACCCGCCCAACAATTTCTTCTTATCGTCGAGCGTGGGTCGATCATGGGTAAAGAGATATGGGTCACCCTAAACCCCAGATTTGGACCACTCCTCCCAATCTTGATTTTCTCGAGCTGTACCTCTACACTGTGCATAGGATTTTCTCGAGCTCAAACCTACCCATCGAGACCACCGCATTCCCGATCTGCAGCTGTGAGTAGAGGAAGACCGAATGTTGTGCTTCTCTCCTGCCCCGTCTTGGTCCATCGTCACCATCAACAACACCACGATGAAATTCCTGTGACTCATAACCACACCTTTACTCGTACTTCTTGTCCCCAACCACCGATCCAACTCGCCATCAGTCGCTGATCCAGGTGGTCGCCAAGGATTAAGCCAAATCTTTAAAAATATGAAATGGAGAGAAAGATTTGATCTTTAGAGAGAGATGTGAGAGAGGGAGAGTGAAGAGAGTAATTCAATAAAGTGAAAAAAATAAGAAAAATGAAACAAATGAAATTAAAATAACAAAAATATAAAAAATAAGCATTAAATAGTTATTTTTAATTACGTGTAAAATTACGTCGCTTTGATATGAGGTGATACTTAATGTTTAGGGATTAAATTTTTTTAGATGGATGGGTTAAAATACAAACAAAACTAAACGAAGATTGGGTAGATCAAAACTTTCAAACATTAGGGAATAAAATCAAATTGACCAAACTTATAGGGTATATAGTGCATTTCACTCTAACTTTTCTTTCCCTTGTTTATGTAATGCTAATTTATTTTTACTAATATGTGAATCAAAAACCACGTATTTGAAACGGCATCTACCTGAAACTGACGTGAGAAGAAATTTGGAGATAGAGAAAATGTGTTCAGATGTAAGTCAACATTCAACAGTCAACCTCTTGGAAAATATGCGTGGGGAGGAGTTAGTCAAATTACACTCGTTTTTTATTTGTGGTTTCTTCTAAGAAACCCAATCCCTCACGCGTTTCACAAAAGTCAATTACCGCCCGCACACCGCAACCTCAACACAACACGACTTTCTCACAAAAAGCCAAATTCCTTAACCTCTACTTATAATCCTATAGCCCCAATTAATTTCTCCCATCACAGGCACACCAACAGAGAATCAAACCATGTCCCCCCCCGATATGCACCCTCTCGATCATGACGATGATCATGGCGATGACCCTTTCTATCACAAAAACGTAAATGATTTAAATAGCAAGATCATGCTCACGGCTATTATATCATTGTCGGTGGTGATAGTACTAGTTATTGCGTTACACATATATGCAAGGTGTGTTTTACGGCGCCAAGCTCGTCAGCGGGCTGCTGTACGTCAACTAGGCTTAACCGTGGCTCATGTCCGCTCTAGTGAGCCACCCAAGACGGGGCTTGATCCATTGGTTATTCAGTCATTGCCCATGTTTGTATTCAAGCAAAGGGACGGTGAGAATAGTACCATGTCTTCGAACACAACGGAGTGCGCGGTGTGTCTAAGCATGTTAGAGAAGGAAGAGATGGCAAGGTTGCTTCCAAACTGTAAGCACATTTTCCATGCGGAGTGTATAGACAAGTGGTTGAGTTCACACTCAACGTGTCCCATTTGTCGAACAGAGGCCCAGCCACGGGTTCAGCCGGAGTCCCGTGAGGGTCCGGCTGATCCATCAGTTGGTGCACCCACTGCTCCACCTTTGGAGCGTGTCAATTCTGGTTTGTCATGCATGGAAGGGCCATCAGAAAAGGTCAGTGGTTCAAGCTCATCACGGTTAAATTCATTCAAAAGGATGCTTAGTAGGGAAAAATCATCAAAAAGGATTCATTCTTGTGGAGAAGACGATGATACAGAAGATTTAGAGAGACAGTGATTAATCTATGGGTAAAATTTGATGCATGATCTACTTTTTACTTACTTTTTTTTTTTTTTTTTTTTTTTTTTTTTGGGAATAAAGCATAATTTTGCATTTCAATTATAAGTAAATATTATACATGGGAAAAAGAGAAAATTTGCATAAACTTGGCTCTATTGATGGTTAGATATTTTTGAGAGATTTTGTATTACATTGTTTACTAGTAAATTTTACGCGGTCTAAAGTAGACTTGGTAGTTGGTTACCTAGAAAAGTGATATTAACTAATGCTAATATAATAGGGGCACCTTAGATGCTCCCCATGTGAACTAAGCTATCATAAATTGATTGGCTGATTAAGTTATTTAATTTTGGGAAGTCAAGATGTTGACCCTTGGGATTCGTTTCGATGCTCGAATGAAATTTTAAAGTACGAAGGGGAATAAAATCGGTTGCTGAATTTTCATTTTAACATTATAAATATATATATATATATTTTTTGAACCTGTCCTAAAACAGGGGATAACCGGGGAAGGTTTTCAAATTCAATAGGTTTGGAGGCACATAAAATTTCACAAAATTTTTTATAATTGTTGATGTGTCAAGCTATAAATGAAAGATAATAAAATGATATTAGTAGTTTGACCAGATGAGAACTAATAAAAAAATTGTCAATTCAATGATTGTGAAAAATGTTATACTAGTAGAAATATTGTTTCAAATTTCAAGTCACGTACGCAATCGCTATCGACTCCGTAAACCCATAAGAGCAGGGCCACTTACATTGTGTTTGTGCAAATTAGATAAAACAAGATTAATTTATCAATAGTGAATAAGTGTGATCACTAATTTTTTGGACTCTGGTTTATTGTCAACCCACGTGCTGACAAGATCACTTCAAGTTTGAAGAATTTAAAATCGTTGCCGACCAGGGACATTTGGGTTCAAACAATTCAATTTTGATCAAATTGGTAGTAGATCATTCGAACTTATAGGTCGTCTTGAGATTCTAGCGATTTGGGTGGTGTCGTCGCGAGATGATTATGAAGATCTCAAGATCTTAGACAGATCTGATGCCAATCTCAAGATCTTCGTCGAAACTTACGTCAAGAATGATCAGTCGAATAGGAACGATGACATCTAAAGTAGGAGACAAGGAGAGGAACGATATTGGTGATCGGGAAGGAAGTACCATGAGTAAAGCTCTTTGGACGGGTCAGGTTTTGTTGGATTTCCAAACAAGTCAAGTTTGTTGGATTTCCATATGGGAAACCCAATACTCAACCTGATCTGATCAAGTTTTGTTAGTGCCAACTGACTGTCAATCAAACCAACTTTCGAGGCTAACAGATTTCGAATTGGGTGGCTCTAGGTCAAACAATTTTTATTGAGTACGGGTGTGGTTGATTAACCCCAATAGTAAGACTAACCTTAAAGGTGAAGCCTATATTTTCCAAAAAAAAAAATGATACATTTTTAAATAAATGAAATGTCTTGTTGAAAAAGTAACATATTTTAGAAGATAGAATTAGTTACGTTCTTAATAGATAGTTTATAATTAAAATCATAGATTTGATTTTATTTTTTTTTGGTAGTTATGTTAGAAGATCGAAATCTTACTCTAACTTAATTTTAATTTTTAAATGTGGAAGATCGAACTCACAATCTCTTAAAAAGAAAGGAGAGCAGAAGGGGAAGGGGTCCCACTGAGCCCAGTGTCTATACGATTTGTTTTTCAACATGCACTTAGGCTCCGTTTGTTTCGATGTAAAATATTCTCCACCGTAAAATATTTGCAAATGCAAATAATTTACAGGAAAATATTTGTTTTCCCAAATATTTTACGGTGTTTGGTACAATGTAAAAAACCCAAAAACAAAACCACCACAAATCCAACAATATTCTCCGGCCACCACAAAAAGCTCAACCATCTCCACCACCAGCCATCACCAACCACCACCAACCCAACAAAAACCAACCACCGGCCACCACCAGCCACCACCAACCACCACAAACCAGCAAAATCTCATCACAAATTCAACAAAAAAAACAACCAAACCCACCACCAGCCACCACAAACCCATAAAAATACCATAAACCCACAAATCATCACAACCTATAATCACAACCAAACCCATTCAACGGCAAGGAGTGCGGCGGCGAGATCAACGATGGTGCGGTGTCCAGATGCCGATGGCTCCGTCGTCCAAATAGGCTATGGCTGCGGCGTCTAGATCGGCGATGGCTGCGTCGTCCAGATCGGCTATGGCTGCGGCGTCCAGATCGGCGATGGCTGCGTCAATCGGCGTCCAAATCAGGTGCGAGAGAGACGAGATGAGGGGCGGATTGTGCGAGAGATTTTTGAGGGGTGAGGTTGTGCGAGAGAGACGAGAGGGGTGGGGGGGGCTTCTGTACGAGAGATTTCCGAGGGGAGGAGTGAAAGAGACGAGGAGGAGGGGGGAGTTTCAGTGACAAGCTTGAGGGGAAGACACGGGCTCAGTTTAGGAAAATGGTTTACGGAATTTTTTTCCGTAAACCGTTTTCCAAAAGTTTAAACTAGATTTTCCGGTCAAACTGAAAAAATTTTCAGTTGACTATATTTTACAAGCAAACAAACATCCGAAAATGCTGAAAATATTTTCCGTAAAATATTTTATGGTGAAACAAACGGAGCCTTAATTTGTGCACGAAAAAGATTTACCCAAAAAATGCATAACACTAAACTGTATTTTACTATTTTTTACTCTGTCATGGAAAGTTTTTATTGAACTTTGACTAAAGGAGCCTAACCTAATCTAAGCCCATTAATTTGACTATTTCGTTATTTTCACAAGAACGGTTCTATTTTCAACTTTTGAATCTGCCCCAATGGTTTCAGACTAAATCTCACCTCCTTTGAAGTTGATGCTGATTGCGATGACTCTCTCCCTGGAGCTCTCTAGATAAGAGACAAGGTCAATCTTTTGTTGTTTTGTTTGGTTTTTCAAATAATTTATTTACTTTAATATTTGTTCTCGTCATATTATGCAAATTTGAACCTAAGATAAGGTCAATGATACTTACAAGTTGTTCAGATTTGTTGTAATTAGAGCGTAGCAGAAATTGACTACCGTGTCACGGAACCATAATATACACCGAAAGAAAAGCCAATACGTTAATTCGGACACGGAGACATTGTGAAATCTTATACCTAGCTTGTATACATGGGAGGAGCCAGAGATGCCACCAAACCTACCCCTCAACTAAAATAAAAAATAAATCCAACTACCCAAGCCCAAGGGATTCACCCTCAAATATTATTAAGATCCAATTTCTTTTACAGGTATTCAAGACTCAAAACTAATTTCCTCTCGGTAGAGTATTGTAAATTGTTACTCAATGACATTATCTACTCTCTTTTATAAGAAAAATCTAAGTTAAAAATATAATGTTTACATTGTTGTAACTATCAAATTATTAAAAGAAAAAACCTAATTTTATCTCCCCTTCTCATCCAATGACCTAATTAGTTATTGAAAAAATATCTTAATTTTCCTAATATAACCACGTAAAAAATTCTTCTATATGTAGCCATAAAATTACAAATGATTTAATATTGACAATACGCCTAGCTAATGTGCCAGATTTTATTATTATTTAAAAAATGAATAAAAAATTCTTCTACAATGTTATAAGTTATAACACTCTTTTTCTAAGGTTTTGTTTGTAATAATCCCATCTTTTCAATAGTTGGAAATGAAAGCTCCTTACACAAAGAAAAAAATATTGAATATTGCACAATCTCTTTAAAAATTCAAGACTAACACTTTTTGTCCCTTAATATTTGAGGTTATTTCCATTTTGGTTAAGTTAAAAAAATTCATTTTAGTCCCTCAAATTTGAGTTAGTTTTCAAAATGATTCTTCCGTCCAAATTTGTTACTCTAACTTATGTTAAATACCACCTAAACCAAATAAAAAAAAAAAAAAAAAAAATACCACCTAAACTAAAAACCAACATCAATTTTTATTAAAAGAGGAAAAATTAATATAATAAACTACTTTTTTTTTTTTTTTTTTCCTCCTTCACCAGGCCGATTTCCACCTGATCATTTCTTTCCTTTAAACTCAACAAATTCAACAAGTTTCAGTTTGATTTCATTTCACTTTTTAAGTCCTTTTGGTTTTGAATTTACTTTGCGAGATATATTGAAAAAGGTTTTGATGAAATCTTATTTGAACACAAGACTTTTTACCAAATTTGAAAACCTCATTCGAACCATATCACAAACACCTAAATTACCTACACAACAACACCCACCATTCCACCAACACTATCGCCATCCTTCACCTCATCTCAATCTCAATCAAAATCCTCCTTATTAGCCTATTTGTCTAATGTTTAAGCTATGCTCATACAACAACAACAACAATAACAAAAATCCACTTCCCCATTTTCCCTAAGGAAGCCCACAAATTGATTGAGACCTCCAAACCCTTTAAACCCATCTTTGTCTAAGCCTTCCGAAGTCGCTTCCCTCGGAGAAATCAGTAAAAACCTCATTGAGTTCCATAACACATACTCTATGACTTCATCAAACTCAAGATTAGAAAGCTCAATAATGTCTATGAAAAGATCTTTTTCGAAGCGATTTGCGAGAGCTTGTGGTAACTCCATCTAGACCACCCTATAATCAGTCATGATGGTGATCATGATAAAGGGAGTGACGACGACTGTGATCTTGTTTAAGGCAATTTGCGAGAGCTTCACTTGTCATTTGGGCCACCCTAGAATGAGTCATGACGTTGATCGCAAGAAGGGAGTGACGACAACGGTTAGATGGTTGGTTTCGTTGATAGATCTCTCTCTCTCTCAAAATTTCTTTGTTTGGCATTGTGGGAATTGGGTAGAAACAATACGATTAAAGAAAGACTATGAGGGTGTGAGTTCGATCCCCGGGATCTTCAAATATACGTGTGTGTGAGTTTAGATTAGAATTTCTATCATATTTAAAAAAAAAAAAAAAAAACATTGCATCTATTCTAGAAAAGTTAAAGAAAACAAAGGAAGCGTCCATTCATCTATCATCTATGGTTGTTGTTGTTGTTCCTTTAATTTGGTGGCGCAAAACGCGTTTGACTCTCGCAAGTGAATGCTGCACAAAGCAATTTTGGTCAGATGTAAGAGTTTAACTCTCGCAAGTGAATGCAAGTTGAATGCTGAACAAAGCAAATTTGGTCAGCTGATGTAAGAGTTAGACTCTCGCAAGTGAATGCTGAACAAAGCAATTTTGGTCCGATGGAAGAGTTTGACTCTCGCATGTGAATGCTGAACAAAGCAAATTTGGTCAGCTGATGTAAGAGTTAGACTCTCGCAAGGGAATGCATTATGCATCATATCAAATTTGAGTTCACATGAGCCCAAGATTCATCAATATTAGTCCCCCCAGCATAAAACCTTTTAGAAATTAAACAGCCATTTTGAATCTTTCATAAGAGGACAGCCTTGCACCACAGTGGAAAATCATAGCTGTGACCCTGATCACTTTCAGACCACAAGTGAGTCACATGCACAAAGGAACAGCAAGATCACGATTGTCTCAAAAAATTGATTTCACATTCTGTGCACGGGGTCCAAGTACGATTATCATATGCTTAATGATAAGCCTAGGGCATGAGTCTTGGTGCATCTACAATATAATGAATGTCGCTATTTAATTGTGATGGCCTAGACGTGTATACTCATTATATAATTATTAAGAAATGTCAAACAGTAACTAAGAAACATGGCGCTATATGAGGCTTACACGGCAAACAAATTTAACAAGCATTTGCTTGGTATATGATATTTGAAAATAAAATAAAAAATAAAAAATTTACTTGAGTAAAATGGGCCAAGAGGTGACTTGCCGTGACAATCTATCTCAACCAGACCATAAAACCCTATCCATTAAGGAATCAATGTTGAAGGACCCAGATAGTCCTGCAAAGGAATTTGAAAGCTCTCCCTCAATTGGATTCAGTTATAGCCTAAGTCTAGCCTAGCTTGGCGTAGTGACGACAATAGTCCATGAACTTAGGGGTGGTCACGGGTCGGGCGGGTCGGGTTTGAGGGTATTTTAGCAACCTAACCGACTGAGTTGAGTTTACATAAACTCAATCCGTTGACCGTCCATTAAGGTGGTCGGATTGGAAGGTCGGGTGACCGGATGGTTTTGTCAGGTTGGTCGGGTTAACGAAAAATTAATACCAAAACACCCAAATCCAAACCCTATTCTATAATTCAGCCCTCAAATGAGAATAGAGTGGGAGAAAAAAAAAACGTTTCATCAAACCAAAAATCACACACCAAAAAGCAATTCTATTTATACAAAAAGCCAGCAACAAAATCTAATTGAATCATTGACTCACCAATTTCTTCAATAGCCTTAGACTTCCCGCCCTTGCACAGCAAAGCCAAACCCAACTGGATCTATAGCAAGTGTTGAGCAAAAATCACTTGGAGGCTAGAGTACTCTTGGCCAAGGAAAGATCGAGAGAGTGAGGAGGCGGAGAGATCGACAAAGTGAGGAGGCGGAGAGATCGAGAGAGTGAGGGTTGGTGAGGGACAGTAGGGCAGCTGGCTGTAGGGGTGTGAGGTGGTGAGGGATAATGGACACATGGGTGGGTGACGGTGGTGGCGTGGTTGAGGTTTTTTGTGAGAGTGAGAGAAGAGAGATGTGAGAGAGAGAGGTGGCAGAAAAAAAATAAATAAATAAATGTGTGAAGAGTTAGGGTTAGGTTTAGGTTTAGGGTTTTTTTTTTTTTTTAATAAATGGTCGGGTGGGTCGGGTATCCACCCGATCAAAATCTTAAATCTTGTGGCCCGCTCGAAACCCGAGAAAAGAATAAAATAAAATCCGTATTCGTCTAGAACTAGTCTCGCGGGCGGGCGATTTTGTTGGGCGGGTCGGGTTTGGTGGGTTTATGCCCACCCCTACTTGAACTAAACTTGTATCATGTCATCGTCCTAGCTTCGAATTCAAAGCCTCTCTCACATGAAATCCCCCTCCCCTTTTTGGCTGAATAAGAAGAAAATTTCATTAGCAATTAAAGAAGAACAAATTATAATGCGGGAATTAGGATCATGACACAAGACAAAATTAGGCATGGATGAGATGGGGATCATGGTGGAATAAGAATTTCAAAAGTGAGTGGGCTGAAGTAATAACAAATATAAAAATTTAACTAATTTAAGGAAGTAATATAAAAAAATATGAAGATTTTATGGGTGGCCATCCATATATTTGTTGAAAATTTTACGTAAATATATGGGTAAAATTTCATTCTTAAAAAGTTTGAGCGCCCCCCTCCCCCAAGCTTGTACATAGTTCTGTCCCTCAAAAAGTTCACTTGACTATACTATCAGCAACAAAATTAACCTTCCTAAATGTATGAATTACAATCTAATCAGTGAAAGAACTCAAATTCAATTTGTATCCCAAATATGTTGCTTTTGGTGTCACTAATCGGATTGCATTGGCTTCTACTTTTAGAGGGTCTTGGTCTTGTGACATTTCTGTCCATACAAAGATAACCTCTTTTTTTAATGACTTCTATCCACAACAACTAAACAAGTAGGATTTTTCATATTTTGGCGGGTGTCGAACCTAAATGTAATAAAGTTTGAAGCACATGACGACATGTGAGAAATGCCAAGAAAAGGAAATCGATTTTAAGAATGAAACATTTGTCACCGTCAAAGAATAAAAATGAGCAGTATAAAAGTTAAAAATAAAAAATAAAAAATATTTCACAAACTGTTAACGAAATGAATTTGAAGATCATAATCCAAAATATGAACAACATCTTAGGCCCATATCTTGGATATGTTAAATTGTCAATCCATGTAAAAAAATGTAAGTATTTGAGTCTCATAATTGTTCATTATAAATCTCAAGTTAAAGACTCAAGATAAGTTCAAGATTAGAAAATAGTTCAAGATCACTACTGCATGCAACCGATCGCAAAGGGAGATGTTGTTTTCTATATAAAATTCTATATTAGTGTGAATTTGAAGACCTCTTTGCTATTTTCTCTCCTAACTCTAAAGATGACCTAAGAACACTTTTTTGGGCAATGACATGTGAAAGATTAGGGTTTAGGTTGTGTTCTTCTAACACCTAGGGTTTGTGTAATCAAACCTAACCCTCACCATCAATCCAAGGGTATTGATGAATTGAAGGAGCTGCACATCTAAATCAACAACATCAAGGTTGGTGATCAAGACTTCAAGGAGGATCTTAGAGTCGTTGTTCAAGGGACAGTTTTGAAGAAAGCAAGTTGCATTAGAAAGTTCAATTAAGGGTTGAAACTACACGACAAATTCCTTTAGTAAGTTTTTCTACTTTACAACAGCAGAGTCATAAGTGATTTATTGTAAGTGAATATTCCGATTCATAGTGGATTTTTTTTTTGGTTAGGGATGAGACGTTAAACCCCCCACAGAGTTTATTTTTCCGCATTAATGGTTATTTGTGTTTGCTGTTTAAATCTGAATTTATTGCATAATTGATTAGTTAATCCAACTTGTATTAATGTGGTTTAAAATGAGTTCAGTCGGGGTCAAATTAAATTTCCTAACAGTTGGTATTAGAGTGGGCTAACTCTGATTAGGAGTTCTCTTTCCTTGAGTTGATCCATGACCCCTGTTGTCATGGATCGTGGTCGCTCTATAGTTGTACCACCTCAATTCATTGGGAATAATTATGCCTATTGGAAGATCAAGATGATGTCTTTCTTCAGGAAAATGATGAGAATGTCTGGCTCGCAGTTGAGGAAGGGTGGACTAAACCTGAAACTCATCCCTCTCAATGGACTACATATGAGATAACTGCAGCTAGTTTACAATAGGAAAGCCATAAATGTGATATTCAATGGTATGTATAAAGATGAGTTTAAAAGGATATCCACGACTAAAGTAGTTAAGGTTGCATAGACTATTCTAGAAACAGTCTATGAGGAAAATCTGGTAGTGAAAGCCTCAAAACTACAAATGTTGACAACTAGATTTGAGGAGATTAGGATGACAAAGGATGAATCTTTTGACGAGTTTTATGCTAAACTTAATGATATAGTTAACTCGTCATCCAACCTAGGTGAGACCATGGAAGAGTTTAAGGTCTTCAGAAAGATTTTAAGGTCTCTCCCTAAAAGGTTTTCGCCTAAAGGTTACAGCCATAGAAGAAGCTAAGGACATAAGCACCATCAAAGTGCTGCAACTAGTTAGGTCACTTCAGACTTCAGACATATGAGACTACCCTCACAAAAGTTTCCAAGGGTAAGAGCATTACCCTTAAATTTGTTGATGAAGAAGAGTCTGAATCCTCTAACATTGATAACCTAGCATACTTTGCTAAGACATTTAAAAGCCTTCTAAAAAATAAAAGAAATCAAGGTAAGGGTAGATCTTTTGGTAACGCTGATCAGTCTATGGGATTTTTTAAGAATAATTCTAATAATTTTAAAAACTCTCCCATTGATAAACCTAATGATCAAAAGGATAGATCTGGACAGTATGTTGCTCCAATTGTTGGTACCAAGTTTTATGGATGTACTGAATATCGCCATATGAAGACAAACTGTCATACCTACCTTAGTTTTAAGGAGAAGGGGTAAAGCTATGGCAGTTACCCTTAGTGATGCTTAGTCAAAAGTTAGTGATGAGAATAGTGATCAAAAAAGGAAGTTAATGGATTTTACCGTCTCTATTGATCTTGAGAAGGTTGTAGTTGAAACTGATAATGATAATTCTCCTGATGATGAATTTGGTGAGCATTCATCTCTCTAAGAGGCTTTTGACAACCTTTATAAAATTGTTGAAACCTTAGCAAAGAATCTTGCAGTGGCAAAGAAAGAACTTCGACAAGTTGAAGTTTAATGTTGTAATAGTTCAGAACGTGTCTCTATCTGATAGAGTCAATGTTCTTGAGAATGAGCTTATTCTAGCTCGTACTTAGGTAGAGAGGATATCAAGCTCAAAGCTTGATAATATGCCTAATTCTCAAAAGCCTAGTTTTGACAAAACCGGGCTTGGATTCTTTGATTTATGTCCCACTACTCCCTCTACTCCTAAATCTCTAGGGCCTAGAGCTGGATTTGTGCCACAACCTGACAAGGCTAAACCGGTGGTTCTTCCACCAAAGGTTGATAAGGGCAAGCAAGTCATTGGCACCATGCCAAAGAAAACTCCTCATATTTTTACTCCAAAGAAGCCAAGCTATCCTCACACTTATGTTTGTCACCACCGTGGCAAAAGTGGAAGCACTCGTCCTAGCTGCTTCAAATGGCTTGCTAGCCAAGAGAAGTCTTCTAGTTGTGTGTCTATGCCAACGTCCAAAAAAATGGCTCAAAATGTGATGTCTTTGCTTGGAGAGTTAGTTAAGGCTCTTAGTCCTCTAACTCAAGTTTAGGGGAATGCTAATTCCCTTAACTATCGTCATAGATAGTTGGGAAACAAAACCTCTTCAACTAATTCCCAGTCCATGACCTAGGGCTAAATGGGTGAATAAGGATATTGTTGCCTAAACACTCTTCGTCCTTTGGTCATGGTTAAATGCTTTCCATCTTCTCAAAGAATCTCTTTGCCACGTCCATATTTTGAAAATGTAAATTGTCAATCCACATAAAAAAATGTAATTATTTAAGTCTTAGAATTGTTCATTAGAAATATCAAGTTGAGGACTTAAGATTAGAAAATAGTTTAGGATCACAACTACAGGCACGACCACAAGCAACTGATCGTGTTTAAGTAAAACACAACTGCAAACGACTGCATTCGACCGATCGCAAATCAGGATATTGTTTTCTATATAAAGTCCCATATCAGTCCAAACTAGGAGAACTTCATGCTATTTTCTCTCCAGAGTACTAAAGACGACCTAAGAACACTTTCTTGGCTGACGACACGTGAGATTAGAATTGAGGTTATGTTCTTGTAACACCTAAGGTTTGTGTAACCAAACCTAACCCACACCATTGATTTAAGGGTATTGATGAATTGAAGATGTTACATATCTAAATCAACAACATCAAGGTTGGTGATCAAGATGTCAAGGAGGATTTTGGAGTTGCTATTCAAGTGATAGTTTTGGAAAAAGCAAGTTGCACCAATAAGTTCAATCAAGGGTTGAAGAAGCTACACAATGGGTTCGTTTAGTAAATTTCTCTACTTTACAGAAATAGTCATAGGTGATCTATTTTCAGTGAAAACTTCAATTCATAATGGATTTGTTTTAGTTGAGGGTTTGTTTTAGTTGAGGGTGTGACGTTAAACCCCCTGCAAAGTTTTTACCCTAGTCGTGTTTCTCTGCGCAACCTAATAGCCGTTCTTTATTTTTCCGCATTTTTGGTTATTTGTGTTTGATTGTTTAAATCTAAATTTGCTTCAAAATTGATTAATTAATCCAACTTGAATTAATTTGGTTTAAAATCAATTCGGGTCTAAATTTCCTAACATAGTCAAGTAAAATAAAACAATAAAATCCTCCTCTTTGGAAGAATAAACGTTAGAACTTCAAAGCACACTAAAATCTTACTTACAGCAGCAACTATGCAGGTTTCACCAAATGACATTGATTTTGGATGTTTAAGAGCAAATTCTGGTCTGTTTTTTTCCCTGTGCTAATCTTAGCCATTTTATTATAATGAAAGAAAAGCAAATAACTGTATCTTCAGCCTCTTCTAATAGCTTAAAAGTGCGTTGCACACACGGGGTGTGAAAGAAATAGTGCCAAAAGTAAGGCTAAACGGCGCCCCACTTGTTTGTTGTGGGTTTCTTTACCAAAATGGTGGTATTCGCACCCCTTTGCAGCTGGATGTGGGCTCCAGTAGCTTTGTTGCAACCTTCCAGGACGAACCCAAATTATCAAAGCAAGGGCACTTAATAAGATTTGCAGGTTTTGGGAAGAAATTGAAAATATGAATATGATATACAGCTGTATAACTGATGCTTAAAAAATGAGGTTATTCATGTTCTGCAAAAGTCTCCACATGAAGTCAAATCATTTTGATGACCTTTTTTCTGGCTCAAGAATTTTGGACTGTTGGAAATTGAGTAATAGGGACACAAAAAATTTCAAAATCTTTTTTAAGAACGGCTGATATGATAAATTGTGATTGGATAACCCAGCACTCACACCATGCCACTGTAGCAATTCTGAAATTTTTGTGTCCCTAGATTTATACAACAAGAATGCATACCTGCTATTCTTTTTTGGTCACACAATCATACTCTTCCCAGACCATACATTTATATTTATTACATCGTTGCTATCGAACTTCATCAATCCATGATAAAATGAGATTTCGGTGTATAATTGGATGCAGTGTTGCAGACATCTGTCTAGTTCTGAGTTTGCTAGAAAGACTCTTGCTAACAGTCTTTAAAAAGCTAGCAGAGTGTCACATTAGGACCTAAAAAAGTAAGAAGTACTATCAAAGCCCTCCATAGGTTCAAAATTGAAATGGGTCTAAAATCAAACAATGACAATCCCATTTGGATGCAGGCACAAGACTTTGAATCTGCTTGATTTTGTTGACAAATTACCAATCTCAAACAGCTAAATATAACAATTCATTAAAGCTAACCTACTCTAATATATGCCTCGGATTGAAATTTGAATCCTACATGCTTAGCACGTATCTCATCAACCAAAAAGCCTTTCCTTTTTTGATTTCACCGACAGTTTAATCGAAAAGGAAACAAGGGATAATCGAGTTCTACCGTTCTGAAATAATCCGTGAAAGCACAACAAACACGTGACCGGTAATTAGTGGCCAAAACCAAAGCCAAGAAATCTGAGTGCAGCCGCTTATAATACTTGGCCCGACTCCCCCGTCTTGTATTGAACCAGAAAAGTTTCCGTTTCCGTTGCTCACTGACAAGCTGCATCATGAAAATTCATATTTAGTACACAATCAAGAAAACCAAAACAATTTCTGTCTCAATATTTACAAAACTTGGAAAAAAAAAAGGCTATTATCCCTATTACCTAAGGAACAAATGTTTTTCATGAGAATAAATTAACTCAGGCTGGCTGTAGTGACCTGATTGTACTATGTGAGTGAAAAACATGGCATGCTTCCAAATGCAACTACCAATACTATTGTGCTATTAATTTCTTTAGAGATACAGTCTGCAATTAATTTCAAGGTACAATATTTACATATCATCCGGGATTCACACATCTTTGTGATATCTTTATTTTCTTCTCGAGGACTCACTCCTCTAGATAGCTATTGGCAATTGCACATTAACTAGGAAACTCCATCATGTTTCATTAAAAAAATGAAAATATTCAGAACAGAGTTTTAATTTTTAATTTTTTTTCCAGTAAAGAAAAATTAAACTATTCGTATTCAACTGCTAGTATGTTAAAAATTAAGCCATTTAGAGCCAAATAAATGGAATTGAATACCTGGATGGAAACTTGCACTTATCATGACCTGCAATAAACAAGATTTGAAAATTTGAGCAACAAATGAATATATAAAAAATAAAAACCCACCAAATGCTAAAATAAGTAAGCATAACCCAAAAGGGTTGAGGCCTTTTCAGATCCAAATTCCTCCAAGAGATTCAAAATGAATAATAAAGGTTACAGAAGAAAACAAAAAAAACAAAAAAAAAAAAAAAAAAAGTTTTACTAAAATCAGATCCAAGAAGAAGAATATTTGGTGGCACTGACTGGGGTTCAAGGAAGTGAGGGCAGCAGTGTTATCGAAGGAGCAACTGTCATCGGTCAAGCCGTGCTTCAAGTAATAGTCGTTGAAGGCAAACGACGCCGTAACCTGGACATCGTTTGGGTCGTAGCAGGGCCCACTTTGCTGGATTGGGCTACAGTCGGCGCCACCGGCTCCACAAGCCCAGTCCAGCGCCGTCTTCAAGGCTGCGTCCTCCGCGTTGTTCTTCGCCACGCACCACAGTTCCACGCCCACGCCGCCGTTTGGGACCGACGCGCTGGCGAGTGAGAGCAAGAGAGAGAAGAAACCAACAAATCTTTTTTCCATTTTACAGTTACTTGGAGAAAAGAGAAAGAGAGTGAGAGAGTATTCAAGACTTCAAAGTAACGGAGGGTGAGAGTGACTACTGAGATCTGTGTCTACTTGTTTTGGTGTTCTAGCATTCTCACTGTTAACCGACTTTCATACTTATTGAAGAACTGAAAAAGTAACGACAGAACACGTCTATTCCACTTCTTGAACGCCTATCTTGTATTATTGCACCACCAAATCACCAATTACAATTTTTTTTTTTTCTTTTTTATTTGATTTTCTTTTTTTTTTAATTTGATTTTTTGTTAATCATTAATGTGACAAAATAGGTGCTTAGCCCAATTAGACCTAATTAAGTTGAGTTTAATTTAGGTTTTAATTGGTTGCTTATTAGGCATCAACAAAAGCCCAAACCAAGCAAAAAAAAAGAAGTATAAGCTTTAAGGGTATTTTGATAAATTTCAAGGTTTTAAGAGTATTTTAGTCATTTTAGAGGTTTTAGGACATTTTAATTATATATATGCATAAAATAAATGGATAAATATGGGTTGAGTTTTAACTTAGATAATTGGATTGGATTGAGTTTAAGTAATACTGCTTTACTAAATATGGGTTATTGGATTTTAAATTTTGACAGCCCTAATCTCACTTAAGGATGTTTGTTTGTTAAATTTTGGACTTGGGTCTAACCTCATTTATTATTATATAATGAGGTCCATATTATATTAATACTTAAAAACCAATGCAATCCGTAAATACTTTTTTTTTTTAGGTCCATGAAGCGTTTGGATCCGTCTTTTCAGCTCCATAAGCTTACTTGAATTCTATATATTTTTTCTTCTTCTTCATTTTATAGATTTATCCCTTGGTTGCTTTAACCTGGAATGCACTTGGCTTAACTATATCTTCAAGCAGATCTTTTATCTAAATTTGTGTCTGGCGCATGTAATGGTTTGCAGATCTAAATTTGTGTCCGAGAAACAATCAGGCATGTCTTTCTTTGAAAAATTCAAAAGAAATAAAATAGAATACAAGATACTGTGAATGAGGTTGGGATGGCAATAGACCCGCGATCCGCGGGTACTTATTGAGTTTTTTCATTTTATATAATAGGATATCGGGTCGGGTTTTTTAAACCCGAAAACGGGTTTTAATCGGGTCAGGTTTTATTTAAAAACCCGAATCTGACCCGAAGTAAAAAAAAAAACCTGACCCGAAACCCCTTCTGACTTCTCCGATTGACCCACCCCGTCGAGCCTCTCTCTGAGTTATGAGTTTGGAGAGTTTATTCCCTAAACTATCAAGTGGGTATTCCAAAATCCAAATAAACAAGCTCAAAGAATCGGACTTGGAACTGAAAAAAATGATTTACTTACTGTCAGGTGGCGGTGTGAGGAGATCGCGAGCTAATCTCCGATCCCATCACTTATGGTCAAGTGGCGGCTCTGTTGTGGCAAGAGAGAGAGAGGGAGGGTAATGTTTATGCCAAGCCGTTGATCTCGCGATCATGGATCAACTGCCACCACCATTTTCAACAAGTTATTATCATAGATATCACTTTGTGCCCAAAAAAACTAGACCAGACAATAGCTTTTTTTTTTTTAATATGTGATTATCATTATCATATTCTGATTATTTGCAATTTTGTCTTATAAATGCATTTTTTTTTTGGTATCATTAGAATGTCTCAAAATTTATGGGCGAGGATGACTGTGTCGCTGTTGAAGTTGGAGTTGATGTCTAAATATTTTTCAGGTAGGATGAGTGTGTTGTATATGAATTATTAATCGAAATCGGAATTCATGCTACTGAAGAATAGTCTTGGAATTAAAAAAAAAAAAAAAATTGGTTTTTAAATAATTAGTTAGAGAGTAAAAAGCTAAAGTTGTGTTCTTGAATACTGTTGGCACAACCTTTTCTACAATATATGCTATTGGTTCTAGTCTGTACAACAGTAACATAATAGACAATATCCACCTTGCATTAAAGGATTGTGATTCAATAATAAATGAGCACAATATCACTATTCTTGAACAAAAAGAGACAAATATGAAAATTCTTTTTAACTTTATGAAAGCCGTGAAGGAGAATTCTAGAAAGCTGGATGACGTAAAGTTTCGTTTTGTGAATTTGAAAATGAAGTAGCGGAAAAAGCAGCAGGAGCCTTTTTCAGCCAATAATGTTTTAGACCTCATATGAGAGATGATAGTTTAGACCTCATATGAGAGATGATAGTTTAGATCTCATAATATGAGAGGATTAAGGTATCTCATATGAGGATGTTTGTTTGTTAAATTTTGAATTTGAATTTGGAAGTTTGTTAAATTTTGGATTTGGTCTAACCTAATTTATTATATAATGAAATCCATATTGTATTAATACCTAAAATCAATGCAAACTGAAGCTACTTTTCTTTTTAGGTCCATAAAGAGTTTGGATCCATCTTTTTAGTCCATAAACTTAGTTGAATCGTATACAATTTGTTTTCCTTCATTTCATACATTAAAGAATTGGTCAATAACTTTTTTTTATTTAAAAAAAGAAGAAGATGAAATTCATGTGTAAAATCGAGTTTTTTGAAAGTTCATGTACGAAAAATGAACTTTTTAAAGTTTACGCATAAAAACTGAATTTCATGCAAAATTTAAGGACAAAAACAATCGTTTACCCTAAAATTAAAAGGTAGAAATCTGAATTATATAATTGGTCGAATTTCAATGCATAAATTTGGTTTTCACTATTTACAAAGAATCTAGTATTAAGTGTTTGTGTGGATTCAATATTTATTAACAAAATATTTATTTATTTGTTTTTTGATGTGAGAAAAAAAAAAAGAACTCATAGATACGATAATTATCCCGACCTACTTAAATCCGAATTTGACATAGAGTGGAGACATCTAGGAAATAATAGAGTTTACTACTACTCGAACCTATAACTCCTGAATTCGCAGGTATGATTGGTCACGAGGGTTTTCTACCATTAAG
The DNA here is from genome assembly GCA_907173295.1 of Fagus sylvatica. Taxonomy (NCBI): domain Eukaryota; kingdom Viridiplantae; phylum Streptophyta; class Magnoliopsida; order Fagales; family Fagaceae; genus Fagus; species Fagus sylvatica. The sequence continues at coordinate 31,207,903 of OU015769.1, forward strand.
TCACATTCCTAGACGACGAGAGTGATAGAATTTGAACCCCTGTCCAAAATTAATAAGAAAACAATTGTATTTAAATCAAATGAAGTTTACATTTTTAAAAAAGTTGCAAAAAGAAAAAAAAAAAAGCCTTGGATAAGTGGATTTCGTGGTTTGTTTGTTTGTTTTTAGAAGTTGTGACACGAAGAGGAGGGAAAGTTCCCAGTTAGAAGTAGGAAACGAGGAGACAGAAACGTAGAAAGTCCATCCGTCTCTCTGTAACCCTTCACCCTCTCTTTCTCTCTCGAGTCTCCTTAAAATCACCATGATCGAACAAGAACAAGAACAAGGCCTAGACCACACCAACATGACTCAAGAAGAGGAGGATATACCTTTAAACCCAGAAACCCTAACCCTCGAAACCCCAATTCCTCAACAAGAGGAGGATATCTCAATCTCAATCTCGCTCCTCTCTCCCCGAACCACCAACTCACACGTCTCCTCTCGCCGACCCCCGAAACGCAACAACAAGTCCAAGAAGAACTCGCATAAACGCCGTATTGCTTTAGAGAAGTCCCAGAAGAAGCTCGCTGCCCTCATCGAAACCCTCAACCCAATCCCTTTCCTCCCTTCCAAAACCCTTGACTTTCAGACCCACCAGAAGCTTCTCAGGCGTCTTGGTCTCTGGGATTTTGTCCACATCGACTTCGATAGGGCTCTCCGTGCCGACCTCCTCGCTCAGCTCATCTCCAATTACAGCCCACAGTCTCGTTCTAGCTATGTCAATTCGGTTCGTGTGCTCCTTAACCGTGCCGATCTGGCGCGTGCCTTGAAATTGCCGTTGCCCGTGAAGAAGAATGCGGCCTCCTCTGCGGGGGAGGCGGAGGCGCCAGGCTCGGCGGAGGAGGTGGGGTTTGTGGAGGACTTGGTGTCGAATTGGGTGCTTTTGCATGAGGATACATGGATGATGCCGAATGAGGTGTTGAATTGGACCAAGGTGATTAAGGAAGGGAATTTCGAGAAGGTGGATTGGGCTAGCTTGATCTGGTTCATGGTCGAGAAGGAGCTTGTGCAAGCACCCAAGCTTGTCAATTGTTATTATGCCTCTCATTTACAGCACCTAATAAGGTCACAACGTGAGGAGTTGCTCAAGGAGGCGCCTAAGGTTGAGGTGGAGGAAGTGGAGGAGGTGAAGGATGACGACGATGACGAGGAGGAGGTGGTGGATGGTACTGGGGATGTCAAGATGGTTGGGGTTGAAGATCTTCAGGTGCTTGGATCTGAGGATCATTTTCGGGTTCATGAATTGGAGGAGGATAGCATTGAATTGAGTCTCGGGCAGGATAATTTGGAGAGAATTGAAGAGAAGGTGGAGTTGGAGAGAATTGAAGAGAAGGTGGAGAAGGTTGAAGAGAAGGTTGAAGAGAAGGTTGAAGAAAGGTTGAGGTTGAGGTAGAGGTTGAGGTTGCGGTTGAGAATGTTAAGGAGCATGTTGGGGATGAGGATGTTATGGATTTTGAGCAATGTAGGGAGGAAAGTAAGGAGCAAGACGAAGGTGGGCAGTGGCTTTTTGATAGGAAGAGCAGCAATGTGGGTGATTTGGGTGAGCCGTTTTTGAGGCAGTGCAATTTTGGTGAAGTTCAGGGCTTGGGTAGTGAGAAGGAGGGGGAGAAGAGAGAAGAAGAGGAAGAAGTAGAGGAAGAAGGACATGAGGAAGAAGAGGTAGAAGAACATGAAGAAGAAGGAGGAGGAGAAGAAGAAGAAGAAGAAGAAGAAGAAGGGGGACACGAGGTTGGCGGGTTCAATCTTTCACCCAAGTGCAACAACCCGCTAGAGGATTTGGCTTCGGGGGGGAGTCTAATTCAGGCATTGGAATCGGTTCAAATGCCTTTTAGCTCGGGGTTGGAAATCCGTGATCTTTCGGCTGGTCAGTTTTTGTCGTCTAGGGATGATTTGTCATGTAGGGATGATAGTAGGATGCTTTCTGCTGGTACCTCGCTTTTTGGTAATGCTAACAAGAGGGGGATTGATCATGAGAATGATAACATTCATAACTCTCTTAATGGTGGGAATAAGAGGTTGAGGAGTGACGGGCAGTGGGATGGTAAAGTGGCTGACTTTGATATGTGTATGGAGCAAATACAGCATTGGATGGGGAAAACTAGGATGATGTATGCAGCAAAAGAACATGCTTGTGAGGAAGCTAATGTCAATCAGCAGCTCTTACTGAATGAGCTGCAGCAGCGGGATAGCATGATTGATCACTTGCGCACGGCTAAGTTTGAAGAGCAACAGAAGAGGCAAGTGGAGGTGTATCGGCTTGAGCGTGAACTTTATTTGATGGGAAATCTATTAGAGGGCTATAGGAAGGCCTTGAAAGAAACACATAGGGCATTTTCTGAATACAGGGCACGCTGCCCGCAGCCTGAAGAGCCACTTTACAAGGATGTTCCTGGATCTGGAGGTCTTGTTCTGAGCACCATGGAACTGGAAAAGCGATGCTTGAAGCAAGAAGAAGAAGACAGGATGAACCGTTTGCTGATTGAGAAGAAAGTTAAAGACTTTGAAGTAGGATGGATTAGTAAATTTGAAGCACATTTTGAGGGGGTTGATTTGCTTGGTGATAGGTTGCTGGATGTTGAGAATGGAGTGAAACTAGCTAAGGAATCTCTTGCAAAACGTCGGGTTTCAGAAACATCAGAAGGGGCTCCTGAAACATCAGAAGGGGCTCCCGAAACATCAGAAGGGGCTCCCGAAACATCAGAAGGGGCTCCCGATGAATGATGCACTTCTCAGTAAGTCCTCACTTTTGTGTTCTCAATATTTAAGAATGAGGAGCAGCACTTATTTGTAATATAGAAGTTTCAGCTTTCTCTTCGTGTTTTGATGTAGATGATATTTATCCTATTCTAGTATATCTGTTGGCATCTTGAAGTAGTGAGAAGACCTGTTATGTTTAGTAAACTACTAGTATTACTAGTACTGCTTTTTTCGAACTAAATAGAAAACATCATTTATGTTCATTACTGATATTTTCTTCCCAATTAGCATCTGTGTATGAGCTTTATCTGCTTATGCCATGGAACATATGCTTGTTTGCTCTTTGTGGATAGTATGTAGATTCCGTTTCATGTAAAGCCACTACTGATTGCTTTGGAATGGATGATTAAATGGAACAAAAAGATGGATTTTATTTAGGAAAAATTATGCTCTCTTGTTAGTTGTCCAGTCCTTCCATGTTCAACTCCATTCACCATATCGTTAATCTGAACTAGTTGGGGGCTTGGGTTGGGACTATGGGGTACATTAAACCTTTTAGCTATTTTCAATATTTGTAGCTTTATATCTCTCTAAACCATAGTTCATGTTGTTATCTCGAGCCTTTCATATCAAAGAAAAAAAATTGTTATCTCAAGCCTTCATATGCGTTGACTTCTTAATTGTCCAAAGAGCCAAAACCCTGTAGATGATGTATCGTAGCAAGTCTAGTACATTTACTGTGTACTTGGATTGTGTTGTTTCTCTTTTCAATAAAATTTGTACTTTTATACATATATAAAGTAACAGACAATATGACTAGATAGGATAGAATGATGGAATCGACTCTAGATAGGATAGAATGATGGAATTGAATGCATATTGCCAACTTTGACTAGTTTGGTGAGGATCCATAGCTAATTCCAAAAGTTTTGGGATTAAGGGTTGGTTGTTGTTGTATATATAAAAAAATCTATGTAGTAACTTATTGTATGTATCTATGTATAACTTTAATTTATTTATTTTTCCCTTTTTTCTTTATTAAATTATAGGGTGGTGTCTTGTAGTGAGTCATGTTAGCTTAATGCATTTAGATTGAAAGGTTATGAAATCTATAGTTGTATACAAAGATAGTTTTGTAGTTCTCGTAAATTATATTCTGTTTTTCTTCTGGTCTTTGTAATATATATCTAGGAAAATAACACTTGGTTGCCCCGCATTTTTACATTAGTGAACGTTGTTGCCTGACATTATCAGTTCTTGGGTGGTTTATGACTTCAAAAACTTATTCTAGTCCCAATGAACTGTAGTTCAAATGTTATCTCCTCCAATTGTAAGAATGGTTTGAAGGTTGAAATTGTGGGTTAAGACCCATTGGGTGGTAGCTGTTGTGTCTTTTGCATGCATATACAGTAAAAAGCAATGGAAGCTTCAGTGAGTACTTTTATAGTTATTTGAAAAATCATTAGAGCTCTGTTATACCAGCGGTGGTAGCTGTCACCAGTCAATGCTTTTTTTTTTTTTTTTTTTTTTTACAAGTAATAGAACAGTTTTATTAGAAAAAAGATCACTTGGTGCGCATAAAGCATGGATACAAAAGTGTCAAATAGTTACAAAGAAATAGAAACATGAGCTAAACCTAAACTCTCAATAAAGCTAACAACAGCGATAGAAGTAGTGAAACCCAAGCCCAGGACCACTGCTACAAAGAAGTAACAAATTTGTCGATCAATTTGCTCTCTGAGCACTCCAAATGCTAAAACATACGCCGATTAGTTCACATCAAACATGCGGGAACCATGTTCCAGATGGAAGAATCAGGTTTTCCAAAGTTAAGATTCCACTTTTTACATTTGACATATTTGTGCATTAATTATACCCCTATTTTCTCATCTTTGGGTTTGCGGGAACCAAGTGTAGCATTAGTGGCATTTAAGTTTGCTTATAGATTTTGTATCAGAGTTTTGGATTGGGAATTTACTGGTTTAGAATATTGCCAAACAGAACCTCGAAGCAAGGGACAGATATGGCTTGAAATGTTTTTTGATGCATGTTATCCAATACTTGAATGTATGTATAGGTGCTGTCTGTGTGGTATAGACTTTAGAACTTAGCAGGCTGCACGTCTCTCTTGGTTTTTTGGGTCCATTTCTCCTTTGTTTTTGAGTCTTGATTCCTTGGCTTATGCCTTGTAAGTCTGCAACTAATTTTATCGGGAGCAGTGGGTCACAAGTCACAACACCCCAGCAGGTTAAATTTAGAACTCTAGTGAGAGGTTGGGTACAATGTACAGTCACTACTTTCAATGTAGGTTGGGATTAATTTTCTTCCATGTTTTGCTGCTAGATCCATGAAGTAGGAGTGACATTGGAGAGATGCATTAAATGCGGATAGGCTCTATGTTAGAGGTTCTATTTTAGCTTATATCCTAGAAAGATATGTGACCATGTCAGCATCTGCTGTTGTTGTTGAAATTATTCGTTTATAAGGGAGAAGTAATCATCAAAACCAATGGACAAATTACCTGTGTTTAAGTTTATATGGTTTCTTTAGACATTCACAAATTATCTAATATTGTTTAGGAAGGCCGTTTGAGGTGATTTTCTAGTTTCTATCTAGTAAGAAGATTTAGTTATCTGCATCGAAGGCATGGCTGGTTTGCCTTTCTGTCACGCTTTTTTCATTTTTTGTTTTTGTTTTTAAAAATCAGAATGTTGCGTACGTTTCAGTGAATTCTGTAACTAATTAGCTATGTCTGAGGCCATTAGAAATGAACCCATGTTTTCAGGCCCAATGCATGCTCAGGTCCCCATTTCAGTCAAAATATGACTAATATACTCCAAAAACCACTCTTAATAGATTGGTCACACATAGCCATTAGAGCAACTCCAAGAGGGCTGTGTATTTCCACAAATACAGAGCCAAACCCAAAAAAACAGCTCCAACCCACTCTTCATCCGACTCTGTATTCGACTATAGTGCTACAGTAATTTTTCATTTTTACAGGCTTACTGTTCATTCTTCAGCTAATTTTTTATTATTTTCTAACAGCCTATATAAACCTTTTTTTTCTTCTTTTCATTTCATTTCTCCCGTTTTTTTCTCTCTCCTCACCTCCGTTCTCTCCGCTGTGCTCTCTCTCTATTCTCCGTTCTCTCCCTCTGTTCTCCATAACTAGCTCTCCCCTCTCCTTTGTTGATTTTCTGGTGGTGGTTGGGTTGACGGTGGGGTTGGGTTTGTTCGTGGGTTTGGGTTTCGGTTTGTTCGTGGGTTTGGGTTTTGGTCTCGGTGGCGATCTGGGCTTCGGTTTGCCGTGGGTGGGTTTGCCGTGTTGTCTCTGTGCCGGGTTGACGGTGGGGTTGGGTTGACGGTGGCTTGGGTTCTCGGGGTTGGGATTTTCTGACGGTGGCTTGGGTTCTCGGGGTTGGGATTTTCTGGTGGCGTTGGGTTGACGGTGGCTTGGGTTTTGGTCTCGGCGTGGTGGTGGAGCCGTGGGTATGGGTTGCCGTGGGTTTGCCGTGGTATGAGTTGCCGTGGGTCTTGAACACAGTGAAGAAAATAGAAATGAGGAGAGAGAAAAGAAAAATGAAGAGAGAGAAAAAAAAATTAAAATAAAATAAGGAAAATATTATTTTAATAAAAATAAAGACAAAATAAAGAGTAGTGTTGGAGTTGAGGTTGCAAAAGTGACTCTTCACATGTGAAAAACTCTCCACATGTGGAGATAAAATGAAGATAGTGTTGGAGTTGCTCTTATGTCATTTTGCTACAGTACCTCTGTAAAAATAAGCACTGTTCATTAGGCATTGGTTTTTTTTTTTTTTTTTTTCTCTACGGAACACCCTCGCTCTCTCTCTCTCTCCAAAGTTCCTCTCATCAGTGAAGACTCTCTCTTCCTCACAACTTCCCACGCAAACAAAAATTTGTCTGAAATCCCTGGCCGGAAAGACTTTTCTTTTTTATTTCATTTTTTCGCATTGCTCTCTCAGTTCAGTGAAGACCAGGGTCATTTCTTCCTCCAGTCCTGCTTTTGCGCTGAGACCATTAAAATGTGGAGTTAGCAAAAAATGCAGCAAGGAAGCTATTTGAGATTGAATTTGATAACCCAGGAAACAACATATTGTTATCCAAAATTTTCTCCACTGCCAGTCTGCCACACTATGGGGACGAAGCCATGAAGTGCTAAAGTAAGTGCCCCTTTTTATTAAAAAAAAAAAGTAAAAAAAGAAGAAGAAGAAGTGTTAAATAAAGATCATTTTACGTAATGGTTTGCAGGAGGTGGAGATGCTGTGGATTGGAATCAAAATCTAGATGCATTATACTAAAGAGATAATTAGGGGTGGGTTCGGGTCGGGCGGTTCGGGTTTTGGACAAATCCGTTGTCCGTCCGTAGAAAATAATCTCACGGATAATCCGTCCGTTAACCGTCCGTTGAAATGATCGGGCGGGCGGGTCGGTTGATCGGGTTTGGCGGGCGGGTGGTCGGGTTTATAGGCTTGCAAATGGGCTTTTTTGGATTTTTTTGGGCCTGCAAGTTATTTTTAAAAATTCAGCCCAGATCAGCCCATATCATAGTTTTAGACTTTTTGGGGCTTTTTTGGGCCATTTTAAAGCCAACTCAACCATTATATGTTATTGGGCTTATTAATTTAATTTTTTTTAGCCATTTTTTTACTATTAGGCCTCCTTATTTGATAACTTTTAAAACCATTCTTATATATAAAAAACCAAACATAAATGCAAATATGGAATAATTCCTAAGCACATACAAATACAAATACAAAAAATCAATTTCATATAAACCTAAATTGCCAACCAACTAGGCAACTACCAAGCATGCTAAATAAATAATCATACATTCTAATTTCTATAAATTCATATTAACCTAAATTACCAACTAAGCAACTACCAAGCATGCTAAATAAATAGTCATACATTCTAAATTCTATCCTAATTTAGCAAGCATACAAAACAACAAATACAAATACAAATACAAATACAAATTAAAATACAGATAATCTAAAACTAAAAATAAGTGTTTGAATTCAAATTCCTAAAAGAGCTTCCAAGGGACATTCACACATTCAAAAATCCAAGTTTGCTCTTGCTCCAATATCTTCCTCCTACATCACAAATGAAGAGGGAAAATATTCAATAAAATCAACATATATTTCTTTTATAGATACTTGAATTGAACCAATCAATATTTAAATGAATTACTTACCAATTAAAACTAAGCTGAAGAAGATGATCCAACACTAGATGTGCCACTTGTTTCTGATTCAAGAAAAGCTAAAATAGAAAACAAATATTGAGCAATTAATATATATGAAACAATTATTAATACTAAATAGACAATAGAACTTTTAAGAAGTTCAAAATCTTACCAAAGTCATATTCTTCCTGTAATAACTCTACCTCATCCATTGCATTACGTAAAGAGATTGGAACTGAGGATTTAAGCCAATTTTGTGAGCAAACAAGAACTTGAACCATGTCAGGAGATAGTGAACTTCGAAATGGATCAAGTATACGGCCTCCTGTACTAAATGCTGACTCAGAAGCAACTGTAGAAACAGGTACCGCCAAAACATCCCGAGCCATCTTAGACAACACTTGATACCTACCAGAATTGGTCTTCCACCAAAGCAATACATCAAAATTCACATCTTTTCTACCTTCACAATTTTCAGCCAAAAATTTGTCAAGCTCATTGTTACACCCCATGGATTGCTCAGCCTCCAAGTAAAGATCATATTCTGAGTCCATAGATGCATATGGATTAGTCTCACTCATATCTACATCCGTGGTCATTGTACTCTTCTCACTCACACTTTCTACTTCCACATTTGGAGAATGAATAGAAGCATAATAATCAAACAACTTAGTTAAAACATCCCTCACATTAGCAATCTTCACAGCAGCCTTCTCTGACCCATACAATCTTGAAAAACAGAACTTCAAGAATGTCAACTTCTTTCTAGGATCAAGCACCACAGCAACATACAAAAGGGGATTAATTTTATTCCCCTCCCCCCAATACTTCTCAAACTTTAAATGCATACTTGTGGCCATTTGTTTCAAAAGGTTATCTTTGGAGGAATCCTTCAAGTCAAGGATTTTGGATTGAATAATATAAATCTCATCAAAAAATGTATTTGAAGTAACATACAAAGAACCAGAAAACTTCTTTGTTGCATTATAAAAAAGCTTCAAAAAACCCACAAACAACCTACAATCCTGAAAATCACTCGCATCTGGAGCTCCCAAGCCACCAGGCACACCACTCTTTTGTTGCCCACCACTATTTTGTTGCTTATAAAAATATGAATTATAAGCTTCATCCTCAAAATCCAT
>OU015769.1:31217092-31230432 GCA_907173295.1 Fagus sylvatica
CTAAATTGCCAACCAACTAGGCAACTACCAAGCATGCTAAATAAATAATCATACATTCTAATTTCTATAAATTCATATTAACCTAAATTACCAACTAAGCAACTACCAAGCATGCTAAATAAATAGTCATACATTCTAAATTCTATCCTAATTTAGCAAGCATACAAAACAACAAATACAAATACAAATATAAATACAAATACAAATACAAATAAAATACAAATAATCTAAAACTAAAAATAAGTGTTTGAATTCAAATTCCTAAAAGAGCTTCCAAGGGACATTCACACATTCAAAAATCCAAGTTTGCTCTTGCTCCAATATCTTCCTCCTACATCACAAATGAAGAGGGAAAATATTCAATAAAATCAACATATATTTCTTTTATAGATACTTGAATTGAACCAATCAATATTTAAATGAATTACTTACCAATTAAAACTAAGCTGAAGAAGATGATCCAACACTAGATGTGCCACTTGTTTCTGATTCAAGAAAAGCTAAAATAGAAAACAAATATTGAGCAATTAATATATATGAAACAATTATTAATACTAAATAGACAATAGAACTTTTAAGAAGTTCAAAATCTTACCAAAGTCATATTCTTCCTGTAATAACTCTACCTCATCCATTGCATTACGTAAAGAGATTGGAACTGAGGATTTAAGCCAATTTTGTGAGCAAACAAGAACTTGAACCATGTCAGGAGATAGTGAACTTCGAAATGGATCAAGTATACGGCCTCCTGTACTAAATGCTGACTCAGAAGCAACTGTAGAAACAGGTACCGCCAAAACATCCCGAGCCATCTTAGACAACACTTGATACCTACCAGAATTGGTCTTCCACCAAAGCAATACATCAAAATTCACATCTTTTCTACCTTCACAATTTTCAGCCAAAAATTTGTCAAGCTCATTGTTACACCCCATGGATTGCTCAGCCTCCAAGTAAATATCATATTCTGAGTCCATAGATGCATATGGATTAGTCTCACTCATATCTACATCCGTGGTCATTGTACTCTTCTCACTCACACTTTCTACTTCCACATTTGGAGAATGAATAGAAGCATAATAATCAAACAACTTAGTTAAAACATCCCTCACATTAGCAATCTTCACAGCAGCCTTCTCTGACCCATACAATCTTGAAAAACAGAACTTCAAGAATGTCAACTTCTTTCTAGGATCAAGCACCACAGCAACATACAAAAGGGGATTAATTTTATTCCCCTCCCCCCAATACTTCTCAAACTTTAAATGCATACTTGTGGCCATTTGTTTCAAAAGGTTATCTTTGGAGGAATCCTTCAAGTCAAGGATTTTGGATTGAATAATATAAATCTCATCAAAAAATGTATTTGAAGTAACATACAAAGAACCAGAAAACTTCTTTGTTGCATTATAAAAAAGCTTCAAAAAACCCACAAACAACCTACAATCCTGAAAATCACTCGCATCTGGAGCTCCCAAGCCACCAGGCACACCACTCTTTTGTTGCCCACCACTATTTTGTTGCTTATAAAAATATGAATTATAAGCTTCATCCTCAAAATCCATCCTTAAGAATACCTTCTCAAATTTCACAGCACTCTCCAACATCACATAGGTTGAGTTCCACCTAGTAGGTATATCTAGGCATAAGAGACTCTTGGACTCAATCCCTAAAGTCTTCACATAATTCTTAAAAGTTTGAAATCTATTTGGGGAGGACTTGACATACCTCACAGCATCACGCACCTTAGAAATAGAACTAGCACGTTCTTTCAAACCTTCCACCACAATCAAATTTAAGATATGGGCACAACACCTCATGTGAAAAAATTGATGTTCTAAAACAGTCCCCTTCCAATCTTTAGTTACAGTCTCTAAAAACTTAATGGTGCCACCATTAGAACTAGCATTATCCACTGTCAAAGTGAACATGCTATCAATACCCCATGCACGCAAACATAACTCAATCTTTCTCCCAACTGTCTCCCCCTTGTGGTCATCAACAACACAAAAATTCAAAATTCTTTTATGCAACTTCCAATCATCATCAATAAAATGACAGGTAAGACACATATAACAAAAATTTTGAATTGAAGTCCATGTGTCAGTGGTAAGACACAACCTACGACCCTCCAAGGCCTTCTTTAACTTCATTCTCTCCATATTATAAATACTAACAACTTCTTTAGCTATTGTTTTCCGAGATGGGATTATTTTAAACTTAGGTTGCAAGACTTTTACAAATTTCCTAAACCCATAATTTTCAACAAATGTAAAAGGCAACTCATCTAATATAATCATCTCAGCAAGTGCTTTTTTACCAGCCTCAATAGTGAAGGCTGTTGCAACAAGATCAACACCCTCTTCCCCTTCTTTTTTGGGTTCAAAAGACAAGGTCTTTTGTCCCCTTAATTCCCTATTTGGGTTCTTAGCACAACCCGCAGCATGGGACAACAAAGAACTTGTCCCATGGTTCTTACTAGCAGCACTCAATTCTCTTTTGCAATATTTACAAATTGCAACCCGACGACCATCAGGATGATCTACTCTATCAAAGTGATCCCAAGCTGGTGAAACTTTCCTACCAGTTGGTTTTTTACCTGTAGGTGGACGTGGGGGCTTGACTGGAAGTGAGGGCTTGACTGAAGTAGGACCACCAGCTTGTTGGGTGCAAGCAGGTTCAGGTTGTGAGACACCAACCTCAACTGGAGTAGCACCAGCCTCAACTGAAGTAGCACCAGCCTCAACTGGAGTAGCACCAGCCTCAACTGGAGTAGCACCAGCATCCCCAGATTCCATATCCTATTTTTTACACAAACACAAATACACAATAATCTCAATCAGTCATCCCACAAACCCCACAAACACAGCTCAGCAGTCAGCACAATAACACACAATTAAACATTAAACAACATAATTATCCCTAATCTGTAAACACTACCGAATCTGTAAACATAATTAGAATCAGATAAAATATAAAACTAAACACTAAACAACAACAATAATCACAATCAAAGATACTATACTAAAAAATAAAATATCAAAAAAAATAAAAAATAAAAAACTTACTTTGTATCGGTGGGGTGCTCAGATCTGAGAGTTTTGAGACTTGGTGACTGGTGAGGGAGATATCAAAGGCTTGGGAGCTCCGGCGGTGTGAGAATGAGCTTTGAGGCTGCGGTGTGAGCGAGGGAGAGAGGGACAGCTTGGAACGGATGAGAGAGAGAGAGAGAGAGGGAGGTGAGGCCGAGAAGGCTAGGCCGTGACTCGTGAGGACTGAGGACGGGTGTGAAGCCGTGAGGTTGAGGGCGTGTGGTGAGGAGGTGAGCCGGTGAGCCGTGAGAACAGAGGAGTGAGACGGCAGCGCCGCTGCGATGAGAGAGAGAGGATGAGAGCTACGGGTTTGAGAACAGATGAAGGTTGTTGATTTTTTTTAATTTTGCCCTAACTAAAGAGTAAAGTTTTAAGCCTTAAGGCCCTTAACTAAAGACTAAAGGGTCAGTAAACTAGTAAAGGCCGGGTGGGGCTTACGGGTAGCATGATCGGGCGGGTATGGGAGGAATATTATGGCTTATGGCTTATGGGTATTGGGTAGTTAGTGGGCGGGTAAGGGCTGGGTACATGGGTTTATATATATATATATATATATTATTTAATTAAATATTGTCGGGCGGGCGGGTATCCGTCCGACAAAAATTTCAAAAACCGTTATCCGTCCGTTATCTGGATATTTAAAATATCCGTATCCGTATCCGTCCGTATATATGTGAGCGGGCGGGCGGGCGGGTGAGCGGGTCGGCCGGATTGGTCGGGCGGGTCGGGTTTCGCGGGTTTTTGCCCACCCCTAGAGATAATTATGGGAGAGAATTAGGAACTCTCCTTTTACTTTCTTCTGGTTGTGGGTGTGATTTATGAGAAGGGAGAACTGACAAAGGGAGAAAACTAGGTTACGTGAGAGAGAAAAAAGTGAAGGGAAAGATGAAAGAAAATAATATTTTAATAATATAGAATAAAATATAGATAATCGGATTTGGGTGTTTTGCAAATAGTTAGGCAAAAAAGAAAAAGTAGCTGCTTACGCTAAATTTTGCATAAAATTTTAACTATATCATTGCTGGAATTCCTAATCTGAATTAGATTGCGATTTTCCTTTGATTCCTTACTTTATTTGGACTCCAATTGAATTTGGTTGACCTTCCTTAGATTCATTAGAACATACAAACATAACAATCTAAGTTAATACTCTATGAGATCAATATAACTCACATAAATGGTAAACTTCATGCAATGCAATGAAATGAACAAATTATAGCACTTTATGTGTAATTCAAATTTCAATGGTAAACTTTATGCTATGCAATGCAATGAAATGAACGAATTATAGCATTGTATGTGTAATTCAAATTGCATAATAATCCCATTAAAATCTCTAAAATCTTGATAAATAAATTATATTTTATGACTGATCAAGAGTGAATAGTTAAAATAAAAAAAAGTGCCTCCTTAAGCTAAATTTTGTTCAAAATTTTACATAATCCATTAGAAATACTCTAATAAGGAAATATAGGGACAGTGCACATGCACATCAGATAAGATAAGATTTTAATCCAAATTCAATTTGATATAATAGAATTTGAATTTGACGAACATAAAAATTGTTTAATCGTGTTTAGATCCAAATAGGAACCTCTCGATGTCAGAAGCTACTAATTCAAAAAAAATTTATATATAAAAGTGTGATGCAAGGAAAAACTACTGAAAATGAGATCTAAATAAATATTCGAGTTTTTTTTTTTTAATTTTTTTAAAGAGTATTAGTTGTAAAAATTGTCAAATCCATCTTTGCAAAATGAGGCAATATGTATGTCCAACCATGGATTGATATAAAATCTTTCTCCATCAATACTTATCCTCTTTGCAATAATTTTGTTTTCTTGCTTCTTCTTGATTAACTTTGTCAACGTACTAATATCCTTGCTTTTGTATACTTTAGGCGGCTTATAGCTAAGAACAGTAACAACAAACTGGTGTACTCTTTGTTTGCCAATTCTAGCGCAATAAATTACATTGTTTTTAAAGCATAAAACACAAGCAGTTGGAGGAACAATTAGTTCAATCTCATGGTTGTATCACAATTTGAGAAATAAGAGACGTTCTCCAACTTTAGTTCTGGCTTGGCTTTGTACCCAACACCCACATTAATTAATGAATTTGGCTTACATTAAGATTAAAGTAAAATGATCACATTAATTCTAAGAGTGGCAGTAAATAAAGCACATTAACAGAATCAAAATTCTCTACCTAGGTCACATTAATTCTTTTTTTCTTTTTCTTTTTTCACCAGTTTCTTGCATACTACATGATAGCAACCCACTTCTTATTTACTTAAAGGACTATGTTACAATTTTTGTGAACTGGTTGCCAATGTCATATCTATTGGTTAATTGAAATAGAGTCCTTGGCTCCAATATACATGTACTATGTTTTCTTTTTCATGAGTTTTAAACCAACTCCTATCACAATGGTTGCACAATTTTTCATTTTCTGTTTCTTTTATATATTTTTTTTATAAGTTCAACGGTGGCACAAATTTATAAGATTCTTAAAACATGGTACATGAGCTTAAAGAAAACCAAATTTCAAAAAGCCAAAATCTAAATTAAGTTTTGTAAGAACTAAAATAGACAAATTCATATTAATTGTAAACCAACTTCACTACACGAATCCTAATACTGCTGCTTGTTTTTTGTACTGTTTCGGTAACAGTTTGTGTTCTTTGACGAATGAAATATTCATTCTTATTATAATTATCATGTGGGTGAAACAAATAATGTGGTTGCAACTTTATTTGAACTTTGACACAAAATTATCTCAATATCTCCACTATGAGTTGGAAAAATCTGAAGGTTGTGTTGTACATGTGAACCATATCTGCAGGAAAGCAAGCAGCAAACAAGCTCGGCAGAGATCAGATTTTAAGTTCGAAGGTATATGATTTGCTATAATGTTGCCCTTGCAGTTGCAAAAACACGGAAACCGTGTAATCATAAGCATATGTTCTTGCAGTTAGAATTATACATAAGGTTTTCTAGATTTACTTGTTGCATTGCCTTGCCTACCTACCAAAATTAATAAGCAATCAAATTCGTATAATTTGAACAGATCTATGCTAAACCAGAAATAATAATACAAAAACAATAGTAAATAATAATCTTAGTCCAAGTGATCCCATTAAAGTCAACACGAAGGTTGCTCTATTATAATTTCATACTCAGCAATCTAGGCAAAAATAAATAAATAATTTGTTTTCATATCAACACATCCATACCAACATTTAACGTAGTCCAATCTCACAAAATCTAACATAATGAACACAAATCCTCAGAACCAATAAATCCAAAATACCTAAATATACTATAATCATCACAAAATATAACATAATTAACACAAACATCCAACCAACACCCTATCAAACTGATTTTGAGAGAGAGAAAATCGTTCTAATAAAAATATTACAAGCAAAATAATACAAAGAAGTTGTAGATCTTAAGATAGGGAATCAATTTTCTAAAAATTAAAAAGCAAAAACAAAGGACTATGCCGGATTAAGAATCTTTCTCTAATGGTTCGCACAGGCACCTCAAGCTCATGCGTTGATCACCGATATTGATTTGGTTGTGGGTTTGTTGTCGGATAAGATTTTGTCACGAGGGAAGGGGTGGTGGCTTATTGATCTAAGAGAGAGAGAGAGAGAGAGGTGATGGCTTCCTGAATCCCAATCAATGGTGGCTATGTTGACAGAAGGTGGCAACGATTGGAAAGAGCAATGACAACAACACCTTTCACTTGTTCTTCGGGTCGATATATGCAGGGTGTGTTGGGGTTCGATATGTTGTTAACGTAAAACGTTTTCCGCTTATTTTCCAATCAAATCAAAATTGATTTCAGTGTGACCAATATTTTCAATCAATCAAACGTCCAAAAACTCGAAAAACATTGTGCAATGAAATAGTCAGGACCCACACACATTTGGTATGATATTGTCAATTTTGGGCTAAGCACCCTCATGGTCTTTGTATTCACTCAGACAATCCATACTTTATGAGTAAAATGTCCCATATCAATCAGATTAATATCTTCTCTTATGAACCAAATACTGAACACTCTTATAATTTATTTGATGTAATATAGATTATCTTTTTTATTCGGTATTAAATAAGACTTTATCATATATGTTGATGATACTTAAAAACATGATTACTATTTTTCACATAATTATTTTTTGAACATATGACTCTACGATCCGATTAAGATGACCCTATTGATCCATGTAGGGTCCTAATATTAAAAACTTTGATATTTAATCCATCCAAAATCCAAATATTGAGATTCAGGACCCATATTTTATGAAATTCACATATGTACAAACTTTTTTTAATAAAAATTTCTGAATCAACATGATGAATAAAGTTTATTATACAACCAAGAAAGACACTGGAAAAAGTACAATAGATCTGACATAAAAGTACCCAACACCTCCCTGACAATCCTTCTTTTCATACATCCCAAGACAAAGTCACAAACCCACTATCCTTTGCCTTCGAAGATTAATATATGGAAACAACAAAATATAAAAGAATTTTATACACCATAAGATACTAAAAGAATCATCACCAGTCACCACAACGTCCCTAATCGGTTAAAATCAATACAAACTTAAATTTTATTTTGCCTTGTTCAAAACCACAGGTGCACATGTTCTTTCCTGCAATCCAATCATGCAACATTTGAGTGGTCCCATTCTTAAAGGTAAACACATCACGTGACTGCTCAGGTAGACGCAGAGAGCACCAAAGCCCTCCCCACCCAGAATGTGACTTATTCCCAACATGTCAATAACTCTTCCTCGGTCAGTGGTTATTGAAAATTAGCCAACATTTTGATGGGTCACACTCACATGTAACATATTAAGCATCCTAGAAATGATTGATTAGATGCTCTTTTCAGTAAATGATAAAATCAAGCTGATTTTTTGTACTTGGACTTTCTAAATAGAGTCTACGGGAAAGGGTCAAACATGGAGAAGCTGCTCTTTATCGATTGAAGCCTTGGCATCAGAGTGTGGTTGTGATGATGCATTTTCCATCTTCTTGAGGTTCTGTTGGTGATACACCTGCCTCAATCTCTCTATTTCCCTCTTTAGTGCTTCCTGGTGAGCTGCATTGTTTTACAAAATACAATATTTGGTTAAGCCCATTCCAAGGTTGTCTGACAAGGCATATGTGAACACACATGCGCACGCTTATGCATGCATAACTTTATCCTAAAACTAATTTTGTTGACCATCCAATCACTTTCCTTCCCTTTTAAAGTTGTTTGAAATCTAGACATGCAATGTTCAAGAAAACACTAGATCACCATTTAAGAAATAATTCATATTTGATCTACTTTCCATGGATGTCAAAGTTAGAAGGTGATTTGGGAAAACTATTAGGTATTTTTAGAGTACAACAATGTAGTACTTATTTTTCTCAAGTTAATTATAAATTTTATTATGAATTTAATTAGTGAAATGATGAAATACTACGTCACATGATATTCTTGAAATACTAAATATTTACTATGTCACTCACCTCACGTGACTATCTAATAATTTTTCATATTAAAAAATGTTAATTTGCATATTTCAAAGGTAAGGAGTCGTTTCATAATGAATTCATACGTTTAAAAAAAAAACAAAAAAAAGTTCCTACACAATACCTATGCTATGAAATCAGTTGGTTTTGTGCTTTTCTGAGAGAGTATTTATTTGGTTTATTAGATTTAAAAAATAAATTGGACAAAAATACAATTATATCTAAAAAAAAAAAGAAAGCTTGAATCATTTTATTTTAAAAGAAATAAAAAAAGATTATTAAACAGATACTATCCAAAAGAACATGTCAATTCTAGAAATCTTAAACATGATCGCGTATGTCGTACAGAATATATTCGTTGGGTGTGTAAAAAAAACATATGCAACCAAAACAACTAGGACTGAGCCTCATATCCTATTCACTGCATTGTAGTAATTATATTCTGACATCTAATTAAACACTCTTCATTCAATTATGAACAGGTTAGTGAAAATAAATCTTTGTTAATTGGATAATTATTTGCTTACCATCTTTAAAAATCTTATCTTGCGCAAGTGCGGCGATTCTTTGCTTAAGAGCACTGTTGTCAACATTTAGAAGCAAGCGTTGATGGTCTAAAAACGCAACCCGTGGTGACAGCACCGAAACCTCAGCCTTCAAACAAAAATATATCAACATTTTAAAGCATGCAATAACAATAATTACAATTAATCTTACACAAAATCCACAGATAAATTCACATACTTGTAATGAGGTGACACTACGTTCAAGCTCTGATATGTATTGTAGCTTCCTCACCCTTGATCTTTGCGCAGATTGTCTGTTTGCCAAGATTCTAAAGCAAACCAAAAAAAAGAAGAAACAATAATTAATCAGCGCAAGTTTTTGACAGCATTGTTGTTTCTTTCTGCATAATTGAAATGTATAATTGTATTGCCCAATTCAAGACGTGTGATTTACTCCTCAATCTCCATCATATTAAAGTATAAATTATGGAATTGTACTTTTTACTCATGTCAAGAACGAGAAAAAGAAAAAGAAAAGAAGAGATATAAAAAAGTTTTTATTTCGTAACGCATTATTATTCTGCAGCTAAAAAATAGTTCATTTATGTCAATTATTGTGTTATATCATATGCAATATTGAATTACACTCTGTAAAAAAATATGATTGCATGATTACCTTTTGACCCTTTTAGGATCAGTTATCCTATCATTGGACGAGTTTCCCATTATGTTTGGTGGAGTTTGAGTCTCTGAGTTGCATTGGCTTTCAGCCTCCTCGGATTCATTCTTGAGCTGCTGCTTCAATTGGTGATCATGTGGTGGTGCATCCTTCTCATCATTAATGCTGTTATGATCAGATGGCGTAGAGGGGTTTGAGGACGACACGGTGGGGGCCACAGCATTGGATATTTCATCTGTAAACATGGACATGAATTGCTCATCATCAAACCTATCAAATTCATTGCTAGCAGCCCCGGACCCCGGTGGTGCATCCGAGCCACGGCATTCATCTGGCATTGGCACCTCGAGGAAAGTTATCGAGTCGCTAACGGATCTCCGGTGGGATCCCCGTCTTGCCGATGAGAAGTCTAGGAACTCATCTACCCAAGAAGGGTTATGAGAGGAGACAGTGGTAGTGGGAGTGGTGCCATTGGTGGTAATATTTGGTGTTGAAGGTATTCTTTGGTGAGAGAAGTCATGCCAATTTGGTGAAATGTTTGGGATTTTGGGAGGCAATTGTGCCATAACACAAAATGAAAAAGGAAGAAAGTGGACTAAACCCAACAAACCCACCAAACCAAATTAAATGACAATCTCTAACAATGCTTCTTCTTATATAAACTGAATCAAACACATACAATACAATGTTGATGAAAAGCAAGAGAGAGGTTAAACCAAATGTCAATCTCTTACATATATGATATATACCCAAAAGCAGTAGGGGAATGTTAAAAAGGAAGAAAGGCACAAGAACGACAACAACTACTACTACAACAACAAGAACAACAACATATCATTAATCATTATAGGCTTATAGCTTTATTGATAATTGATTTTTGTTACTCTCTTCCTTTTCAAAATCCCAATAAATGTGTATGATATCTATGTGTTTGTGCAGTGGGGTCACATGGGGAGGATTAGACAGCTATGTACAGCTGGGAGGAGGTTGGGACTCAACGGTATTACTGGAAAGTCGCCAGTATTTTAATAACTAGCGGAATCAGCCACCACGTGCCCTTGTGACCGCCTCTTTAGTGGGGAGACCTTATAATTATAGTCTCATTATTATATACAAAAAAAAACATTCCCATGCATCCCTTACCATATTATCAATTTTTTGCATTACCGTTGGATCATTTCCAAACAATTCCATCAACCACTCATCATCCTCTTATTCAAATAACATCTCTGCTACTTATTATAGCCTAATCTTTATACAATTTATCTACAACATAATAAGCCGAGATTCCCACTCCATTGTAATATCTTTTAGGGAACGGTTATTAAAGATTTGTCCGAAATTTATAGTAATTGAATATATAAGGACATAAAAGATAAAAAAATAAAATAAAAAAGGATTCTTGTAGCTGATTATACAATTTAACTGTGGTGTGGTAGCTATATATATATATATGGATGGGAGGCAAGGCATTGTGGTATAAAAAGAGGAAAATGTAAGTAGTAGAATCAGTGGATTTGGGTTGTGAGGTGTAAGAGAAAGGGATCGAATGGGGCTTGTAAAGGATCATGTATCTCATGCTCTCCCATGTGAATTGTTTGCACGCTCTAAGCTTTTCTTTGCTTTGTCCCCAAACCATACCCACATGTAGGGCATATGTCCTTTTATCTCTATGTTTCTGGGCATCTTCCTTCTTCCTCATACCGGAATTTTTGTTGTTTTTATTTATTCAAGTGTTTGGACTCACTAATAATCATGATTAGAAAGAAATGTTTATAATATAGTTGCCGCCTTCCATCAAAAGGAAGTGCCTGGCAATGAAGCATCTTCCTAGGGGTGTACTTAAAAAATTTCAAGCACTTCTCTCTCTCTCTCTCTCTCTCTCTCTCAATGACACTTTTTTTTTTTTTAGTACAGCATGTGAGTAATAAAAGTTTGGGGAGGTTATCGTGCAATATGATATCACACGGATTTAGAGTTTGAATGTTATTCAACCAAGTAGGCTCTCATGATTCATGAATGAATTGAGGTCACGAAAGTGTTATAACCTAGCTGTGAAAGGCATTTCTAGCATCCCTTTGAAAAAATCATGAAAATGCCAAAATAAATTTAATTAGAGTTTATTTCTCCAAATCATGTGTTTGATTTCTACAAAGAGTTAAATTCACATTCAACTCATATTTAGAACCAAGCAAATTGAATTTAAATTCAATCCATATGTTTAGAATCCCAACTTTCTTATATGAATTAATTGAATTGAATTAAAATTCATATAAAATGACTGATAAATAACCAAATCGCATCAAATTTAGTCTTTTTTTCTAATTCATTTCGTGTCAGGTAAGACCTTTTTACCATATATTTACAAAATAAAATAACAAACATTATTGATCTTTTTCCATCTTCAAATATCACATACCAACTTTAACATGTTGATCATTACCAACCAAAAAAATTGGATTGTAAAATCAACTCAGTTTAATTCATTTTCATATATGAGTTGTGAATTTTATTTTATTTTAGGTAATAGACAAAATTATATTAAAAAAGTGTAGTGTGCATAAAAAATGAATACTGACACATCAAGGATATACTTCATGAGAAAGCAAAAACAAAGATGACATGAATTCAAAAATAGAAGTGCTAGTAATAAAGCCCCAAGCTCTAGACTAATCAAAGAGATGTAGGATAAAGCCTTTTAGGATTTGTCTGTCTAATCTAGATACATCCTCAAAAGTACGTTGTTTGCGCTCCTTCCAAATCGTCCACATCAAGCATACAGGGACAATGTTCCAAATATCCGAAGAATGCTGACCTAATCCATTCCACCAGTTAAACAATAATTAAATCAACAACTTTCCTAGATAGGACCCAATGAACCCCAAAAGCCTGGAATATCCAACTCCAGAGAACACCTGCCATAGGACAATGTAATAGGAGGTGATCAACAGTCTCACCATTACAGCAACACATTCAACACCAACTAGTTAAAGTATAAATATATGAGTTCTGAATTCAAAGTTCAAACTCTACTTTGAGTTCATTTCTGAACAAAACAAGGATAAGAATAAGATGAATCTTTCGTTTTTTATTTTTATTTTTTTTCCTTCTCTTGGGGGAAAATCCAAAAAAAAAAAATCCCCAAAGCTTATCCCTTGTTAAAAATTAAACCCCAACTTTTTAGTTTTGTCATTTTAAATCTTGAACTTAATAAGTAGGAGCGAAGCTAGGGGCAAGAGGGGGCCATATTTTCCATTAACAGTAGTATACTAGTTTAATTACATGAAAATTTACTTATTGACCCCCTTGGAAAAAAATTATGACTTCGCCACTATTTATAAGTCATGACAATCTAACCCCTCCATTCATAGCTCCTCATAGTCTATGCCATATGACATAAATGAGTAGAGAAAGAACATAATTTTTGAAAAATTATGCGCCTATTCTAATGTAGATTGAGGAGGTAGTCTCACTGATGCATTGATTTCTTACTTCTTGCTAGGTGATGCATTGTTGGTAG
>OU015769.1:31230532-31422699 GCA_907173295.1 Fagus sylvatica
TTTGTTGACAAATTACCAATCTCAAACAGCTAAATATAACAATTCATTAAAGCTAACCTACTCTAATATATGCCTCGGATTGAAATTTGAATCCTACATGCTTAGCACGTATCTCATCAACCAAAAAGCCTTTCCTTTTTTGATTTCACCGACAGTTTAATCGAAAAGGAAACAAGGGATAATCGAGTTCTACCGTTCTGAAATAATCCGTGAAAGCACAACAAACACGTGACCGGTAATTAGTGGCCAAAACCAAAGCCAAGAAATCTGAGTGCAGCCGCTTATAATACTTGGCCCGACTCCCCCGTCTTGTATTGAACCAGAAAAGTTTCCGTTTCCGTTGCTCACTGACAAGCTGCATCATGAAAATTCATATTTAGTACACAATCAAGAAAACCAAAACAATTTCTGTCTCAATATTTACAAAACTTGGAAAAAAAAAAGGCTATTATCCCTATTACCTAAGGAACAAATGTTTTTCATGAGAATAAATTAACTCAGGCTGGCTGTAGTGACCTGATTGTACTATGTGAGTGAAAAACATGGCATGCTTCCAAATGCAACTACCAATACTATTGTGCTATTAATTTCTTTAGAGATACAGTCTGCAATTAATTTCAAGGTACAATATTTACATATCATCCGGGATTCACACATCTTTGTGATATCTTTATTTTCTTCTCGAGGACTCACTCCTCTAGATAGCTATTGGCAATTGCACATTAACTAGGAAACTCCATCATGTTTCATTAAAAAAATGAAAATATTCAGAACAGAGTTTTAATTTTTAATTTTTTTTCCAGTAAAGAAAAATTAAACTATTCGTATTCAACTGCTAGTATGTTAAAAATTAAGCCATTTAGAGCCAAATAAATGGAATTGAATACCTGGATGGAAACTTGCACTTATCATGACCTGCAATAAACAAGATTTGAAAATTTGAGCAACAAATGAATATATAAAAAATAAAAACCCACCAAATGCTAAAATAAGTAAGCATAACCCAAAAGGGTTGAGGCCTTTTCAGATCCAAATTCCTCCAAGAGATTCAAAATGAATAATAAAGGTTACAGAAGAAAACAAAAAAAACAAAAAAAAAAAAAAAAAAAGTTTTACTAAAATCAGATCCAAGAAGAAGAATATTTGGTGGCACTGACTGGGGTTCAAGGAAGTGAGGGCAGCAGTGTTATCGAAGGAGCAACTGTCATCGGTCAAGCCGTGCTTCAAGTAATAGTCGTTGAAGGCAAACGACGCCGTAACCTGGACATCGTTTGGGTCGTAGCAGGGCCCACTTTGCTGGATTGGGCTACAGTCGGCGCCACCGGCTCCACAAGCCCAGTCCAGCGCCGTCTTCAAGGCTGCGTCCTCCGCGTTGTTCTTCGCCACGCACCACAGTTCCACGCCCACGCCGCCGTTTGGGACCGACGCGCTGGCGAGTGAGAGCAAGAGAGAGAAGAAACCAACAAATCTTTTTTCCATTTTACAGTTACTTGGAGAAAAGAGAAAGAGAGTGAGAGAGTATTCAAGACTTCAAAGTAACGGAGGGTGAGAGTGACTACTGAGATCTGTGTCTACTTGTTTTGGTGTTCTAGCATTCTCACTGTTAACCGACTTCATACTTATTGAAGAACTAAAAAGTAACGACAGAACACGTCTATTCCACTTTTGAACGCCTATCTTGTATTATTGCACCACCAAATCACCAATTACAATTTTTTTTTTTTCTTTTTTAATTTGATTTTCTTGTTAGCATCATTAAAGATGTGACAAAAAAACCTAAATCTATTAGTTCATCCAAACCCACTCATTAATTATCCATATAAACCCACTCACTAATTGTCTAATTAAACCCATTTATTTAATAAATGGATAAATAGGTTTTAGCCCAATTAGACCTAATTAAGTTGAATTTAATTAGGTTTTAATTGGTTGCTTATTAGGCATCAACAAAAGCCTAAATAAAAATAAAATAAAAAGTATAAGCTTTAAGGGTATTTTGATAAATTTCAAGGTTTTAAGAGTATTTTAGTCATTTTAGAGGTTTTAGGACATTTTAATTATATATATGAATAAAACAAATGGGTAAATAGGTGGGTTGAGTTTTAACTTACATAATTGGGTTGGATGAGTTTGAGTAATATATACTTTACTAAATGGGTTATTGGGTTTTAAATTTGACAGCCCTAATCTCACCTAAGGATGTTTGTTTGTTAAATTTTGGACTTGGATCTAACCTCATTTATTATTATATAATAATGAAGTCCATATTATATTAATACTTAAAAACCAATGCAATCCGTAAATACTTTTTTTTTTAGGTCCATGAAGCGTTTGGATCCATCTTTTTAGCTCCATAAGCTTACTTGAATTGTATATATATTTTCTTCTTCATATAGATTTATCCCTTGGTTGCTTTAACCTGGAATGCACTTGGCTTTTTTTTGGTTGCTTTAACCTGGAATGCACTTGGCTTAACTATATCTTCAAGCAGATCTTTTATCTAAATTTGTGTCTGGCGCATGTAATGGTTTGCAGATCTTCCAAAAAGCCTTTTAATAATACTACCTTTCCGAGAAACAATCAGGCATGTCTTTCTTTGAAAAATTCAAAAGAAATAAAATAGAATACAAGATACTGTGAATGAGGTTAGGGATGGCAATAGACCCGCGATCCGCGGGTACCCGCCCCGCCCCGCCCCACCCCAATTACATTGAGTTTTTTCATCCCGTTTATATAATAGGATATCGGGTCGGGTTTTTTAAACCCGAAAACGGGTTTTAATCGGGTCAGGTTTTATTTAAAAACCCGAATCTGACCCGAAGTTAAAAAAAAAAACCTGACCCGAAACCCCTCTCTGAATCTTCTCCGATCTGACCCACCCCGTCGAGCCTCTCTCTGAGTCTATGAGTTTGGATGAGTTTATTCCCTAAACTATCAAGTGGGTATTCCAAAATCCAAATAAACAAGCTCAAAGAATCGGACTTGGAACTGAAAAAAATGATTTACTTACTGATCAGGTGGCGGTGTGAGGAGATCGCGAGCTAATCTCCGATCCCATCACTCTATGGTCAAGTGGCGGCTTGGCTGTTGTGGCAAGAGAGAGAGAGGGAGGGTAATGTTTATGCCAAGCCGTGCTGATCTCGCGATCTGATGGATCGGAGCACTGCCACCACCATTGGAGTACCACCACCACCTTCGATCTGATGGATCTCACTGACGAGGTCCGTTGGCGGCAAGGTTGCGAGGGCTGGCACCGGAAAAGCCCTGCGAAGTCCCCGAAGATCTCAGACTTCAATAGCTTTTTGGATGAGTCCCAAAAAAACTCAGACCAGACAATAGCTTTTTTTTTTTTTAAATATCTGAATCGAGTCGGGTGGGTACCCGTCGGGTCGGGTTAAACGGGTATCCGTTAAAACAGACGTGGTGGGGCGGTAAACGGGTTTTTTGGAACGGGTTTTTAAACGGGGCGGGGCGAAACCCGACCCAAACCGCCTCATTGCCATCCCTAAATGAGGTTGTTTAAATGAATGAGGTTGGCCATGACTTATTTATTCTTACTCTTAATATATTTACTTATTTTGTTAAAGTTGAGATAAGGGTTCAGGACTTATCTTTCACTCATCTTGTTCACAAATTTTCAACAAGTTATTATCATAGATATCACTTTGTGCTATAAATATGTGATTATCATTATCATATTCTGATTATTTGCAATTTTGTCTTATAAATGCATTTTTTTTTTGGTATTAGAATGTCTCAAAATTTATGGGCGAGGATGACTGTGTCGCTGTTGAAGTTGGAGTTGATGTCTAAATATTTTTCAGGTAGGATGAGTGTGTTGTATATGAATTATTAATCGAAATCGGAATTCATGCTACTGAAGAATAGTCTTGAATTAAAAAAAAAAAAAAATGGTTTTTAAATAATTAGTTAGAGAGTAAAAAGCTAAAGTTGTGTTCTTGAATACTGTTGGTACAACCTTTTCTACAATATATGCTATTGGACCTATTGGTTCTAGTCTGTACAACAGTAACATATTAGACAATATCCACCTTGCATTAAAGGATTGTGATTCAATAATAAATGAGCACAATATCACTCTTCTTGAACAAAAAGAGACAAATATGAAAATTCTTTTTAACTTTATGAAAGCCGTGAAGGAGAATTCTAGAAAGCTGGATGACGTAAAGTTTCGTTTTGTGAATTTGAAAATGAAGTAGCGGAAAAAGCAGCAGGAGCCTTTTTCAGCCAATAATGTTTTAGACCTCATATGAGAGATGATAGTTTAGATCTCATAATATGAGAGGATTAGGCTTCGTTTGGGAGTTTAGAGGGGAATGGAATGGAATGAATAAATTATAAGGAAATAGAATAAAATGGAATGGAATGGAATGAATTTAATGAATAGAGTGGAATGGAATGGAATAGAATTGAATGAAATGAAATGAAACTAAGTAATCTTGTTTGGATGTTTTAAAATAGAGGAATAGAATGGAATGGAATGTAAGTAACTTTGTTTGGGAGTAATATTAGAAGGAATGGAAATAAATCATTTTATAACAATATTACTATAATACCCTTTATTTTTATAAAATGTAGGATTAATCTATAGAATTACCACATCATATATGACACCTTGTGGTGTTACAATAATATTATAAAAATACCATGAGAGTTTATTTCTATTTTTCTGGCCCTTGCTAACAGAGAAAGAAACCAGCACATGACAACAGGTGGTATAAAATCCGCTTAATTATAAACAAGTACAAAATCTAAGCAATATAAACTAAAATATAATCCCAATAAATGGAAATTCGAGATTCATTGTCCACAAAATAAACTTTTAAAAGAAAATTGACATTGTTAAAAGTCCATGCATGGTCATTTAGAAATACAATATTATAGAAATACCATGGAAACTGAGGAAAATAAAAGGTCAAATCTATAAGGGTAATTTAGGATTTTACAAAAATACTAAGGGCATTTTGGGACGTTTAGTGAAAAAATCATTAAACTTAAATCCATTCCCTCCTATTCCTCCCAATTTTGGGGGGAATGAAAATTTGGGATTTGGAGGGAATAGGGAGGAATGAGTGTTCCATTCCATTCCTCTCACTTAAACTTCCAAACAAGGGAATCGTCTTTCCATTCTATTCCATTCCCTCCTACTTAAACTTCTAAACAGGGGAAAGGAAAGAATATTCTTAAAATATTCTTATTTTTCTATTCCATTCCATTCCTTTCCCCCCTCCCAAACGGAGTGTTAAGGTATCTCATATGAGGATGTTTGTTTGTTAAATTTTGAATTTGAATTTGGAAGTTTGTTAAATTTTGGATTTGGTCTAACCTAATTTATTATATAATGAAATCCATATTGTATTAATACCTAAAATCAATGCAAACTGAAGCTACTTTTCTTTTTAGGTCCATAAAGAGTTTGGATCCATCTTTTTAGTCCATAAACTTAGTTGAATCGTATACAATTTGTTTTCCTTCATTTTATACATTAAAGAATCAGCCAATAACTTTTTTTTTTTTTATTTTAAAAAAAGAAGAAGATGAAATTCATGTGTAAAATCGAGTTTTTTGAAAGTTCATGTACGAAAAATCAACTTTTCAAAGTTTACGCATAAAAACCGAATTTCATGTAAAGTTTAAGGACAAAAACAATCGTTTACCCTAAAATTAAAAGGTAGAAATCTGAATTATATAATTGGTCGAATTTCAATGCATAAATTTGGTATTCACTATTTACAAAGAATCTAGTACTAAGTGTTTGTGTGGATTAAATATTTATTAACAAAAGATTTATTTATTTGTTTTTTGATGTGAGAAAAAAAAAAAGAACTCATAGATACGATCATTATCCCGACCTACTTAAATCCGAATTTGACATAGAGTGGGACACATCTGGACAATAATAGGGTTTATCACTACTCGAACCTACAACTTTTGGACTCACAGGTATGATTGGTCACGAGGGTTTTCTACAATTAAGTCACCTTCCCAGATGACAGTAATAGGATTCGAACCCCTGTCCAAAATTAATAAGAAAACAATTGTATTTAAATCAAATGAAGTTTACATTATTAAAAAAGTAGCAAAAAGAAAAAAAAAAGCCTTGGATAAGTGGATTTCGTGGTTTGTTTGTTTGTTTTTAGAAGTTGTGACACGAAGAGTAGGGAAAGTTCCCAGTTAGAAGTAGGAAACGAGGAGACAGAAACGTAGAAAGTCCATCCGTCTCTCTGTAACCCTTCACCCTCTCTTTCTCTCTCGAGTCTCCTTAAAATCACCATGACCGAACAAGAACAAGAACAAGGCCTAGACCACACCAACATGACTCAAGAAGAGGAGGATATACCTTTAAACCCAGAAACCCTAACCCTCGAAACCCCAATTCCTCAACAAGAGGAGGATATCTCAATCTCAATCTCGCTCCTCTCTCCCCGAACCACCAACTCACACGTCTCCTCTCGCCGACCCCCGAAACGCAACAACAAGTCCAAGAAGAACTCGCATAAACGCCGTATTGCTTTAGAGAAGTCCCAGAAGAAGCTCGCTGCCCTCATCGAAACCCTCAACCCAATCCCTTTCCTCCCTTCCAAAACCCTTGACTTTCAGACCCACCAGAAGCTTCTCAGGCGTCTTGGTCTCTGGGATTTTGTCCACATCGACTTCGATAGGGCTCTCCGTGCCGACCTCCTCGCTCAGCTCATCTCCAATTACAGCCCACAGTCTCGTTCTAGCTATGTCAATTCGGTTCGTGTGCTCCTTAACCGTGCCGATCTGGCGCGTGCCTTGAAATTGCCGTTGCCCGTGAAGAAGAATGCGGCCTCCTCTGCGGGGGAGGCGGAGGCGCCAGGCTCGGCGGAGGAGGTGGGGTTTGTGGAGGACTTGGTGTCGAATTGGGTGCTTTTGCATGAGGATACATGGATGATGCCGAATGAGGTGTTGAATTGGACCAAGGTGATTAAGGAAGGGAATTTCGAGAAGGTGGATTGGGCTAGCTTGATCTGGTTCATGGTCGAGAAGGAGCTTGTGCAAGCACCCAAGCTTGTCAATTGTTATTATGCCTCTCATTTACAGCACCTAATAAGGTCACAACGTGAGGAGTTGCTCAAGGAGGCGCCTAAGGTTGAGGTGGAGGAAGTGGAGGAGGTGAAGGATGACGACGATGACGAGGAGGAGGTGGTGGATGGTACTGGGGATGTCAAGATGGTTGGGGTTGAAGATCTTCAGGTGCTTGGATCTGAGGATCATTTTCGGGTTCATGAATTGGAGGAGGATAGCATTGAATTGAGTCTCGGGCAGGATAATTTGGAGAGAATTGAAGAGAAGGTGGAGTTGGAGAGAATTGAAGAGAAGGTGGAGAAGGTTGAAGAGAAGGTTGAAGAGAAGGTTGAAGAAAAGGTTGAGGTAGAGGTTGAGGTTGCGGTTGAGAATGTTAAGGAGCATGTTGGGGATGAGGATGTTATGGATTTTGAGCAATGTAGGGAGGAAAGTAAGGAGCAAGACGAAGGTGGGCAGTGGCTTTTTGATAGGAAGAGCAGCAATGTGGGTGATTTGGGTGAGCCGTTTTTGAGGCGGTGCAATTTTGGTGAAGTTCAGGGCTTGGGTAGTGAGAAGGAGGGGGAGAAGAGAGAAGAAGAGGAAGAAGTAGAGGAAGAAGGACATGAGGAAGAAGAGGTAGAAGAACATGAAGAAGAAGGAGGAGGAGAAGAAGAAGAAGAGGAAGAAGAAGAAGAAGAAGAAGAAGAAGGGGGACACGAGGTTGGCGGGTTCAATCTTTCACCCAAGTGCAACAACCCGCTAGAGGATTTGGCTTCGGGGGGGAGTCTAATTCAGGCATTGGAATCGGTTCAAATGCCTTTTAGCTCGGGGTTGGAAATCCGTGATCTTTCGGCTGGTCAGTTTTTGTCGTCTAGGGATGATTTGTCATGTAGGGATGATAGTAGGATGCTTTCTGCTGGTACCTCGCTTTTTGGTAATGCTAACAAGAGGGGGATTGATCATGAGAATGATAACATTCATAACTCTCTTAATGGTGGGAATAAGAGGTTGAGGAGTGACGGGCAGTGGGATGGTAAAGTGGCTGACTTTGATATGTGTATGGAGCAAATACAGCATTGGATGGGGAAAACTAGGATGATGTATGCAGCAAAAGAACATGCTTGTGAGGAAGCTAATGTCAATCAGCAGCTCTTACTGAATGAGCTGCAGCAGCGGGATAGCATGATTGATCACTTGCGCACGGCTAAGTTTGAAGAGCAACAGAAGAGGCAAGTGGAGGTGTATCGGCTTGAGCGTGAACTTTATTTGATGGGAAATCTATTAGAGGGCTATAGGAAGGCCTTGAAAGAAACACATAGGGCATTTTCTGAATACAGGGCACGCTGCCCGCAGCCTGAAGAGCCACTTTACAAGGATGTTCCTGGATCTGGAGGTCTTGTTCTGAGCACCATGGAACTGGAAAAGCGATGCTTGAAGCAAGAAGAAGAAGACAGGATGAACCGTTTGCTGATTGAGAAGAAAGTTAAAGACTTTGAAGTAGGATGGATTAGTAAATTTGAAGCACATTTTGAGGGGGTTGATTTGCTTGGTGATAGGTTGCTGGATGTTGAGAATGGAGTGAAACTAGCTAAGGAATCTCTTGCAAAACGTCGGGTTTCAGAAACATCAGAAGGGGCTCCTGAAACATCAGAAGGGGCTCCCGAAACATCAGAAGGGGCTCCCGAAACATCAGAAGGGGCTCCCGATGAATGATGCACTTCTCAGTAAGTCCTCACTTTTGTGTTCTCAATATTTAAGAATGAGGAGCAGCACTTATTTGTAATATAGAAGTTTCAGCTTTCTCTTCGTGTTTTGATGTAGATGATATTTATCCTATTCTAGTATATCTGTTGGCATCTTGAAGTAGTGAGAAGACCTGTTATGTTTAGTAAACTACTAGTATTACTAGTACTGCTTTTTTCGAACTAAATAGAAAACATCATTTATGTTCATTACTGATATTTTCTTCCCAATTAGCATCTGTGTATGAGCTTTATCTGCTTATGCCATGGAACATATGCTTGTTTGCTCTTTGTGGATAGTATGTAGATTCCGTTTCATGTAAAGCCACTACTGATTGCTTTGGAATGGATGATTAAATGGAACAAAAAGATGGATTTTATTTAGGAAAAATTATGCTCTCTTGTTAGTTGTCCAGTCCTTCCATGTTCAACTCCATTCACCATATCGTTAATCTGAACTAGTTGGGGGCTTGGGTTGGGACTATGGGGTACATTAAACCTTTTAGCTATTTTCAATATTTGTAGCTTTATATCTCTCTAAACCATAGTTCATGTTGTTATCTCGAGCCTTTCATATCAAAGAAAAAAAATTGTTATCTCAAGCCTTCATATGCGTTGACTTCTTAATTGTCCAAAGAGCCAAAACCCTGTAGATGATGTATCGTAGCAAGTCTAGTACATTTACTGTGTACTTGGATTGTGTTGTTTCTCTTTTCAATAAAATTTGTACTTTTATACATATATAAAGTAACAGACAATATGACTAGATAGGATAGAATGATGGAATCGACTCTAGATAGGATAGAATGATGGAATTGAATGCATATTGCCAACTTTGACTAGTTTGGTGAGGATCCATAGCTAATTCCAAAAGTTTTGGGATTAAGGGTTGGTTGTTGTTGTATATATAAAAAAATCTATGTAGTAACTTATTGTATGTATCTATGTATAACTTTAATTTATTTATTTTTCCCTTTTTTCTTTATTAAATTATAGGGTGGTGTCTTGTAGTGAGTCATGTTAGCTTAATGCATTTAGATTGAAAGGTTATGAAATCTATAGTTGTATACAAAGATAGTTTTGTAGTTCTCGTAAATTATATTCTGTTTTTCTTCTGGTCTTTGTAATATATATCTAGGAAAATAACACTTGGTTGCCCCGCATTTTTACATTAGTGAACGTTGTTGCCTGACATTATCAGTTCTTGGGTGGTTTATGACTTCAAAAACTTATTCTAGTCCCAATGAACTGTAGTTCAAATGTTATCTCCTCCAATTGTAAGAATGGTTTGAAGGTTGAAATTGTGGGTTAAGACCCATTGGGTGGTAGCTGTTGTGTCTTTTGCATGCATATACAGTAAAAAGCAATGGAAGCTTCAGTGAGTACTTTTATAGTTATTTGAAAAATCATTAGAGCTCTGTTATACCAGCGGTGGTAGCTGTCACCAGTCAATGCTTTTTTTTTTTTTTTTTTTTTTTTTTTCTTACAAGTAATAGAACAGTTTTATTAGAAAAAAGATCACTTGGTGCGCATAAAGCATGGATACAAAAGTGTCAAATAGTTACAAAGAAATAGAAACATGAGCTAAACCTAAACTCTCAATAAAGCTAACAACAGCGATAGAAGTAGTGAAACCCAAGCCCAGGACCACTGCTACAAAGAAGTAACAAATTTGTCGATCAATTTGCTCTCTGAGCACTCCAAATGCTAAAACATACGCCGATTAGTTCACATCAAACATGCGGGAACCATGTTCCAGATGGAAGAATCAGGTTTTCCAAAGTTAAGATTCCACTTTTTACATTTGACATATTTGTGCATTAATTATACCCCTATTTTCTCATCTTTGGGTTTGCGGGAACCAAGTGTAGCATTAGTGGCATTTAAGTTTGCTTATAGATTTTGTATCAGAGTTTTGGATTGGGAATTTACTGGTTTAGAATATTGCCAAACAGAACCTCGAAGCAAGGGACAGATATGGCTTGAAATGTTTTTTGATGCATGTTATCCAATACTTGAATGTATGTATAGGTGCTGTCTGTGTGGTATAGACTTTAGAACTTAGCAGGCTGCACGTCTCTCTTGGTTTTTTGGGTCCATTTCTCCTTTGTTTTTGAGTCTTGATTCCTTGGCTTATGCCTTGTAAGTCTGCAACTAATTTTATCGGGAGCAGTGGGTCACAAGTCACAACACCCCAGCAGGTTAAATTCAGAACTCTAGTGAGAGGTTGGGTACAATGTACAGTCACTACTTTCAATGTACGTTGGGATTAATTTTCTTCCATGTTTTGCTGCTAGATCCATGAAGTAGGAGTGACATTGGAGAGATGCATTAGTAAAAAATATTCTATAATGTTATTGGGCTTCATTTAAATGCGGATAGGCTCTATGTTAGAGGTTCTATTTTAGCTTATATCCTAGAAAGATATGTGACCATGTCAGCATCTGCTGTTGTTGTTGAAATTATTCGTTTATAAGGGAGAAGTAATCATCAAAACCAATGGACAAATTACCTGTGTTTAAGTTTATATGGTTTCTTTAGACATTCACAAATTATCTAATATTGTTTAGGAAGGCCGTTTGAGGTGATTTTCTAGTTTCTATCTAGTAAGAAGATTTAGTTATCTGCATCGAAGGCATGGCTGGTTTGCCTTTCTGTCACGCTTTTTTCATTTTTTGTTTTTGTTTTTGTTTTTAAAAATCAGAATGTTGCGTACGTTTCAGTGAATTCTGTAACTAATTAGCTATGTCTGAGGCCATTAGAAATGAACCCATGTTTTCAGGCCCAATGCATGCTCAGGTCCCCATTTCAGTCAAAATATGACTAATATACTCCAAAAACCACTCTTAATAGATTGGTCACACATAGCCATTATGTCATTTTGCTACAGTACCTCTGTATTTCCAAAATAAGAGCACTGTTCATTAGGCACTATTGGTTTGGGTTTTTCATTTTTTTTGGGTTCTCTACGGAACACCCTCGCTCTCTCTCTCTCTCTCAAAGTTCTCTCTCATCAGTGAAGACTCTCTCTTCCTCACAACTTCCCACGCAAACAAAAATTTGTCTGAAATCCCTGGCCGGAAAGACTTTTCTTTTTTATTTCATTTTTTCGCATTGCTCTCTCAGTTCAGTGAAGACCAGGGTCATTTCTTCCTCCAGTCCTGCTTTTGCGCTGAGACCATTAAAATGTGGAGTTAGCAAAAAATGCAGCAAGGAAGCTATTTGAGATTGAATTTGATAACCCAGGAAACAACATATTGTTATCCAAAATTTTCTCCACTGCCAGTCTGCCACACTATGGGGACGAAGCCATGAAGTGCTAAAGTAAGTGCCCCTTTTTATTAAAAAAAAAATGTAAAAAAAGAAGAAGAAGAAGTGCTAAATAAAGATCATTTTACGTAATGGTTTGCAGGAGGTGGAGATGCTGTGGATTGGAATCAAAATCTAGATGCATTATGCTAAAGAGATAATTATGGGAGAGAATTAGGAACTCTCCTTTTACTTTCTTCTGGTTGTGGGTGTGATTTATGAGAAGGGAGAACTGACAAAGGGAGAAAACTAGGTTACGTGAGAGAGAAAAAAGTGAAGGGAAAGATGAAAGAAAATAATATTTTAATAATATAGAATAAAATATAGATAATCGGATTTGGGTGTTTTGCAAATAGTTAGGCAAAAAAGAAAAAGTAGTTGCTTACGCTAAATTTTGCATAAAATTTTAACTATATCATTGCTGGAATCCTAATCCGAATTAGATTGCGATTTTCCGTTGATTCCTTACTTTATTTCAATTGGACTCCAATTGAATTTGGTTGACCTTCCTTAGATTCATTAGGACCTACAAACATAACAATCTAAGCTAATATTCTATGAGATCAATATAACTCACATAAATGGTAAACTTCATGCAATGCAATAAAATGAACAAATTATAGCACTTTATGTGTAATTCAAATTTCAATGGTAAACTTTATGCAATGCAATGAAATGAACGAATTATAGCACAGTATGTGTAATTCAAATTTCAAAGTATTCTGCACAATAATCCTATTAAAGTCTCTAAAATCTTGATAAATAAATCATATGTTATGACTGATCAAGAGTGAATAATTAAAAAAAAAAAGTGCCTCCTTAAGCTAAATTTTGTTCAAAATTTTACATAATCCATTAAGAGTACTCTAATAAGGAAATATAGGGACAGTGCACAGGCACATCAGATAAGATAAGATTTTAATCCAAATTCAATTTTATATAATAGAATTTGAATTTGTCGAACATAAAAATTGTTTAACTGTGTTTAGATCCAAATAGGAACCTCTCGATGTCAGAAGCTACTAATTCAAAAAAAATTTATATATAAAAGTGTGATGCAAGGAAAAACTACTGAATGAGATCTAAATAAATATTCGAGTTCTTTTTTTTTTAATTTTAAAATTTAAAGAGTATTAGTTGTAAAAATTGTCAAATCCATCTTTGCAAAATGAGGCAATATGTATGTCCAACCATGGATTGATATAAAATCTTTCTCCATCAATACTTATCCTCTTTGCAATATTTTTGTTTTCTTGCTTCTTCTTGATAACTTTGTCAACGTACTAATATCCTTGCTTTTGTATACTTTAGGCGGCTTATAGCTAAGAACAGTAACAACAAACTGCTGTACTCTTTGTTTGCCAATTCTAGCGCAATAAATTACATTGTTTTTAAAGCATAAAACACAAGCAGTTGGAGGAACAATTAGTTCAATCTCATGGTTGTATCACAATTTGAGAAATAAGAGACGTTCTCCAACTTTAGTTCTGGCTTGGCTTTGTACCCAACACCCACATTAATTAATGAATTTGGCTTACATTAAGATTAAAGTAAAATGATCACATTAATTCTAAGAGTGGCAGTAAATAAAGCACATTAACAGAATCAAAATTCTCTACCTAGGTCACATTAATTATTTTTTTCTTTTTCTTTTTTCACCAGTTTCTTGCATACTACATGATAGCAACCCACTTCTTATTTCCTTAAAGGACTATGTTACAATTTTTGTGAACTGGTTGCAATGTCATATCTATTGGTTAATTGAAATAGAGTCCTTGGCTCCAATATACATGTACTATGTTTTCTTTTTCATGAGTTTTAAACCAACTCCTATCACAATGGTTGCACAATTTTTCATTTTCTGTTTCTTTTATATATTTTTTTTATAAGTTCAATGGTGGCACAAATTTATAAGATTCTTAAAACATGGTACACGAGCTTAAAGAAAATCAGATTTCAAAAAGCCAAAATCTAAATTAAGTTTTGAAAGAACTAAAATAGACAAATTCATATTAATTGTAAACCAACATCACTACACGAATCCTAATACTGCTGCTTGTTTTTTGTACTGTTTCGGTAACAGTTTGTGTTCTTCGACGAATGAAATATTCATTCTTATTATAATTATCATGTGGGTGAAACAAATAATGTGGTTGCAACTTTATTTGAACTTTGACACAAAATTATGTCAATATCTCCACTATGAGTTGGAAAAATCTGAAAGTTGTGTTGTACATGTCAACCATATCTGCAGGAAAGCAAGCAGCAAACAAGTTCGGCAGAGATCAGATTTTAAGTTCGAAGGTATATGATTTGCTATAATGTTGCCCTTGCAGTTGCAAAAACACGGAAACCGTGTAATCATAAGCATATGTTCTTGCAGTTAGAATTATACATAAGGTTTTCTAGATTTTACTTGTTGCATTGCCTTGCCTACCTACCAAAATTAATAAGCAATCAAATTCGTATAATTTGAACAGATCTATGCTAAACCAGAAATAATAATACAAAAACAATAGTAAATAATAATCTTAGTCCAAGTGATCCCATTAAAGTCAACACGAAGGTTGCTCTATTATAATTTCATACTCAGCAATCTAGGCAAAAATAAATAAATAATTTGTTTTCATATCAACACATCCATACCAACATTTAACGTAGTCCAATCTCACAAAATCTAACATAATGAACACAAATCCTCAGAACCAATAAATCCAAAATACCTAAATATACTATAATCATCACAAAATATAACATAATTAACACAAACATCCAACCAACACCCTATCAAACTGATTTTGAGAGAGAGAAAATCGTTCTAATAAAAATATTACAAGCAAAATAATACAAAGAAGTTGTAGATCTTAAGATAGGGAATCAATTTTCTAAAAATTAAAAAGCAAAAACAAAGGACTATGTTGGATTAAGAATCTTTCTCTAATGGTTCGCATAGGCACCTCAAGCTCATGCGTTGATCACCGATATTGATTTGGTTGGGTTCATTGTCGGATAAGATTTTGTCATGAGGGAAAGGGTGGTGGCTTATTGATCAGAGAGAGAGAGAGAGAGAGAGAGAGAGAGAGAGAGAGAGAGAGAGAGAGAGAGAGAGAGAGAGAGAGAGAGAGAGAGAGAGAGAGAGAGAGAGAGAGAGAGAGAGAGAGAGAGAGAGAGAGAGAGAGAGAGAGAGAGAGAGAGAGAGAGAGAGAGAGAGAGAGAGAGAGAGGTGATGGCTTCCTGAATCCCAATCAATGGTGACTATGTTGATAGAAGGTGGCAACGATTGGAAAGAGCAATGAAAACAACACCTTTCACTTGTTCTTTGAGTCGATATATGCAGGGTGTGTTGGGGTTCGATATGTTGTTAACGTAAAACGTTTTCCGCTTATTTTCCAATCAAATCAAAATTGATTTCAGTGTGACCAATATTTTCAATCAATCAAACGTCCAAAAACTCGAAAAACATTGTGCAATGAAATAGTCAGGACCCACACACATTTGGTATGATATTGTCAATTTTGGGCTAAGCACCCTCATGGTTTTGTATTCACTCAGACAATCCATACTTTATGAGTAAAATGTCCCATATCAATCAGATTAATATCTTCTCTTATGAACCAAATACTGAACACTCTTATAATTTATTTGATGTAATATAGATTATCTTTTTTATTCGGTATTAAATAAGACTTTATCATATATGTTGATGATACTTAAAAACATGATTACTATTTTTCACATAATTATTTTTTGAACATATGACTCTACGATCCGATTAAGATGACCCTATTGATCCATGTAGGGTCCTAATATTAAAAACTTTGATATTTAATCCATCCAAAATCCAAATATTGAGATTCAGGACCCATATTTTATGAAATTCACATATGTACAAACTTTTTTTAATAAAAATTTCTGAATCAACATGATGAATAAAGTTTATTATACAACCAAGAAAGACACTGGAAAAAGTACAATAGATCTGACATAAAAGTACCCAACACCTCCCTGACAATCCTTCTTTTCATACATCCCAAGACAAAGTCACAAACCCACTATCCTTTGCCTTCGAAGATTAATATATGGAAACAACAAAATATAAAAGAATTTTATACACCATAAGATACTAAAAGAATCATCACCAGTCACCACAACGTCCCTAATCGGTTAAAATCAATACAAACTTAAATTTTATTTTGCCTTGTTCAAAACCACAGGTGCACATGTTCTTTCCTGCAATCCAATCATGCAACATTTGAGTGGTCCCATTCTTAAAGGTAAACACATCACGTGACTGCTCAGGTAGACGCAGAGAGCACCAAAGCCCTCCCCACCCAGAATGTGACTTATTCCCAACATGTCAATAACTCTTCCTCGGTCAGTGGTTATTGAAAATTAGCCAACATTTTGATGGGTCACACTCACATGTAACATATTAAGCATCCTAGAAATGATTGATTAGATGCTCTTTTCAGTAAATGATAAAATCAAGCTGATTTTTTGTACTTGGACTTTCTAAATAGAGTCTACGGGAAAGGGTCAAACATGGAGAAGCTGCTCTTTATCGATTGAAGCCTTGGCATCAGAGTGTGGTTGTGATGATGCATTTTCCATCTTCTTGAGGTTCTGTTGGTGATACACCTGCCTCAATCTCTCTATTTCCCTCTTTAGTGCTTCCTGGTGAGCTGCATTGTTTTACAAAATACAATATTTGGTTAAGCCCATTCCAAGGTTGTCTGACAAGGCATATGTGAACACACATGCGCACGCTTATGCATGCATAACTTTATCCTAAAACTAATTTTGTTGACCATCCAATCACTTTCCTTCCCTTTTAAAGTTGTTTGAAATCTAGACATGCAATGTTCAAGAAAACACTAGATCACCATTTAAGAAATAATTCATATTTGATCTACTTTCCATGGATGTCAAAGTTAGAGGTGATTTGGGAAAACTATTAGGTATTTTTAGAGTACAACAATGTAGTACTTATTTTTCTCAAGTTAATTATAAATTTTATTATGAATTTAATTAGTGAAATGATGAAATACTACGTCACATGATATTCTTGAAATACTAAATATTTACTATGTCACTCACCTCACGTGACTATCTAATAATTTTTCATATTAAAAAATGTTAATTTGCATATTTCAAAGGTAAGGAGTCGTTTCATAATGAATTCATACGTTTAAAAAAAAAACAAAAAAAAGTTCCTACACAATACCTATGCTATGAAATCAGTTGGTTTTGTGCTTTTCTGAGAGAGTATTTATTTGGTTTATTAGATTTAAAAAATAAATTGGACAAAAATACAATTATATCTAAAAAAAAAAAGAAAGCTTGAATCATTTTATTTTAAAAGAAATAAAAAAAGATTATTAAACAGATACTATCCAAAAGAACATGTCAATTCTAGAAATCTTAAACATGATCGCGTATGTCGTACAGAATATATTCGTTGGGTGTGTAAAAAAAACATATGCAACCAAAACAACTAGGACTGAGCCTCATATCCTATTCACTGCATTGTAGTAATTATATTCTGACATCTAATTAAACACTCTTCATTCAATTATGAACAGGTTAGTGAAAATAAATCTTTGTTAATTGGATAATTATTTGCTTACCATCTTTAAAAATCTTATCTTGCGCAAGTGCGGCGATTCTTTGCTTAAGAGCACTGTTGTCAACATTTAGAAGCAAGCGTTGATGGTCTAAAAACGCAACCCGTGGTGACAGCACCGAAACCTCAGCCTTCAAACAAAAATATATCAACATTTTAAAGCATGCAATAACAATAATTACAATTAATCTTACACAAAATCCACAGATAAATTCACATACTTGTAATGAGGTGACACTACGTTCAAGCTCTGATATGTATTGTAGCTTCCTCACCCTTGATCTTTGCGCAGATTGTCTGTTTGCCAAGATTCTAAAGCAAACCAAAAAAAAGAAGAAACAATAATTAATCAGCGCAAGTTTTTGACAGCATTGTTGTTTCTTTCTGCATAATTGAAATGTATAATTGTATTGCCCAATTCAAGACGTGTGATTTACTCCTCAATCTCCATCATATTAAAGTATAAATTATGGAATTGTACTTTTTACTCATGTCAAGAACGAGAAAAAGAAAAAGAAAAGAAGAGATATAAAAAAGTTTTTATTTCGTAACGCATTATTATTCTGCAGCTAAAAAATAGTTCATTTATGTCAATTATTGTGTTATATCATATGCAATATTGAATTACACTCTGTAAAAAAATATGATTGCATGATTACCTTTTGACCCTTTTAGGATCAGTTATCCTATCATTGGACGAGTTTCCCATTATGTTTGGTGGAGTTTGAGTCTCTGAGTTGCATTGGCTTTCAGCCTCCTCGGATTCATTCTTGAGCTGCTGCTTCAATTGGTGATCATGTGGTGGTGCATCCTTCTCATCATTAATGCTGTTATGATCAGATGGCGTAGAGGGGTTTGAGGACGACACGGTGGGGGCCACAGCATTGGATATTTCATCTGTAAACATGGACATGAATTGCTCATCATCAAACCTATCAAATTCATTGCTAGCAGCCCCGGACCCCGGTGGTGCATCCGAGCCACGGCATTCATCTGGCATTGGCACCTCGAGGAAAGTTATCGAGTCGCTAACGGATCTCCGGTGGGATCCCCGTCTTGCCGATGAGAAGTCTAGGAACTCATCTACCCAAGAAGGGTTATGAGAGGAGACAGTGGTAGTGGGAGTGGTGCCATTGGTGGTAATATTTGGTGTTGAAGGTATTCTTTGGTGAGAGAAGTCATGCCAATTTGGTGAAATGTTTGGGATTTTGGGAGGCAATTGTGCCATAACACAAAATGAAAAAGGAAGAAAGTGGACTAAACCCAACAAACCCACCAAACCAAATTAAATGACAATCTCTAACAATGCTTCTTCTTATATAAACTGAATCAAACACATACAATACAATGTTGATGAAAAGCAAGAGAGAGGTTAAACCAAATGTCAATCTCTTACATATATGATATATACCCAAAAGCAGTAGGGGAATGTTAAAAAGGAAGAAAGGCACAAGAACGACAACAACTACTACTACAACAACAAGAACAACAACATATCATTAATCATTATAGGCTTATAGCTTTATTGATAATTGATTTTTGTTACTCTCTTCCTTTTCAAAATCCCAATAAATGTGTATGATATCTATGTGTTTGTGCAGTGGGGTCACATGGGGAGGATTAGACAGCTATGTACAGCTGGGAGGAGGTTGGGACTCAACGGTATTACTGGAAAGTCGCCAGTATTTTAATAACTAGCGGAATCAGCCACCACGTGCCCTTGTGACCGCCTCTTTAGTGGGGAGACCTTATAATTATAGTCTCATTATTATATACAAAAAAAAACATTCCCATGCATCCCTTACCATATTATCAATTTTTTGCATTACCGTTGGATCATTTCCAAACAATTCCATCAACCACTCATCATCCTCTTATTCAAATAACATCTCTGCTACTTATTATAGCCTAATCTTTATACAATTTATCTACAACATAATAAGCCGAGATTCCCACTCCATTGTAATATCTTTTAGGGAACGGTTATTAAAGATTTGTCCGAAATTTATAGTAATTGAATATATAAGGACATAAAAGATAAAAAAATAAAATAAAAAAGGATTCTTGTAGCTGATTATACAATTTAACTGTGGTGTGGTAGCTATATATATATATATGGATGGGAGGCAAGGCATTGTGGTATAAAAAGAGGAAAATGTAAGTAGTAGAATCAGTGGATTTGGGTTGTGAGGTGTAAGAGAAAGGGATCGAATGGGGCTTGTAAAGGATCATGTATCTCATGCTCTCCCATGTGAATTGTTTGCACGCTCTAAGCTTTTCTTTGCTTTGTCCCCAAACCATACCCACATGTAGGGCATATGTCCTTTTATCTCTATGTTTCTGGGCATCTTCCTTCTTCCTCATACCGGAATTTTTGTTGTTTTTATTTATTCAAGTGTTTGGACTCACTAATAATCATGATTAGAAAGAAATGTTTATAATATAGTTGCCGCCTTCCATCAAAAGGAAGTGCCTGGCAATGAAGCATCTTCCTAGGGGTGTACTTAAAAAATTTCAAGCACTTCTCTCTCTCTCTCTCTCTCTCTCTCTCAATGACACTTTTTTTTTTTTTAGTACAGCATGTGAGTAATAAAAGTTTGGGGAGTTATCGTGCAATATGATATCACACGGATTTAGAGTTTGAATGTTATTCAACCAAGTAGGCTCTCATGATTCATGAATGAATTGAGGTCACGAAAGTGTTATAACCTAGCTGTGAAAGGCATTTCTAGCATCCCTTTGAAAAAATCATGAAAATGCCAAAATAAATTTAATTAGAGTTTATTTCTCCAAATCATGTGTTTGATTTCTACAAAGAGTTAAATTCACATTCAACTCATATTTAGAACCAAGCAAATTGAATTTAAATTCAATCCATATGTTTA
Source organism: Fagus sylvatica (assembly GCA_907173295.1). NCBI lineage: Eukaryota > Viridiplantae > Streptophyta > Magnoliopsida > Fagales > Fagaceae > Fagus > Fagus sylvatica. The sequence continues at coordinate 31,251,142 of OU015769.1, forward strand.
GAATCCCAACTTTCTTATATGAATTAATTGAATTGAATTAAAATTCATATAAAATGACTGATAAATAACCAAATCGCATCAAATTTAGTCTTTTTTTCTAATTCATTTCGTGTCAGGTAAGACCTTTTTACCATATATTTACAAAATAAAATAACAAACATTATTGATCTTTTTCCATCTTCAAATATCACATACCAACTTTAACATGTTGATCATTACCAACCAAAAAAATTGGATTGTAAAATCAACTCAGTTTAATTCATTTTCATATATGAGTTGTGAATTTTATTTTATTTTAGGTAATAGACAAAATTATATTAAAAAAGTGTAGTGTGCATAAAATTGAATACTGACACATCAAGGATATACATTCATGAGAAAGCAAAAACAAAGATGACATGAATTCAAAAATAGAAGTGCTAGTAATAAAGCCCCAAGCTCTAGACTAATCAAAGAGATGTAGGATAAAGCCTTTTAGGATTTGTCTGTCTAATCTAGATACATCCTCAAAAGTACGTTGTTTGCGCTCCTTCCAAATCGTCCACATCAAGCATACAGGGACAATGTTCCAAATATCCGAAGAATGCTGACCTAATCCATTCCACCAGTTAAACAATAATTAAATCAACAACTTTCCTAGATAGGACCCAGTGAACCCCAAAAGCCTGGAATATCCAACTCCAGAGAACACCTGCCATAGGACAATGTAATAGGAGGTGATCAACAGTCTCACCATTACAGCAACACATTCAACACCAACTAGTTAAAGTATAAATATATGAGTTCTGAATTCAAAGTTCAAACTCTACTTTGAGTTCATTTCTGAACAAAACAAGGATAAGAATAAGATGAATCTTTCGTTTTTTATTTTTATTTTTTTTCCTTCTCTTGGGGGAAAATCCAAAAAAAAAAAATCCCCAAAGCTTATCCCTTGTTAAAAATTAAACCCCAACTTTTTAGTTTTGTCATTTTAAATCTTGAACTTAATAAGTAGGAGCGAAGCTAGGGGCAAGAGGGGGCCATATTTTCCATTAACAGTAGTATACTAGTTTAATTACATGAAAATTTACTTATTGACCCCCTTGGAAAAAAATTATGACTTCGCCACTATTTATAAGTCATGACAATCTAACCCCTCCATTCATAGCTCCTCATAGTCTATGCCATATGACATAAATGAGTAGAGAAAGAACATAATTTTTGAAAAATTATGCGCCTATTCTAATGTAGATTGAGGAGGCGGTCTCACTGATGCATTGATTTCTTACTTCTTGCTAGGTGATGCATTGTTGGTAGAGGAAGAAGAAAATGGTTGTTACTAATTATAGCACTGAGGCTGAATACTATGTTCTTATTGACACTACTATTAAGCTTATTTGGTTGTGTTCTCTTAATTCTCAATGACATGGAAGTTTCTATTTCTACTACTACTTCAACTATTGTGATAATTAGAGTGTTATCCAATTGCTCATAATGATGTCTTTCATAAGCGAGCAAAGTACACTGATATTGAATGTCACTTTATTTGTCATCATCTTCTTCATGGACTTTTTCAACTTCTACCTATCTCTTGCCATGAACAATTTTTTAGCAATTTCACCAAGTCCTTTACTCTTGGTCACTTTCACATACTTCTCTCCAAACCCAAGCTGGTTTTAAATTTGTCATCTTGAGTATAAGAGGAGAAACTAGATCTATAAGAGCCTAAGGCTAATGTATGTAAGGCCCAAGCCTATTGTAATTTTATACTTGCAAGACAAGTAACCTAATTCTAAAACAATTACAATAGGATTAGTCTTGGTTTAATACCATATGATTTACAGTTTATTGTGTGGATATGAATTCAATTCACTCTCTTTTATCAATCACAAACATATACAAAATCCTATAATTATTGGATTATTTTGTGGTGGAGACGTGGGACACATGTAAGTTAATGGACTAAACTTGAACATCACTGTCTATCTTTTTATGGAAACAGAATAGTATATATATTAGAGAAAAAGCAAACTAGGAAGCATACATGGCAATGCCAAAGCAAATTCTTTGCTTCCTCTTTTCTACCCCTTTCTATGCCTCCTTTATTACTTGGCCAACATCAATGCCACTAAATAGACGAGTTCCTCTAAATTTCTAAAAGATGGCTGAACAATTTTGGGCTTATAAGTCATGAAAATTTACTTATTGACCCCCTCGGAAATAAATTATGACTTCGCCACAATTTAGAAGTCATGAGAATCTAAACCCCACCCCCCCCTTTCCATCCATAGCTCATCAAAGTCTATGCCATATGACATAAAATGAGTAGAGAACAGACATAATTTTGGAAAAAAATATGTGCTTATTCTAATGCAGATTGAGCAGGTAGTCTCGCGAATGCATTGATTTCTTCTTGCTAGGTGATGCATTGTTGGTAGAGTAAGAAGAAAATGGTTGTTACTTGTTCTAGCATTGAGCCTGAATACCGTGTTCTTGTTGACACTACTGCTAAGTTTATTTGGTTGTGTTGTCTTCTCAAGGACATGGAAGTTCCTATTTCTTCTACCACTTCAATTTATTGTGATAATTAGAGTGTTATCTAGTTGCTCACAATGATGTCTTCTATGAACGAATACAATATACAGATATTGATTGTCACTTCATTCGTCATCATCTTCTTCATGAACTTCTTCAACTTCTACCAAAACTATGCCCCCCCCCCTCCCCCCTGGCTTCTGTAGATTATCTCGAGGAAAGAATTAATATTTGTTATATTCTTTTAATAATAATAGACGAATTCTGTTCGTAGGAACAAAAAGAAGCATATATATTTTATACCCGATAAGTACCAATACGCCACGGTAAGGGCGATTGATCCCACTTTTCAATTTCTATGCATGAAAACATACATATTTGTTCAAATCATTCAAAAGACCCAGTTGTTTCGTAAACAAATTCATTTTGTCGTAATCATTTGGTTTTCATTTTTTATGTTATGAACTTATTCAATTTAATTCATGTATAAACTATGAGAAAGGATAATCTTATTAAGACAATAAACTCGTTGTTACTCTGCCACATCAAAGTAAGATATAGTACTTAATTCTTTTTTTCTTTCTTTTCATTTAATACCTATTGGTGTTACAAAAGTACATTTTTGAAGTCCTGGAGAGGAAGATGCGTCTTGGGTTAACATATATGCCATGAATAGCTTTTTAGCATTCTCACCAAGTCCCTCGCTGGTCACTTTCACATACTTCTCTCCAAACCTGAGTTGGTTTTAAATTTGTCACATTGAGTTTGAGAGGAGAAACTAGATCTGTATAAGGGCCTAAGCCTAATGTACGTAAGGCCCAAGCCTATTGTAACCTTATACATGCAAGACAATTAACCTAGTTCTAAAACGATTACAATAGGATTAGTCTTGGTTTTTCTATAAATACCATAAGATTTATGGATTATTGTGTGAATGCGAATTCAAGTTACTCTCTTTTATCAATCACAACAAACATATACAAAATCTTTTAATTATTGGATTATTTTGTGGTGGTGACATGGGACACATAAATTAATGAACTAAACTTGAACAACACAGTCTATCTTTTTATGGCAACTGAATAATTTATATATTAGAGAAAAAGCAAACTAGGAAGCATACATGGAAATGCCCCTTTTGTACCCCTTTCTATGCCTCCTTTATTTTAATTGGCCAACATCAATGCCACTAAATAGATGAGTTCCTCTAAATTTCTAAAAGATAGCTGAACAATTCTAGGCTTATAGTCAGCACCTCCAATTTTAATTACTGTTTTTTTATCCGAAGAATATGATTGAAATTGGCTGGATTAATTAGTGGTTAGAATTATTCAACAAGCTGATCATTTTTGGGACAAGAGGTGCCAAAAGATGGCGGGTTTAGATTGTCTCTCATGCTGAAGAAGTTCAAGTATGATGGGATGGGGCACGATGGAGGATGTTGAAATTCAGAATTGGCAGCTTTAAGTCTTCATTTCGGTGCTAATTTCTTAGGGAAGACATCTTTCTCTTGGACGCATTTTGTTTTTTTGGACACTTAAATGCTATTTTTAATAAAGTCCTACTATGGTCCCTTCAATGTTTTTGAAATATGATACCATTTGAAAGTCACCATTGAATGTGATGTGAGTTAATAACTAATGTGACAAAAATGTATTATCATGTGTGACCCACCCTCATAGGGGTGTGAGGGTACTTGGGTGGTGGGTCCATTAGTCTGAGACGTGACATAAACTTAGAGGTCTTAGATTCAATCCATCACATTATTAGTTCATGAAATTTCAAAAGTATCTCTTGGGCAAGGAGTGGATTAATTTAGTCAGGCCAAAGGTTGGAATACCACTTCTTTAATATATATATATATATATATATATATTATTATTATGTGTGACCCAATTATTAAATGACAAAAAAAAAATACATACGTTATCATGTGACGTGACATGACCTACTATCTGATTTAACACAGATTATATCTTATTTGACTTCATCATAATATAACATGAAAAAATGAAATTACTTTTTTTTTTTTTTTTTGATTTGATGAAATTACTAATTAGTGGTAAACGTGATATGAGTTATCGTTGAAAAAAAGAAAAGAAAAGTGGATATTATTTGAATTTCCCTTGATAATACTAATAATCCTCGTCCAACTAATTACAATTGAAACATTTGTAATGCTGTTTGCATGAAAACAACAAAACAGAAAGCTAAAAGAAAATACTATTGCAACGCAATAGTGGAAACAAACACAAAGCCCAGCTTTTTCATCAAATAGTGGACACGATAGCATGATGTCCCAACAAAGAAGAAAGAATTCCAACATTTTGAAACTACTTACTACATAGCTGCTGTTATCAATGTACTTCTCCTAATCGAAAGGAATGTTGGAATTTGGAACAAACTTCTCATCCGTGAGTAATGATCAGCATATTATTCCAACACCATTTTTATGCCCCCGCTTTCATAGAGTGTGTGTTATTGTCTTGTAATTCAGCGGTGATACCAGAATTATTATGGATATCCCAATTGAATTGTAATTAATATGGAAACCCAAATTGATAACCTGATTAATAGGGGATGGCTGGATATATGTATCTGGGATATAGCTATGTGAAGATGAAATACTCAAAATAAAAGATAGATAGACTCACAACCTAAGAAATATACTAGTAATACAAATTCACCACCCAATGATATTACTTAGGATATAGAGCAAGTGGCTCACCACTCAATGGAATCCACCAATGAGATACAGAAACCAAATTCACCACCCAAAGGAAGTCCACTAAAGGGATAAGAGTTAAACAGATGAAATCATTCTTCTAAGAAAACACAAAGTTTATTTTCTGAAAATTCAATCTCTACTTTATTCATTCTAGCCAAATAGCTTATATAGATGCTTAGAATAGACCTCTAAGCATAGAAAAACGAAATTATATTAAAGGAAATTCAAATGATACTTAGGAACTAAAAAACATAGTAAAGACAGACATAGAAATTTGAAACAAAAGTAAATGACTTGAAAAACTACAAATTAAAGGCTGGAATATTTCCAAGAGAGTCCAATAAATGCTAGCAAATTCGTTTAAAATATTGGCTTGATTATCTGAATCTTCAAAATCATCATAATTGAGCTTTTTAACTTGAAATGGGCTGACTGAAAGCTTCTGGAAAATGAGGCCTTATTTGTTGGGCTTAGGAACACCAAGGTTGGACTTTTAGATCAGATTGAATTGTTGGACAAACCTGTGTCAAGTGGCTCTTGCATAACAATTGGTTGATGAAATATAGAATTGCCAGTTCAAGCTAAGACCCAAGCTCAAGTTTGGTTTATTATTAAGATGTTCATCCAAGATTGTTTATTAATGAGATGAATCAAGCTTAATTTCAAATTTGAAAGCTCAGTTGTTAATTAAGCAAGTTTGAATAAAGTTATGATCGGTTTGATATGTTCAAAAACACTTAAAATAATACTTTTTTAGTTCTTGTAAGCTTAACTGAATCAAATCTCTTATTATCAAATAAAGGACTTGGGTTCGAATCCCTGCTTTTGCTTATACCAAAAACCAATTGTTAACTTGGCATGATGATAAATGTCATTCGTCATGGAGTGGACATAGGTAAGTTTAAATATCTCGATCTTAAGCTCAAGCTCAAAAACAAAGTAAATGAAATCAAACTTGAACAGCTTAGCTCGACTCGTGACTCGTGTACAGTCCCATACATTCTAACATTAACAATATATTCACAGCCAACCCAACAAAATGTCCTATGGCTTTATAACAAATACCTGCAATTGATTCTAGTTTTGGGTGGCCATCTTAAGCTTACCATACATATACAAGTATACAACCCAACGTCCCAACCTGGAAGCTTATTATGCCATACTGGTAAACCGAATTACAAATGACTTGCCTTAGTAAAACTCTCAAGCGACAAAAGACATGAACAAAACAAAGCCGTTTAAACATATGAGCACGCATAAATGATGAACTACGTGACGTAGCCAAGTTAAACATGGAATCTAACTCATGTTAAGGAGGTGGTATTACGTGGAGGTGGTATTATGTGTAACCATTACATACAACATCCCTATCACATGGGAGTGGGGTCACCTCCATATGAGAGAGAATGTTGCATGCAATATATTATACAAAATACTAAATCCATGTTAAAGATTTATTTTTAGTTTCATGCAAGCTAAACATGGATACTCCAACATTAAAAAATGCCAGCTTGACTCTTTTGATCATGTGGATTCTGTGGGTAAGGGCATGTTGTGGAAAGTATAGGCCTCTAGTGAATGACCCAAATGCCATGAGAGAGAGATATGAAAGCTGGGTGGAACGGAATGGCCGAACATACAAGAATAAAGAGGAACAAGAATTGCGTTTTCGCATTTACCAATTGAACATCCAGCTCATCGACCACATCAATTCTCAAAACTTTTCGTTCAAGCTCACCGACAATAAATTTGCAGACCTGACAAATGAGGAGTTTCAAGCTACCTACTTACGATATCAAAACATGTCACATCCAAAGACAAACTTCAGCTATGACAAAAATAAGGGACTGCCAACTAGCGTGGATTGGAGAAAGGAAGGTGTTGTTACTCCAATCAAAGATCAAGGCGAATGTGGTAGGAATTTGTGTTTTCCCAGGTGTAAATTTCAACTTTTAAGTGCATGGTTAAACACCATAAGGAGACTTGACTAGTAAATATGTTTTCTTATTAACACTTGAATTAGATGTTTGCTTATATAGCTAAATCAGTTCCAATGAAATAAGCTTGAGCTAGTATGATATTTAAAATGATACAAATTAAGAGCTCCTAGAAGATGGGAGAAAATAGATTGATCTTGGAGTACATGCCTAAGCCTTTTAACAAAGGATTTGTTAATGGATGCCCTTAAGGTAATGATTAAGGAGACATTAAATGTTTATATTTTATAGGAAATAACGAATTTTTAATATTAAAATAATAAATGAAAAGACTTGAATACCCTTAAAAGCTGTTTTTGTATTATTTTAGTATTAAAATTTCACTACTTCCTATAAAGTAAAAGCATTAAATGCTTCCGTAAACATTATCTTTAGGGCACTTGTTACATGACCCTTTAACAAAAACAATCACAATAATGACAGTAACAAAAACAACATTAACAATAACTTGATGATGATGCAGATCACGAAAAAATAGGCAGAATAGTTTCAGCTGTCATTAGAAGCTCTCCCATGAAATTTACATACTCATGAGTCATGATCTGATACCAACTACCAACCTTATGATTCAGGAGGTTGCTGGGCATTCTCTGCAGTGGCAGCTGTGGAAGGTATCAACAAAATCAAAACTGGAAATTTGGTATCTCTGTCAGAACAAGAGCTTATGGACTGTGATATTAACACCGGAAATGAAGGCTGCAGTGGTGGATACATGGACAAAGCATTTGAGTTCATAAAAAAGAATGGTGGACTCACCACCGAAGAAGATTATCCTTACAAAGGAGAAGATGGCACCTGTGACAAAGAAAAAGAAAATAATCATGCAGTGACGATAAGCAGCTATGAAAAGGTAGCAGCCAATGATGAGAAGAGCCTACAAGCTGCAGTTGCTAACCAACCTGTCTCTGTTGCAGTAGATGCTGGTAGTTATGAATTTCAATTCTATTCTGAAGGTATATTCACTAACCAGTGTGGAAATGATCTCAATCATGGGGTGACAGCAGTTGGCTATGGAGAAGATGGTGGTAAGTACTGGCTTGTGAAGAATTCATGGGGCACTAGCTGGGGTGAATCCGGATATATAAGGATGGAACGTGATTCCAATGATAAGCAAGGTATTTGTGGCATTGCTATGGATGCTAGCTACCCTCTTATGGATTGAGTAGCATTGTTGGTTAATCTGGCCATTGCTGGTTATAAAATGACAGTAAGCTAGCTTAAAAAGTTCCTCTCAGATGGTATTTATATGTAAACTTCAAATAAAATATGCAACTATGAAATTGAAATTAATAACATATGAGATTTGTAGGACGCATACTTGTGAGAATGACTTGGTGCAAGGTATAATGGAATATGAAGCTTACATTAAAAGAACAAAGGCTCACTTGCAGATTATAACATGAAACAATCAATCTGTATCACGGTTTCTTGATTCAGAATCCCTTTTTATCCTATTTTGAATTTTTTTTTTTTTGCCATGATGACTGTATTTGTTTATACTCTGATTGGTTACCATGGTGATATTCTGAACCTTAAATTTCGGATAGCACACTTTTTAGGTGCATGTTGAGGTTCATCAGCAAGGCATCAAATTGAAACCAGCAATGTTGATGGCCCAACAATTGGGTCAGCATGGAGTCCATAACCTATCTTACTGAGATTACTAGCTTGATGATTTATTTGGCCAGTAATGCTGGTGTGCTTAGTATGTAAGCCAGAAGGGTTGACAATATTCCAATAAACACAAGCTGAAGGTTGAAATGTCACCATGAATAAACATGACTTTGAAAAGCTATTATTGCAACACCTCATGAGATCACCATGATCAGCGTCAAAAGACAAATTTAGGGCTGACAAAAACAGATTTCAATATGAATGCAGGTCCTTATCATCAACAGGCGTACATCAGTATAGCTGCAAAAGTTTAGAGGGACATATATTAGCAAATATTTGAGAATTCAATAGATATAGCTAAAAGAAAAACGCAGTTTCTAAATGGGAAAAGTGACTCATCAACAACTGTTGGTTGATTAAGATAGAGTTATCAATACAAAATGATGCCCTGCCCAATGCTATACCAAGTTGACTTCAACAGTTCAACCTCTTGATGATGCATTGGAGAACTGAATATAAAAATAATACTCAATAGAGAACGTGAACTTCAGGATATCAAATTTTTGTGATTTTAAGGATCAGAAGTTCAGTATGGCATTTATACAGTAGCAGTGAAGCAAATATATCAGACAATGCCTTGCAGGAGCTAATGCATGTGACTTCCCTAACACAGTATGGATATATACACTAGCACAGTTAAACTTCTTTCAAACAGTAAGTCTATCTCAATAGACCATTAGAAGCAGGTCAAGGGCTGCATTCCCGCATGAAACTATCATAAATATAAATTAGTTGTTTACTTGTAGTTGTAGACTGCTTAAAGCATATCCTAGCCAAATCATGAAACTATTTTGAAAATAATGACATTTTTATGAATAAAATAATAACGCCAGCCTCTACTAATCAGGAGCTGAATGCTATATTACCAAATTTCCAAGATTAATAAAACTATTTGAGAGAAAAGAAAATACTCCCGGACAGTGTGGTTCTATGGAAACTAAAAGAAAAGGAACTAAAATAAAGAGAATTGTCTGTATAATTGATTTAGCTGACTGCAAGTAGGTGGGCTAAGGGTTTGCTGAGTTGGGTTAATTACCACTGGAAGTCTGAATTGGGAAAGCACTCCATAAACACCAATATAAGCTATGCATCAATTGTTGTGAAGAACCAGAAAGAAGACATATTGGACAAATTAACAGCTTAAATTTGTCATAACATTTTGCATAATTTTCATGTTTTCTCTTTGGCAATTTTATAATGCTATATAAAGTATATAATAACTTCAATACACAAAACTACATTGACCTCATAATTCAGATGCCACCTAGCTGTTGCAGTAAGTACTTAGTCCTTTTGACATTGAACTTTAATCAACCCACTCCCAGAAGAATTGTGAGTGCTAAGACCTTAAATCTGCAAATCTTTGCCTCACAGCACAAGCAAGTTCCCATTCACCTATACCAGCAAGCCTCTCAACCACCTTTTGCCTGACCCTGATATATGGAATAAACCCTCTCTCCGTCATCCCCATCACCACCTTTCCCGCCAAAATATATTCACCATACTCCAAGCACCCCTCAACGACCAACTCATAGCTTTCAAACCCAACAGCATAACCCTCTCTCTCCAAGAACTCAATCATCTCAACTGCTTTCCATATCTCTCTGTTTGACCGCAATGCCACTGCCACCTTCACCACTGTTCCCTGTCTTGGCGTCAATCCCATTTTCACCACCATTTGCTTCAACATCTCTGTTGCCTCAACAGTTCTTCTGACTGTGCACATTGCGCTGATTACGATGCCATAACCCTCCAGATCAGGAACACATCCAGCCCCACCCATGCCCTTCAAGACTTTAACTGCCTCCACCAACTGATCAACAGCACAGAGAGATGAGATAAGATAATTGCATGTGCCACTGTCAGGAAAATATCCAATTGATTGCATCTCCAACAGGATGTTAGGGACAGACTCAGATTGGTTTCGGCGCTCCAGCCATGCGGAAGAGAGGAAGAGGCGAGTTTGAGGGACAGGAACACAACCAGAGTGAATGACTCTTTGGAGGATAGCGAGTCCAAGGGGGAGGGGATTGGGGCTTTGGAGAGTGTACGAGAGGAGGCATGTGTAGGCAATCTGGGGGCGAGAGCGGGGTCTAAGAGGGATAAAAGACTGCAAAATTTCATCAATGATTTGTGTTCTGAGGTTGAGGGGAAAGGTCGAGAGGAATGAGAATGGATTCGGGTTTTGGCAGGCTTCTTTTGAGGAAACAAGGTCAGGAATTTGTTGGTAGGTTTTGGCTTTGACTGCAGCTTTAACAGCTTCTTCTAGCCGTTGCAGTGATGAGAATGGGTGAATTGAAGGAAACCGGAAGTGACAATCATGAAAATGCAGAAGAAATCTGCAAAGCTTTGCTGCTCCAATCATCATTTTCAAGATCCCAAAACATTAATATACAAGTGGGGCATCATGTGTTACAACATGAAACCTGCAGCATTTGGTCTTTATTAATGAAAAAAGCTAGAAAAATGTATGACATGGAAAATAAAAGTTTTTTTTTTATTTTTTGATGAATAATAAAATTTCAAAAAAAAAGAAAAAAGATAAACTAAGAGGTGAACCAATAAATAGAAAGATAAGAAAACATATAGTACCACAAACATTATGTTATACTTCATCAATATGAAGGTTACAGAGTATGGCTAATTAAGGTAAACATTAGTGAAATTGAAATAGAAGGTAAGCAGGATTTGAATAACAACCAAAATGAGGGTGCTGCAACAAGAATTTTACCCTGATTACAAAAGCTAAAGAATAAACTCTTGCGAGCGATTTTGCTAGCAAAAAGAAAAAGAAAACAGGTTTTTGAAACTACGATTACAGCAAGTTTCTGTCTCTCTCTCTCTCTCTCTCTCTCTCTTTTGATAGGTAGGGGAGGGGGGATTTGATGTCTCCATTGGAGAACACTAGGAGGTGCCAACCAGTTGAGCTACAAGGCTCTTGACAGCAAGTTTTTGTCTCTGACAATTAAGATATCCAACATATTCTGCAGAAGTGCAGACCAGTAAAGTATGCCCCATAATTCTCTAGACAGTAGTCCTTATAAAGAATAAAGCATGTTATAAACTTCATATAGCATGTAATAGCAAAACAAAAAATGCTATTAGACTTTTACATGTTGGGGGAACAAGAAAAGAAAAGAAACATTACGATAAAGGAAAGATAATTGAGTTCGTAACCATTAGTAGATCATAAAAAGTTTTGCTGAAATCACTTGGATTGGAATCACAACCATAATGCCGCCCACTGCTTGTAACAAGCTAATTAACACTCTCATACCCCCATCCTTGTTATAAAACTACTGGCCATGTTAAGCTAATTAATACTCACATAACCAATAACCAACTTTTACATAAGCTACAGCAGTCAGAGAGTGAGAGAGAGATTATAATTTATTAGAAAAAAAGGAGTCCTTCATATGCACAAGAACTTGTTGCATCGAGATAAGATAAGTGCACTAAAAATTCAAACTTTTAGTATGAAAACACAGCCTTACAGCACAGGTGCAAAGAAAGGCAACATTGAATTAGTCATCCAGATAACTGACTCATTTTCCTGTGTTAGGCAGTGACCTTGAAAATGAGCTGGAAAATGTTTTCTACGTGCAGAAAATCAATAACATTTCTTGTATAATTCAAAACCAGTTAAATGTGGCTTAGTACAAGTTCAAAATATCTTATAAGAGTCCCACATGCCCAAGAATGGTTTATGATGCCAAAATCAGATCGTTCTCATTGACTCAAACAAATTTCATGAAGAAATAGTCCTAATTCATCAAAGATTACAAAATTGCCTCATTGGGACAATTTATCAAGCAATTGGAGTGCAAAAGAAAACAGGGCAGCTGAGTTAAATACTCCAAAATTTAAAATTACCACCATTAAATACAGCTTACCGTATTTGTAAGTACGAGTGGGGTTTACATGAAACCAAAAGTAAACAAAAGACATCCTATACAAACCAAGAAATGAGATTTGGTCTGTCTCTTATGCTACAAACAATGCTTCACTCTCTAATGTCTACAAAACTCTAGAATTCTATTTTAAATTCAGACGAAATTGAGATCGTACACGAAGAACCACAAACCTCTCCTTGAGGAAAGAAGTGGAATTACACAGTTGAGGATGAGTTGAGAATCCTTTTGATTCTAAAACATGGCGTGGATGAGTGCCCAAACCTTGACCGTGGCGCGCGATATGGGATATCATTGACCAGCCTTTCAAGCCCTTTAGAAGTTTCGAACCAGGCCCAGGCCCAGGCCCAGCCCAAGCCCAAAAACTAAGAGAAAGAAAATGATGAGTTGGTTGGAGGTGATGAAGAAGAGGAAGAGGGTTTGTCTCTTGTCATGAAGAAAACTTTGTTGGCACCTAGGAAAGAAAATGATGAAGAATGGTTGAGGGATAACATCTTCTACTCCACTTGTAGTATTTTGGGAAAAGTTTTCCAATTAGTGATTGATGGTGGGTCATGTAGTGAGTCAAGAAGTCGTGGAGAAGCTTGAGCTCAAAACAAAGGAGAATCCCCATCCGTACAACGACAAGATGTAATGGCTTAAGAAGGGTGGAGAGATCAATGTGACAAGGAGGTGCATGTTTCCTTTCTAAATTTGTAACAAGTATGAAGATGTGATTGATGGCAGCCCATTTTGTAATTATTAATTTATTATTTTTATATTTTAGTGCAAAAAGGATAATATGGTAATTTTACAGGCCTAAAAATTCAATGTTGGTCCAAAATTTTAAAAATCATATCTTAACTCTTAAGTGATCAAAATTGAATTAATGATGAGAGTGCATTTTTCGGATTGGAAATCGGATAAAAAATCAAGATTTTATTAAGGAAATAAAATTGATTGGCTGAAATAATATTTACCATAAGCTCACATGCATAAGATTATTTGTTAATTAATTTAATTAGTCCTCTAAAGGATTAAATTAAAGTCAATTAATAAATAATTCCTATTGGTTTAGAACAATCTAAAATGGTAAGTATTCATGTACAAGATATTCACCAAAATATAATTCTCAAATTGATTTATTTTAACTAATAGGATAATTATTTTGACCAATAATTATCATATTAATTATTAATAAATTGATTAAAATTAAGAAATCTCGAATTCAGCCAAGGAATGACTTCTAAATCCACTAGAAGTTAACTAAAAGTGAAAAAATCCAGGATTTATCCAAACCAAATTTAGAGTTGGATTCCAACCTGTATACTGCTTGGTATTTTAACCATAACTTTCTACTCAATTATCCAATTTAGTTTATTCAAGTTGGGTTCGAAAGTTGACATGATAAGCTACAACAATACAGAAGATGTCCAAATTCGAGTGTTTAGAGGGTCAAATCGGGCATGCAATTAAGGCCTAAAAATCAATCACAATTTCGAGATTTTCATGAAACAAATTTGATTTCCAAAACCCTAATACACTCCCACGGGGTCCAGAACGTGGGTAGATTCACTTTTTGCCTCTCGTATATATAGAAAATATTCTCATTTTAACAAGAGGTTGGGATTTTCATTGCTCATGATCCCAAACAAAATTCAAGAGAATTTTTGTGAGGAATTATGCCTTCTAATAAGAATACAAACTATTCTTATATTAGAGCCTAGAGATTACAAGAAGTCAATCTTGTAATCTCAATTCCAATCTTTTCAATTTCAGTTTTAACAATTTTTTATTCAATTTGACAAATCTTTCTTCAAGAATTATTTTTCAGGTTGGATCCAATCGAATCAAATTAAGGAGCTTCCTCTACAACAAATACATTTACTTCTTTTCCTTATTCTTTTGAATATTTATTACTTTAAAACATAATTGTATGATTATTTGTGTATGCTTGTTCTAGGATAGTTTTTAATTCTTTTTCACATGCAATTTCTTTGATTAATTTTCTTGATGGCTTAGGAACATGTTAGGATGTAAATCTTGACTTTTAAAAATGTTAAAAATGACCTAGGAATCTGTTTTCATAAGAGTCAATAATTGAATTCTCGGATTAAAACTAATCAGGTCCCAGGTTTTTACCTAGGGTACCGATCTGGGTTACCTGGGCACCGATATGCCCTAGGTTCGACTCGATCTGGTCCATCTAAGTACCGATCTTGGTTTTATTATATTTTACATGGTTTTGTACAATAAATACTTTCACATTGATTCTGCCATGTGTGTTTCCGATTGGTTTTGATCATAAAATGTCATGTTTTTGCGTTTAGATGTAATTAGGATTGTATGTTTAAATGTTTTTAATTAGTACGTGATTGATCATGTTATTTATTCTGTTTTTTTGCATGTACCTTTGTGATGATATGTCGAATGCAAGTTGGTTTGTGTGATTGAGTTGTGAACTATAGTTTAAAGATCCTTAGAGGCTGACCTAGGTCAGGTTGAATGGGTGTTTAATACCTTCCCACTTGATCCCCTAGCCTCCGAATCCTAATCTTAGGGGAAGATTAGATTAGTTTATATATCCTATATACTTTCTTTTTTAGATTGTATTTAGGACCAATGCCATGTATTTTGTTTTCTTAGATTATATCTAGGGCAAAATATTGTAATTTATTACTTTTCCAAACCATTGTATTATTTATTCAGTAAAAGTTGTACTTTTTTCATAGCTTTTTTTTTTTTATAAAAATTAGGTGGCGACTCCATTGTAAATTCCCCTAAAGATTAGGATGAAAAACAGTGTAAGTAACCATTTTTGGGAATCATGTTTATACTTTTTGGCTAAAGGTCATGGTTCTCACAGTGGTTGTGATGTAGTGCCCATGGATGTGTGTCATCTTTTACTTTGAAGAACGTGGCAATATGACCGAAACACTTGCCAGAATGGAAGAAACAACACGTATAGCTTGAAGGAAATCGCCAGAAGATCACATTGCTTCCCATGAAACACAAGGTAACCCCTAAAACTCAAAAACATGACAAGTCTTTACTTTCGACAAAAACATTTGTGCATTATAGCTTAGATAGTGGTTGTTCATACACGTTAGTTGCTGAATTGGGAAGAAAATATGTTAGTTTGAGGATTGCCACCAATGACAGACATCCAACATGCCATAGACTTGGTTCCCAAGGCTCCTTTACCTAATAAGGAAACCTATAGGATGGCCCCTAAAGGAAAGGAAGAACTTCACCGACAAGCAAAGTTGTAAATTCCATTCTGTTCCGGCCGAAACGAACGGAAAATCTTATACCGGTATGCAAACCGGTACGAGATAACCCCCCATTCCACCTTGGATAAAATTTCAGGGTGTTTCGGGTCATTTCGGCCAGTATGTGCATTTTGGCCGGTTTACTTTTTTGGTTTTTTTTTTTTTTCTCTGCTTTCCTTCTTCTCCGCCCCTTCTTCTTCTTTCTTTTTTCCGCCCAACTCTCTCTCTGTCTCTGTACCTTTTCTTTACTTTTTTTTTTTTTTTTTGTCTTTTTGGTTCAAGTGCTGTGACCTGCCCCTCTTCCTTCTTTCTTCTTCCTTCTTCTTCTTTCTTTTTTCCGCCCAGCTCTCTCTCTCTGTACCTTTTCTTTACTCTTTTTTTTGCTCTTTTTGGTTCAAGTGCCGTGACCTGCCCCTTCCTTCACATGATGTTAGTCTTAGATATTTGTTTGAAATTTTCATTCCATTTGCACTTTGGCATGTCATACACTCTTTTTTTATTTATTTAAGTGATATTTCTTTAGGTTTTATTTTTATATTTCTATTATATTATTCAAATACAAGTGCATAATATTATTATTAGTATTAAGATTGATATGGACTTATAATTCGAAAGATTCTTAACAAATTATAGATTTTGATGAATAAACATATAAATAAGTAAATATATATAAATATATATAGTGGTAAACCCGAAACGAAACGCCGGTATTGACCAGTACCGAAATATACCATTCCAATGACCAAATCGGAACGGGCACCGAAACGATATCTACAACTTTGCCGGCAAGGCCAATGAAAAAAAAAAAAAAAACGCATCACAGAAACCCCATCAATACTCAATGAAAAAACAAATGCACCTTTTAAGTATTAACTCACTGAAAAAAAACCGAAAGATATATTGTTTGTATTAGGAATCTCTGCCAAGGCCATCTAGCACCCATGAACTCCCAAAAAAAACTCATCACATAAACCCCATCGATGCTAAATGTTTGCAAAATATGTTTCAAAAATCTCTAATCTTCCTTTTTTCGTTTCTTACCGAAATTGTCATACACTTCTAACGGTATATCCATTTCTTCTTAAAACTTCACATTCATAGAAATTTTAAAAATTACGTTTTTTTTTCACATTTAAAGTTATATATGCCAACCTATTGTACCCAAAATTTGTTTTTGAAATTCAAATCCTAAAGACTTTAGGTATTCAAAAGTTTGGGTTTTAAGCCTTTCAACAATGCTACATGAATATCAGCACTAAATTCCTTAGCCCAAAATCATATTAACAAATTACAATTTCCAAATCAATTGAGAAGTTCGAATTTCAAAAACATAGGTATTTGATTTTCCTAATCCCCCAAAGAAGTTAATTTTTAAAATCATAGTACTTGTGTTTTCACCTAAATGCCCTTAAAAATTATCATGTCCCATACAATACAATTACCAATACAATACCCAATATTAATCAAATTATCAGTTAAACATATCTTTATTAATTAAGTAGTTCCCCTCAATATAAAAATAATCCTCATATAATAGTAACCTAAAAAAATTATGAACTTAGGGTATTACATATGTATTTTATGAGTTGATGCAACCTTTCACAACAGTCATTGACTAATAACTCTTATAAGAAGTTTCGAGACACATTACTTTAGTGAGAATTCACTTTCATCAAAAGCTACCAATACTTGGCCAAAACACATAACCCAAAAAAAAAAAAAAAAACCATTTCGTAACACATCTTGATCAAACTCAAGGAACATGTTGTCCCCTCATGGCATGAATATTGCATCCATTTGTGGACACCATTTTAGGAACTAAAGCACGTTACGAAGACTTATAAATTATCAATTTGATGTTCTATTTCCACAAACAAATAAGTTTCAAAAGCAAGAGAGAGAGTATGGAGAAATATTATGAAAGGGGATTTGTGGTTATGACAGGATTAATAATGGTTTTGCTAATAATAGTGCGAGCTGATGACTCTCCTACTTCCCCTCCATCTACACCTAAGCCATACTCTCTCCCTCCCGTTTTACCTCCCAGTCACCATATCATTCCTGCTTCATATGAGGATGGAATAAAGCTTCATCCATTTTCCTGGGCCAAAGGACAAATAAAACTATTGTCTTGTATGTCACATGGTTTTAAAAACCGGACGGGGAGAGAACCGGAAAAGGGAGTGGTTCCCGTACTAGTGGTCCGACCGGGGTTGGACCGGTGGTCGAACCGGTGACGTCATCGATGACGTCATAAATAATAATTAATAATTTTAAAATTATATAAATAATTAAATAAATACAAAAAAAATTGTAACTAATAATATAGAGTTAAAAAAATATATAGCAAATTTTAAAATACTTTATGTATGCATTTTAAGTCGTTGAACTGGAGTTCTAATCTAATGAAGCGCAACTTATTTGGGATAAAATTTGAGAAACCAATCAGAGATTCAGAGTAGCTTATCCCGGATCCAAAACCTCGATAAATATTAAGGCCAAGGTGAATCCTGCAGCTTTTGCTAACCAAAGATCCAATTCAAATGCCATCCTAAATGACATCCTTATCATAAACATTGTGATTTTTAAGTGATTCAAATGCCAGCCTTAACATTATATTTATGACAAATCAAAACTGCATAATATGCATAGATTTTCTACTATATTGCAAATAACTTGAAACATCATTATCACAATGTCCACAACTAATTGGATTTTAACAAAAAATACTAACCACAAACCTAATATCAATGAATTAATTATTCAATTGAAAACCCAAAAACCCCAACTTAAAAAAACTCAGTTTTTTTTACCGATTTGTACATAAACGAAAATCACAAAAAAAAAAAACACACGGATTAAAGGAAATAAAAAGATGAAAATCCAAGAAAACATAATTCCTAAGATGGGTTTGTTGTATGTGAAAAAAAAAAATCAAAACAACTTGGAGCTTGGAAGTTACGGTTTTGACTCAAACAGTGAGCAGTGATACCGTGAGAGTGAGGGTGAAAGACACCGGCGTGAGGCGAGACCGTGAGAGACCGAGACAGAGACGGAGAGACCGAGACAGAAACACGAAATGAGAGTGACCGAGAGAGAGAGAGCGATCTGAGGGAAGGGGAAGCGGCGTGAGTGAGAGTGAAGGAGGCAAGCGGCGGCGTGAGGCAGAGGGGGCAAGCGGCGGCGTGAGGCAGAGAGGGTTCGTGAAGCAGAGGGGTAAGGGAAAAAAAAGGAAAAGGAACTTAAGCTAGGGCAAGGGGTAACTGGTAAGGGGAAAAAAAAATTGACAAAACGGTACAGTTTTGGATTTAGGCGAACTGGGCCAAAACCGGTTCAACCGCTCCGGTTTGCGGTTTTGGCGGTCGAACCGGCGGTTTCCGGTTTTTGGCCCATTTTTTCATTTTTCCGGTTTTTTCAGAGAACCGGACCGGATTAGGCACCGGTCCCCGGTTGAACCGGTCGAACCGGCCGGTCCGGTCCGGTTTTTAAAACCATGGTATGTCATTATGTATTAAGGAAAATTCTGAAAATGGCAATCCAGCTCAAATTGAAAATCGTACTAAATAGTGTTTCGCTTCTCGTTGCCATTAGCTTCATGTCATCCACATAACTCTTAGGTAAGAAAGGCCATATGTACAAATTATTCTATGGTATATAATTCCTAGTTACTCCAGATATTTTTCTCATACTAATGCACTCATATACACATATATATGATATATATTATTCTTGAAACATAATCATGGAGGAACTATTCTCTTTTGGAAAGTAGTCTTGGAATCTCATTATGGCATGCCAAGAATCCTATCCTTAATGATGGGAGACAAGAAAACTTTATTTTACTATTTACTTTTCTTTTTGGAAAAGCAAAAGTAATTTTGGAGATTTAATTGCCGTAAATGCATCTAGCAAGCTTTGGCAATACATCTGCTGCTGTGATCTTGACAGCAACTTTATTATTTGTCGGACATGCTTATTAACAGTAAATAAGTATATATATATATATATATATATATATATATATATATATATGCCGATGCAAAAAATATATCTTTTACTACCTTACAAATAGAATTTATTGATTATTTTGTCCTTTTAGTTTTCAGTTTCTTTGGGTAGGTATACAATGTGCAAATTACGAATTATATAATATAATTGCCGCCACAAAACTTGAAATAGTAGTTTTGTATTCGAATTTCTTATCTTTCATCACTAACGTTTTTACTCCTAAAATTTAAAATATTATATTAATTAATAGCATTACAGGCCATAAATCAAACATCAATATTGATACACTAAAAAATAGAAGTTTAAAAAAATAATAATAAAAAATTAAAGCTAAATTTTTTTAATAAATTTACTTAGATTAAGATTTTGTAAGTCTCATTAATCATCACTAATTAAATATTCTTCTGTGCTAATTGTGCACGAAAGTTTCATATCTCATTTCCCCATTGTTGTAGATCTATATATATATATATAAGTATTTATCATATTTTGAAAACATAAAATCCAAATTTTTTGGACAAATTTTCTTCTGTGCTAATTGTGCACGAAAGTTTCATATCTCATTGTATGTATATATATATATATATATATATATATATATATATATATATATATATATATATATATATATATATATATATATATATAAGTATTTATCATATTTTGAAAACATAAAATCCAAATTTTTTGGACAAATTTTGGTCATTTAAGGCAATGGCCAAAATTTATTTTATTGGTATGGTAAAAGATTTTGCTTGTGTAGAAACCCTATGAATGTGAAAAAATAAAAAAATAAAAAAATTCACTATGGAACCATGCAAATTCCACATAATTTCTTAGTGGCGACTAATATGATCTCTTGGCATGTATTAAAAACTTTTGGCTAAGTGAGCTTCGGTGTTTCACTTAAAGATTATTTGTCTTAAATTACTTATTTTTCAATCTCAACAAAGTGTAAAATGTCCATGTATATCAAACCCCGTCTCAAGCCATAATGTTGAGTTTGGTCCTCAAAGAGCCGAAGCGAGTTCTTTACTTCATGTAGACTGTCGATGATATCGAGCCAAAATCTGTATTGTTTACCTTCGCAATATAGCTTTTCATATCTTTCAGTATTTGCAGTGCAGCAGACATCCCATACACTACATTGCTCCTTAACTAACAGCAAATACTTGTACATACCTAACGAACTCTCAAATTAAATTTGGAGCTTGTCAGGCTTGAAAAATAAGAGTAGTCCAATCTTGGGAAGAAAAAAAATAAAATATAAGACCCCCACAACAGCGCAATTTATGCATTAAAGCCCTACACATGTCAAAGAACCATAAAGAAAATCAGCAAATATATGTTAAAAGAATCTGAATCCAAAAGAGGAAGGGGTTGATATGAGAATTCAAATAAATTATGTAGACTTTAAAAATGAAAAAAATGGATTGCATTTTATTACCAGAATATAATTGTCAGCTATATATGCTTGGTGGATTCCTTCAACGATAACGCCTTATTTTAGATTTAGCACGGCGAGGGAAAATCCAAAAGATCGCCACACAAACAATGAGAACCACCTGTAGGATTATTACTACCTTCAGACCTGGAATCACAATGCCCAACTTATGTCTATCAGTATACAATTTCCAACTGCACAGGATATACGATAAACAGAAGAATACCTTTAAGCTTCTGAATCATGTCCTCATAGACTACACTTTTGGTTTCTTTTGCATCAATAGAGCCCATATCACGGATTGTTGAGATAGAACTGCCAGTCATGTACTCAATATGCCCACCCATGACACATGTGTTGGTACAATGGACACTACCATCATATTCATCACTTCCATCACAGCAATCTAGAAAGATATTGAATCCGTAACTAGAGCTAAAAGTATAAGGAATATGAACAAACCAATGTTCCATTCATCATAACAAAAATTGGACTTCAAATTTTATGTAAATGGGGCAGAGTGGTATGGATAACTTCAATTAAGTGCTAAAAAAATTTACAATTTATAAAACACTGTAATTACTAACCAGAAAATAGTTATTAGGAACTATTGGAAATTGAATCAAATTCCTGTTTTGACTTGGTTTCAGTTTTCTTGTTGCAAAAGGAAAATCTATTCCTTCTACAATAAGTAATTTTATATTTCAAGTTCACCAAGGAATAAGTATTAAACCTTATATATAAACAACATTGTAAAGGGTTTAGTAAATTTTTCCCAAGAGATCCTCCCATTGGTAGCTTTAGTGGATTTCAGTAGGCGTTACTCATGGGTGTGGGCATAGGGTTTACCGAACCAGTTAAATATTGTTATCTTGTGTAAATATTTTTATTTTTTGTTTGTATTAACGCACTTCCGCTAGCCCTAAATTCCAACAAGCTAGTATCATAACTTCCCATAAATGAAAAAATGAGAGAGAGTAGCTTAATATGATTTGATCTGCAAAAAAGAAAGATTAATGCACCAATAAAAAAATGATTTGACTCAATAAGGGAATGAAAAAGAGGTAAAGGAAGACCTAAAATAACACTAGTAGAAGTGGAAAAAACTGACATGTTAATTAAGAATGTGACAGTATGATTTTGCATAGAATGGTAGAGAAGAATACATGTGAATAATGAGAATCCATAGCTAACCTCATAGTTTTGGGACTCATGTTTTGTTGTTGTTGTTGGTATTAGAACTTTTAATGTCACAAAAAATTGATATCAATGCTCTAAGGTTGATCTGGTAAGGTTCCAAAAAAAAATATATTTGTACAAATTTGCAATTGGTTAAATATAAGAGCGCACAAATTTGGCTTTAGATGTGAAAATAATGAACTTGCTCAAGGAGAGCTTGTTTGAATTAAGGTCAAATACAACAACAAAAATGAAGATTACCTGATGTAATTTGAGTAAAGGTGGAGTTTTGTGATTTCATCTTACAAAAGTCGGATTAGCAAAAAAGAACGCTCTCTCTTGAGAGCTTGTTAAGACCCCCAAAATATTAGACCAACCCTAGCCTTGCATGGCTAACTTGAATGCATGGGTTGGCTAGTCTATCTTTTGTTGCTTTTGTCTAAACACTATTTTGATGCTTTAAGGGTCACAAGCTTACTAAAGCTTGTACCTAATTAGTTAGCCTAGGCCTCGAGGGGTTTGTACATGCTTGTGCATTACTCACTTGTACCTAGGTTGTTAGAAGGTTGTTCAAGCTTTAGGGTGGTTGTACATTCTAGATCCAAACCGGCCAATGAGAGCCTTGATCTAGTTTGGCCAATAGGAGCCTTGCATGGACAAAGCCTTGCATGCCTTTTGGCCATGCAAGGCTTGCCTATATCTCTCCCATTTCATTCATTCTTGCATTTTATCCATTGAATTACAAAATAAAGCTTAGTTGTTCTTCCTTCTCTCTGTTTTCTCTCTCTAGAATAATTAGCATAATTCTAGATAGCTTAGTTAATTAGGCCTAGTTCTCCTTAAGAGCTACTAAATTGTGAGATTGAGTGTGTGAGATTGTGATAAAGGTATCTAAGGATTCGGGATCCTTTCATTTGGTATCAGAGCAAGCTAACGAGCCATGGTGATAGAGACAAGAGGTGGAGCTCAAATCGGGGTTCTCAATGAGAATGTTCAAGGGCTTCAACAACAATTGGATGAGCATTCCAATTCAATCAGGTTGATCAATGTGAAAATGGATCAGATGGAGAACAATCTTGCTGAAATCCACAACACTCTTGATGGTTTTAAAGCTCTCTTTGTTGGTTTCCAAGCCATGGTAGATGAGAGGCTGCCCAAACCACCCGAAGTGAACCAGCAACCTCAAGCTGGCCAAGAGGCCAACACTCCTTCATGCTCAAATCGGGTGCAACCCAATTTTGGTGAGCAATTGCCAATTACTCCTTTAATCAATCATAGGCTTCCAATTGGGGCTGAGGAGAGGAATGCCATACCTATGAGAGCTCCAAATCATGAGGTACAAACAATGGTTCAGCCCAAGCCACAAAGAGAAGCACAATCGGGTCAAGGTGGAGGAGCTCCAATTGTTGGTAATCAACCTTCAATTCTTGAACCTATCGAGCCAATTCCAAGGAGGGCTGAAACAAGGAATGTTATACCTATGAGAGCTCCAAATCATGAGGTACATTTCAATCCCAATCAGCCACGGTTTGGCATGCCTTATGATGATCCATTTGAACCAAGGCCAAAAAAGCTCAATGGAGGTGTATTTCTCAACCCAATTGTAAAATCATTGTGTCGTTTAGGCAATGCAAGGCCTCCACCATCTTTTGAAGATCAATGTGGGCTGAATGGTGAAGAATATTGGCATGAGAAAGGGTTTCCAAGGCAGCAGCAGCAGTTCCATACATTTGGACAGTAAGCACAGCCACAAAGGCATGCTAGTCAAGTTAGGGAACCAAGGAATGCTCCATGGCCTCAAGATGATGTTGTAGAGCCTTGGTATGATCATGGAGGGGGCAGAGGTAATTGTGGAAGAGCAAGGAACTATCAAGGACCTCAAGATAAAGATCCTTATGGACAGAATCAAGATCCACTCCAAAGGCAACAAGGAAGGCAAGCAAGGGAACCGAAAGCAATGGAGCTTGAATTTCCAAGGTTCAAAGGAGGTGATCCTACTTCTCGGATGTTTAGAGCAATTTAGTATTTTGAATATTATCAAGTCCATGATGCTTCAAAGGTAATGCATGCTTCTTATCATTTAGATGATGATGCATTGATATGGTTTCAAAGTTGTGAGCATGATTTAGGTTGTTGGGATAATTTTACTAGAGTAATTCAACTTAGGTTTGGGCCTCCTAGTTATGATGATCCTATGGAGTTATTGATTAAACTAAAGCATGTTAATTCTATTGTGGAGTATAAGGGGCTGTTTGAGTCACTTAGTAATAGGATTAGGAATTTGTCAAGCATGCATAAACTAAGTTGTTTCATGAGTGGGCTGAAAGATGAAGTGAGGTAGGCAATTAAGATGCAAAGGCCAAGAACCTTGGGTGAGGCCAATGCATTGGGTAAAATTCAAGAGGAATATATACCTATGTCAAGAGGAGCACAAGGCCTAGTTATGAGGCAAACGAAGACAATTGGGAACAATATAGTTCTCAACAAGTTGTTGCCCAATTTGGTCCTAAAGTTGCTGCCCAAATTGATCCTAAAGTTGCTGCCCAAATTGATCCTAGAGTTGCTGAATTTGATCATAAAGTTGCTGCACAATTTGACACTAAAGTTGCTGCCCAAATTGATCCTAAAATTGCTAAATGTGATCCTAAGGTGGCTGCCCCCCAAAGTTGCTGCCCAATTTGATCATAAAGTTGCTATCCAACTTGATCCTAAGGTGGCTGTCCAATTTGATCCTAAAGTTACTGCCCAACTTAATCCTAAGGTGGCTGCCCAAATGGATCCTAAGGTTGTTGACCCTAAACCAATTAGAGTAAAGCCTACAATGATGGTGCAAAAGCTCACTCCCAAGCAAATGTTAGAGAGAAGAAGGAAAGGCCTATGCTACTATTGTGATGAGAGTTGGACTATGTGGCATACATGCAAGGCCATGAAACTGTATTTGATTGAGGAAGTACAAGAAGAAGAAGGTGCTTGTGTTACAAGTGATGAGGAAGAAGAAGGGGTAGAATGGTGTGAGGAAAGGGGCAACACCAAGAAGGAGAGCATCAACAAGGTCATTCAAGTTCCTTCAAGATATTGGTTAATCAGAAGATCGCCATTGATGAAGAAGCAACTTGAAGACTCATCCTCCATTCGGCCACAATAAGATCACAACCTTGAGGACAAGGTTTTTTAAAGGAAAAGGCAATGTTAAGACCCCCAAAATATTAGACCAACCCTAGCCTTGCATGGCTAACTTGAATGCATAGTTTGGCTAGTGCGCCATCGTCAAAGACACTCAGTCAGCCGCTGGATTTAATCAGGTTCCGCTGGAAGTCACGTTGATTCGCCACCACAACCAAGCCACAACATCAATCACTGAGAACACCCTTCGAGGACATTGTCCTCACCTGCCCCTTGCTGCGCCGTTGCCACCTCGCTGAAAGTCCTCAACCTTGCACGTCGCCCAGCCGCACCAAACCCATATACCCCAATTTGTGAAGGTAACCCTTTCAACTTTGCTTACTAAATTTTGTTTGGAACCCATCTTTTGTTAACCCAACTCGTTCTTTTCGCAAACAAACATTTGCTTTACCCGACCCAACTTTTCCACCGACCCAAAAAAAAAAGGGCCAAACTTACCTCAGTCCAACAAAAAAAAAGAAATAAAAAATATAAAAAAATCAAATCAGCCCCCGAACCCACCCACTATTTAAACCATTTAGTGGTGCAGTCTCCATATATCCAACCTGGCCTATACAATGTTTAGTCTTAAACAGACCAAGTTCTTGTTAAAATTCTGTTGAAGCTTCTTGTTGTAGTGAACTATGGTACTTTTTGAGGTACTGGATTTTGATGGTCGTAGAGATGAAAGCCCATGGATTTTAGTCAAGTGGCTAAATGAGATTGAGCAATTCTTTGATCAAAGAAGTTTCTCATATGCCACTAGAGTTAGGTTTGCAAAAAGGAAGTTAATCGGGAGAGCCCAAGATTTTTGGGAAAATCTCAAATATATGCGCTTTGTTAGGCAAGAACCAGCCATTACTGAATGGGAAGACATGAAAGCAAAGCTTCAAGATGAATATTTACCACAATACTTTCGAGCAAAATATCTACCCCAATCTTCTTGTGGTCATTCTCAAGATCAAAAAGACAATTTGAGGCATCGGAATAGCCAACCAATTGCGCAATTTGAAGAGAATAAAGTGAGTGTTCATCAATTTCTAGTCCTACACTTAGTCCAGCATGGTGGTCTCGCTTGGAACAACACGTAGAAAACTTGAGAAAAATTATCCAAGACGAAATTAAGGCGTTTCAAGAGGAGACCAATAACTCTGAAATGTCACACACAAGAGACAATAGTGTTGAGCCACCAATCCTTAGTGCTACAATCGAGGTTCAGGACTTACAAGTGCAGGAAGAAGAGTTTATTGTAGAGCCTAAGCAACAAGTGTTTGAAGATACACAACTTGATGAAGTTGACAAAGTTGGTACAATGGTGTCTTCTACGGCTAAAGCAAAGACGGTTTTATTTGTTATACTACATCCCAACATTGATTTTGTAATTCCAGACATCTTTACGGATGTGACGGTCCCTAAGGCTCTTTTGTTATCCGTGTTCCCAAAAGTGGTTCCCACCATCAAGCAAACATCTAGCGCCCAAATTCTCATCCTTCCACACTTTAAAACTCGTGGTCGAGTTTTCTCCAACCAGAGGAGTATGATGCAGCATAATTTATTGCATAATGTTTGGATTTCTATTTTGAATTTTGAATTTAACTTTTATTGTGGTTAAATGTAATTATGGCTGATTAGAGATTTTCTTATTGATGTAACGTAAAGGCCTATTAAAAAGAGGTTCCAACAAAAATGTAAGGAGCCATTGAATAATATGAATAAGAATTTTCTAATTAGAGATGCGTCTCTTTTTTTTGTTTGGTGGTGATGCCTAGGGTTTTATAGGCAGATTCTAGGTGGTGATTCCTAGGGTTTGTTCTGATTGTTTCTATCCTTTTTCCCATTTACCCTATTTCTCCATTGTTGTCCTGCATCACTTTTCCCACCAAATTCTAGCTGTCCCATTGAATTTAGCCTCCCAAAAAGGTTTTCACTCTTCACTTAAACCGTACCATCTAAAAAAGCATTCCAACTATACAGCCAGTCAAAGAACACCTTTGGATTAATCTCACTACAAAAATCACTAACATCTAGTTTAACACCTCTATCCACATCAGTCAATCTCAACTCTCCTTGAGATTGCACTAATGGTGGATAATAAGGGTGATTTCCTTCCATAAAGCAAACACCTTGATGTGTGAACCCATATTGGATTATGTTTGCTGTGGGGGCACCTGGATAGAAGAAAAAGGTATCGAGCTTGAGGGAAACATAGGGGCTGAACGTGGACTAGATTTAAAGGATTTGGGGTCTTGATCAGTAGTTGTTTCAGCAGATAGTTTGCCGAGAACAACAGCTGATAGCTTATCCAAAATTTTATTTTATGCCTTTGCTTCTATTCAATTCACCCTCTCATTCAACTAATTCAAAGTCTTCTTTGTTCCTTTGTAGTCTTAAGACAAAGCCTTAAATTTGGAATCTAATTCCCCATTAGTCACTATTATATTGAATGATAATTTTTTCAAGTGGTTAGCAAAAGAAAATTTCAACAAAGAACTTGTAGTAGGATTTCGGCTCTAATACCAAATTGGTGTAGGACATATTGGAGAATTTAGCAAATTTGTCTCACAATCTATGAACAAAGAATGCATGAACAGTGCACATGAATAGTACCCCTGAACAATATTGTGTACAGTGACAAAATCTAATATCAAAGAGAGAGAGTTAGATAGAGAGGAGAGGGGAAAGAACAATAAGGCCAATGTGCCTCAATAGTCGAAACATTCAATAATTTATTTTATTCATCAACTTTATCCTGTTTGAGTACAATAAGACACTTATATAAACCCTAAATCTTAACTTTTCCTAATAGAACTAGGACTCCTACTTTGGCTAATAATCCAAATCCAAATCCAAATCCTAATTAAAATTAACCAAGCCCAAACATAAATACTCATAAACTAAATAAGACAATTTAATAAAATAAAATTCAAGGCACACAACTGGCCACTACCCAACAATAATAGAATTATTAAAATACCATTGGCCTTGACTCTAGAAAACCCAAATAAAACACTAAAAATCTAATTAACTACCATGGACACTTATTCTTGGGCTTTGCCTTAAGCTTAGGCTTCCAAAGAGGATGTTTTTTCTCTAGAAACACTATGGTTGCACCATCAAAGCGTCTTGTTTGTGAGTTTATGAGTTAGTAGTGAGAGTATGTATTAGTTTGTGTTTGTGAGAGGTTTTGAGTGTGTTTGTGTTTGCGAAGATTGTGAGTACTGTTTGTGAGAGTTTGTGAGTTTATTTTGTAGTTATTCATATGGCTGTAATCCGTATTGCTAATAAAGGATTTTGTCTAACGTTGCTCGTGCATATGGACATAGAGTATATCAAACCACATTAGATATTGTCTTGTGTTGATGTTTTTAGTTCTTATTTGTATAATGCACTTCTACTAGCCCTAAATTCCAACACACACTATAATTATGTTGGTCTATACTAGCAAGACAACATCTTACATGACCAAAGGCCTAATGTCAAAATTAGAAGCAACATGACCGGGCAATTACATTTTCATAAACATGAGTATAAAGTGCTTAACCTGTTAGGGGTGAATACCCCTAGATTACCCGACAACTAGTTCTAGCGAATGAGGTCAGTTGCCCATAGGCGAGACCAAATGACTCTTCTTTAGAAAGATTCCCTACTTTATTAAAAATAAAAAAGAGTTCATTTTCATAAACATAAAAGCCATTCTGTCAGAAATTCAATTTCCAGCCTCAAATTGATCCTAGGAGACATTCCGCCCTACCTGTGTAAACTACTAATCAATGGGTCATTTAGACCCTTAGCGGAAGGGCCCACCTCTACGAAACTTGAAATAACCATGTCTTTAGCTAGGGAGATCATTAGTCAAATCACATTTCAAGGCCAGAGGCATACTTCCTGGCATACAGGTTGCTGTCTACTAAATTTAGCATCTACAAATTGCAAAGAAAGCTTAAAGAAGCCCTAATTATTACCCAGATCAATGAGAAGCAAAAGTAAGTAATTTTAGAGATATTACTTACCACAAAATCGATCATTAATGCGAGATGAAAATATAAACTGAGGTTTACTTCCGACATTCCTACAATAAAATTTTCCTGCTGGACAGGCTGAAGTTCCTGCCAAAGTAAGATAAGAAGTTTAAATGACTTGCCGAGATATAAAACATCATTGAATGCAAGATAAATAGAGAATCCTCAATAATAGGATCCACACTATCTATATTAAATTAACTTGTATTATAACACAGGAATCTGGACTAATGACAACAATAAAATCTGAGGCAGAATGCCAGACTATCAAAATCAGAGACTAATCAGGAGATGGAAAATGCAACCCGTGCCCTTTTTCTTCTTCCATTTTTTTTTTTTTTTGGCTGGGGGGTGTGAAGAGACAGAGAACATGGAGGGTTTTTCATGCATACTCTCCATCTCAAAATCACCAAGAATTGAAGGAATCTGGAAAAAATTGAAACTTCTAAGATAAAACAACTGTGAGTGCAAACAGACAAACAACAAGAGAGTAAAAAAAATTGGCTTTATGTGTGAAGTGAAGTTTGTGACATTTCAAGTTAAAGGATGACTAGCTTATTTGCTTTCAAACAAAAGTCATTATGACTGATGTGTTCCCCATGGTCATTACAGATAAAGATTATCTACAGCAAACGCTAGTACAATCTGGATTTGGATCCTTTAGAGGGTAATTCCACTATGAAGTTCTAAAAATCCTATCATCATTTTTAAAATGAGTATATTGGATTTTGTCACTTCATCAACATTTAAACAACCATTGACTATCACCATTTTGGTATCCATTTAAATTATTGAAGACATCACAAAATCCAATCTACTCATTTGAGTCGTTTGAGATGGTTTGATCATGTAGAGAGGAGAGCGATTAATGCACCAGTGAGAAAGAATGAGTTGATTCAAGCTTAAGGAACGAAAAAACATAGAGGAAGACCAAAAATAACATTAATAGAAGTAGTAAAAAGAGACATGCCAATTAATGAATTCAAATAGAATTGAATGGCAGAAAAGAATACATGTGGCTGACCCTGACTAATTTGTTGACGATCCATAACCGATGCCAAAAATGTTGGGACAAAGGCTTGTTTGTTGTTGTGACAAAATCTAATTCATTCATTTCAAAATAGACCGATAGGATTTTAGGAATTCCATGGTAGATTTATCCTGAGAATGAGAGAATTTTAATCCATACAGTCCTTAGATGTTATATCAAACTTCTCCCAAATAGAATATATCTTCTCTTATTTAGAGGAAATCAAGGAACATGACTATAACAATCAAGTACAATTTTCTAGTTCACTTGTTAAGTTAATCCAAACAAGTAGACTCTTCAATTCCAAATTTTCTCCATAACCATGAAGCATTAATTGCTAAAACACAACTTCATGGACAAGATTTCAGCTCCCAAAAAAGGCAATAAGATCCATTAACATTTTTCTTTTAATTAATTAATCAATTCTAAATTTCTAAATTAAAGTTACCGGGCTCGTCAGTTCCGTCAACGCAATCACAGAAGTCGTCGTTGACACGGTCTCTGGTAAAGGATTTGGACCCATCCTTGCACTTGATTACCTCTGATTGAAAGAAGTTCTCATCTGCAACTCCACCACCACCACCACCACAGGAACAACTTCAAATTCAAGAATTCAAAGGAAATCATAGAAAGACGAAACCATTTGGAGTGCGAGAGAAAGAAGGGTACCGAGAGGGTGGATTCCGAGGAGGAATGGGTTCGATGCGTAGGAGCAGGTAAAGATGAAAGAGGCGGAGAAGAGAGGAATGAAAGTGAGACTGAGGAAACCACGGTTCTCAGACTCCATGACAACATTAATTAATTAGTTATGGGGTTCTATGGCCTGCTTTATATCCAGTGCGTTAATTGTAAAATTCTTCAGTTATGAATCCAAATAAAGAAAACTAGTAGATGACTTAAAGTCGAGAGTCTTCTAGTAAAAGACAATTTGGATGAAAGTTAGCACACCCCAATATCAAAAAATCCCTATAACTAAATCAACAAATTTAAATTTATGCTGATTAATTCTATTTCTTTCAAAAACACTAATTGTTATTAATTACTCATCTTTATCTTAAGTCCATTAAAAGTTTTTTCTCTTAAACCAGTGATAACTGTCTAAGTTTGCCTAAAAAGATGTATGGTTTTTAAATTTGTTTTTTAAAAAGTTATAGAAAAAATCAAACCTGGGAAGTAGAAATATAGCATAGATATGTTTTAGTATTATTTTTAAAACTAAATTCAAGTGGGAATCTTTATCTTAAGCCATTAAATGTTTTTTTTTTTTTTTTAACCGGTGATAATAGTTTAAGTTTATCCCTAAAAAGATGTATGGTTTTTAAATTTTTTTTTTTTTTTTTTTTTTTTTTTTTAAAGTTAAGAAAAAAAAAAAAAAATAAAACTTGTGAAGTAGAATAGATATATTAAGTTTTACAACCAAAAACAAAAAACAATAAAACCAAAAAAAAAAAGAGATACGTGAAGTGCCCTGGCCGTTGGTTGTCACCCTCCAATATGATGCAAGCTATTTTCCCTGCATGAAAACATTAAATTATAGCAGTTCATAGAAAATAATAACAATAATAATTGAGAAGCAGAAAATTTTAAATTTTAAATAAAATAACGTAAAATCACCATGTATAGAAAATGAGATGGAAATGTAAGGAAAAAAAAATGAAAAAGAAACCTGAAAACGTAGAACAAATGAAGAAGAGAAAGTTTGATAAGAGAGAATTCTTAAATAATAATAGATAAATAAAAAAGATAAGGATAAAAAGTTAAGAACAGTTAAAAGTTTTAAAACTTGAAAACTTAAAAATTAAACGTGAGATAGTGGAGACATGTTTGGATATATGGGAGAGTGGTTTGGAGAGTTATTTTTTTTTTTTTTTTTTTTTTTAAATTACGTATATATCTTTTGTGTCTACTTTTTAATTGAATAGTAATCTAAGAGTATTTTAGACCATTCCTAAACATGAAAATAAATATCTTTTATGCAAGAATTTAGTGAATTACTTTTTCACCCTCATAAATTATTTTTCATAGCAATATTCTCTAAATATTAGGGGTGTTTCGGGAAGTTCATTAAAGTGGACATGAATAGAAGTTCTTTAATTTATTTTAATGTTAATGTGTGAGGGTATTTTAGTCTGTACACTAAAGTGGACATTTTTCTATATTTGATTGTGACTATTATACCATTTTTTCTAAGACACGTTATTATTTAAAATTAGTGATTAAATTAGGATAATTTGAAAATGTGAGGAGTATTTTTTATAGTACATTAAAGTGGACATGAGGGCATGAATCCTCTTAATAGTATTAGATTTGATTTGATTAGATTAGATAAACAATTCTATCCACAATTTCCGGTTTTTGTACATATTGTGGCTGCAAATTCTCTATCTAAAACACACGGTAAAGGAATGATACAAGTTATTGGCTAATTGGCTTCTTCTTTTTGAAGCCTCTTTGAACTAATTAAGATTTTAGGAAGGTTATATATAAATCTTTATTATTTAAAAAAAAAAAATTGAATTTGGGAAGAAGAAAAGGGGGGGCGCTGGGACCATGGGTCCACACTTAGATACAATTCTTTCTTCAATTATAAATAATTTTGGGAAAATTATATTTTAAACCCTACAGTTTAGGGGTGTTATCAAATTAAACCCTATAATTTCAAAGTAAAAAATTAAACCCCAAAGTTTTAAAAAGTAACAAATTTAATCTTGAGGTTTCAAAAAGTAACAACTTAAACCTCAACCCATGCAAGTAAAACAAGGGTTAAATTTGTTACTTTTTGAAATTTCATGGTTTAATTTGTTACTTTTAAAACTAAAGGGTTTAATTTGTTACTTTTTGAAATTAGAAAGTTTAATTTGTTACACCCCCTAAACTATAGGGTTTAAAATGTAATCTAGGCATACAACAATTAATAGCCACACATGTATAAATAAATCAAAAACTAACATTAATAATTCAATTGCCAAGATTTTCTAAAGTGTCAACTCAAACGAAAATCCAAAACCTCAATTGCATAAAAAACACAATCTCAACAAGCTCCTCTTATGCGCACAATCTCAACAAAAAACACAAAAACTTATTATTCCTCATAATTTGAAACGGAAAGGGGAGGAAGAGAGTGAGCATGAAAACTCATCAATTTATCAAAATCCCAATTAGCTTGATCAAGCATATATACAAGTAAAATAAATTAAATTTTTATAGGATAAAACTCATAGGCTCAAAAAGTTTATCTCAGTGTAATGAGAAAATTAATATATAATTTGCAATGAATACGAAAACATCAAAAATTTCAATATACTTGAAATGATGTATATATTCTATTAGATTCATATATTTAACAATCTTTGTGACTATGGTCACAATATATCCTCATGGCTATACCGAGAACCACATGCAGGCCACTGGTATACCCTAGAAGAAACTAGTTTAAATACCAAT
Source organism: Fagus sylvatica (assembly GCA_907173295.1). Classification (NCBI taxonomy): domain Eukaryota; kingdom Viridiplantae; phylum Streptophyta; class Magnoliopsida; order Fagales; family Fagaceae; genus Fagus; species Fagus sylvatica. The sequence continues at coordinate 31,285,503 of OU015769.1, forward strand.
GTATAACCCTCCGTTGGCTAGGTCCAAAGTATAGTCAAATTTGTACAAATAAATTTCAAAAATTTATCTAATTTCATTTAAGTCTATATCCAAAAATCATTCATCAATCATCATAAAATCATTGTTCAAACCAATATTTCATTCAAATCTTTGGTTATTTTTACAAATTTCAGACATGCTTGATCAAAGTTTGGAGGCAATAGAAATTTTTCTAAAGAACTGATTGCGTCATAACATCATTTTTACCCTAAGGATTTTCCAAGGAATTTGGCACGCAAATTGAGGCAACCCGATTAATGCAAGAACCGATTGAAAATACCCAAACATGTGGAAATCCATCAATCCAAGACTGCATTTCGAGGATATAAGGATTTCGATGAGTTTGACCAAGTTTGACCGAAGCCATGGCTGAGCTCCATCGAGAGTTGATTGACCATTTTACTGTCATTTGGAAGAGTACATGAATATTTTCAGTTTGATAGTTCACAGGCCCAAAACGGATTTAAAACGAAGGATTTATGGCCGAAACCGCGGAAAAAGGCCCAACACTTAGTGAAATTTCACTAAGTATTTTGGACATAAAGAGACTTATTTTGAAGCCACCTTTGTGCACAGAGTCTTCTCAATCCACAGCATGAGTTTCCAGAAAGCAGGTAACTTTTCGAAGATAAGAAGTTTATCTAGAAGCGAGTTCTTTCGACCTTCAAAAGCATACTCGAGTTACTCAGAATCAACACCGGAAAATGGATCGCCAACAAGGAAATCTCTCTGGCAACCCCTATTTCGAAACCCGCAGTTTCACAACCAAAACTCATAATGACACAAGATTTGTTTCATGGGAAAGTAGACATCACAAGCTTTCAGAAAATACCAAGTTTGCCCAAATCTGACATCGGGAACTAGGTCAACCGGAAGCGGAAAAAATGATGAAATTAAGCTAAAGTACTGGAAAATTGCCAACAATAGCTATCCAGTGTACCACCTTTGCACACAGCGTCTTCCTAATCCTTACCATGAGTTTTCGAAAAATTTGCGCCTTTTCGAAGAGGGCAACTTCGTCTACGATAAGGTTCTTTCAGTTCGCCAAGAGCTTATCCAAGCTGACTGGAATCCATGCCGGAAAATTGGGAAAAATCATCTTGAATGGAGAAAACAGTCCGACTACCTTACTTCCGAGAGTTGCAGTTTTCTACACAAAAGTCAGAATCTCACAAGGTCAGTTTCGTTGGAAAGTAGACAGTGCAGGATTTCCATAGACACCAGTTTCGACCAGATCCGCGCATCAAAATACCCTCAACCATCAGTCCAAAAAAAGGTGCTAAAAGAGCCAAATACTCGTCAAATCTTGTCAAAATCTGACAAAATGCACGGAGCAAGCAACTAGAGAAGCTCACGCAGCACCAAGCTACGTGGAGTAATGTGGATCTGCTCCATGTAGCACTATGTTGCGTGAGGCTTGATTCGTAGGGAATTCCAAGCATTAATTGTACCCATGGTTAACAATGAATCAAGGAATTTTACAGAATAAAAACCTTTTAAGATTAAATGAAACAATCAATTAGAAAGGATTATATATTAAAAACCATAGAAGATTGAAGAATAAATACTACAATTTCATTCAAAGTTTCACCCCTAGCCTTAGCTAGGGTGATTAGCTGCTCATAATGTAGTACAAATAATTCAAATTAAATAAGCCAATCATCCTCTAAAATAAACTGAAAATAAGAAATAAACAAGAAAATTGAGAATAGAAGAAGAAACCGCCTTCCAAACGTTGCCAAAGAGAGAAACCTAGCCTTGCTACTGTAGTTGTAAAGAAATCTTCTCTCTTTGTAGCTCCAATTCGGACTGTGTTGCTGCCCAAAAGCCCAGAAAAATCGCCCCTTTATCTCTTATATACTGTTGCTGGTGTATGATTGCTTGGTATCGTGATCAAAGTGGTCGTTTGATAAAAACTGAATTTGAACTTTGTTGTGATAATCTATTTGATTCTCCTGTACACTCTCACATACTTAGCACCATGGAGGATAATGGTAGTGATCACAGGGAGAATGAAAATGAGATTAGGATTGAGCGTCCAAATGACCCACCTAATGACCCACCTATGCGGACCTTGCGTGAATATTTGCAACCTCCTCGAAATAGTGCTCCTTCTTGTATTGTTTTTCCTCTGCAAGCTAATAATTTTAATTTTAAGCCAGGTATGATTCCATTGCTTCCTAAATTCCATGGTATAGAATCTGAAAATCCTTATTTGCACATAAAAGAATTTGAGGAAGTATGTGCCACTGTTCATGACCAAACCTGTAGTGAAGAAATAGTTAGGCTGAAATTATTTCCTTTTTCCCTAAAAGAGAAAGCAAAGACTTGGCTTAATTCTTTGAGACCTAGGTCAGTGGGCACATGGCAAGAGATGCAAACTGAATTTTTAAAAAAATTCTTTCCAATTCATAGGACTAATGCTCTTAAGAGACAAATCATGAGTTTTTTTCAAAAAGAAAATGAGACTTTTTATCAATGTTGGGAACGTTTTAAAGATTTATTAAACTCCTGCCCACATCATGGCTATGAAAGTTGGCATGCCATTAACTTTTTCTATGAGGGTTTGAAGCCCCAAATGCGCCAATTTGTAGAAATGATGTGCAATGGTGCATTTTTGAATAAAGACCCCAATGAGGCTTGGCAATACTTTGACCAACTAGCTGAGAATGCCCAATCTTGGGACCCTAGTGCCCCTTCTGAAAATTCAAGTAAGACCAAGCCTTCCACCACATCTAGTGGAGGTAGGCATCACCTTAGGGAAGAGGATGATTTGAATGCTAGGATAGCCAGTTTGGCTAGAAAAGTAGAGTCCATGGAATTAAGGAAAGTTAATGAAATCACACCTGTGCAAAAAGAGGAAGTTTGTGGTATTTGTGAGATCATGGGACACGCAACACATGAGTGTCCAACAATTCCTGCTTTTAAAGAAGTGTTACATGATCAAGCAAATGCCATGAACACTTACAAGAAGCCTTTTCAATCTCCATATTCTGAAACATATAATCCGGGGTGGAGGAATCACCCCAATTTTAGTTGGAGAAATGAAAATAATGCACCACCACCTCAAGGGCCCTCTAACTCTGTTACTTATAATCCTCCACATAAGAGGACCCTTGAGGACACATTGCAAACATTCATGCAAGGGCAATCCACCATCAATAGTCAAACATCACAGGCCATAAATGACATTAGAAGCACTCTCACTAAATTGACCACTTCATTGAGCACACAGGAAAAAGGTAAGTTTCCAGCTCAACCACAACCAAATCCACAAGGTCAGTTTGGTGTGAGTGGTTCTAGTGCTTCTGGAACACAACATGAACATGTCAAGTCTATCACTACTCTTTACAGTGGAAAAGTTATTGATAAAACTATTCCAACGAAGGCCTAAAAGCCCGAGGAATTTTCAAAACCGAAGAGTGATGATAAACTTGACAAGTCTAAGTCCAGTGAGGCTGTGAAATGTCCCATTCCTGCTCCATTCCCCCAAAGATTGCAACCACCTCAAAAGTTAAGCCAAAATTCTGAGATTTTTGAAATTCTTAAGCAAGTGAAGATCAATATCCCTCTGTTAGATGCAATAAAACAGATTCCATCATATGCCAAATTTTTGAAAGATTTGTGTACAGTTAAGCGTAAGCTTAATGAACAAAAGAAGGCCTTTTTATGTGAACAAGTGAGTGCCATCATTCAGCATAATACCCCACCTAAGTATAAGGATCCCGGTTGCCCAACAATTTCATGTGTTATTGGAAATTTCAGGATAGAGAAAGCTTTGCTTGACCTCGGGGCTAGTGTGAACCTTTTACCTTATTCGGTGTATGAACAGTTAGGTCTAGATGAGCTTAAACCAACAGGAATAATACTTCAGCTTGCGGACCGTTCTGTGAAAACACCAAAGGGAATTGTTGAAGATGTGTTAGTTCAAATAGATAAATTCTACTTTCCAGTTGATTTTATTGTTTTGGATACTCATCCTGTTTCAAATGTAGGCATTCAAATTCCTATCATCCTAGGTCGCCCATTCCTTGCAACCTCAAATGCTTTGATTAATTGTAGGAATGGTGTAATGAAACTTTCTTTTGGCAATATGACTTTGGAAGTAAACATTTTTAATATTTGCAAACAACCAGGGGATGATGATGGGTTTCATGAAGTTAATTTAATTGAAACACTTGTGCAGGATCAATTTAATCTCACATGTTTTTCTGATCCTTTAGAGTCTTGTTTAGTCAATTCTTTGGATTTTGATGATGATGAGGATTCTGAAGTAGCACATATTTGTTCTGTGTTGAACTCTTCACAGGTACTAGAGGTGAATGCATGGAGGCCGAAGTTTGAGGAGCTACCACCCCGCAATATTATGCCAGTGCCATCAAGTGTTGAAGCACCCAAGCTTGAATTGAAGCCGCTGCCCGTTGAACTCAAGTATGCATTTTTGGGGCAAGAGGAAACTTTTCCAGTGGTAATATCTTCTAAACTTAATGATGAGCAAGAGAGTAAGTTGCTGAAAATTTTGAGAATGCACAAAGGTGCAATAGGATGGACCATTGCTGACATCAAGGGAATTAGTCCCTTGATATGTACCCATAGAATTTACTTAGAAGACAATGTAAAACCTTCTAGGGAGATGCAGCGTAGGCTAAATCCTAATATGAAAGAGGTTGTGAGGGCTGAAGTTCTTAAGTTATTGGATGTAGGGATCATCTACCCTATTTCTGATAGTAAGTGGGTGAGCCCTACCCAAGTAGTACCTAAAAAATCTGGAGTTACTGTAGTTAAGAATGAAAATAATGAATTAATCCCAACTAGAGTTACTACTGGTTGGCGTGTGTGCATTGACTATAGGAAACTCAATTCAATGACTAGGAAAGACCACTTCCCTTTGCCTTTTATGGACCAAATCCTAGAAAGGGTAGTTGGACATAAGTATTATTGTTTCCTAGATGGGTACTCTGGGTACAACCAAATAGAAATTGCACTTGAGGATCAAGAAAAAACCACTTTTACATGTCCCTTTGGTACCTTTGCTTATCGAAGGATGCCATTTGGATTGTGCAATGCCCCAGCCACATTCGAAAGATGTATGCTTAGTCTCTTTAGTGATATGGTGGAACGCGTTCTTGAAGTTTTTATGGATGACTTTTCTGTTTTTGGTGATTCATTTGATGATTGTTTATCTAACTTGCAGAAAGTCTTGATCCGGTGTGAAGAGAAGAACCTTGTGCTAAATTGGGAGAAGTGCCACTTCATGGTCTCAAAAGGAATTGTTCTTGGTCACAGTGTCTCCTCTCAAGGAATAGAAGTGGATAAGTCTAAAATTGAGTTAATATCCAAATTGCCCACCCCAAAGACCGTTAAGGATATTAGATCATTTTTAGGACATGCTGGATTTTATAGGAGGTTTATTAAAGACTTTAGTGTTATATCTAGACCATTATGTAACCTCCTATCAAAGGACACTCCCTTTGAATGGACTGAGGCTTGCCAAGAGGCTTTTGAAAAGCTAAAAGGCACACTTACCTCTGCCCCTATTATGCAGCCACCTGATTGGAGTTTGCCCTTTGAAATTATGTGTGATGCCAGTGACTATGCAGTTGGGGCTGTTTTGGGGCAACGTAAGGATAAGAAGCCCTATGTTATTTACTATGCAAGTAAGACCTTAGATAGTGCTCAAATTAATTATTCCACAACTGAAAAGGAATTACTTGCAGTAGTATTTGCTTTGGATAAATTTCGGGCTTATTTGGTAGGATCACCTATTGTTGTTTTCACTGACCATGCAGCTTTGAAATACCTTCTTACCAAGAAGGATGCAAAGGCTAGATTGATTAGGTGGATCCTCCTGCTCCAAGAATTTAATCTTTCCATTAAAGATAAGAAGGGAGTAGAAAATGTAGTAGCTGACCACTTGTCTAGACTTGTAGTTGAAGATTCCTTGGAGACAATGCCGATCAAGGACACTTTCCCGGATGAGCAACTCTTTAATATTTTTGATTTGCCTTGGTTTGCTGACATTGTTAATTTTCTTGTTACAAGGCAAACCCCATCTCATTAGACTGCACAAGACAAGAAGAAATTTTTTGTTGAGGTAAGAAATTTCTTTTGGGATGACCCTTATCTTTTTAAATACTGCCCAGATCAAATCATTAGGAGATGTGTGCCCAATAATGAATTCTCTAGTGTCATCTCCTTTTGTCATTCGGAGGCATGTGGTGGTCATTTTTCTGCCAAGAAAACAGCTGCAAAAATTTTGCAGTGTGGTTTTTATTGGCCTTCTCTTTTTAAGGACACCCATGAGTTTTGCAAAGCGTGCGAGCGTTGTCAAAAGTTAGGTGGAATTACCCGTCGAAATATGATGCCTCTAAACCCAATTTTGATTATTGAAATATTTGATTGTTGGGGCATCGATTTCATGGGACCATTCCCCTCTTCTTTTGGGAATTTGTATATTTTGGTAGCTGTTGATTATGTATCCAAATGGATTGAGGCGGTTCCTTGTAAAAAAAATGATCATAAAACTGTTTTGAAATTTTTAAAAGAAAATATTTTGTCTAGATTTGGAACGCCTCGAGCCATTATCAGTGATGGCACATAACAAATAACTACATTGGTAAACATTTTTGTAATAGGCCTTTTGAGGCATTGATGCGAAAATATGGAATCACCCATAAAGTCGCTACCGCCTATCACCCACAAACAAGTGGACAAGTTGAGGTATCAAATCGGGAAATTAAACATATCTTGGAAAAAACGGTTAACCCGAATCGCAAAGATTGGTCTTTACGACTAACTGATGCGCTTTGGGCATACCGTACTGCTTTTAAAACCCCGATTGGTATGTCACCTTATAGACTTGTTTTTGGAAAAGCTTGTCACTTGCCTGTGGAATTGGAACATAAAGCCTATTGGGCAATAAAGCAATTTAATTTTAACTTGGACAAAGCTAGCTCGCTTCGCAAACTCCAACTTAATGAGTTAGAAGAAATCCGGAATGAGGCTTATGAAAATTCTCGAATTTACAAGGAACGAATGAAGGTATTTCATGACAAAAACATTCTTAGAAAATCTTTTGAACCTTCCCAAAAAGTTCTATTGTATAATTCAAGATTGCATCTGTTTCCCGGAAAGCTTAGATCAAGATGGACTAGTCCCTTTGTTGTTAAGAATGTTTATCCTTATGGGATTGTAGAAATTGAGAACCCACAGAATGGTAATATTTTCAAGGTTAATGGACAACGTCTTAAACCATTCTTGGAAAACTATATTCCAGAGGTAGAGTCCACTCCTCTGGAAGACCCAGTCTATCAGGATTGATTGGTATGCTCTAATGACCATTGTATACTAGTAGTTTCTTATTTTGTTTTTCTTTTCTTTTATTTTTCTTCTTGGTCTAGTGGTTTCTAACAAATTGCAGAAAATAGCTTTGGAGATTCATCATTGTCCAGGTGCCTTCTTTCCCTTTCTTTGTGCCTTACTTCTATTAGCATGTCTCTCATGATCTTTTATATGCATTCTTTTTCACATTGAGGACAATGTTTAATCTAGGTTCGGGGGTGCAGTATCGTTAGCTGTTTTGCTGTTTTGATTTCTGTTTTGCTGTTTTTGATTTTTTGAAGTTGCAGTGGAACCACTTTTGTAAAAAAAAAAAAAAAAAAAATTTGAATGCCTTGATTTTGTGCAATGATGTCTTGACTTAGTTGATGATTATGTTGAAAATGAATGCTTGGTTGTGTTATTTTTGAGAATGTTGTTGAACTGTAACTTTGATTCGAATTTCATTAACAAGCTTAAACATATGAACACATGATCATTTGATTAGGAAATCTGAATTTTGTCCTTTGATACTTGCTTTTTGGATAGTGGAAAATTTCACTTGTTACACTTTGAAACTTGGCACAAGCACACTAGCATATGGTTAGTGGGGTATGAAATTTGAAACCAAATATTCATGTTTTTAGTATCTTAAGATTAGTTGGTTGACTTGTTAGTTGAGTAACCTTGGCATGGTATTAGTAAAAAAAAAAAGAAAAAAAAGAGCTTGAATTGGTTAATGTTGTGTGTAGCTAGTTTAACTTCGTAGCCTTTTTTACTCAAGTTAGTAAGCCCATAGGGGTGTCTCTACACCTAGTGCCCTAAAGCCATCTGGTTTGGGAGTCATTGGCCTAACGCTTGATAAATGGGTCAATTAGAAAGCTTAAGGGAGTTAGACATTGTTGTGTGTGGCTAGTTTAACTTTGTAGCCTTGTTGACTCGAGTTAGTAAGCCCATAGGGGTGTCTCTACACCTAGTGCCCTAGAGCCATCTGGTTTGGGAGTCACTGGTCTAACGCTCTATACATGGGTCAATTAGAAAGCTTAAAGGAGTTAGACATTGCACAGTCCACACGTGTCAAAAAAAAAAAAAAAATTGCCTTTGTTGCTGTCTATGCCTTGGTTAGTTCATCTGATAGGGATTCCAATGAACTCTAGAGTATTGGATCATTTGTATTGGAATTATTTTGAAACCTCATGATTATGTGTTATTTCACTTTACACCAAAGGAGACTTGTGGTGTTCTACTATTTGATTATAAGTGATTTGGACCTAGTTTGGATTTCCTGAAAATTTTGAAGATGGAGTTGTTATTTCTAAGCTTACTAATGAATGAGTATCTGTGAGAACCACGACCCGAGGGTCAAATGGGCCTCAAAATGTGACCCAACTGACAATGGACCAACCCTCTTGATTTGAAGGTTGATTGTACATGTAAATGGAGTTGCCACTTATTTTAATTATTTGGACAAAATAAGAAATTCCACAATAAAAATAATTCCTCTTTATTCATCTTTGAATTTGTACAATTGCCAATGAATTTGTAAAAAGAAATAATTACATGTAAATGAGTTTCTTAGTTACAGTCTAGTAAAAGGAAAAATAGTTTGTTTGTAAGATACTTTGTAATACGAACCCTCAATTCAAGATTCGGAGGCTTGGTTATAAAATGGGAAGGTGTTTGCACCCCATTTTACCCGACATACGACGGTCTTCTAGATTAAACTTGGCCAATATTCATATCATGTCAAAGTACATAAACCCATGTTTGCATCAAAATCCAATTTTAATGTTCAAGTTGTTGTTTAATTTGTTTCATGTGAAATATCATGTTATAGTCATATAAGCATGGTATTCAAGAATAAAACAAAACAATCAAATACAAGTAAATAAATTTCAGTCTAGAATTTATACCTGTATGCTTGTATGGCTTGTAAAGAATGCCTCGAGATTGCTTGTATAGCTTGAGGAGAATTGCTTGTATAACTTGTGAGGAATGCTTGTATGGCTTAGGGGTCAAAATGTAATTTAAGGAGAATTTGGGGTTGAAATGTGATTTGGGAAAAGTTTGAGATCAAAATGTAATTTTGTGGAATTTTTGGGGTTGAAATGTAATTTTGGAAGTTTGAGGGTGTTTTTGCAATTTATGTGAAGTGTGGATTGATTGGGTTTTAGTTTTGAACTTGGATTGAGTGTAAGTGTGAATGTGGGGCTTTATTTATTTTGGGATTAGGCTTAATGAAATGGGTTTTGGATTGGGTTGTGAGGAAAGTGGGCTGCTTAAATGGACACGGGTCGGGCTGACCCGATCCAATAATCTCTCAAAAAACCGGGTAGGGTTTCACTAAAAAAATACCGGGTCGGGTCAACTTTCTTTCTTCTCTTTTTTTTTTTTCCAGCCGCCTACCCCCTATCTCTCCATTTTCTTTCTTTCTCACGGCTCCCTCTCTATTCTCTCTGTATCACTGAAACCCCAAAGGCCACCATGGCCACTCCAGGCTCTCACTGGCGCCGCTCATCACCGCCACCAGTGGTGGAGGATTTTGGCTTGGCAAAGCCGAGCCTTGACTCTCTCTCTCTGCTTTTTCTCTTCTCTCTCCCTCTCGGCTTCTCTCTTCTCTTTCTTTCTCTCACTCGGCTTTGAATGGTGAGTTTGGGGTGGTGATTTTTTGGGTGAACCTGTGTGGGGGGTCGTGGGTTTTGTGTGAACCCGTGTGTGTGGGTTGGTGTTTTGTGTGTAATCAAGACCATAGAGGTCTTGAGGTCTTAGGTTTGTGGAGTAAGAGCCAAGAGGCTCACGGGTTTGGTTGCAATTTTGGCCGTGTGTGGGTAAATGTGAACCCGTGTGTAGGTGGTGATGTTTGACTGCATTTGTGCTGGGTTTTGTGTTTGTGTGGTGCTGAACATAATGTATGGGGTTTGTGTTTGTGAATGTATACATAGTGTGTTGTGATTTGAATGTAGGTGGTGGAGATTTTGTATGTGGCTGTGTATTCAGTGAATCTAAGTATTTAGATTACCATTTTGTATGTCGTTGTGCGCTCCTTCTTCATCATGGTTGTTTGCTCATGATCAGAAACAAAGGAGAATAATGTCAGAATAATTTGTATTGAAACTGCAAACAAAAATACATAAATACAGAAAAGAAACAAATCCTTTAGATTATTCTCTGTTTTGTTTTCTGTTGCTGTGGCTTTATTATTGTTGTGCTCCGAACTGGATGATGAAAGGGGGTGATACTGTTGGTATAGTTGTTGCCTTTCTTATTGCTTCTTGCCTCCTTGTTGATCATGGTTGTGTACTCATGCAGAAAGACAGAAAGAAACCAATGAGAATAATGTTAGTACAATGAATTAAAGAAAACCCTCCGAATGATAGTCAAAGTAACGATACTTAGTTACCCATACCCTTACCTGTGCTGCCCTCTTTTTTGTGACTCTATCCCCCTTTTCTATAAAATCAATAAGAGCCTTTTTGATATTATCTCTTTGTTTAGATCCTGAATTCAAAATATTTCCAGCTGATTTTAGATATTAACAGATAATTGATGATCTTCTTAACTCCTTAAAACACTGAATGATTTAATTCAAACAATTCAAATGTTTTAATTAATTAATTAATCCACAATTATCCAATTAACACTTCCAGTTTATCCAATGTGCTAGAGTCCATGATAATTTAATACTTTGAGCCAATAAGATATTTACACCTTGTTAATTAAAATTAATCCAATTAATGGACCAATCATAATTAATTTGGATTAATCTTATGTGCCCAATGCCATTTTATTATTATGCACTCTGTTCATTAAAACTTCAACTGGATATAATTTTCACACACGTGGTTCGATTCAAACACATGACACGTTATTTCAATCGTCTCAACTTAAAGATCTGTTTGATTACTTTCAGTTGTCGATCAGACGGTCAAAAACACTGTTGGTTTAAAACCCTAATTTAGGCAAGTTGTGCACTTTCCGTTTTTAGAATTTTAATTTGTGAAAACCCTAGTTTGTGTAAGGGTTAGAATGTAGGTAGCAAAATGGGGTGTCAACAGAATCATTGTTTTGTGATATTTTATTCTCATTAATAACATAGTTGGCATTTGTTTAATTCAAAGTCAAGACTGAGCATATTTGTTGAAGTAACAAAACGTTTGTGGGTATCGTTCTGGTAAGCCCTCACGAGACTATAACTCATCCACTAGGGACACCTAGGGGTTTAAAGGCTTGTTGCATATGCTAAATGCAATCGAGAGTGCCAGCGAAAGTGGTGTAGTTAAAAGTTTTATTTTTATTGTTTTGCTAGGGACTAGCAAAATGCCGGTTAGGGGGTGTTTGATAAGTTATGATTTTATACATTTTGACATCGTTTTCATAAGGCATTAATAGAATTTTCTTACGTAAAATTCCCAAGTTACACGTAAAGAATGACAATTTTTCCACACCATTGCATAGCATGAAAAATATTACGTTACGTGTATTATTTCAATAAAAAATTCTTCATGCCTCATTTATATTTAATTGATTGATGCAGATTTTAATGTGTTGTGCACATAAAGAGAAAAGCAGACGGGGTGGTCTGCTGTGCTTGAAGAATAAAAAAAAAAAAGAGCCCATACAAGTTAACGTGGGCCAAAGAAATCTGCATCATGGGCCAAAGAAAAAAAAAGAGAAATAGGTTATTTCTATAACCTATATTATAGGGAGCAGCAGCTGGACCTAGAGTCAAACAGCAGACAGGCGCATGTGAAGAGCAGAAAAAGGAAAGAGAAAAAGGAAAGAGAAAAAGGAAAAGTGAAACGACAGAAAAATGAAAGGAAAGAAGCAGAGATTTTCGGAGTCAGCAGCTGGAGAAAAAGGAAAGAAGAAAGAGAAGAAAAAGGAGAAATTTCAGTAAGTGCAGCAGCTGGAAAAACGGCAGAAAAATGAAAGGAAAGAAGGAGAGATTTTCGGGGGCAGTAGCTGGAGCAAAAAGGAAATAAAAGGAAGAAAGAGGAGCAGAGGAAGGATCATCCTTTTTCCTTTTATTTCCTTTTTGCTCCAGCTGCTGCCCCCGAAAATCTCTCCTTCTTTCCTTTCATTTTTCTGTCGTTTTTCCAGCTGCTGCACTTGCTGAAATTTCTCCTTTTTCTTCTCTTTCTTCTTTCCTTTTTCTCCAGCTGCTGACTCCGAAAATCTCTGCTTCTTTCCTTTCATTTTTCTGCCGTTTCACTCTTCCTTTTTCTCTTTCCTTTTTCTTTCCTTTTTCTGCTCTTCACATGCGCCTGTCTGCTGCTTGACTCTAGGTCCAGCTGCTGCTCCCTATAATATAGGTTATAGAAATAACCTATTTCTCTTTTTTTTCTTTGGCCCATGATGCAGATTTCTTTGGCCCACGTTAACTTGTATGGGCTCTTTTTTTTTTATTATTCTTCAAGCACAGCAGACCACCCCGTCTGCTTTTCTCTTTATGTGCACAACACATTAAAATCTGCATCAATCAATTAAATATAAATGAGGCATGAAGAATTTTTTATTGAAATAATACATGTAACGTAATATTTTTCATGCTATGCAATGGTGTGGAAAAATTGTCATTCTTTACATGTAACTTGGGAATTTTACGTAAGAAAATTCTATTAATGCCTTATGAAAACGATGTCAAAATGTATAAAATCATAACTTATCAAGGCTTTTTATAAATATGGCTCGAATTTCGAGGCATAAAGGAGGCAATTGGTAGAGAGATAAGGAAGTTTTGTTAGTCTAGAGAGAGAAAGGCTCAAAAATCAAAAGAAACACCGTTATAATGGAGAAATCGTGTTAGAAATCCGAGCCACTTTCATCTTCTTCCAAGGCCGGGTCTCAAACCGGTGAAGAAGCCTCTCCCAGATTCTGATCACGTCGAATCCGGGACCCTTGGGTCAAGTCATCCGTTCCTAAGCTGGAGTGCCACCCAATTTTCCTAAGATTCAATCTCAATCCTCACTACTACGCAGAAGCGCCACCAGATTCCCAACTCTCCAAAGCTCGGTTTTCCACCACTACGCGGAAGCACCGCCAAATTTTCGACTCCACACTAGGTGAGTTTCTATGGTGAGTTCTTAATTATGAATATGCCTTGATTAGGTAACTTTTAGAATCACATATTTAAACTTGCCTATTCTACCATGTTTGTATCAATTCTAGCATGTTTACCTCATTTCATCATTCTTGATTCTATGCTTAAACCTTAGAATGCACTTCTAAGTTTCTTTGTATATTTCATATATTTGGTACATGCCATATTCATTCGTTTTCATATTACTTCATATACTTGACATATGTCATATTCATGTGTATTTAAGCCTAGAATCCATTTCTAGTTTACTTTTCTTAATCATTTCTAACATGTCTCAAATACATTTCATATCTCTTTATGTATATGTTTCATTAAATCCTAGCATGCATGCCTAGGTCCTTTCTATGTTTAATGTGTATAAATGAGCCTTTTTATTTGACATTATGCATAAAGCCCAAAGTCACATTTTGGCCCATTACATCATTTTGAACATGCCATCTCATCTAAAACCCAAATAACATGTTTAGGCCCATTCATTTAAAACCCTAGAATTACATGTCTATGTACATTCAATTAAAACCTAATCTCATATTAGGCCCACTCATTCTCAAATGCCATTTGGTTTGCCCATTTGTCTAATAAATTGTGCATTTGTTTAAATAATGTAAAATACTTAAACAACTTGCCATGTAAGCCTTAATAATATCAAAAATATTTCTATAAGCAATACAACGCACCTTGATTGGCCATCCTAATCCTACGGTTGAGCCTCATTTTAGGACGCCATGATGCGGGTGTTTAATATATGTTGAGACGTTTCGGCGTTAATACATGTAAAAAATCCTTACGCGTTGTATTCCTTATGGAATTATGTGATTAATCAAAACTCAACAAAACTATTACTTTCGCTTGTACCTATAACGAATCATGGGAATTCCTAACGTATGCAAATACGGATAGGAAACCCATTTATATTCGGGGTTCAAACAAGTGGAGGGAATAGCCCAAAAATAATATGGGTAATCCAAGCCGCCATACGACGAATCGTTTTACCCTTGCAACCCAAAGGTAAATGAGGTCCTGATCATGGCTAAACCTAATTCAACTTTGTTCTAGTGAACAGTGTTAGGGTTTCAAGTATACCCTGCCATTGCTTCACCAAGAACCCTAAAAGATACAAGATATTAAAAAAGGGGAACAAAGGATAACAAAACCGACCATGTTGAATGCTTGCATCACCAATTGATGTACGCTCGACAACGTCGGGATATTTGTACTTAATAATTAATCAAACATTTTTGCTTGATTGATCAAACACACACAAGAACACATGAGGGAGGTAACCGTCTACGGACGGATGTCGTGGGCTGCCTAACACCTTCCCCACGCATAACCAAATCTCTGAATCCATCTATGGTTCAAGACCCGGTTTTCACACATATTTTAATCAAGATAATAAAACCAGGGGAGGTTCAAGATTTTGAAACCTCCCCTTTGAGGAAAGGAAATTTTCTTAACGTCTGGACGAACTCACTCTTTAATCCCAATATGGAACGCCAGACGGGCAGGGGTACTACTGCCGATAACCCGCCTGTTGAGTTTCCCATTCCGAGCCCTGGGCCAGTTGGGTGGTTTATACTGTCAGCCAAAATTCCTCCTTTTACAACCCTTGGGGGGACTTGAGAGGGCAATGGTACTACTGCCGATAACCCGCATGTTGGGTTCCCCAGCTCCCCTCCTCCAAGGTAAGGGAACTAAGAAAGCCAGGGGAGGTTCAAGATTTTGAAACCTCCCCCTCGAGGAAAGGAAATTTTCTTAACGTCTGGATGAACTCACTCCTTAATCCCAATATGGAACGCCAGACGTGCAGGGGTACTACTGCTGATAACCCGCCTGTTGGGTTCCCCAGTTCCCCCCCTCCAAGGTAAGGGAACTAATGCCAAAGGAAGTTCAAGATTTTGAAACCTCCCTCTTGGGGAAAGGAAATTTTCTTAATGTCTGGACGAACTCACTCCTTAATCCTAATATGGAACGCCAGACGGGCAGGGGTATTACTGTTGATACAACCCGCCTATTGGGTTCCCCGGTTCCCCCCTTCCAAGGTAAGGGAACTATAAAGCCAAGGGAGGTTCAAGATTTTGAAACCTCCCCCTCGAGGAAAGGAAATTTTCTTAACGTCTGGACGAACTCACTCCTTAATCCCAATATGGAACGCCAGATAAGTAAGGGTACTACTACCGATAACCCGCTTGTTGGGTTCCCCAGTTCCCCCCTTCCAAGGTAAGGGAACTAAAAGCCTGTGGAGGTTCAAAATCTCCCGATGATTGGTGGCGACTCCAAATCTCGTGTTGTCCATCCCCATTACAATGTCCACGAACATGCCGGAGCACACACACACTTGCACATGTTTACACAATATGTTCACCCCTACACAGAACACACTAAAAAACGAGATTTTGTCAAGCCCAATGGGGGTCGGAGTTTGGAAATATAAAATCAATCCACAGTCTAGTAAAATAGATAAGAGGAAAGAGGAAAATGATTTTTTTTTTCGGCATCGACAAATTGAACCAAATAAATTTGTAATATTTAAATAAGGAATAAATTTTAGTTCATTTCTTTAAATCAACATAGCTAAAATAATTAAATAAATATGTGTAAAGAAAAAATGAAGGAATACTTAATAAATAAAACATTGTATCTTAAGCAAAATATGACTAGCAAAGAAACAAAAGGTTACTTACCTCTATCAAGCTTACAAGATTTCAATACTTCGCTTGAAACCTTTCTCTTGGGTACCCAAGTCCAACCTAAGACCAATTATACAATGGTCCAACTACATCATCATATATAAATTACACCATTTACATAACAATTTATTAGTTAACTGAAATTTGCATTAACACCCGACCATTACAAAAGTTACTAATTGCAAAAATTATAGACTTTATAGTTAAGTTGTTTTCTTTAAAATTGAGGGTTCCAAGTCTATCCAGGATCAAGAAATTATATATATGTGCCTTCCAAGAAACTCTCACTGTCAAGTGGTGCCCACATTCACACATCGAGGGGAATCCACCAGGATGATCCTCTCTCCCTATATCGTTTACTCCTTTGTGCAGAAAGACTTACATCTCTCCTCATAAATGCCAAATTTGATGGAAGTCTTAAAGGAATATCTACTAGTTGATGTGGGCCTCGGGTATCTCATCTTCTATTTGCTGATAATAGTCTACTGTTTGGACAAACTACTCTCGAAGAAGTAAGAAGATTATGATATTATCACTCTCTATGAACATAGCTTGGGGAAAACGATTAATAAGGAGAAGACGGCTATCTTATTTCAGTACCAATACCTCACCAACCATACGAAATGCTCTTGAGCAATTCTAAGGTTCTTAAGGGGGCATCATGTATGATAAATACTTGGGACTCCCTGCCATGATTGGTCAATTTTTAAAAGGTTGTTTTCGATGGGATTAAATAACAGATTGCTAAGAGAAATCAAGGGTGGAAAGAAGGTTTCCTATTTGTGGATGC
This sequence comes from Fagus sylvatica, assembly GCA_907173295.1. Taxonomy (NCBI): domain Eukaryota; kingdom Viridiplantae; phylum Streptophyta; class Magnoliopsida; order Fagales; family Fagaceae; genus Fagus; species Fagus sylvatica. Next base: position 31,302,439 of record OU015769.1, read on the forward strand.
CCTTTTTTTTTTCCATATTTGCCACGTGTTGCCTTGTGAATGGTGATGTGTGGGTTGTATTGTTTGATAGGGTGTTAAGTGTAAAACTCTACACTAGGTTGGTGGTCTGCCTAGTGGCTGATGGTGCAATTCCCTTGAGTCTGAATCTACCACGTTTGAATCTGCTAAGTCCAAGTCTGTGGTGGACAAGGAGGTCGAGATTTGGTGTCTACCAGACATGAGAACCAGTCTTCCATACCAAAATCCAAGTGGAGCACAACATTACAGCCAAAAGATAGTTTTCTTGTTAATAAAACCCGAAATGAAAGATTAATATGTAATCCTTTACATGTTGAAAGGAATTCAAAATCAAGAAAAATGATTTGTAATATTTGAACCACAACTCATAATTTAATGAAGGAAAATCTCTTAGTAAATTTAACTTAAATCACAAATATTTCCCTGTTGTGAGCCAATAAACACTTCCCTTGTGAAATGATGTCTGCCATGCCATGGAGGCCCTTTCACTCCAAGGAAATCATAAAAGACTTAGAGGAGTTTGATTATGTGGGAGAGAGTTAGCTCTAGGAAACGTGCATAACCAAGGATTGTAAGAGAGAGTTTCTCAGTACAAGAGAGTGAACAATAGGCTTTTGTGATAAGCATTTCTGAGTTATGCCAAAAAACGAGTATGGCAGACTACTATGTAGTTATAAATGAAGAGAGATAGGTTTTGAATCTAAAGGTTGAAGATGAAGTTTCATAGAGTGTTTTTCTCTTAGATTGTTTCTGTAGAGAGTAACGGAGTTGTGATGATTTTCAAATCTCAGAACCCCTTTCATGGTCTAAGTTTCTCCCTTTTATAGTGAGATCAAATGTTTTTAGAGGTTAGGGATAATACCCATGACCTCATTTAATCTATGGGGTACTTGGAAGCTTGAAACCATTTTTAGGTGGATCAGGAAAAAGGGTTGGCTGCCCTTACAGTAAAAAGAAAATCATTCTTATTACCTAAGGTTATTGGAGGTTACGGCAGACCTCGATCAGATGGCTCACTCATTCATGGTGGTGGGGATATGTGGGCATTTAATACTGATGGAGATGGTTCAATGGATTGGTTGAATCATACACGTTTCCTAGGTTTGAGATGAGACTTATCGTAACTTGCATCTCCTAGTAGATACATGCTAGTTTCACAGCAGACCATCAACCTTTGAGAATTAACTCCCCTACCTCCAAACTAAAACTCCCTAAGCCTTTAATGAAGATGAACAGTGACCACCATGGATCTGGGCCATGGTGGTTGCTGCCCCTGGTTTGCATGGAACCAAATCTGATCTTGTTCTTTGAGGAGATCAAAAACATGTTTGGGTTCCTATTCCCATGTGTCTGTTGTGATTGTTGTTGGAGTGATCTGACATGACCAGTGTATAAAAGAACTTATCTTGGTATGAACCTTTGAAGATCCAAATGTGACTATTGTGCCAAAATCCAGATCTGGTTGATTTTGGTGAAGAAGACTTACGTTTAAGTCTTTTGAATACTTGTGTTACATGTATTTTCCTTTTCTATTGTCTGTTGTGCAAAGCCTTGAGTTTTCTACTATGTCTACTGTGTAAAGACCTTGGGTTTTGTGCTATGTCTGTTGTGTAAAGACCTTAGTTTTTGTGTTAAAAATCTAGATCTATGAATAGTGTTAGCAGCTTTTTCATTTTGATTTAAAGTGAACATCAAAGTCACTTTGCTTGCTTTAGAAGCAAGCTCCAGCTAGCTTGTGGGTCCCACAGAGCAGCAGATCAAAGTCAACAAAAAGGGTGGAAAATGAGTTTCCCAGATGGGCTGGACAATTTGGATTGAACTTTTCGTAGATCACCCAAATTGGCCCAAAACTGAAGGGCTTGGGCTACAGTAAACTGATTGATCTTAGGTTCCGTCTAGGCCCTAAGGTGGGTGTTGGGGCCTCTCTTGGTGTGATATAACTTGGTAAAAAAGTGAGCATCTACACTATCTAGAAGGGTTGGGAAGTCCTCATCACGGCCGTTGTTCAAGCTATCCCTACATATTCCATGAGTTGCTTCTGGCTCCATAAGACTTGGTGTGATGAAATCAATGGAATTTTAGCTAAGTACTGGTGAAGTTAGACAAAGGAGAAAAAGAAAATCTATTGGATGAGGAATGTGCAGTACCAAGGATGCTAGAGGTTTGGGTTTTCGCACCCTTCGATCTTTCAACCTTGCGCTTTTGGAGCAAGCAAGGCTGGTGGTTGCTTAATGATGTTCCTAAAAGCCAAATACTTTCCTTCATGTTCTTTTCTCTCCCTTGTCGAGGATTACTCTTTTAGTTGTATGCTATTTTTGTCATCAATAAAAATTTCTATTTTATCAACCAAAAAAGAAATTGCGTTAATACACAACCATTATTGAAGCTTATTAATTGCAAATATTATAGACTTTATAGTTAAGTAGTCTTCTTTAAACTTAGGGCTCCAAGACTATCTAGGATCAAGAAATAATATATTCATTGAGGTCCCATAGGAGACGTCCAGGGTTCTATCCCCCACAAGTGGGGTTTGCTACTTGCTATTGTCAAAAAAATAAATAAATAAATTTGTTCAAGTGGTGCACATTCAGCTCCTTTTATTTTATTCCTTTCCTTTATTTATTTATTTTTTTTTTTCTTTTGGTGCTTAAAAGAAGAATAGAACCGTGGGACCAGCAACACAGAGGAAAACATGAGAGTGTTGCTTTGAAAAAGTCTTGAACACAAGGCAATATTAATTCCTTGCTTTGGTCCATTTGGCTATGACTTTAGGATAAAATTTCTGCAATGGAACATTAATGACCCACGGCTATCTCGGATTATAAAAATTAAACTTCTGGGCAATAACAATTAAATGTAAAATCCCAGAACCTGAGCAATTGAAACAAAGACCGCCCGAAGATAAAACAACCCGATACCTTAGGGTACCTAGTTCGATAGGAGTTTAATAGCGAAAGAACAAGGAGGGCAAACTCCCCTAATGAATTAAAAATGAGAACAAATAAACTAATTATGAACAAAAAAAAGCTAGATTTTCATAAATTGAAGAACTAAGCCACGGTAATTGGAGCAAATAATCTTTATTTTTCTTTAAAACCCTTTGTAGAAGATCCAGTTGCTTCAAAATGACCGATTATCGACTCACATCAAGAATCCAAGATTTCAGTCTAGGTTACAAGGAGTTTGGACAATTTTCATCATAGTGACTAGTGTGGATGCTTTTTTTTTCCCACATTTGACATGTGTTGCCTTTTGAATGGTGGAACATGACTTTTATTATTGATAGGGTGTTGAGTCCAAAACTCTACACTAGACTGGTGGTGTGCCTAGCGGCTGATGATGCAATTCCCTTAAGTCTGAATTTGCCATATTTGAGTTGCCAAGTCCGGGTCTGCGGTGGAACAAGAAACTCGAGATTTGATGTCTGCTAGAGCATGAGAACCAGTCTGCCAGATCAAAATCTAAGTGGAACACAACACTACAGCCATAAGAAAGCTTTTGTTAATAAAGCCCAAAAATAAAGATTAATATGTAATCATTTGCATGTTGAGAGGAACTCAAAATAAAGGAAAGGGATTTGTAATATTTGCACTACAACTCAGAATTCAATGTAGGAGATTATCTTTGTAAATTTAACTAAAACCATAAACAATTCCCTTTTGTGAGCCAATGAACACTTCCCTTGTGAACTGGTGTCTGCCATACCATAGAGACCTTCACACCAAGAAATCATAAAGACTTAGAGAAGTTTGGTCATGTGGGAGAGAGTTAGCTCTAGGAAATGTGCATGGGGTTGTAAGAGAGAGTTTCTCTATATTGTATATTAAGGAAGACAGTGAATAGTAGGCTTTTATGTTGGATAAATTTTCTGAGTTATGCCAAAAGATGGTTCGGTAGACTAGTTAAATGAGTTCCGCAGACTACTGTGTCATTACACAGGTTCTGTAGACTGCTGTGTAGTTGTGAATGAAGAGAGATAGGTTGAATCTCAAGGTTGAAGATGGAGTTTCAATGAGTGTTTTCTCTCTTCGAATGTTTCTGTAGAGAGTAATGGAGTTATGGTGATTTTGATATTCATGAACCTCTTTTTAGGTTCCAGCACCCCCCCTTATGGTCTAAGTATCCTCTATTTTATAGTGGGATCAAGTGTTCTTAGAGATTAGGGATAAGACCTATGACCTCATTTAATCCATGAGATAATTGGAAGCTTGAACCATTTTTGGTGAATCAGGAAAAGGGCTAGTTGAACCTTACTGTAAAAGGAAAATAATCCTTATTACCTAAGGTTTATTGGAGGCCATGGTAGACCTCGATCAAAGGGCTCACTCATTCATAGTGGTGGGAATATGTGAGCATTTGACACTGATGGTGATGATTCAGTGGGTTGGTTGATTCATACACGTTTCTTAGGTTTGAGATGAACTTACTGTAGCTTGTATCTCCCAATAGATACAATGCTGGTCTACGGCAGATCATCAAACCTTTAAGAATTAACTCCCTTACCTCCAAACCAAAACTCCCTAAGTCTTTAATGAAGATGAACAATGACCACCATGGATCTAGGCCATGGTGGTTGCTGCCTTTGGGACGAATGGCTGTGGCCTTGGTTCAAATGTGGCATTTCAGCTTATGATTCAAATCATTTTTTATTTTAGGTTATCTTTCCCAATGTTTCTATTAGTGACAAGTCTGTTGTATTTGCTAACAAGTCTGCCAAATCTACTGTGCAAAGCTTTGGCTGGCTAGGCATTTGAAGAGCTTCAGCCATGGAGGACTGTGCTGGTCTTTTGGGGAAGACAATGAATAGTGCACTTTATTGGCTGTTGCACTTTGTTGCACTTAATTAAAACATTGCTTGCTTTGGCAAGCAAGCTCTTGTGGGTCCCAAGGTGCAGTAGATGTATCTGCTGTGAATTGACATTCCTGATAGGTCTACGATACCTGTTGTATAATGGTATTGACTAGTCATTGAGGAGATCCAGCCATGGAGGACCGTGAGGGCTTTGTTGGAAAAGATAATAAATAGTGCCTTAGGTGTTCAACCCGATGGGAAAGTCCCGCATGCGTAAGTTGTTACTTGTTAGAATGAATAAGCCCTAATGGGTCCCACAGCATGACAGACTAAGGTAGTAAAATTTGAGTTTCTATTGTGTCTACCGTAACCATCTGTTGTGATCTATGTGAAAAATCTTGAAGTAATGTGAATGTTCTTTGTGAAGGAATTTAAATCTTTTGTAGCATAAATAATTGTGAGCTAATGGTGAGTCCCACGGTACAGTAAATCATGTTAGCAGAAGCTACAAAAGTGGGCTGGGCAACCCGAATTGGGCCTTAATGGGCAGAAGCTACAAAAGTGGGCTCGGCAACCTGAATTTGGCCTTAATGGTTTATTTTCAGTAGCCCAAGTTTGTTGGTCTGGGCTACGGCAGACCTACTGGATTTGGACCATGTTTATGCTGTGGCAGATCAGTTAGGTTCGGACTTAATTTGGGCTTTTAGAGCAAAGATTTGGAACTTTGGTTTTGGGCCACATTTTGGCAAAAAATGGGCATCTACAACTAGATTAAATAGAAAGAGGGTTTTCTAAGATTATTGCCTTAAAGAGAGTTTCATACTTTTTCTCCTTTGAAATCTTTGAGAAATTTGCTATCTAGAGCACTATGTAGGAAATTAAAAAGGTAGCTAGGGTCTATTCTTATATATTTCTAACTCCAATTAATTAATGTCAAAATTACTTTGTTGCCCCTTTTTAATTTCTTTTTTTGGAATCGGTTATCACAATAGTAAACACTCAATGCGAAATTCAACCCCCACCCACACATCACACACTCAACGAATTCAATATCAATCTGAAGCATCACAATCTCCCCTATTAAGTCCTTAACATCAATGTTAGGGCTCACAAAAACACGTTGTTCTCATTTGAGTGATAAGATCCTAGAATCTAGCTTTGTTCACTTTCATTTACAGACTTGGAGGCCAATTTTGAGGCTCCATAAAACCTAATTGACAGGTGAAAATATTCTAAAAAGAGATCCTAGCTAATTGATAACCTACCATAAAATGATTTTAATTTGACCTAGACAATATTAAACGCGCCTAAAGTTAAGGAATATAACAGTCCTAAACCTAAATTCCAAAACTTAGATGAAAATATCAAAATTAATAAACAATAAAAACTAAACGGCCTATCTTGTCCTACATCAATCTCCAAGCCTACCAACTGAAAAATGTGCTAGCCACATCTATACTTATAATTTATATCCCAAAATGACTAGTCAACTTGTAATTGAGTCTCTTCAAACTCACTTATATATCAAACATCTACCTGGTAAACATATACATGATCTACCTTATATATAAACACATGATTTGGTAGTCCGCGGTACATGTCCATACAACACATAATCATACAATCCAATCTAATCAAATCCACACAATTTGGAGTATCACAAATATAATTTCATCAAATGCCGGACTCATTTGCAAAATGTACATTGAATACTTAAATAGATAATCTATATATTCTACACGTCAGAGTTTTTGTTTCAGATAAGTGTAGTATCTAATAATACTTCTAAAGAATCATTTGAACGTAGAAAATGAAACATCCCTATACCAACTGCCTGACTGCTAAGAAAGCAATACGATTGCACTCAGTCAAACCAAAAAAATTAAATATGTCGTGATCTGCCTTCCAATATTTGCTTTGTGTCCTCTGAACATTGATGACGGGACTAATTGTATTCACCTGCAATATGACAGAAACAAAAGAGAACGTTATTAGGCTTCTAAAAAAATGAGAAAATGGACGTTCAAAATAGAGAAAAGAAAGAAGAATAAAACCATAGAGTATGATAATTGTCTTGTTAGCTACAGGCTAATTGGCTGATTCAGGAGAGTAGTACTACAGCATATTTTTTTATTAATTTAACATATTTTTAAGTAATTGTTACAGATTAACTTTTGTAATATTTTCTTTTCTTTTCTTTTCTTTTTTTTTTTTAAAATATATATATATATATATATATATGTTTTCAAACTTATTTCAATAATTAATTAAGGTCATGTTTCTCAATAAGATAATATATTTAGAACTAATCTAATAAAAATCAATTGAGTTATATATAAGGCTCTTAGCTAAAAAAATAAAAAAAATGGTCTCACTTCCATACACATTTCCTAACTTCTTATCATATGATTGAACATCTAGCACCTGTGAGGTTCTGCTTAATTTTAAATAGTCATAAAATTTTAAGAAATGGCAATATTAATTGTACCTGGAAGATAGTATTGCTGGTTAAATCCACTGATCGAGTTCTGCTGCAATGGAACACCCGGATAAGCATACATGTTAGAATCAACTATGCCATTCCCGTTATCATGAATGTAATTCAAGGTGTTACCGGTAAGTATTCCTCCAGTACCAATACCCATCACCTTATTTTGTATCCCATTAGTCCCAGTACTCCATCCAATCAAACCCGGCCCAACTTTGTATCCTATACCCCCTTGCCCTGGTAATTGTATCACCTGGTTTTGGTTTTGGTTTTGGTTTTGGTTTTGGTTTTGGTTTTGGTTTTGGTAAATCTTAAGTTCATCAAAAACCCTTCTATACTCTCCATAAGGACCTAAAACCGGATCTTTTAGCCTACAAGAAGCTTCCCACACCAACGAATCCACCGCATATCTCCGCTCCTCCTCCTTTAGATTTTTCACTATCTTTGTCACGTTGCTAACACCAAAAAATTTATGAACGGCTTGAAATTCCTTAATTCTGTCCGCAGGAAAATAAGGTGCCAATACGCACACCTCGGTGCACTTCTTCCTTTGATGTTTACATGCAGCGCATGCTGGTTGCGCCCCTTGTACCTGTACCTGTGCCTGTGGCCCCATTATTATTACTATTCCTTTGCATCTGAAAAAGAATTCAACTATAATTAATATCAATACATATGCACCAAAAAGTTACAACTTGATTGTTTGTATTTTTAACAAAGAATAAAAAATTGAATTTGTTAAGAAAAACGAATTGGATTTGGAGTAATAGAAATATGGAATTATATCAAGAAATATGCTAATTAACCTTATGACGATGGAGGGTTGTTTTGACGTGCATGCCAAAGGGGTGTTTGTATATATATAATATGAAAACAATGTATGGTAGAAGAAGAATGTGTTGATTCATACAGAAGTGCACGAAAAGATGGTTGTTATCTAAAAACAAATGGGTTCTTATACATGGTTAAATAGGTTTTAGGTAGCTCATAAGAAGAACAAGAGTTCTAAATTAAATTTTACGGTAAAGAAACCTATCTAAGTGTAAACAAAACATTTAAGATGCGTGTGTGATACAGTCTTTATAGCGCGCTATCAACAAGTGTTTACCTTTCACCAGAGATCTGGACCGTCATTGGAGCGTGATCTTGTTAGAGTGAGAATCAACCACAATCTCTTCTACTACAGTCTAGCAATAAGAGTATGCCACGTCATGCCAGCATGATCTTAGGCCACCTGGAGGGCTGGTGATCTTTTCCTTATGCTAGGCTTGCATTAGTTGGTTTCACATGGATATATTATATTGCACTCGCTCAATTCTAAACCTCTCCATTTTAAGTGGATATGTATGACTTTTGTGCTTCGTATTTAACAATACAAATCTAAAAGAAAATTTGGTAATACCTTGTTTAAGGCCCAATGTTTAATCTTTCAACTCTTATCCTCTTCGATCCTTTCAAATCACCTTATTTCATAATTCAGATTAAATATTACAAATTTAAAACTATATATATTAACATATCATTTATAATTTCAAATTACAAGGTTTGAACTATCTTCCCTTGATGTTTATCCATGGTAGATGCGACACATATATATGGCCCCTCACATATAGACCAAGGGTTGCTGCCACATCAGTAGCAATCACCATAGCCACCAAAAGTTCGACGAGCAACACCATCACCACGACACAAGTTTTGTGTTTTGGAGGGCGTGCAAGAACCACTACCCGTGAGCTTACAGTTAGAGTGGGCCTCAATACAGTGACCTAATTGACAATGAGTACAAATTTAGATTGAAGAGTTTTGACATTTGGAGTCGTTACTTATTTTATTTTAACAGGGAAAATAAGAAAACCATAATAATAATAAAAAATTGATATTATTATTGATTGAAGTATTGAATTTACATTGCTTTGGAATACCAAATGAAAATTATATAGATTTATTCCTAGTTAAAATTTAAGAAAATTACATGCCTTCAGTTCCTAATTATATTTTAAAAATATGAAAATTACATAGATAAGGCTAATCTAGAACCATTGAATCTAAGATTGTAGATTTGTAGGCTACATTACTTAGTGGAAAGGTGTTAGGCACCCATTTCTCCCAATAAAATTGGTCTTCGAGAACGTAGTAGCCAAAACTCATGTCATACAATCTAAGCATCCAAACATGTCACAAACACCAAAACAACATGTTATTATCAAGAAAATGTATTAAGGTTTTGGAAAAAAAATGATTTTTAGAGTCATGTAAGCATATGAAACCCAAATTTATTCATCCCATATCATCACTCAAAAACATAATATTGACAATAAACTAAATGGGTGAGTGATTTATACTTGCATGCAGCTGAATTTTACTCAGCTTCTTCAAGCATTGTACATGTTCTTGATGTTCTTTAGTGTTTTTGAAGATTTTGGACAGCAACCTCCCCTCTTGTACTTAACTTCCATTTTGGTTCACTTCTTGATCTTCAAAATGCTTCCATTTTGGATCACTTCTTGATCTTCAAAATGGGGCAGGATCACACCTTGCACTCTTGAACTATTCGAAAGGACTTGAAATGAGAAGTCAAAAAAGGGAATAGAGGAAGTTGATGAAACTATAAGTTCAACAACCCCTTCCTAGAGTTCTCAATCTAATCATTTTCAGAGTCTAGAGTTTCTCTTTGTCTCTCTGTGTCAGTGTGAGACAATGTGTGCTTTTCAAGGGTGAAACCTTTTTTCTCTATTTATAGTGGATGTGAAAGGCTTGGGGGAAGACTTTTTAATCATTTATGATGTGCTAAAATCATGCATATCCCATATGGTAAATGTATAATGTCAAAAGATCAAGAAAATACGGGTGAAATTTGAACTTTGGAGCACAAATACCGATTGGGTGGCCTAGAGTGCCGATCTGGGGCCTCAGAGTGACAATTGACACTTGGCCCCAGGAAGGTAATTCATTTCTTAGTTTGATTCCACCATGATTTTAAGCACTTTTATGGGATTTTTGACAGTTTTACGACTTGATTTTTAGCTCATTAGGATCAGTTAACCCCCTTAATTGATTTGGATATCTTTGATGTGAATTAAAGCCTTATTTTCATGGAATTTAAATTAAAACATTTCAATTACCCTCTGATTAGGATAGTCAAATTAAATGATCTACTCGATTCAAGTGATCTAATTAAAATATCTAAGATACCCTTCCTTATGTTAGCTAAGATCATTGACCCTTAATTTAAGATATTTGAATTAAATAAATGATCTTAGTTAAGAAAAATTAAGGCTACCTCACAGTTATGAAAAAAATTAAGAAAAAAGTATGTCTCTAAACTTATTGATATATTAAAAGTCGTTGATGTTGTGCTTATAGAATTTCTTGGTAACGTAGATGTTATGAAAGTTTCTAAAAAGAGGCATTATTAATGGTTTCATAGGCAACATTTCTTCCCTCAAAAAATTTTAATATAAAGTCTAAGATTGGGGATAAATTGTACTGACCTCCCCTGAGGTTTGTTGAAATGACATTGACCTCCCTTACTTTTCAAAATAATTTGCTCTGGCCTCTCATACAGATTGACACGGTAAAATCAACTATGAAAATTAGAAAAATATAATTTTACCCTTACTTTTTTATGCAAAATTCTCATTAACCCTCCTTAAAAAATTACAAATTTCTTATTTTATCTTCACCAACTGAAGCACAACCTTACCACCCATGGAGTGGCCAAGCCCAACCACGAGTCTTGACTAAATCAGTCAAATCATTGACCGCATTGACCATGCCATGAGGTGGTTCTACGCCTTTTATCTCTGCTGATCTTCTATGGTTTCTTAAATCCACATGCACCGGCTTCCATTCTTAAGGTTGATGCACCCGTCTCAATCAAACTTGGTAAGTTTAAGCTGATGAAGGTCAGAGTCTTAGGGGAGTGCTTGTTGCTCGTAGATAGCTTATCTGCTAATTATGCTATCATGCACCATCATTAAAGCCAACGCCTCACAGTGGAATTTACAAATGCCCAACTGAAGACCCTTTTGCTGTCAAAAAAAGAGTGCCTTACAGAAATAAACGATTCCTTAATGCTAATAAAAGCTTTTCAAGATGTCTTTCTTTAGTTAGACTTTCATGTTGTTCCTGCATTTTGTAACAAAGCAGCCAAAGTTTATGGCTTGCTATGCTAATTGCTAAGTAGCATACATAACCTTATGTTTGGTTAGAACAAGGTCTTGCATGTCTCCTGTTGCGATTTTTCAAGTGCACCCAAGTGTAGGTTTTGCAATTAGTAATAAAGTCTCAGTAAGTCTGAGATTGAACTACAGGGAATGGTTGACACAGTATAAAAGCTCCTATTATCATGAAAAACAAATAGTAAATTGATTTGGTTGTTTTCCACCTAAAGATGGAGCAAAATATTATGAAAACTAGAATTAAAAGCAATTAAATAAAATTAGTGGAAATTAATGGAGGAAAGCACTAGGGTTTCAAAGATACACCTAATATATTCCTATGTGAAATTGGATTATTATTTCACTCGATTAGGTTAGAGATGCCACTCGCCTAATCGTAAGATTTAACAATAAAACACTTTATAAGGGTAATGTAGATAGTATATGAGTTGATTTAGATAATAAATTCAAGGACATGCTACAGGGGAGATTAAGCATTCAATATATTTCAAATCATAACAAATCTTAAGATTCATGTATTTGATATATTAAAATAATACTAAATCAAAATAACTTGTCAACACACAATTATTTCAAATAATGAATCAATCCCACTACTAATCATTAATTCAAATAAAATACATCCTTGAATCCAAGTTACACATAAAATAAAATATTAAGGTTCACCTCTAGCCCTACCTAGAGGTTTAGCTACTCATAATATTGAAAGACATGCTAAAAACAATAAAGAAGATACAAATCTCCCTCATAATTTTGGCTAATCTCCTCCTTTTTCTCCTCTTCTCCAGGAGTCCCAATTTTCTCTACTCCACTGTACGCGCTACCTCCTTTTCTGCCTCTCTTCCAGAATAACCTAAGCTGCCTTTTTTTTTTTTCTATTTTTTTTCTTTCTTTCTTAACATCTCCCCCTTGGCCCCACGTGCACACCTCCTTTTTACCTTCAGGTTATTAGCATGAATTTTGTTAATAAGTGACGTTAGGTAGGGATGGCAATTTCGACCCGGTCCGACCCGATCCGCCCCGACCCGTCCCGCCCCGCGCGGGTATTCCCCGCCCCGTAGAGGTGACGGGGCGGTTGCGGGTTATAGAAATTGCCCCGATACCCGGGGCGGGGCGGTCACGGATTTTGTTTGCCCCGCCCCGCCCCGACCCGAGGATATTTCCATAATTGCCCCTAGGTATTTTTCTAACCCCCCTTTCTCTCACTTCTCATATTTTTTTTCTCTGCCCAACCTCCAGCCCTCCCTCACAAGCTGCTGCCGCCTGCCGCCCACCAGATTTCCTCACACAAGTTGCTGCCACCAGTTCGGAACTCCGAATCGCCGACTAAGCACGAGCTAGAATCTCCAACGGCGAGGTGGCAACGACGGCAGAGGTGAGGCGAGTTGAGCACTCTCTCTCTTTACGGCTTCTGTGACCCGATCTGTGAGTTTTTGTTTTTAAATTTATCAGATCTGTTGGGTGTTGTGGTTTGTGGCTCGACGGCACTGCTGATTTTGGGTCTCAGTTGTTGGATTTGTGGATTTCTTGTGAAATTTCTTGTGGTTTGTGTATTTGTGAATTTGGGTCTTTGTTATTCTCGGGGCGGGGCGGGATGAGGCGGGGCGGGGCGGTTCGGGAGCGGGGCGGGATAAGTTGACCCGACCACCGGGGCGGGGCAGGGTCGGGTATTGATGGTACTTGTGCGGGGCGGGTTCGGGTCACCCATGATCTGGTCCCGATCCGCCCCGTTGCCATCCCTAACGTTAGGACAATAGTTAAAGATCATTAAATAATTATATTTTACGAGAAATAACAAAATTTTAATATTATAATAATAAATAAAAAGATAAATAATCTTAAAAATTATTTTGTATTATTTTAATATTTAAATTTCATTACTTCATATAAAATGAAAGTAATAAATGGTTTCTTAACCATTGTCTAAGGGCATTTTTTAACATAACCTTTTATTTTCTTTCTTTTTTTAAATCCACGTGCACTCTTTTCTTTCATTAAGTCCCTTAGGTATTGATGGTAAAGTCACCCGCCTGGTAATCCTCCAAATCCTTTTACAACCAAAACTCCTTCCACGTGACTTTCTTTTTAGACTTCTTGGTCATCTCCCTTTTAGGCCACCACTTTCCTTCAGGTTATCTAATAACCTCCTTATATTCCACGCCCACATCCTTAATATATATGTTTCCTTAAGTGCAATCCATTAGGCTAGGCAATAGAGAAAATAAAATGGATCTGCATCAATAAATTAAATCTAAATAAGATATGTAGAATTTTTAATGAAATAATACACGTAAAAATATAAATTCCATGCTATGCAATAGTGTGAAAGAATTGTCATAATTTACGTGTAATTGAAAATTTAATGCAAGAAAATTTCATTAAAATCATATGAAAAAAAAAAAAAAAAATTTAATGAGTCATAATTCATGACTCATCAGTCATCACACCTCTCAACCTGAATTTTGCTAGATCCTAGTAAAACTGAAAACAACTAAAATAAAAAGAAATTCTAACTTCACCACTTTCGCTGGCACTCTCGATTGCATTTAGCATATGCAACAAGCTTTTAAACTCCTAGGTGTCCCTAGTGGACGAGTTATAGTCTCGTGAGGGCTTACCAGAACGATACCCACAAACGTTATATTACTTTAACAAACATACTCAGTCTTGACTTTAAATTAAAACAAATGTCAATTGCGTTATCAATGAGAATAAAGTATCACAAAAGTACTAGTTCTCATTCATGAATAAGCTTAAAAAGACAAACTCCATCTTCAAAATTTCTAGGAAGTTCAAACTAAGTCCCTATCACTTATAGCTAAAATAGTGGAACGCCACAAATTCTCTTTGGTGTAAAGTGAATTAACTTATAATCATGGGTTTTCAATATCTTTCCAACATAATAATATAGGACAATGGAATTCTTATTAGATAAATCAACCAAGGCATAATTCTCTTCTTCTTTTTTTGTGGATTGTGCAATGTCTAACTCTTTTAAGCTTTCTAATTAATTGACCCATGTATCAAGTGTTAGACCAATGACTCTCGAACCAGTTGGCTCAAGGGGCATTAGGTCTAGAGACATCCCTAAGAATTTACTAACTCGAGTAAAAAAGGCTACAAAGCTAAACTTAACTACTTATATCTCAACCATTCGAATTGTTTGCCTTTTTTTATCATAGGTTCTCATGGTTGTTTCTTTCTTTTTTCTTTTTAAATAATGCCAAGGTTAATCACCTAACAAGTCAACCACTCTAATTGCGTAACAATTAGATGCATATTTCATACCCCACAAATTACATGTTCGTGCTCGTGCCAAATTCAAAGTGAAACAAGTGAGGTTCTCACTACTCAAAACAAGTATCAAAGGACATAATTCAGATTTCCTAGTTAATTGATCATGTGTTCATCAATTTAAGCTCATCAATGAAATTTGAATCAAGGTAGAGTTTCAACAAATTTTCAAAGATAAGCAAACCAAGCATTCAAATATGAAAAAATCAACCATTAAGTCAAGACATTATTGCATAGAATCAACTTTTTTTTTCTTTTTTTAACAATAGAGGTGGTTCTAACTTCTTGTCTAAAAATAGCAAAGGAAACATCTTTTTTACACCCCCCAACCTAAATCAAACATTGTCCTCAATGTTAAAATTGTATGAACAAGATTATGAGAGACATGCCAATAAACGAAGCATGAGAGAGAGGCAAAGAAAACACCTGTAGCATTGATGAATTTCCAAAGATATAATAAAAAAAATGTATATATTATGTACAACAAGCATCTACTCCATTCAATTCCCTTAAATAGGGTCTTTCAGAGGAGTGGATGCAACCTCTGAAATAAAGTTCTCCAAGAATGGTTTAAGATATTTCCAATTAACCATAAAAGGCCTACCATTCTTTTGGTTCTCAATTCCTATTGCACCATGAGGATCAATGGTTTTTACAATGAAATGTCCTATCCCTTTAGATCTAAGCTTTTTAGGAAGCAAATGGAATTTAGAATCATGAAAAAACATTCTTTGTCAATAAATTTTGGAATCTTCATATGAATCATGCCAATTTTCTTTCCATTGTTTCAATTGCAATTTCCTCTTTGATCTAGCCTTATCTGATTTAGAATTAAATCTCTTTATTGCTCTAGACAATTTATTTATAGCACTCTTATGCTTTCTCAAAACATGGAAAAGCTTGCTAGCTTGCAAAGAGTCAAGTTTAGAAGGTGTTACCTCAGGGAAAGTTTCCTTGGGTTCTATATCAATAAAATTGAACTTAACTGGTGGGGCTCTAACTCCAATATGTCCTCTTCATCACTTGTTTCTAACAACTCTATCTCATGGTTTGATAGCTCCTCTTTTTGCACTTTTCTATTGCTCACCTCCATTTTCTGTGCGAATTCAAAGAGAGAATCAGTGCATGAAATTTCGGAATTCTTATCATATGAATCAAGTGTTTCAAGTAAGTTAACGTCATGCATATCCTCTTCATCCTTAAGTTGATTACAAGTGTTAAAGATATTAAGCTCTACAGTCATGTTGCCAAAAAATAATTTCAAGACTCCACTCCTACAATTTATCAAAGCATTGGAAGTAACTAAGAATGGACATCCTAAAATAAAAGGAATAGAAATGCTTGCATGTGAAATAGGTTGTGTATCCAAAACAATAAAATCTACAGGAAAATAGAATTTATGAATTTTTATTAACACATCCTCTACTATCCCTCTTGGTTTACAAATAGATCGGTCTGCAAGTTGTAGAACAAATTTGGTGGATAGATCTAGCCAACTTTGTCAAAAAATAAAGATACATCCAGTTATGACACTCCACTCCCCATCTTTGTCAAAAAATGACATTTTGTCCCCTCACTTTTGTTAAAAAATGACACTCTGCCCCTTACCTTTTTACAAAGTGAGGGGACAAAGTGTCATTTAAAAAAATAAAAAATAAAAAATAGGAGAGGCGGAGTGTCATTTTGCAACTTCACTTAAAAATAAAATCACCCAATAGCCTCATTTTACCTTAATAAAGACAAATTCAAAAAATAACTTGATGAATTAATACTAACCAAACCAAAATTAATTTCATAAAGAGAATCATATATCATGGTTCAACAGTAAAATTTAACAAAAATAGATGAAAATTTATCATATTTAAAAAAAAAATAGTTTTACTTTACATTGGACAATGTGATGCGTGGTGAAGGGAAAATGAAATCTAATCTCCATTTAAATTTTAGTATTGAGAATGAGATGTTTGGTGCGTGGTCATGTGTGAGATTGAGT
Source organism: Fagus sylvatica (assembly GCA_907173295.1). Taxonomy (NCBI): domain Eukaryota; kingdom Viridiplantae; phylum Streptophyta; class Magnoliopsida; order Fagales; family Fagaceae; genus Fagus; species Fagus sylvatica. The sequence goes on from OU015769.1 coordinate 31,319,205, forward strand.
AGATAATATTAATAATTAACCATGCAGGAATACTGGCTTAAAAAATTGAAATATCAAATTGTTTGGAGAAATCAGTCGTCAATGGTGATTTTTCATTACAATATTTTCAATTGAAATAAATTTCTATTAACTTACAATTTTTAGGGTCCTTTTGAGAATATATATATATTAAAAAAAAAAAAAAAAAAAAAAAGAATACAACACATATTATTTTTCCCACAAAACTAATAAATCACGTTTTATTAGGGGCCTTAAACGTAGGACTTGAGCCAACCGGCATGTATAGTACATGCATGTTGCATATGTAATTGTTATCAAGTGTAACATCTTTTGGTCTTATGTGGGTGGGACTCGTCGGAGCCCTTTGGGTGGCTTAAGACTCCAACGGTCTTCACTTCTTTTGTCGACACGATTTGTTGCTTCCAGTAGGAGACGAGATCTTCTATGACCGTGGATGTTTTGTAGGCATCGGGTTTGTGGGCTCCTCCTAGTTCAAGATTTTCTCAACTACCCTGTCTTGGAGGTTGATCTGTCAAAACTCTTCATTTTGAAGAGCCCCACCTGAATCACATGGCATCTCTTGCCATGGACAATCCGATTCGACTTCTCAGATGATTGCTTGGATGAGATTAAGGCTCCAGACTTTCTATCGTTTCGGACATCTCTTGTTATGGTTGCTCTTGTTATCTACGAGATAGTCGACAAGATCTGTGTCTTTTGTTGTTGTTGTGTTGTTTTTAGCTTTGTTGTTGTTGTTAATTTTTTTGTTGTTTTTTCTTTGTACTATTTTGCCGCTCTTGTTATAAGGTCAGGCCATGACGTATGTCATTCTTACTACCCTCTATGTAGGGTTCTGCCGCCCTCATTGTAGGGTTTTGGGTTTTGCTGTGTAATCAGTTTGGTTGCGAATGAAGTCTCTTTTATTCATCAATATATATATATATATATATATATATATATATATATATTATATATATATATTATATTATTATATATATATATATATATAAATAAATAATTCTTTTGGTACCTCTAATTACGTGGTGAATTAATAAACCTCCAAAAAGAAAAAAAAAATAGTGACTAATGAGACAAATGACCGGCTTAATCTGTGTCACCCATTCATAGAGAGAAATTAATCAATCCGGCCTTTGCAAGAAATCTGTGTTAACCAAAACAAGTCTGACCTCATTTTCTCGAAGATGATTCAGTCACATCAGAAAAGGAGACTGAAAGATGAGCTTCAAATGAAAAAGATCCCTGAGAATGCACACTACTTGGGGGCTTCGCTATTCTCCTCGGGTAGAAGGACTAGGGATTTCAGCTTCTTGCAAGACAAGTTGGAGGCTCGCCTCAAAGGTTGGAGGAGCAAAAATCTTTCCTAGGCTGGCCATAATACCCTAATCAAATCAGTGGCTCATGCTTTGTCCTCTTACACGTTTTCCACCTTTGATGTGCCAGTTGGGATTTGTAACACACTTGATGCAGCCACTCGTTGGTTCTGGTGGAACCCAAAGAAAGATAAAGGGGGTTTTTTAGCGTGGAAAGCATGGGAGCAACTTTGTTGTCTGAGAATTCATGGAGGGTTGGGCTTTAGGTCTGCCAAGAAGTCTAATAAGGCGTTCATTGCTAAGATTACGTGGATGGTAGCTTCAAAGAGGATCAGCCTTTGCTTGGTTGCTCTTAGAAGTAAATACAAGGTCAAGGGTGACTGGCTAAGAGCTAACAATTGTAAGTATGCTTCTTCTTCTTCTTTTTGAATTGAAGATAGAAGTAAGTATGCTTCTAACACTTGGAAAGCTGTTAAGAGGATGAAATCTCTTATTAACAAAGGAGCATGTTTCTTGGTTGGTGACGGAGTTTTAATCAATGTTTGGAGAGATCCGTGGATTCCATGGCTGTCTAATTTCAACCCCAACCCTAAGAATGAGTCCATTCCTATTGGTCCTCGTGTAGTTACAACCCTCATTGATGTCACTACCAATTTTTGGAATCTAACCTTGCTATCTGAATTGTTTGATGCTAACTCAATTGAAGCAATCTTGAAAATTATGTTGCCTGCTTCCCCACAAGAAGATAGGTTGATTTGGGTGGTAGATCCCAAAGGTAAGTTCTCGGTTAAATCGGCCTTTAAACTCTCTCAATCTCCTATTATGGCAGATCCTGTGGTGGACTGGTCTACTTTGTGGAAGTTGAAGATTCATGATCGCCTTAAAATGTTTATTTAGAGAATTGCTTCAGGTATCTTTCCTACCAAGCAGAATCTTGTATAGAGACTAGGCTTCGGGGATTCCAAGTGCCCTTTATGCCATACTGAAGATGAATCTTTAGAACACCTCTTCTTTAAGTGCACCTTATCTAGGGCTATCTGGTTTGGTGCTTGTGGAGCTATTCGGTCTGATCTTATCTCTCCATCCACCTGCCTTGATTTTAGTAAATTCATTTGTGACCCGCGTCTTCCTTCTTCCACACCCCTTAGGGGCAACATGTGATTTTATTGTTGAAAGTGATGCCAAAATGTGTATTGAGGACTTGTCTTACCCCACTAATATTGGTTGTTGGAAAATTAGGAATTTTAGTGTTCATACTGTAGATTTCATTTCTGGTTTTGTTTCTTGTAATGTTCAATGGGAGTGTAGAGAGGGGAACCAAGTGGCTCATGCCCTCGCTAAGGCTGTCTTTTCTCTTGCCTTTCCTTTTCGCTATAGTTTGGACACTCTCCCTCCCTCTGTTAAAGAGGTTTGATATAGAGATATGGTCTTGTTCGCTTCGTAATGAAATCTTCGAAATCTTCTTTTAGCAAAAAAAATAAAAAGTACTGGATGACAAAAGACAAACTAGTATCACGGCCTCACCATTTGAGCATGGGTCTCACCGAAAAGCCATTGAAGCATCAGGTTCAATTGTATTCCCCATTAAGGGAGCCAATGAATATTGGAACATGGCTTGATAATTTGGATAGGGGACAGATTAATTAGGCTTCAATCATATCTACAATTACACTCATCAAAAATAAATAAAAATAAAATCATATCTACAATTACAAACACATATCCACTCTATTCATTGTCATGTCAAAAAGTACTGGGGATCCAAACACAAGTGAATATCTGATTTCCTGTTACAACAACAATTTAACCTGATGATTAATGATTTGCATGTTACCACTTTGTGGGCCTAATCATTTACAATTTGAGGTTCTTGGAAGGCAGGCCGATTGTTTCATGCCAGTGCCAAAAGCAGCCTCAGCCCTATGAATGATGATAATTTATACAAAGGAATCACACAGGTGGACTAGGACTAGCGTACCGTGCCAAATTTAGTTACCACTCCTCAATAACATTCTCCTTTTTAACACCGTATTTAATTATTTGGTTTTCTATCAAAATTAGCTCGGGAATCTTTGCAAATGTGATCATAGTTCTTCACTACTCTTCTAAGAAATGCTTGTAATATGCATTTTCTACTTGGAGAATGCTGCCCGTGCCAATCTCATTATAAACTAACAGTTTTGTTTTGTTTTATTTTTTTATTTAATGTACGATATTAATTGTTTAGCAAATAGTAAATGTATAATGAGGTCATGCAAGCACCAAGTAATACATCTGCGTTGTACCAACCAAGACTATTTTATTTATTTTTATTTTTTTCCTTCCCCTTTTAAGTTTTATATTTGGTTAATTAAAGGGAAGAAAAACAAAGGAAAGAATATGTTTATCTTTACTAATTATTTTAACTTTATATTTAAATAAGAAGCTAAACTATGCGAGGTATTTTGGTGAATGCAAAAAAAAAAAATTAATAAATTTGTTTTAAGTTAGCCGCACATGTATTTGTTAGACCGACTGATCATTATTCATTCCAATATACCAAATTACCCAAGGAAGTCACAAAATGCATAATGGCGTTTTTTGTAAGAAGAAACTTCTTTGTACTTTTTGAAAAACGGTTATTGGGAAGAGGCTTTTAAGGGTGAGTTTGTGTTGTAAATGTCATAAATATATACTATCATAGTATCATCTTTGGAATTTTTTTTGCAAAATAATATTATTTTAATATTAATTACTTAAATTTGCATTGTTATAATATTAAATGGGAGAATAGCCTCTCTCTTTTTTCTTTTTTTCTTTTTTCTAAAACATGAATTTAAGATTCAAATCGTGTTTTAAAGACATGAGTTTAGGTAGAAATATAGCTCAACAGATGCACATAGCCTGAAATCATGGTTTGGATACACAATTTTAGAAGAAAAGCTATTTTACTAATTTTTTTTCAACACAATTATAATTTAAATAATAAATATTAAAAAAGTATTTTTAGCAAATTCCCCCCTCATCTATGGGTATTATTATTATTTTCTAGCTAGATCACATGGATACGATATTATTAACTTTAGTTCAAATGGATCAGTTTCAAAGATCTCCTACATCAGAAAAAAGTGGTAAAAAGATCTTTGCTTGCAAATGTTATAACCTCGTAACCAGCATAAAGCGATATGCTAGACTGCATGATGTCATGATGTATCATACACGTTGCATTCCTAGTTCCTACACCTACTACAATCAACTTGTAACGTGGAAATGCAATCACAACCGCTCAACAATTAGACATTATCTCCCTTGATCAATGTGGATCTGATGTTGTTAAATCCCACTACCATACTTGATTGATGATTATGGAAGTTATACTTTAACATGTGAGTATTTTATAAATATATTTATATATTAAGATAGCTTTAATAGAAATGCTAGTGGGTCCTGAAGATGAACAAATTAATCTCACATTAACCAAGGCCAACATATATTTACTCACTAATAAATTCTTCCTTAATTATAGTGACACCCACATAAAGTTGATATCGTCTTTAGGCTGTGATATTTTCACTCCTAAATGAATGGCTTTTACATGCAATCCGACTCAAATTTTGCCACCTGCATCTTTTTGGGTTGGGAAGTAGAAGTATAAAAGTAATAAAAGGACATTCTTAGGAACTGATATGACAGCCTAAACCACATATTCAAAAACTCATCATTGAGCTCTCATGTCATATACATATACATACATAAAAATGGGGTCATGTGATACACATAACAAGTGTGACCACTGACAACTTCACATCACTTTCTAAAAAGAATTGTGTTTGATTTGATTTTGCATCTTCCTTAGGATTGATGCAAAGGTTTAGAATTTTTGTCATTATATGAGGAAAATAGCATGAAAATTTCACATCTAGCACTCATAAGTCATAATCTCCTTTTATTTATTTATTATTTTTTTTTAAGGTTTGAATTAATACAATAATCTTTCCTTATACACAATGTTTTTTTTTTAAGTTAAGTGATGTTTTATTTTCTAAATATTCATCATTCAATCTCTCCCTTGTACAATACTTAACCAACTAACACTAGCACCAAACACCTCTTTTGTTGGTCTTTAGCCTTTGCTGCTCTGGCCTTCCCCTTAAAGGAACAGAAAGCCATTGACAATCATGGTAAAGATAAAGAGACACCACAAAAAAGTGGGTGCTGGCCGGGCTGCTTAGCTTATTAAATTCCACCATCTTTCCCTTCCCCTCCATTTCTATTCAAAATTCAAACTTATAAACACCCCCACTTCTAAATACCCTCCAATTACTCCATACACTCCTTATAGTTTTGAATTTTCGTTTGAGAGAAAAAAAAAATCTATGGGCTTGTACTAATTTTAATGGAGGTAAAGAATTCAGAGAGTTATAGGCTTTGCTAGGAGGTTGAAGAAAAGTAACTGGACTTCTTCCAACATGAGCACCGCTAGATTCATCAAGTGTGTCACAGTTGGTGATGGAGCTGTTGGAAAGACTTGCATGCTCATATCTTATACTAGCAATACCTTCCCCACAGTATGACAGATTATGTTTCATAAAGATTTATTTATACTTGCATTGCATTATACACATCCAGGTTTAATATGTATGATTAAAAATTAATAAAGCTTATTACATTCTTAATTACACTAGTAATTATGACATGTACTGCTCTTTGTTCAAATTCTTATATACAGGATTATGTGCCAACCGTGTTCGACAACTTTAGTGCTAATGTGGTGGTTGATGGTAGCACAGTTAACCTTGGACTATGGGATACTGCAGGTAAGTAAAGCAATTGCTTCATGGGGGTAATCAATTTGCTACTATAATTCTCAACAATTCAAAGATTATACTTTGAAGTTGTAACATGAATTGGATTATTTTTCTTTTTATGTAATTCCCTAAGTTAGTACTTAATGTAGTTTGGCGAATACAGGACAGGAGGATTATAACAGGCTGAGGCCTTTGAGTTATAGAGGTGCAGATGTGTTCTTGTTGGCCTTCTCTCTCATCAGCAAAGCCAGCTATGAAAATATCTCTAAGAAGGTTTTTCAGAAATAAATAATAAAAAAACAATCTTTGCTCTTAATCAATTTCTTAGTTTCATTTATGGTTCACCCTGACACATTGATTTTTTGGCTTCCCAGTGGATTCCTGAGCTGAGGCATTACGCCCCAACTGTGCCAATAGTGCTTGTGGGAACCAAAATTGGTATGGATTAATTATACCTAGTATTGGAAATAATAGCTGATTGACGTTCTGGTTTGTATAATAGTTGATTTAAATTTAACATTATGTAAGTAATTGGTTGTGATTTGCTACAGATCTACGGGAAGACAAGCAGTATTTGATTAATCATCCTGGCGCTACACCAATCACAACTGCTCAGGCAAGTCTCTACTGAGGGTTGACAAGGATCAATTCATAACAATGAAATGTTACAATTTCTCTTTCTCTAACAAGTTAATATTATTGTCATTTTCATGGACTTCATGGTAAGAATATTCAATTTTGGTCAGGGTGAAGAACTCAAGAAGGCAATTGGTGCTGCTGTTTACATAGAGTGCAGCTCCAAGACTCAACAGGTTCGTTAATTAACTTTGTGGTGTTTAATTAATGGGGTGTTTTTGGACTTATTATTAAACAAAAATTATAGCAGAATATTTGGCCTCCAACTGCAAAAACAAGTCTAATGCCTTATGTCTGATGCAACCTATATATATATTAAGAATATCTAACTCAACAAGTTGAACCATTAAGAGTCTTGTAGTGTAATGACATTACTAGCTCTAACCTTTGCTATATTAATTAAGGACAAAGTGTATCAACTCAACAAGTCTTCTAATAATTTTACATTAATTTTTTCTGACTTGAGAACATTACTAGCTCTGCTTCCCCAGTGCTTGTCTAATTTTTTTCTTCCTTGTGATACTTCAGAATGTCAAGGCTGTGTTTGATGCTGCAATTAAGGTTGTTTTGCAGCCCCCTAAACCGAAGAAAAGGCAACGGAAGCCAAGGCCATGCACATTCCTCTAAATCAAATTCATGTTATTTTCTTCCTTGTAACAGCCTCATTCCTCCTCCCACTCTTCCTCTCCTATATATATGCCAGTCTATTGAGCCTATGATGTTTTTCAGTTCTCTCTCTTTTATTTTTATTTTTTATTATTTTTATTTTTATGTATTTTGTTCCTATGCTTCAAATGGATTTTAGGCAAATACGAAAGTAAGTCTACAAATGTAAGCTTTGTGATCAAAACAAAGTAAGATAACATTATTGTGAATTGTTGCACCATTTAAGCTTTTGCTAGAGACTGTTAGACACCATAAGCTAAAGAAAATAACGACCCAATATTCTCTATGAAAACTTAGACAATCTTTCTCATTAATGTAATAGCCTTTAAATAAAGGTCTATACTTGTTCAACCAATACAAGATAAGCTAGAGTTGAGATAAGATAGAATAAATGCAACTGAATGTTTAAAATAATTATTAAAAAATGATAAGATCAAACTAACTTCTTATGTGCTCTATTACTCCCTGTCAAACTTAGCGTGTGTTGTACCCAAAGGCCAAGTTTGATCTTGAATGCATCAAAGGTGGTTGTAATCCAAGCTTTAACCGGCCTATTTGTGCATGTCCATGCCGTGCCGCCTGATCTGGTTTAGGGACTTTGCCATCTTCATTGGAACCAGTAATCTCACCTTTACAAGGTGGTATGGTTCATGTGTTACCCACAATAGATAGTTGGTAGATGTGAGCTTTAGAGACAAAATTTGCTAGATTGTGATGTGAAAGATATTTTGGTAGGGATGGTGTAGCCATTTATTTTTGGATCGAACTCGTTAGAGTTTTTATTACTTTGATACTATAAAGAGAATAACAACCCAATATTCTCTGTGAAAATTGAGCAATCTTTCTTATTAATGTAGCAGCCTTTAAATAAAGGTCTATACTTGTTGAACCAATATAGATAAGTTAGAGTTGAGATAAGATAGGATAAATACAATTGGATGTTTAAAATAAAGATACATCCAGTTTTTACAAAATGATAAGATCAAACTAACTTCTTATGTGCTCTATTATAAGCCACAATCATATTGTATGATTGAATGGTGGAAAAATATGGTAGTCATGCTTGACAGACTCTCTACACCTTAGCAAGGCAGACATTCTATTCTTAAATTGTATATTTTTCATACACAATAATAATGCAAACTGCCAAGATTTGCAATATAATCAGAGCCGACCCTAGGGTAAGCCTAACAAGACATTGGGCTGGGGCAACCCTCTCCATAGGGCAACCACAAGGGAAAAAAATAATTAGATCTTGTGCTAGTGTCGCTTCTTCTTCTTTCTCTCTATTATTATGGGTTTCTCAATGACTGAATAAGAAATTAGGCTCTTCTTTCTCTGTGTTATTCTGGGTTTCTCAATGACTAAATAAGAAATTGGGTTTTTCTTTCTCTACGTTATTCTGAGTTTCTCAGTGACAAAACAAGAAATTGAGCTCTTCTTTCTCTGCGTTGTTTTGGGTTTCTGAGGGCCTGTTTGGTATGTGTTTTCGTTTTCTGTTTTGTTTTCATGACTTTTTTTAGTATTCAAGTTGGAACTTTAATCCTGATTTGAATTCAAGATTGTAAAAAAAATTCTATTTGGTACATAGTTTTGGTTTCACAACTGAAATCACAATTTAAAAAAAAAAAAATTATGTTTGGTACATAGTTTTGGTTTTTAGACTTGGTTGCACCTATAACAATTGTAGAGGATTTCACCCTTTAATCTACTATCAATACAAAATTAACAATTTCATTATAATTTTATCATTACATTATTAATTAATTTTTTTAAATAATAAAAATACAAAATAAATAAATATTTTTTTATCTTCTTATCTTCTTTTTTTTCTCTCTCCACAAATCTCATTTTATCCTTTTTCTCACCGTCTCTTTTCAGTTCTCCTCTTTCTCTATTTTTTTTCCCCCTTTTCTCCTCTTTCTCTGCCTCTGCCTCTTCACTTCACTTCACTGACAAACACAAACCATCCCTCTCCCTCTTCACCCCTTTGGCCAACGCAAAGCAATTGATCTCGGATTTCTAATTTAGAGGCGTGCTTGAGTGAGGTCAACCTCAGCCTCACCTTCCCGGATTTGATGAGATCCAAGATCATCTCCACCTTAGCTCGCCGGGATTTCTTGCTTGCATGGACAAAGATCAAGCGGGACGAGGTGTGGGTCTCAGTTTGCTTGATAGGTTTTCAGTTTTTTCTCCTCCTTAGCTATGGGTTTTAGTTTTTTCTTCAGTGGGTCTCTCTTTTTTTTTCTTTTTTCTTTTTTTTTTTGGTCTTGTCGTGTTCTTGTTGGTTGAGCTTGATAGATTTTGATTTGGGATTTTTTTTGCTATGAGTTTTGTTAGATGTCTTCTTGCTGTTGCTGTGTATGGAATATGTTCTTGCTATTAGGATTTTTTGTTTTGAAGGGGAGCCCTTCTCTGTAATGGCCAAGAGAAAGAGAGAGAGAGAAGCGTTTGGAATAATTTTCAGAGAGAGAGAAAACGGGGAGAAGGCATATAAATTAGTGGGTCCAGTAATGGTAATAAAACTGGAACCCACATAAAACTCAGCCTGAATTTGAATTCTTTTTTAATCCAAAAACAGCTAATAGGCTGTTCTCAAATTTGTCATGGGACTCACATAAAATTCAAGTTAAGATTTCAAACTTCACTAAAATTTGATGTATCAAACAAAATTTTTTTAAGTGAAATCCAGTGATTATAGATTGCAATTACATAATCACAGTTTGAAAACCACTTACCAAACACCCTCTGAGTGACTCAATAAAAATCTGGGAGCACAAATGCCAAAGCCACAAACTAATTACTTGATTTGCTTTTCTAGTCTCCTCCTGAATTGCTTTTCATCCTTTTTAACTATTATTTTTCTATTCAACTATTTCTACATACACTTGTCAAATTTTCCATGATTGGTTTGTCTTGTCATGCACCACTTTCTTTTTTTTAGTTCACTACTACACTGTCAATTGTTTTCCATTTTCAATGTTGTTTAACCTGTATTCTTGATTTATTTATTTTTATGGGATGTTATAATTTTTATTTTATTTGTTTAGAGATACTGATATTATGGGCTTAGAAATAATTTGTATTTGAATTACACTTTTAAAAGAGCAATACTTTGGCCTAATTTAATATATACAATATTCATAAAGTTTATATATATATATATAGAGAGCGAGAGATTATTATGAAATGTTATACTAGTATTGATCGGTACCGAAATTTTTCATTTCCCTTGCTAAACCAAAACAATCTCCAATACGGTATTGATTAAACGATCTCCAATACGGTATTGATTATTTTGCTTCAATCTTCCTCGGTTTCTTTGTCTCTCTTTATTCTTTTTTCTTTTTTGAAAAGACATCCTCTCCTTCATTCTCAAGTACAACTCAAAAACCCTTTTTTTTTTCTTAGTCATTTGACTCACTTCCATCCAATTTCCAATCCCCAAGACCACAATCTATAAGTAACCATTAACCAATCTACAAGACAACAAGAGAGTCAAGAGCCACTCACCATCTTCAACTTTGGGTCTTAGTTTTTTAGTTTTTATTTATTTTTTTTATATAATTTTTCATTCAATTTTTTTTTTTCTTTTTGTACTCACAAATAATTGTAATTATATTAGCTTGATGTAACTAATTGTGTATAAGAAGTAGTTTTAGTTTAATATTTATAAGGTAGTGTAACCTTGATTTTGCTTAATTTTTTTTTTTTTTTTTTAAGTTTTTTTTTAAATATTAAATAATAAGGGGGCAACCAAAATCGGGACAGACTTGAGCAACCCAAAGCTCGGGAGCAGAGACGGAGCCACTTGGGGACCAAAGGGGGCCATGGCCCCTGCTGGCTCTAAAAAAAAAAAAGCTAGAGTAGGTATAAAAAATTAATTGGCCCCCACTCAAATAATTTTTGGGCCCCTACTAACACAATTTTTGGCCCCTTCCAACATAAATTAACCCAAAATTATCCAATCAAATCAGCCCAAATCCAAAAATAAAAAATAAAAATATACAACTGAGTCAAAATCATCACAAGAAATCAACCCAAATCACAACAGCAGCAACAAATAAATATAAATCAGCCCAAGTCAAAATTACAACAAATCAGAAAATGTATTAATATATAAAATTCAAAAAAAAAAAATTAAATAGTTACGGGCAGTGGCCAGACCGAGTAGAAGAAAAAAGAAAAAGAAAAAATGAAAAAAGAAGCAAGATCTAGGGTTTAGGTTAGTGAGTTACGGACTTGCCGGAGCCGGAGGTAATGAACTGATTGAAGGCTGCCGGAGGTAGTGAGTTACGGACTTGGCTTCACCTGGAGGCTCATCGCTTCGCTCACGGAGTCACGGTTCGTTCGCTGCCAGCCTTCCACGGTGCGAGATTCTCGCCGATCTCGCCAGCATCTCGCCGTTCGCTCACAGTCCGTTCGCAGCCCGCATCTCGGATTCTCGGCGTCGGCACTGGTGAGTCTACTCTCTCTCCGTCTCTCAGATTCCATTCACTTTACTCTTTTCTCTCTCTGTCTCTGTTAAGTAAGAGTGTTGTGTTATTGTGTACTGTTTGATATTGTGTTAATATATCAATTTGGGAATGGCTGAATTGGGAACATGTGATTTGATTTTTAGATTTTTTTAGTGAATAGTCACCGGTCAATTCACTGATCTCACTGTGACCCACTCACTTAAATCAATTATTTTAAATTTGTAGTGAATAGTCACCATCATTGTTTCTTCTTTTTTTTTGTTTCTCTTTCTATTCTATACTCTTTAGTCAATTTCTCACATCTTAATGTATTTTTTGTTTTTGGTTTTTTCTGAGTGTTGTGTACGGTTTGATTATTAATTGTTGTTAAATCACTTGAGTGCTCTCTGTAACTACTTGATTATTAATTGTAATGTATTAAGTGGGATTATTTTGTATTTTTTCTTTTGATTGAATATTTTATATATTTTTAGTTGTTGATGTTTTGTTAATACTACATGAATACTATTTTGGATTTTCACAAAAAAAAATTTAGTTCATACACCGGCCCCCACTCATGTAAAATCCTGGCTACGTCCCTGCTCGGGACCAACCCTGGTGGAGAGTCACATGATAGATGCACTAGAAACGTTGTTAATCAAGAGCGTTAAAACTAGCAAAACTGCATTAATATTTTGAGATTTGATTAAGAGATGTGGCTTAAGTATTTGATTTGATTTGTATATAATGATATGTCTATAGTTATTTACAATCTATTTATCATATTTTCTGCATGTCTTTTTTTTTTTTTTTTTTTTTTTATAAAGTTTTTCTGCATGTTGTGTATTTGTTCATTTGCGCATCAATTTCTATGACTTTAAGTTCATTCTTATTTTAATAAGCATAAATATTTGAGCTTGTTTCAGACTCAGATTGAAGCTACACGTTGAAAGTAAATACATTCAACATTCTTTAGGTCATATCTCATTTGTGTAAGTTACTTTTCCATCTATTGAGGAATTTTACAAGCTTTTTATTTAAGAACTTTTGTTTAATTTACTTGACGTTGATTTTCAATTGTTTGCTTAATTAGTTAGTCACTAGACTCACTACTATTTTTTAGATTAATAATAATTTATTCAAATACATATCACAAGCCTTCTAACTAGCTTGAATGCAAGCCTTAATTTCCATATGTTTTTCCATTTAAAAGAACTTTCAGAACCCAAGGAGGTGCTCACACTTTGTCTTATTTGTGTACTATAGCCTTTTTGACGTCTTAATTCAACGAGTTCGATTAAGGCCCAATTATTATTTGTTACACCAATTCTTAATATTTAGATTTTCAATATGTTTTGAGCATTAGAGAAGATAATAAGAACTTATTAGTTTGTTATTCCATAATTAAGACTGCTATTTCATCTAAGAGAGCTTTGATCAATATTAAGATTAGATATTATCTTTAATTGGTTTTAATTAGTCACAACAACATTTACCCTTAATTTTATCCAAGCAATATGATCATTGTTTTATGATTTACCTTCATAACTTTATTTATATAGTTGTATATTTGAGTTGATTATACTCCCCATTGTCTCAGTTGTACAATTTAAATTTTTCTTATATGAGTTTGTGTTATTCTATAACACCCACTAAAGGATTTTTGTCTCATGGATTTATTTTTGGTTTTAGGTTGTTAGATTGAAAATTAGGAACAAATATTATTAAAATGGTCCTTATCACTTTTGTGACATGATCGGTAAAATATCACTGTCTTTAACAATTTTTAAGTTCCTTTTACGTATTACAATTCAAGTGCTAATGAATTAAACTCCTTACTTATTTAGTTTTGATATTCTTACTGACATAAATTATTGTTTTATATTTTTTTGAAATGCAATGGCTAAACAATTTGTGTTGATAATAATCATATAATAACGCTCCCATTTGAAAATGCAAATTATAAACTCTAGATTCTGAATGATAAAGAGAGAGTTAGCTTTTAATTAACGTAAGACCTGATAGAATCATAATGTTGTTTACTATAAATATTTTTTATATTTTTTTTTTACTTGCCTCGAACATGCATCCAAATTAATAACTTTCCTAAAAAAAAAAAAAAAAAAAAAAAAAAAAAAAAAAAAAAAAAAAAAAAAAAAAAAAATAAAGTCTAGCAACTTAAGTGCATCGGTTCACAATCAAATAAGTTTTGCGTATAAATGGTGCATTAAACCCAGTTAAGATCCAGACACTAGACAGTGGATAAGTATTCAAATCCTTTGAAGAAACATATATTTTATTAGTCATAGATTATAAATTTTGATTGCTTGAGGGTTAATTAGCAACATAATAAAAATAATGTAACTGTATGATAGGATTTAAAGCTAAGGTATGCACATTATGATGGTTGCGCTCTTTACTATAAGATAAGGAAAAAATTGAGTTTTAAACTTAGATCCCTTTATTAACAACAAAAACCCATGTGATAGCCTCATTTCTAAATCTTGGTTAAACATTTAAAGTTGATTATACACCCCACTAACCCTCTAAACATTGATTCCCAGTGAATAAGGAGTTACAGGTTCAGCTAGGATTTTCATGACTGATGACCCCTTTCTTTTTTATTGAGAGAGAAAAAAGAAAACGATGAGCTGCAATCTCACTTTTGTACGCTTATTCCAACTCATTGGCTAACAATAATTACATAGAAGCATCTAAACACATTGATTTACATCCAAAAACAAGAAAAATGAATTGAATGTAATCCGAGGGAGAAAATATTTTAAAACAAAAATTATGGAAAACAAATTACTATTCAACGATGAGAAGCTCAACTTACAAAGTGAGTTTGTATACATTGCGTTCTGAAACTACAAATGAAATTATGAAATAAGTCAAAGATGTGAATGACATTAAGCTACTTAGTAGCCTGGGAACATTGGTGGAGGCGGCGAATTATACTCGGACCCAAAGTGTGGCGGGAGGATGATCTCTTGGGGTGGGGGTGGTGGTGAAAAGACTGGAGCAGGAGGAGGAGGAGAAGCAGTTGGTGGTGGTGGAGAGTAAATTGGTGGTGGTGGTGGTGGTGGGGGAGAGTGAACTGGAGGTGGAGGTGAATGCACTGGTGGAGGTGGTGAGTGGATTGGAGGTGGTGGTGAGAACACTGGTGGAGGTGGGGGCGAGTGCACTGGTGGTGGAGGTGAGTGTAGTGGTGGAGGTGGTGAGTGGACTGGTGGTGGAGGTGAGTATACTGGTGGAGGTGGTGAGTGGACTGGTGGTGGAGGTGAGTATACTGGTGGAGGTGGTGAGTGGACTGGTGGTGGAGGTGGTGGAGAGTGGACTGGAGGTGGTGGTGAGTGGACTGGAGGTGGTGGAGAGTGGACTGGTGGTGGTGGAGAGTGGACTGGTGGTGGAGGTGAGTATACTGGTGGAGGTGGTGAGTGGACTGGTGGTGGAGGTGGTGGTGAGTGGACTGGAGGTGGTGGTGAGTGGACTGGAGGTGGTGGAGAGTGGACTGGTGGTGGTGGAGAGTGGATTGGTGGTGGAGGAGATTGGACTGGTGGTGGTGGAGAGTGGACTGGTGGTGGAGGAGAGTGGACTGGAGGTGGTGGTGAGTGGACTGGTGGTGGAGGAGAGTAGACTGGAGGTGGTGGTGAGTGTACTGGTGGTGGAGGAGAGTGGACTGGAGGTGGTGGTGAGTGGACTGGTGGTGGAGGAGAGTAGACTGGAGGTGGTGGTGAGTGTACTGGTGGTGGAGGAGAGTAGACTGGAGGTGGTGGTGAGTGTACTGGTGGTGGAGGAGAGTAAACTGGTGGTGGTGGTGGTGGAGAGTATACAGGTGGAGGTGGGGAGTGTACGGGTGGTGGAGGAGATTGAATTGGTGGTGGGGGTGATTCCACCGACTTAGGAGATGGGGGTGATGGTGGAAGATTTTGAACCAGTGGTGGTGGAGGTGAGCGTAATCTTCCACCAGGTGAATTGTTATATGGGTCATCTGGTACGGGTGCAGGTGTAGGTACTGGTTCTGGAGTGGGAGACGGCTTTGGTGATGGTGGGTATGATTTAGAAGGTTTTGGTGGTGTTGGAGATGGGTTAGATGGTTTTGGAGGACTTGAAGGGGTGGAGGACTTAGGTGGAGCTTCAACCGGGGTTTCAACCTTTGGTGGGGTTGGAGTTGGAGGTGGATTAGCCTTTGGTGGTAATGGTGATGGTTGTTTTGGTGTTGATGGAGTATGCACTGGAGAAGGAGATGGTTGGGGATGAGGGTTTGGTGGTGATGGTTGTTTAGCCGGAGGCTTTGGTTGAGCAGGTGTAGAGGAGCCACAGTTCTTATTGCAATCCACATGTCGAGTCACCAGTGGGAAACATGTCTTGGTCGACTTTTGCTTAGGCCTGCCAGGCAAACAATTGCTTGTGTCATCCAACATAGTGTGCACCTTTGGAGATGGCACACATGCTTGAGCCTCCCCACTGA
Source organism: Fagus sylvatica (assembly GCA_907173295.1). Taxonomy (NCBI): domain Eukaryota; kingdom Viridiplantae; phylum Streptophyta; class Magnoliopsida; order Fagales; family Fagaceae; genus Fagus; species Fagus sylvatica. Next base: position 31,335,556 of record OU015769.1, read on the forward strand.
AGTAATTGTAAGAGAAGGTGAAGTTCATCAAGCTAGGCAACTTGCAAACATTCTCAGGCACATATCCTGTTAACTTGTTATTTGCAATGTCCAATTCCTCAAGCTTCTCTAGCCCCGATAGGCTTTTTGGCAATGTTCCAATGAACTCGTTAGAGCTGGCATCAAACACTGTCACATTCCTAAGCAATCCAATTTCTGGAGGGAAACAACCGCTAAGGCTATTGCCTATGAAAACGATCTCATTCAAGGTGTTTGCCATGCTGCCAATGGTACGTGGAATGCAACCGGTGAAATTGTTGTTTGCGAAGCTCACAACGGAAACTGTGGAGTTGCCTAATGTGTCAGGAATGGTTGACGTGAACCGATTGTTGTTCAAGAACAACGCATCAAGTTCCTTCTCAAAGAGTTTTGAAGGCAATTTCCCTTCAAAGTCATTGAATCTGAGATCAAGATATTTAAGGCTCGACCATGTCAGGACGACTTCAGGGAAGTTACCAACAAAGCGGTTGTTGCTGGCATCAAACTCAAACATAAGTGAGAGCCTTGACAAACTCTTTGGGATAATTCCACAAAACCTGTTAGAGTTAATGTGGAAGAGTGCAACATCAGTCAAGAGCCCTAACTCAGCTGGAAGGAATCCAGCAATGTCAGCATGGTTAAGATCAACGCCAGCAACAACGCTCAATTTGGGGTCATCAAGGGCTGGAGCACAAAAGACCCCGGTATAAGCACAAACATTGACACCAACCCAATTGCCAGTTGTGTTAAATGGGTCAGAATATATAGCCTTTTTCAATGCCTGAAGCGCAATGTAAGCTCTTCGAAGCCTTTCATTGGAAAAAGTCATGACAAGGTCGACCTCATATTCAAAGTCATGGGGAAGATCACCATTTTCCGGGAGGGTCAAGAGTTGGCGATGAGCAATGAGGGAAGCTTCGGCATCTGACAAAGCCAAAGAGAAGGTTGAAAAAGAAGAGAAGAAAATGGAGAAGAAGAGGAAGCAGCCTAAGGCCTGCTTTATTTGAGGGTTAGCCATTACTAACCACCTTGGTTGGCCCAAGGCTGCTTATAGTAGGCAGGGGGAGGTGAAGAGGGGAAGGGTGTTATATGGAGGGTAAGGAGAGGTGTAAATTGAAAGGTATTGCGAGCTTGTGGAAACTAGCCTCCAGTTTTAGCACCGGGAAATGTGGCTACTCTTTCAGCCACCCATAAAATTTGGAGATACCTTTAATTTCTGAGTGCAAATATAGATACATGTTTTGCTTGGATTATATATGGTGTGCATACCTGTAAGAAACAAGAAAAGCATAGCTAAAAACTGACAATTGACCAAGTCTTCTTTAACCGACTGGTGTTTAAATTAGCATTCCAAAATCATAACATTATTTTTTTGGGTACAGTACAATTACAAGATCTTAGAGTTTTTATTATGGTGATATATGCCATGTTTGTATAAGCAACCATATACTATTTTACGTTTCAGATTTTCCACTTAGCATAATCCCAATATTTAGGCACAAAAACCATAAATGACAGAGATTTTTTGATGACCAGCACAACAATTCATTTGATCCTTCCATCATACCGTGTGACATTATGGTCTTGATTTTTGAAATATAATAATTTTAATAAATGCAAGCCATAGAATTACGCAGCATAAAATGAGAAAGACAAGTTTGTGTCCAAGTAAAGGATTCCCCGTTTGCATAACAAGTGAGCAACCTTTGTACTGTAACTTCTAAAAAATGACATGGTTGCACACCATAGACTATATTTAACATTGGAAATTAAGGATGCATTATAAAAAATAAAAATAAATAAAAAATCGAGTTCTTGGAGAAATTATATATGTATAGAAATGGTTTGGAATCGAACATATTATCAATGAACGGTTAGATATCACAATAAATCTAGGAACATAATATCTTTCACAACTTTTTTCAATATTATTGATGTGGCATGTTATGATTGGTGCATAATCAAAAGCAAAATCTGTGGTAGGCTCATATAAAAGTGATATTGCTCCAATTACAACTTACCACCTTAGCACGTTGTGAAAATGTGCATTGCTCGAGATATCATTTTTTTTTTTTTGAAATATGATAGAAATTCTAATCTAAACTCACACACACGTATATTTTGAAAATCCCGGGGAGAGTAGTACTAGGATGGGTGACCTCCTGGGAAGTCCTCGTGTTGCACCCCATTCTTTTTAGTGGGTTCCAGTTAGCTCAACTGGTAAAGTCTCTTGTCGTCGAGCAAGGGATCTGGGTTTAAATCCCGCCTACACCAAAAACCAATTGATGTCTTGGCCTGATGGTAAAAGCAACTATCATGAGCGGACGTCATATGTTTAAATTCTATCATAACTAAAATAAAAAATAAAAATTGCTCGAGATATCAAGTAGGTTTATAACAGTGGTTAAGTTAAATGGTATGTTTGTAATATGATTCGACATATGTTATTTACTTAGATATAACAAAACTATATACATCAAATTAGTTTCACGTTGGCCAAAACATTTTTGTTTTCATCTAATCATTTTACAAACTAATAGCCTTAAAAATAATGGAACATATAAAAATTTAATATATTTTAAATAATAAATATCACTATACATGCTTAAATATATACAAGTCAATATAAGAATAATATAACAATAAGGATATATAACTCCTAACCACAAATCAACAATTGTTATTTCTTCTAAAAATAAAATAATAAAAATATGGTGTCCATATCTCGAATAATCTGAATGTAAAATTAAATAAAAAAAATCTTTTGGAAATTCAATAAGGATTTTATTAAAAAGATTTACTTATATATTTTTAGCAACATATATCTTGAATATTTTTTGTTTTAATTAACTATGTATAGTGTAAGAGTAATAAGAAAAAAAAAATTATACATTAGTCATTTACACAAATATATATATTTTTAGAAACATATATCTTAAATATATTTTTAGTTTAATAAGAGGGAAAATGATGAATTAGTCATTTAAATAAATGGATTACAATTTAAAAAAAAAAAAAAAATTAAGTGGACCGGATAGCTACAATTTAAATATAATTATTTAATTTGTATATAACAAAAATTAGAAAGTGTGGGAGGACTTTCAAAACGTAGGAGGGGCCATGGCCCCAATCCTCCCCTCCCCCCGCCGCGCCGGCCCCTGGTTTGCAGGGCTAACAATGGACTTAAGTTATTGAAAGAAACTATGATTTTCAAAGTAATGTAGTAGCTCCAGAAATCTTTTGTAACTTTTTTATCATTGCTACAAGTTTTGCAAAGTGCTTAATTCACAACTAACCCCAATACCCATGATAAGTCATGAAATATAACTTATTAACCCCAATTTATAAGACTTTTAGTGGAATTATTTTTCATTTCATTTTTAGTTGTATGCAAATCATTGCACTTCTTTTGTTTCATTATGTTGACACCCCATTTTGTACCTACCAAAATCCGGAATCCTCGGTCTCGATGACAATGATATCTTGTCTATCGCAATGCAACTCTGAATAGTAAGCCCGAGAAGAAGGTTTGGAAAGGCCCATAAGCTCAAAACCAAAGCCCAAAATCCCAAACCTAAACCTAGAAAGCGTGTACTTCTTTCAAGTAGGTTGAGCGCCTCGAAGTGGTGTCCACCACTTTGAAGCTGTATATGCGGCAGTCAAAGCAGCATACGCCACTTTGAGACATATCCCACATATCGCTCGTTTTTCCATACAAGTCTCAACCAGCCATATGGGGAGTTAACAGGGGTCAACTAGGGTTTGAGAATTCCGGTCATGCCTACCCTCACCCTCCATTTTCACTATATATACACCCCCATTTCACCATTTCAAAGGACCTGAAATTCTTACTAAAAATCCTAACCGAAACTATAGTCGATTTACTCTAGAGTTTTGGTTACATAAAACTTCTTTAAGAGGCCGAACATAACATTTCCCTTTCCAACATTCTTCTCAATCGAACAACGAAGATGAGAAAAAAAAAACAATCGAGAGACCGGTTAAGAAAAGCTTCCTACGACTAGGTAGGCAAGAGGGGGAGAAATGGATCTTCTTGATAATTCGTTTTCTCCACCTTGAATTTTGTCTTTTTTATTTCTTCTTGTTATTTCAGTTGAATAGTGGTTAAAATTGCTTATTTTGATTACTGCTCGTTTGAAATTTCATTTCCCACACTTAAATTAGGGATTCTAGACAGAGAAGCGTACACCACTCCCAATGAGTGTACACTACTTTGGAGGTGGCGTACGCTACTTCATCCAAAAACCCTATTTCCCTTTCTTTCGTATATCTACTTACTTTTGTCACTCATTCATGATTATTTTGCCATGATTACGGTGAAATTCGTAGAGTTGAATTTTAGACTATTGTTTTCGTCCCTAAATAATACATGAGTTTCATTTTTCGTCCATAAACTTTGAAAAGTTTGTTTTTCATCCTTGAACTTTGAAAAAGTTCATTTTTACACATGAATTTCGTCTCCTGAACTTTTTTATAAAATGACGAAATTCATGTGTAAAAATGAATTTTTTTCAAAGTTTAGGGACGAAAACGAAACTCATGTATAGTTTAGGGATGAAAACAATATTTTGACCAATTATTTATTTATTTTGGAGAGAGAAAAAATAATAAAAAGATAGAATGGAGAAAAAAATAATGAGTCTGACATAGTGGATGTGAAAAATATGTTTGTTAGAATAAAAAAAGTGTTTTAGATTAGAGCTCATTTAACTAAAATTTTAGGGAGGTTAATGAGAATGCTCACAAAGCATTTTTACGTGGGTACTGTTCATTAGCAATTTCTTATGGGCAAAAGTAAGGTATAGTATGTTAGGTACCCTACCTAAATTTTTGCCATGTGGCTACTTAATCCCAAACAACAAACGACGTTAAATCTTAAAACACAAACCCAATTTTCTACGTCTTTCACTTCTCTCTTTCTACCTCTCTTCTCTCTCTTTCACCCACGTCTTCTTCTTCTTCCCCATCTCGTATCTCCTCTACTTGTGCCTCCAAAGAAGCATTAGATCCGAAGATCATAAAAATGAAGCAATCAGAAAACAGGTGAAAGCTAGAGTAGAGTTTAAAGAAGTTTTTTTGTCCACTGAGGAGAACAACGAGATTTACAGAAGATGGGTTTATATGCAGATTTAGTTAAACTATGTTGTTAATGTTGTTTTGTTGTTCTGGAAGCTTAGCTTGTATTGTGTTGTTGGCTTGTGTTATAACCTGTTTTGTTGTTCCTTAGATTCGCATGTAAAGTGTTTGCTGATTTGCTCAGCTTGTTTCAATAAAATTCTTTCTTGATTATAAAAAAAAAAGGGTTTGTGTTGTATATAAACAAAAAGCTCCTTAAACTTGAGAACCTGGGATTAGCTTCTTGCAATATCCCTTAAGCTATGTATATAAAAAAAAAATTGGGTTTGTGTTGTATATGAAATTCATTTTCTGTACATCTGATTATGTATATAAACAAAAAGCTCCTAGTAAATTACAGGAAGCTAAACAACAAATATTAAATCTCTTAAACGCTTGTGTTGTAGTTTGTAAAGCTGTGATAGCTAGCTGCTGTAAAGTTGTTGTTGGTAATGTTAGATCCTGTTGTCTTTTGCTTTAGGTTTTGTGTACTCTGTTTTTGTTTTTGTTTTAGTTGGTGTGTACTCTGTTAGTTGTATAGAGTTTGCAATTTGCTGATTGTACTCTTATGGATTGTTTGTTAATAAAGCTTACTAATTCTTTCAAAAAAAAAAAATGTTATATGGATTCCCACTTAAGTTCATGTAGATAATGAGATTATGAACTTGTATTTACAATGGGGTTAAAATTACCATTCCATTTTTTTTTATTAAAATGGCCATCCTTTCATTAAAAACAAATAGAAGCAACAATATATAAAGAACTTGTAACAAAAAGAAAGGGGACCAGGATAAGGCAGCCACCCAACAAAAGAGAAAAGAAGAGCCCTTCCCTAACACATGGGGGGGCTCTATGCCTCTATTTGCAGCTCTAGGAATCCAACAAAAATGACAAATGACAAATTTACAATAATATCCACAATCTTCCAATTCATATCAATTATTTTGTGTATCAAAGCATCCACATACTCAAGGCAGTTTCAGCTGTTCAGACCCAAAATTCTTAGCGACCTGTAGAGCCCATTTGAAAGAGAGTGATTCTGCAATAACAGTTTCTGCACATAGTGGCCATGACACAATCCATTTTCTGCAATATCAGTTTCTACAATAACAGTTTCTGCAATACAAGTTTCTGCAATAACATTTTTTACAATAACAGTTTCTGCCATAACATTTTTCTACAATAACATTTTCTGTTCATAGCTGCTAGCAACCAAAAGTTAATTACACTGTCAAGTTCTAGCTATTCAAAAGATAAACAAAGGCAAAATATTGGCAATAAAACAAAGTAATGTCCTTGTAGCAATTATTAAAGAAATGTTCATGTCTTCGTCCAAAACCATAACAAAGTCCTTACACATGCTACAAAACATATTGGTTTGCCAAAAAAAATAAAAAAAATAAACTCATGATTTATTCATCACATCAACAGGAATTCTATATCATAATTCTTCAAATTGAAACAAATTACATTCATCACATCAACATGAATTTTATTGAAACAAGCTGGGCAAACTAGCAAACACTTTACATGCGAAGCTAAGGAACAACAAAACAGATTACAACACAAGCCAGCAACACAATACAAGCTAAGCTTCCAGAACAACTAGGGCCGTCCCAAATTTTTTGGGGGCCTCAAGCCAAATCTTAAATTGGGGCCTTTTTTTTTTTTTTTAACCATTCAATACTAAATTAAATTAATATCTATGATTTTTTTTACTAGAATTTCATTTTTCTTGCTCTTTTAGATGCAAAATTATTTATCAAACTTTTATAATCAATTTTCTCTAACATGTTCTTTTCAATTGATAAAATCGCTAATCCACTTAATCTTTCTTGTGACATAGTCGATCTTAGGTAAGATTTTATCAATTTTAATTTTGAAAAAGTTCTTTCTGCAGAAGCAACTGTTACAAGAATTGTTAATAAAATTCTATATGCGATGCATGCATTTGGAAAAGATTCTAGTTTTTTAATATAATTTCAATATGTCAACTGGAATGTTCTTGTTTTCTTCTATTTGTATAACTTCTCTTAAAACTTTTAGTTCCGAAAATAAATCTAAACCATCAATATCAATGGAATTTTTATATGTGAGAGCACTTTCGAGACAAAGACATTTATCTTTTAAGCTATCATCGTCAAATGATTTTAATTTTTCAAAGCTAAATAAACAACCGAAAAGTTCTTCATATATATGAAACTGTTCAAACCTTTGCTCAATTGAGGAAATAGCTTGATCAACTATAAATAAGAAATAATTGATTCTAAAAGATTCTTCAATGGATTGTGTTATCTTGTGATCAACATTTTCATCAAAGTGTCTTTTCCTACGAATTACACATTTTTCTTGAAAAACCAGTTCAATTTCTAATTCTTTAGCAATCTCTATGGCTGAACTCATAGCAGTTGCAAATCCAATTTCTCTATAATTTTTGAAAAAATCTATTAGAGTTTTTAATTGATTTATAGCCACATCAATATGCATATCTTTAGATTGTAAAATTTTACTAGTTGAATTGACCGCAAATAACACTTCATACCAAATAGTCAAGCTCAATAAGAACTCAAAATCTCCAAACTCATATTTTGCTAAAGAGTTAGCTTCACTTCTTATTTTAGAATCTTGATCACTACTTTCTGCTAATTCTAACAAAGCATCCCTTATTTTTGGAGCTTGAAATCTTATAGCTTTAACACTTTCAATGCGACTTTTCCAACGTGTTTGTGATAACGGCTTAAGAGTGAATTTCGATACTTTTTAAAAAAAAAATATTCCATCTCTTTGTTGAAGAAGAAAATAATGTATATAAACATTGTACCACTCCAAAAAAAGATACAGCTTTAGTACAAGAGTTTGTCATATCACAAAGTACTAGATTAATGTTATGACTATCGCATGATGTGTAAAATGCTTTAGGATTAATATCTAGAAGTCTTATTTGTACACCTTGTTTATTTCCTTTTATATTAGATCCATTATCATAACCTTGTCCTCGTATGTCATTAATGTTAAGTTGAAGTTTCGTTATTACATTTATAAGTTCAATAAAAAGACCTAAACCAGTAGTGACATCTACTTTTATAAATTCTAAAAAATATTCTTCTATTTTTATTGGACTTGTTGAAATATCCACGCATCTTAGTATAAGAGTCATTTGTTTTTTGATTACTTATATCAGGAGTGCAATCAAGTATTATTGAATAATATTTTGCTTCTTTAACTTTTTAAATAATTTTACTTCTAATTTCATTTGCTATCATTTGTATCAATTCATTTTGAATTTTATGACCAAGATAATGGTTATGAATTTCACCTTGTTGAATATGATGAATATGTTCTTGCATCATCGGATCAAATTCTGCAATCATTTCAATTAAACTTAAAAAAAATTTTATTATTTTCTTGATAAATTTTTTCTTTTGTTCCTCGAAATGGCAAATTATTTTTACCTAAAGTCTTTATGATTGCAATAATTCTTTGTAATACATTTTTCCAACGATCTTTCTCTTTGTTAATTAGTTCTTGAACACTTTTATCAATTGTTTTATTTTTCAATAATCTTATTTGTAAATCACTCCAAGTGTTCATATTAGTAATATGCTCACTACTTGTTTCATGTCTTTTAATTTTACCACTAAGATTTCTCTAATCATTAGTTCCTTGATTAGCTAATTGATTTGTACAAGATTCCGAATTAAACAACTTGCAACAAAAACAAAATACGCTATCTAATTCATTTGAATACACTAGCCATTTTCTATCATGTTTCTCCCCATTTGGTAAGGTTCGAGTGTAATATGTAGTAGAAAAATGCCTAGAGTTTCCATCTTTAGGAAATTCTGAATCATTATATCTAATTGGACCCTTTTCTACTAATAAATCTCTCAATTTTGAGTCAATATTTTTCCATTGAGCTAGTTCATAAATATTTAAAGACCTATAATCAAGTGTTTCGTTAATATATTCATTTGCTTCTAAATTTTTCTCATGTTCTTCATCAAAAGTAGGTATATTAAAATTTTGACCATCATTCGGTATATTTTCATTGGTATATTTTGATTGACTATCATTAAGATTATTTTCATTGGTATCTTTCGATTGACTATCGTAAGTTGGTATATTACACTTTTGACTATCATTCTGAATATTCTCATTAGTATCTTTTGATTGACTAGCATTAGGATTACTTTCATTGTTATCTTTCAATTGACTATCGTAAGGATTATTTTCATTTGTATCTTTTGATGGTATTATTGTATTATCTTTTAACTCTTTAAAATGAATTTTTTGTTCATTTGTTGAACTATTACCTAATTTTTCTGTGATATTTTGTTTATTACTGGTAACAAATTTTTCAAGAGCTCCATTTTGGGATTCAATCAATTTTTCTATTCTATTTTTATTTTTTAAGTTTTTGATGCCCAGATTCATATTTTTGAGGAGCCATATAGTGAAAAAAAAAAAAAAAAAATACTTTACAGCCAAAAAACAAATAACAGCCAAAACAACATGTAACAATACTACAATAGTACCTAACTAACAAGTAAAATTTAATAAAATTAAAATAGAAAAGTATAGAACAATAGAACCTGATTACGCTGATTTATCCCAATATCTACTGATCTACGTAAGATTAATACCTGAAGAATGAATATCACAAATTCACAGTTTATTAAATCTTAATTTACAAACCCTAATTACAAAGAAAAAAAAATTTATTCAAGAAGGTAAAGATTGATATTATTACCTATTTATGTGTTGAATCCAAATTTCGTAGAAGATTTCAAGACTCAAATCCTCAAATTTGAAGCCAAGAAAAAATAAAAAAGATATAATATTTATTGACTATTGTAGATTTGTAGTGAGATAAAGAAATCTTTTTAGAGAGAGAAAGTGAGGTGTGTGTATGAAGAGACTAGAGAGGAAGAGAGAGAAATACGTAGAGAGAGAGTCAGAGAGAGCAATACGTAGAGAGAGACAGCGAGAGCAATATGTAGAGAGAGACAGTGAGAGCAAAAGTTCAGTGGACCACTGGTAGGGGGAGAGAGAAAAGTGGAGAAATTAAAGAAAGTAGAGAAAGAGACGATGAGGGAGAGACATGTCACATGTGTATAGAGAGAGAAAAAAAAATCTTGTGCAATTGAATCCAGTTGTTCGCCTGTTATTGCTGCTGGCTGGAAAAAAAAAAAAAAAATTGTGTATTTTAATGACCAATTTTGGGGGCCTCAAGCCATTGCTTAAATGGCTTTAAGGGTGGGCCAGGCCTGAGAACAACAAAACAACATAGTTTAACTAAATCTGCACATAAACCCATCTTCTGCAAATCCCGTTGTTCTCTTCAGTGGACAAAAAAACTTCTTTAAACTCTACTCTAGCTTTCACTTGTTTTCTGATTGCTTCATTTATCTGAGCTCCGGATCTAATGCTCCGATGGAGGCGCAGGTAGAGGAGATATGGGATGGGGAAGAAGAAGAGCAGAGGATGCGGAGGCAATGTCTTGGGATTTCGACTGGGAGTCGTCGGTGTATGAGTCAGCGAGGATGGTATGGGTCAGTGACTTGTATTGGGATTTCGATTGGAAATCCCAACCATTGTTGACTCTTAGAAGAGAAGATATAGGTGAAAGAGAGAGAAGAGAGGGAGAAACAAAGAAGTGAAAGATGTAGAAAATTGGGTTTGTGTTTTAAGATTTAAGACCGTTTGTTGCTTGGGGTTAAGTAGTCACGTAGCAAAAATTTAGACAGGGTATCTAACAAACAGTACCTAATATACTGTATCTAAGTTTTGTCCATTTATTACTAGATTTTGTTAACGGGTGCCTTAGGACAATGGTTAAGAAGCATTAAATGCTTACACTTTATAGGAAATAATAAAATTTTAATATTAAAATAATAAATGAAAAGATTGAAATACTCTTAAAAGCTGTTTTTGTATTATTTTAATATTAAAATTTCACTACTTCCTATACAATAAAAGCATTAAATGTTTTTTTTAACCACGCCCTTAAAAACATTTGTTAACATAACCTTTATTATTTTGCTATTTCCCATCCAACCCTTTTCCTTTCACTCTCGCTCTCTCTCCTTTTTTCCATCTGTTGCTCTCTCTAAGAAGACGGCCGCACCAGCCAAGCTCACGGTCAAGTCCGATTCTACGCCACCACCGCTCTTCCATACCTTGGGCCGCCGCCACCGCAAATGCTCTTAGCGTGTGGTCTAAGCCTATTCTCTCTCTCTCTCTCTATCTTCCATGTCTAGGTAATACTCTCACTCTCTCCTACATTACTTCTTTGCTAGTTTGCTACAATTCTGTGCGTATCATATGCTTTGACCAGAAGCACAACCCAGAACTAAACCAAAAGCAACAGAAAAACTCAGCCATTTCTGTTAAACGAAATGGCGGGTCCGTTGCTCCGTTCACTCTGGTCTACCACTCGCAGATCCATCTCTTCAACCTCTCCTTCCAAACCCAAACCCAAACCCAACTACATCTTCCCACGTGCCTTCTCCTCCGCCTCCGCCTCCGCCGCAGCCACCGCTCCCTCTTCAAGCGCATTCGACCCTAGCCGGCTCCGAAACGTGGCAGTAATCGCGCATGTGGACCACGGCAAGACCACCCTCATGGACCGCCTTCTCCGGCAGTGCGGCGCTGATATACCCCACGAGCGCGCCATGGACTCCAACAGCCTCGAGCGTGAGCGTGGCATCACCATCGCTTCTAAGGTCTTGGATTTCTTATTCAATTATTTTGTTTGCTTAAAATGTAATGTGTGATCTTCATCTTGAGTGGCTCAGGATTGGTAATAATTTAAAATTTACATTTCCATGGTTCCACTTTTATGAGTATGTGATGTTTCCCATGTTGTTATAATGACTTATTTGAAGTTAAATTTTGTGACCCTCTTCTCCAATTGGATTGAATCATTATCAAGAAGCATTGCTCAAATGTAATAAGTTTGATTTGATGAGGGCCATTTCTTGTTTTATTCATTTTTCTTAAGCATATGTTTTGTATACTTTATGATGCCCTTTTAATTGAGTGGATTTTTATAACTGAAAAAAATAACATGTTCTTCTTAGAAATGCATTTTGATTACTTAATATTTTCATCCAGGTTACATCTATTTCATGGAAGGAAAATGAGCTAAACATGGTTGATACTCCTGGACATGCAGATTTTGGCGGTGAAGTAAGTCTCCATTAGGACTTCTTTACACTGCAAAGGCTTTAGTAGGACTTCTATACGATTTCTATCTTAATCCTTGACTGATCAGTAGTTATCTTTATATGTTAAATCCATGTAAAAGAATCGTAGGGTTTACTAATGTGGCATAAAAACATATAATGTGTGATGATTTAATTACCTCATATAAAAGGAGCTGAGGAGGCAGGGCAATATGTGAACTTCTTGAGATTTTAATTTCGACAAATATTATCTTGCATGGTGATAGTTTCAAATTCTTTTACCTTTTAATTATGAATTTCTCTTTGTGAATAAAGCCTCATTGACGTAGGACAAATAGGAACGAAGTGAAATCAGACCTGGCAGATCTGGACAATTTGGATTTAGGGTTAGGTTTTGGTGGGAAAAGGTGGAAAATAGTGAGGAATGTAGGGTTTCTAATGGGAAAATGAATAGTAAGATTCGGGGATGAAACAAAGGGGAAAATATGATATTTGGGTTGATGTTTCTGGGTCGTAAACAGTGTTTTGGCTGTTTATGGGGTATTTGGGGCTATTTGATGGATGTGTTGTTTATGGTTTAGAAGTTTAGAATTTTAGGGTTTAAAGGTGACATATCAATGAGTGTTTGCAAGGTTTCAGGTTGCTGGGAATTTAAGAGCGGAAAAGAAAAAAAAATAAACTTCTAGGCAGATCACACCTTGGAGAAGGTTGTATCACACAAACCTCAAAAAAAGCTTCATAGCCTCTGAAAATTTAGAAAATGCATTGTTCCCTTCAATAGAAAGCATTGCATCCATATAAATAAATGACTAATACCTATTTCCTAGTGGAACTTGGACTTCTTGAAACCCTAATAAAAATGGGACTCATTGAGCTTTTACTACCAACCCTAACTAAATATATATCTTTTTTTTATTGGCACCGGGTATCTGAAACATTTGCTCTGACTATTTCCGGGGTGCACAGGCCCTCGGTAAGGAGTTTCCCGTAAGTGCACCTCAGGTAATTCAAATTAAATTCCTCCGGTCCGATGGCCACAAGGGGGTAGTGGCTACTCGAACCCAAGACATCCGAGTTTACGGCTCGCTCCAGAGTTGATCGACCAACTAAATAAATATACTCAAATCAAATCAAAATAAGACCCAATGGACTATTAGTCCAGCCCATGTCTAGAAACTAAAAAATTATAGGATTTCCCCCAACACTTAAAAATAAATAAAAACTTAAATTACAATGAAATTGGCTTCTCATTGCCTGCATCATTCTACCTTGGTTGGAGAAAACTCATCCTCGAGTCTTAAAGCATAGAAGAATCTTGGTTTTTTGAAGTGCATCCTTGACATTGAATAAACAGATTGAATTTGAATTCCTTTCTTTTCTTCGTCTGAGGTAGCAATGATGATAATGATACACCCACCAATCCAACTGAACTATTAAACTTTTCTGTAATAAAGAAGACCTAGAAGCTCCTGAAGAGGCACTAATTCCCAATCATGTAATAACTGAGTGAAACGAACATCCCAATGATGAAGCCCATTCTGTCAACACATTAATCAGCCACCATTGCATGCTTATTCCGAGCTATATGAAACAATAAGGGAAAGCTGCTCGAAGAGGGAGTTCCCCACACCAAACATCCAACCAAAACCGAATACGCGTACCACAACCCACCTCATACTTAATAAAAGCAGAGAACCTCTCCCAACCCTTTTTGATATATTTCCACAAAGATACACCGTAAGAGCCATGAACCACCCTAGAAACCCAATTAATCGTATCATGCCCGTACTTTAAAACCACTTGTCTCCATAAAGTATCATGCTCTGTAGAAAACTGCAAAAGCCACTTGTCTAACAAAGCTTAATTAATACAAGCAGATAACCCACCATATGAAATAGGCTGAGAAATGGTCTTCCAATTAACCCAGAGAAATCTAGCACCATACCAAGGCCATCCCATAGAAAATCCCGTTGTAACTTCTCAAAATGGCAAGCCACACTAACCGGAATAGGAAACAAGGAGAGAAAATAAAGAGGAGCGCTAGAGAGCATACTCTTCAAAAGTTTCAGCCTAACACCCTTTGAAAGATATAGCCTTTTCCACTGTGCCAATTTCAATCTTCTCCCAAATCGGATCCCATATCGCTTTGGACTTGAAGCGAGCCCCCAGAGGCAAACCCAAATACTTCATAGGTAGAGCAGTAATCTTCTACTCCAACAGAGCAGCCAACTCTGTAATATTAGGAACCTCTCCAATCAGGACCATTTCTGATTTGTCAAGATTAACTTTTAAACCAAAAACTGCTTCAAAACAAAGTAAAGTACACTTCAAATACCCTACTTGGTCCACTTTAGTCCCACAAAACAACAAGGTGTCATCTGCAAAAGCGGGTGAGAAACAGTCATCAATTCATCAGTCCTACCCCGAACCTCAAAACCCTAAATAAACTGCCCTTCTCTACTCTTGTTCTATTCGACGGGGCAATCTAGATTCCTTATGCTGGAGGCCATCTAGTCGAAAGATTTTTCAGGTTGACTCTTATTATTCTGTTTTGATTCAACCAAGCTGTAACTCTTTCCCATGGAGCAGTGTGTGGAAATTCAAAGTGCCAACGAGAGTAGCCTTCTTTTCTTGGACTGCGACATTGGGTAGGATTCTTACTATTGACAATCTACAGAAACGACGGGTTCTCATTATAGATTGGTGCTGCATGTGCAAGTCTAATGGTGAATCTGTTAATCATCTGCTCCTGCACTGCCCTATTGCCCAGGAACTTTGGAATCTGATTTTTACTTTATTTGGGACTTTATGGGTGATGCCTAGGGGGGTGGATGATTTATTTGCTTGCTGGTCTGGTAAAGTGGGGAATTCAGAATCTAGAGCTATTTGGAAGGCTGTCCCTCATTGCCTCATGTGGTGCCTATTGCGCGAGAGAAACTCTCGAACTTTCTCTGGGGAGGAGCAATCGGTTCTAGCTTTAAAATACACCTTCTTGCAGACCCTATTCGAGTGGTTGAAGGCCTCCAAATTAATCTCTGCCCATTCTGTAGCAGACATGCTTGATAATTGTTCTTTTTAAGCTTTCATCTCTCTCTTTTCTGCTTTGTATATTCCCATTGTACTTGTGTTCTTTCTCTTCAATGAAATACTTATTTATCAATAAAGAAATTCCAGTTAACATGATTAGGCTTTCTCCAGTCCAACTTGCACAGAATGCCTAGAATGCCGTCTTTCAACTGACTATCCACACATTCATTAGCAGTTAGAGCTGAATCCAGAATTTGTCCACTATGGATAAAAGCATTTTGGGACTGTGATAACTGATATAAGACCCCCTAACACCAAGCTCAACCGATTTGCTAGGACCTT
The DNA here is from genome assembly GCA_907173295.1 of Fagus sylvatica. Classification (NCBI taxonomy): domain Eukaryota; kingdom Viridiplantae; phylum Streptophyta; class Magnoliopsida; order Fagales; family Fagaceae; genus Fagus; species Fagus sylvatica. The sequence continues at coordinate 31,351,266 of OU015769.1, forward strand.
TGAAAGAATTTTATACACTTCCCTAAAGGCTAACGAAAATCCTTCACATCAATCGCCCCAATCTTTTTCGAAATGAAAAAAACAAAAGTAGCATTCAAGCTCTTTTCAACGAACCCTGTTCATGAAAAGAATGCATAACTCTCATCACATCAGCATGCACCACACTCCAACATGCTTGATAGATTGCCATTGTGAAAACCATCTGGGCCTGGAGCTTTATCTCTGGCCATACTGCAAACTTCAACCAAAACTTTTGCATCCTCTAAGGGCCTAATCAAACCATAAACCTCCTCACTTGCCAACCTATTAAACGAAAGACCATCCAACTTTGGCCGCCATTGAGAAGATTCAAAATACGAATGCTGATAAAACTGCACTATACCTTCCTGCACCCCTTTCGGATCAGTGATCGTATTCTCCTCAATGGATAATGAACCAATGAAATTATTCCGGTGATGAGAATTGGCCAACCGATGGAGAAATTTAGTGTTCTCGTCCCCCTCCTAAAGCCACAGAGCACACGATTTCTGTCTCCAGCTGACTTCCTCTAAATCCATTACTTTACTTATCTCGCCTTTACAACCTTTTCTCATGGCTTTTTCTTCTTCTGATAACATTCAAAACTCCTTCACAGCATCCAACCTTTTAATCTCCTTCACCAACTCCTCCTTTCAACCCCACATCCCCAAATACTTCCTTATTCCATCTCTTTAAATCTTGCTTCAGAGCACGTAGTTTCTGAGATATGACATAACTTGGAGTTCCAACATAACTATAAAAATCCTACCACTGAGACAGTCTTTCCACAAAGCCCTCCGAGTTCAGTCACATATTTTCAAACTTGAAGTGTGCTTTTCCATCTAGAATTCTACCACAATCTAAGAAAATGGGAAAGTGGTCCAAAAGCATGCATGGCAGGAGGCTTTGGCAGAAGAAGCCAAATAAGTATCCCACTTTGTTGACAATAAGAACCTGTCTATACGTGACATAGATCGGTGGTCTTGATTGCTAGAACAGGTAAATCTACCCCCCACCAAAGGTAAATCCAACAGGCCTTGCTCAGAAATGAAGTCGGAGAAATCCCACATTTCTGGTGAGAATCTGCCACCAGCCAACCTCCCACTAGAGAAACAAACAATATTAAAATCCTCACCAATGCACCACGGAACAGACCACCAACTACCAACTACCAACTCCAGCCAATTCCTCCCTCAACAACCCCCCCTTTCTGAATCAAGATTTGGACCATATACCCCAGAAAAAACCCATTAAAAAGCATCCTCAACACCCCTGAATTTATAAGACAGAAAAAAATCTCATTTTACAACATCTATTTTTTCCACCACTCGTTTGTCCCCCATCATCACCTGAAGCCCCTTCGGCTGCCTGGAATTCCCAATCCACAAAAGGGCTACCCCAAAGTCTCCGAACTACAATCATATTTATTTCCTCCATCTTAGTCTTCTGAAGATAGACCACATCCCCTTTCCACCTACGAAGAGAATTATGAACCCTCAGACGTTTGCCTCTCTAACATTCCATGTAATTCACAAGCATAAGCACAGTGAAGAAGAAGGTGATCTGCCCATGTCCAGAAACTAGAAAATTACAGAATTGCCTCGGACTCTTAAAACTAACTAAAAAATTAAGTTAAAATGAAATTGGCTTCTCACTGCATGCATCATTCATATATTGAAAACTATAGTAGGTTATGCATAAATTTTAGGAAAAATGTTGAGTGAACAAAAGTATGATACAGGTTGAAAGTCTACCTCAATGGGTAGAAATAGTTAGCTTTTCAAGCCATATCTTGAGTGGACAAGGTGTGGGGAGGGTATTTTTTTGGTTTGAATCCTAAAATTCACTTCACAGCTTTTTTCCCCTCCTACTTGTAGCTTATTCTAAGGTGCTCCAAAGTTGAAGGGCCCATCTTTTTCAAAAAAACTTTTCTACAATTTTTTAAATTGTATTTTGCTAAACTATTTTGTTTTGTTTGTTTTGGATGGCATACAGGTTGAACTGGTTGTTGGTATGGTTGAGGGAGCAATTTTGGTAGTAGATGCTGGAGAGGGTCCACTTGCTCAGACAAAGTTCGTTCTTGCAAAAGCCTTAAAGTATGGGTTGCGTCCTATTCTTCTTTTAAACAAAGTAGACCGACCTGCAGGTATGACTCAGTTACTAATTAAGTTTTGATTTATGTAAATTGAAGTCATGCAAAATTACATGATGTTACTAGTTGTTTATGTCCAAGGACAAAGCAACAGAAAAGGGTCTAGAGCGGAAAAAAAAACACTAAAAGATGAAGTGTCAATCCGCTTGTCAGTTGCTTCAATGAAGTCAATTTGATGATGTATTATGTTTTTGCCCATCTTCTCTCTCTCTCTCTAGTATATGGTTTCTCATGTTATTCTTAATCAAGGCTACCCCTTTTGACATTTTCCCCCTTCTTTCCATGCTTTATTAAATTAGCCAAGTTGGCTAGTATGTGTCTTACATGAAATTGCTCAAGTTCATACTTTTCATGGTAGCCAAAACAATTTATACTTCTTATGATAATATATTATTTATTTACCAGGTGAATTTTCTATTATTTGCATACTTCTCTCTAGATTAGTCATTATTTTTATGGTCATCATTTATGCAGTTTCTGAGGAGAGGTGTAATGAAGTCGAAAGTCTGGTGTTTGATCTTTTTGCAAATCTTGGTGCAACAGGTGCAAGAAATATAGGAAGTTGAAAAAGTTCCATGTCTTTTTTTTTTTTTTTTTTCAATTGTTTATTCTGTGACTTTCACCAGCTTTACAAATGAGCTAGATGGAAAGCTAATGTAGTTTTTCTTATAATTTTTTTGTAGAGGAGCAGCTGGACTTTCCAGTTCTCTATGCTTCTGCTAAAGAAGGATGGGCTACCGCTACTTTCACCAAAGAGCCTCCTGCTGATGCAAGAAATATGTCACAGTTGCTTGATGCTGTCATTAGACATGTTCCTCCTCCAACAGCTAGCATTGATGCACCTTTCCAGATGCTGGTTGGTATTTAAGTTTTCATGGGTTTCTTATAGACTTTATCTTCATGTTTTACTTTTCTTTCTTGCTGCATTTTTTTTTGTCCCTTTGAGGACACATGAATAGAAGACTGAATAGAAATATTGGTGGAAGTTTATTTGTTATTTGTTCTATTCATGATTTGTACCTGAAGTTCTTTTAAGTTGAGAAATTATAACACAAAACTTGGGGAATTATAACACAAAACTTGGCGTGAGCGCAATAGCCGTATTTTTGAAGAAGAAGAACATCCTAAGACCAAACTTGGGGAATTATTTTTTGGGCTTCTTTTTGACTGGGCTCGGGTCTGGGGGTTTACCTCGGAAAGATCCCTTGCTGATTTTGTTGTTTCTTTGAATTTTTCTAAGAGTCCTAATATACCTCTTATGTAATTACCCCTCCTCCTAAGTGCATGCTTTATGCACTTAGTCGGAGTTTCAGGTTTTCTTTAATAAATTCATTGTTATCTATCAAAAAAAGAAGAAGAAATTATAACACAAAACTCGTAAGTTACATTATTACTAGTGTTTGGTTGTGTTTGTTCATATAGAAATTTACTGTGTTCTGGAAACATGAAAACTTTAAATTATAACTGGCTTTAAAATCCTGGGAAACATGATTGGGATCCCTTTGAGACGGAATAAAAAAATGTAGTTCTTGTGGGCCATTTGGCATAATTTAATTTCATTTTCCCCCTTAATTTTGCTTCTTCATAGCTTTTCTTCCTTAGTTGGGAACTGTGAGAAACATACATGACAGTGTCATTCAGGTTTCAATGATGGAACGCGATTTCTATCTTGGGAGAATATTAACTGGACGCGTTTCTTCTGGAATCATTCGTGTTGGTGACAGAGTCCATGGACTTCGTAATAAAGATTCTGGAGTTGAGAAATTTGAAGAAGCAAAGGTATTTAGATATCCTCATCAGACCTATCCTTTATGATTTTCTAATTGGATAACAATGAGGCATATGACTTCTGATTTGCTGGTTCCTGCCACTATATGTGCACCACAAATCCTTTGATTTTCTTACTTTCTCTGTAGTGGTGGTGGATTTGCAATGCTTTATAGTACTATTTCATGATATATAAAGAAGAAGTATAACATTCATGTCTAGAATGCAGATCCCATAGTGAGTATGACCAACCCCAGCGGATATCCTGATCTCCATTGTTTTAACTTCACTATACTTTCTCATAGTATGCTACAAACAACAATAGGGCTGTTCATTGTGAACCTTGTTTCTTCTCCTGAAGTGTTATTATTTAAATTGCTTCAAGCAAAGTTTACTAATATATGCAAAAGATTGAAGAAGAATAATTGAATTACTTCAGCCAAATCACCATTTAACTACAATTTATATGAGAAATCTAATATTAGTTATAGTATTAAATTCATTCATTAGGCTCAAATTCCAAATAATATGCCAAAGTCCTCGTGCGCGAGGCATCCATTCTTCGCCTTCTTTAGGCATTTTTCTTAAATTATTAGACTTCTCTCATATTGATAATTCTTTGTAATCATTCGACACTTTGTGTGCATGCTTTATGCACACAAAGTAGTCCTTCTCAATAAAACATTATTTTACATATCAAAAAATAAAAATAAAATAAATATAATACTCTATTTTTCAAACAATACATCTTGATCCCACAAGCATTACCAGTATCATATGGGTTGACTTTGTAGTTTTCGTCTTGTAGGTGGTGAAGTTGATGAAAAAGAAGGGTACAATCATAGTTCCGATTGATAGTGCTGGAGCAGGTGATATAATATCAATGGCCGGTTTGGCAAGTCCATCGATAGGCCATACAGTGGCAAATGTGGAGGTATATGAATGCAATTTATATTGTTTCACAGAGTCATTTATATTCTCTGTTTTCTTCTTTTCTCACTTGGCAAGGCACGAAGCCCCAACCTCTTATTTTGAGGTCATTGACAGTTTTTGCTGATTCCATTTTGGCACAATGTTCAGTTATGGAAAATAGATGGTTTTTTCATGTGGATTATTCAGTTTTTGCTAATTCCATTTTGAGGTCATTGACAGTTTCTTGGTGCATTATTCTGTTATGGAAAATATACGGTTTTTTCATGTGGATTCCAAGTCTTATGAAATTACGCGTGAGGGCAATTCGAAGGGGATTAATATTTTTGAGAGAGGTAGGAACCATCAGAGCAACGTGGTATTTGGTCGTGAAGGTGCTCGATGGTTCCAGGTAGTGCTCCATGAAGTGGCTCACTTGCCGCCGGAGCACAAGTTCCAAAAGACTTTCTGTGAAGGCGCAAAGGTATTCCTATTTCAAAAACAGCGTAATGATTGGGGGCGGTATGTGTCTATCACAGAATTTGGGGTGTCAAAGGGTAGAGGCTATGTAATTATATCGGAGGGACGAGATTTATGGGGTTGGAGGGGTTTTTCACAGGTATGGGTTTGGCTGGAAAAAAGGTTGCACAGCCAGAACTCAACGTGGGCCGTCGCACAGGGCAAGCAATTCCGACGAGGGGTTCCTAAACTTTTAAGGATATCGTCAATCATGGTGTAACTGCTCCGAAAATAATTCCGAAAATAATTCCTATATCAGGGGAAAATATTAATATTGTGCGTGATACGGGGTTGCCAGGTGCAAGAGTTGACTTAGCATTGAGTTTAAAATTGGAATTAAGCATTGGGCCAACTGGGGAATGGGTTGTGCAAACGGGGGAGGTTTTAAGCCCAACATAAGAGCACGAGGCCCAGCAAACTACAAAACCAATTATAAGCCAACCAAAGCCCAATAAACCCAATTCTGTTAAGTCTGGGAAGTCTGGCCCTCTAGGCCCACCCAAATCAATATTTGAGTGGAAACCCAGGTCTCACACGGATCACATGGGTCACAATTTGGGGGCGGGTCCTTCTGGAACAAAAGCTGAAGCCGAGTCTCCCTTGGTCAACCTCGAGCTCTCCTCTCACAATGAAGCAAGTTCCGATGATGAGAGTGCCTCGGAACCTTCTGTTCTTCTATTGATGGTACCGATACAGGGCGATGCTCCTTCGGTGGGTTTGGAGGAAGGTGATTCTCTTGTGGATTGGGCTTGGGGGACCTCTAAGGAGTGGTTTTTGGAACTCAAAGATGGGCAACGACTTAGAATTCCGGAAGGCATCAGATCTGTCATGCCGATGGTTGATGATAGGCTTACTAGGCGAGTTCAACAATGGGTAGATGAGCAAAGACACGGTGGGTCTGAATCTACCGAGGAAGAAATTAAATGGTTTGGATCGGAGATGGAACTAGCTCTGGTGACAAAGGAAGATTCCATTCCAAAAGATGGTGGTGAAGCTATGTTGGTGGAACCGTTGGCAGTGGTTATGCCCCCTGAGGATGAAACACACGTGTTGGCCGAGGTAGGTACGCAGGTTCACTTGGATTGGGTTTTGCAGAAGCTTAAAGCTTTTGGGAAGTTAATGGGTTAAGCTTTTGGGAAATTAATGGATGCTTCATATGACGGTTATGAGGATAAAGTGCTTGAGGTGCTTATGACTATTGATGCTCGACGCCGACGGGTAGGTCTTGGCAGTAGGAAGTCAACTCCTTAAGGAAAAAGGGGAACAAGGGAGCTGAAAGGTTTGGTGAGTACCATAAATTATGAGACTTGAGGTTCTAGTTCATTGTGTGTGGTTTAGGGTGGGGCATCGTTGTTGACGCAATGAATGTGAAGATCATTTCTTGGAATGTGAGGGGGATGAATGAGTTGGATAAACGACTCCGGATTAAAAACTTATTGAAGGGATGGAAAGTTGATGTTTGTCTACAGGAGACAAAATTGGGTTTGATTTCAAGTAGGGTTGTGAGAAGTCTTTGGGGTTGTCATTATGTTAATTGGGTTTTCTTGGGATCTAGTGGGGCTTCGGGTAGCATTTTGCTCATGTGGGATAGGAGGGTGGTTGAGAAATTAGAAGATGCCGTGGGTCAGTATTCAGTTTCATGTAAATTTAAGACTGTTATGGATCAACGTGAGTGGATGTTTACAGGAGTTTATGGGCCAAACTTGGATAGTGAGAGACAAGGTTTGTGGGATGAGCTAGCTGGGCTGAAGTGTTGGTGGGATATTCCTTGGTGTGTGGGGGGAGATTTTAATGTGGTGCGATTTCCTGTGGAGAGATCCCACTCTACTTCTTTCACTCAAGCTATGCATGATTTTACGGATTTTATTTCAGCTCAGGGGTTGATTGATACTCCTCTGATTGGTGGTAAGTTTACTTGGTCCAATGGTCGAATGGTTGATTCTAAGTCGAGACTGGACAAATTCCTGTTCATGGCTGATTAGGAAGATTATTTTGGGCATCTCTCAGAAGAGATTGGTGAGGCTGAGCTCGGATCATTTTCCTATCATGTTAGTGTGTGGAAGTCATCATCAAGGAAGACGGCCTTTTAAATTTGAGAATATGTGGTTCAAGGTGGATGGTTTCGTGGAAAAGGTTCACCAGTGGTGGAACTCTTATCAATTCCAAGGTTTCTCGAGTTTCATATTCTCCAGTAAGCTGAAGGCGCTCAAATCCGATTTGAGGCATTGGAATGCGGAAGAATTTGGGAATGTCACATTGAGGAAGAATGAATTGTTGGCTGAATTGAATGTGTTGGATGCTGATATAGTTTCGTATATTCCTTCAGCGAAGGATAGGGTGAGAAAGGAGATGGTCATTGCTGAAGTTGAACATCTTATTTTGATGGAGGAAATTAGTTGGAGGCAAAAATCACGGGTGTTATGGCTCAAGGAGGGGGACAAAAATTCACGGGTATCTACACAGCATGCTGCCATTCAAGAGCATATTGTTCAGTTTTATGAGCAGTTGTATATGGAGGGCGAGTTTCAACGGCCTTTACTAGATGGGTTAGAGTTTTTTGGATTAGCTGGGGAAGAATTGGAGGGACTAGATAGGCCTTTTTCTGAGGAAGAAGTGTTAAATGTGGTGAAGAATTTTAATGGAGACAAGTCCCTAGGTCTAGATGGATATTCCATGGCCTTCTATCAGGCTTGCTGGAGTATTGTTGGGAGTGAGGTTATGGAAGTTTGCCATGAGTTCTATGAGTAGGGTATTTTTGAGAAAAGCCTTAATGCCACTTTCATTTGTCTTATCCAAAAGAAACCGGGGGCTATTGAGTTGAGGACTTTCGTCCTATTAGCTTGGTGGGGAGTATTTATAAGATTATTGCCAAGGTGCTGGCTAACATGTTGAGTTTGGTGTTAGCTAAATTAATATCTTCACCTCAGAATGCTTTTGTCAAAGAAAGGCAAATCCTAGATTCGGTTCTTATAGCTAATGAGTGCATAGACAGCCGTATGAAGTCTGGGATTCGAGGGGTGCTATGTAAGTTGGATCTCGAGAAGGCCTATGATCATGTAAATTGGGAGTTTCTTTTGTATATGCTTAGGAGATGTGAGTTTTCAGCTAGATGGAGACAATGGATCTCGTTCTATATTTCTACGGTTCGTTTTTCGATCCTGGTTAATGGGAGTCCCTGTGGGTTCTTTCCAAGCTCTAGAGGCCTTCATCAGGGGGATCCTCTCTCTCCTTTGTTATTTGTAATTGTCATGGAGGCTCTTAGTCAGATGATGGATAGAGTGGTGGAAGGTGGGCTTTTGCCAGGTTTCTTGGTGGGGGCATTAACGGAAAAACTTCAAATCAGGGTTGGCTTTCAAAAATACTATAATTTAGATCAGAGGTCTAAGTCTAAGGCACTCAAGAATTTCTTTATGGAGTCACAAATAATTACTCTATTGAAGAAGCTTTTGAAGATCTAAAGACTTGTACATATTTTCCATGTTTGTTGCTTCCCATGTTCATCTTACCACTGTTGCATTTAGGGTTAGTACCTTGTTCACGCACACAGATACACATGCTTGGATTTTTATGGCATATGGACATTAATTTGACTATGGGACCTGTTTCTTTGCATCATGATGTTGTCATCTTCAACATCATTTTTAGTGGAAGTTTAGATGATGGTCTACATTATAGTGTGTTCTTTGCATGTTCCAGTTATAATCTTTGCATTTCAGCATTATGTTTATTGATATCCCTAACAAATAATATGAATTTGTTTCAACTTATGATTGCATTTGCCAAGGTTATGACAGCATTGCCCACTGTTGAGTTGGATCCCCCGACCATTTCTATGACTTTTGGTGTCAATGACTCTCCATTGGCTGGTCGTGATGGTACCCATGTGAGTCATGAATTTTTCCTTCTTATTGCCATCACTTTCAATATGTGTTGTTATTTTACACTATTTGCCACCATTTATGTCTTAGTAATGCATTTTGTTGATGTTACTGTGTTCTTAAATTTCTGGTAAAGTTTTCCTCATGCTAAAACAGAGAAGTTCTAATCCATTGTTGTGTGGACAATGCATGAACAAATACTATACTGAATTGGAAAAGTTTACAAAAAAATGACGTATACATGACAAGGACATGGAGATTTGTGTTTGTGTGTGTGCATGTGCGCGTGGCACATGCTCTCCCACCAATATATACTTTTGCTCATTTGGAAAAAGAACTTTTTTTTTTTTTTTTAATTATTATTTTATTGAGAGGCGTTGTGGCGTCGGTTTATTGTTGAGAAGTATGGTTCTATTGGGGGTGGATGGGCTACACAGCGGGTTAGTGGACCTTATGGAGTGTGCCTATGGAAGTATATTAGTCAGTGTTGGGACACATTCTTACAATTCTTGGAGTTTAAGGTGGAGGATGGTTCTCGGATTTGTTTTTGGAGTGATACTTGGCGTGGTGTGGAGCCTCTGAAGGTGTTGTTCTCGGAGTTGTATCGGATTACGTGGGATAAGGAGGCTTTTGTGGCGAATCATTTACGGGTCTGTAATGTTGTTATTCATTGGGAGTTGGATTTCACCCGTTAGATTCAAGATTGGGAGATGGAGTCCGTGCCGAATTTTTTAGATAAGCTTTACTCAACTTCAGTTATAGGGGACAGGGTGGACCACATATGTTGGAAACTTTCAGGGTTGAAGATTTTCCAGGTACGTTCATATTACCAGGCTTTGTCCACGAAGGATGGGGTGATTTTTCCTTGGAAATGTATTTGGAGACTGAGAGTTCCGCCTAGAGTTACATTTTTCATATGGACTCTAGCATGGAGAAAGATTTTAACTGTAGACTACTTGTGAAGAAGAAACATCATTTTGGTTAACTGGTGCTGCTTGTGTAGGGTGGAAGGGGAAGCCATTGACCATTTGTTTCTACATTGTAGAGTGGCTCGAGAGTTGTGGGATTATGTATTGTCTTTATTTGGGATGGATTGGGTGATGCCTAGGAGGGTGGTTGACTTATTAGCTTGTTGGCTAGGAAAATTAGGTAGGCATCAGAATATTGAGATCTGGAAGGCTATCCCACATTGTTTGATGTGGTGCTTTTGGAGGGAGAGGAATGCTCGCACTTTTGAGGATTGTTAACGGAATGTTTTGGAATTAAAGCTGGTGTTCTTTCGTACTTTATTTGATTGGATGACAGCAACCGGATTATTTTCTTTCCTATCTTTTTAGAGTTTTTTTTTTTATTATTGCTCTATCCGTATGTAATTCTTTGGTTATCCGAGTGTACGACTGGTGTACTTTGGAACCTTTCTTGATCAATAAAATTTTGTTATTTATCAAAAAAAAAAAAAAAAATTTTGGCCTATAGTAGTATACCTGCCAGTGCTGAAACCATGCATTTAGAATGTATGTTCCCCACTATTACAATGTTCTATAAGTAATATTCTTCTCTTATTTCTAATTTTTTTCACCTTTGGTACACTTGCCATACCAATTTTTCTTTGTAAACACAATTTGATGATATAGATTAAAACAATTTGTGATAAATCAAAGTTAAAAATGAATTACCACCTCTAGATCATATTTTTGGCGTTATGGGAACCATATGTGTGGGAGCTTCCTAAATTGTAATCAGCTTTTTGGACCATATGTATACTTTCAACTTGATATATTTAATCATTCTTATGCTTTATTTGTTATTGATTTGCTTCTGATGTCATACCTGACATTCTGACAGCAATAACTTACCAAAAAGAAAGAAGAAAAGACATTCTGACTGCAATAAGCATTAATTTGAAGCTTTGCAATTGTAAAGAATCCCATTACAGCTTTCCATGTGCAAATACATTTAAGACTTTGCAATCTGCTATATACTAAACTAAACATAACTAGGCCTTAATCCTAACTGAAGCGTTGATTACGCAATCCTTTTTCGTCGTATCTAAGGACTCTTTTTTCGTCCTATCCAAGGACTCTAAAGGGGCTATTTTCATAAGATTTGATGTGGCTACGTTTTACATCAGCTCTCAACGTACCCTGACCCTCTTCTGGTGAGGCTTCAGATCTTGCAATGCGCTGTGTCTGATTTCACTTTGGGTTGCCCCTTTAAGGATTTTTTCAGTGCAGTGCACACCTTGAATTGAATGCTTTCTTCCTCAACCTGAACATTTTAAGATATTTGTATGTCTTCTTGTGTGCTCTATAATAGTTGTTCTAGATGAGGTGATGTGCTACTGCTAATGTATTTGTAGTTGACTGGAGGGAGGATTGGTGATCGGCTAATAGCTGAAGCAGAAACGAATCTTGCCATAAATGTTCTTCCTGGTTTATCAGAGTCATATGAAGTTCAGGGGAGGGGAGAACTTCAACTGGGTTTGTTCCCATTTTTCTATCTAATTTCTAAAGATTGAACAAAGAGAGGACTTTTTTTTTGGTCCACAAGAGTTTTTTTGATCTTGCATCTCTTCTTTCGGTAGTTCTTAGATTTGAATATATGTTGAATGTAGTTTCCTTTCTGGGTGAAACAGGTATCTTAATCGAGAATATGAGGCGTGAAGGGTTTGAGCTGTCTGTCTCACCACCTAAAGTCATGTAAGTTTTTAAGTATGCTGGCCTTTTCAATCTCATTCTTTATTCCTAATGCAGTATAATTTATGTCAAATAAACATGACACAGTTCCATGGAATAGAATATTGACATTAGTGGAGACGTTGATGTTCTAGAACCGTATATGTAAAAGTTGATTACAAAACAAATTGTTTAAAAACATAAAGACATTTAATCAAACTTAGTAAGTGTTAGTTGAGTCATTAGTTGACTATTAGCGGTCAATATATTAATTGGGGGAGAGGGGAGGTGGTTTCTTCTTTCATCACTAATTTTTCTTCATACATGGCAATTATTTTATGATATCTTTGAGAATATCATTTTTTACTACTTTGCTAGCTTCTATGCTTTATGGTTTTTCTTCTTTTTCTTCCCGGTTTTGTTTGACTTCACATGACAAGTTTAAGAGCTCGAAGATTGATTTTATTATAGTTTTTTTTTTTAATTTTAAATTATTGTTTTTTCCCAGTTCTTGATATCATATGGTGCCTATGTTTGGTCATTAATTTACGTAATCCTCCTTACCAATAAGCCTTTTATTCTCAAATTCTGGGCAAACTTTACCAGGTATAAAACTGAAAAGGGTCAAAAGCTGGAGCCAATTGAAGAAGTCACTATTGAGGTAAGAATTCCTTTTGTTTTGGTAGCAGTTTTCTCTTAAGAATGCAGGTCTTTAACATTTTGAAATGTTATTCATAGGTAAATGATGAGCATGTGGGGTTAATTATGGAAGCCCTTTCTCATAGGCGAGCTGAGGTTATTGACATGGGTCCTGTCCCGGGAAATGTTGGCAGGACTAGATTGTCTTTGACCTGTCCATCAAGGTTAGTGCTTAGTTATACTTTTAGCACATATTTGTTTTTGTTTGCTCATCAGATTCTATTATTTTTCAAAATGTTTTAATTATAGTGGCCATCAAATTAAAAGTTAATGCTGTACATTCTATCTGTTGAGCAAGAGAATTTTAGATGTATTTGATACACTTCTAAAGATTATTTAAAAAAAATAAAAAAATTTAGATATGTTTTTGAAATATTTGTAATGTGTTGTGGGAATATATGACAATTATCATGTCCAATACAGATGTGGCACTGTTATATAAAGTGTATGTCCTACATGAAAAAAGGCTCCCCAAGCACAAGGAGAAGCCCAATGGGGGCATATAAATGACCCAAAGAAACCCAGAGAGTAATAAAGCTTACCGGACATAGTTCTTTTTCTTTATTGCAACCCCCTCCCTTCTTGGGGTTTGGAGGGATGAATAAAAAACACTCCTAATATTCCTTTTTTTTAGCAAAGTAAAGGTTTTTCTTATTGACAATTCGTCCCAAATACCTGTTATGTATTTCATTATAGAGATTCTGTTTCATATAGTCTTTGAAAGAAATAAATTAATTTTCTTTTTGTTGTGTTCTTCAGGGGTCTCGTTGGCTACAGAAGTGTGTTTAGCAGCGATACACGTGGAACTGGATTTATGCACCGTGCTTTCCTGAGTATGCATGTTCCTTTGAACATATTTTTTGTCCCTTATCGTTTTCGTCCGTTACCTTTTAGGTCTCCCTCATAACTTGGTATCATATCATTGGGTCATCTATTGGGGGTGCCAAATTTTCTTCCAACAGGGAAATTCTTCTTTGAAAGGTTTTGGCTGCTCAATTATTAAATAATTGTATCTATGTATACATATGCATATCCAATTCTCCATAAATCTAATGGATTGGTCTAACGCCACGGGCGGGGGTCTTTCTTTTTCTGTTTTAGATTTATTAGATTTTTGTATTGCTTGAGGTGTATTGGTGATTGAGCTAAGTTCACTCCCTGTGTACTGGGCTCCTTATCTTTTGCAATAATACTTTTATTTACCTATCAAAAAAAAAAAAAAAAGAGAAATTGGATTTGGAATTTATTTCAGTTTTGAATCGGATTGGTTTCGTACGTAGAAATGTGATTGTGGCTCTGGTGTGGTACATATTCATTACCAATCTGACCCAATCTTCTGTTTTCTTCTGTTTAAAATTGATTTGATCCATGATGTAAAGAATAGGGTGATTTAGAAAGCCTATTATATAATTATTTTTTAAAGTCAATTTCCATACATGATTAAGAAGCATTGTCTATATTTAATTTCCTGACCCTGACTACTTGTGAGTTTTATTGAGGTCCTTGTCTACAGGTTTTATTTTAAATATTTTGATTTTCTCACTTTTTTGTAGTTTATTGTTGTTTCTTTTCTAGCAGTCTTCTTCATTCCTACCATTATCTGTTTTTGCAGCCTACGAAAAACATCGTGGTCCTCTTGGAAATGTCCGGAAAGGGGTATTGGTATGGTTATCTATTGCCTTTCTGTTTTGTGATGGCTTGACTTGAATTAGTTTTTCTATTTTCAGTTACCATAACAAAAGGACTAGAGGCTATTAATTACTGATTCGAAGATGTTCAGATCTCCATTAGCATTTACATATTTTTTCCTTGACACACTCGAGGGAATAGTCTGGGACTCGAAGAGATCTGGACACCCTTGTTAGCAAAAAAAAAAAAAAAAACATAGCATTTACATTACCACTGCAATGTATCTCTTCTTATGCTTAAGGGATTTTCAGTGTTTGAATTTAAAGAACTTGCTTTCTTTTCTATCCTCTTTACTTTTTGGGTATTTGGGAAGGTTAGAGCATTAGATGCAGCCATACATACATTTGTATATGTGTATGCCTTCCTGGATGTAATCTTTAATCATATGTCAGTATGATCTTCTGATCATGATTTACAGTTTAAACATAAAATATGTTAAATGGAACTTCTTAATCTCTTTGTATCTAACCTCAAGCTACAGCTTGTTGTATAATTAAATTTAGTTATATTGTTGTATTATGGCATGGCTGGACAACATTTAAGAAATACTTTTATAATTCAGCACTTCTAAGTATTCATTTCTTTATTATGCTACTGAGGCCCAAAGAAAGAAAATGATTTAATTTCTTTATATAACACTCTCCTTCGCCCTCCCCCCCCCCCCCCCCCCTCTCTTGCATAATTGTTGGAAAGAATTAAAACTCCCTGTTTGGTTAGAATTCTTTTTCATCTTGAACTAGCACATAGGTTCATAATGAAAAGAGTCTTTAGATTCTTAAACATACACTTTTGTGTTAAGTATAAATATTTAACATCCAAAAGTTAAGAACTACTGCAGTAGCAGACATACCAAACTTTTTAATTAAAATGATATCAAGATCCATAGTTATTAATGATATCATTAGGTCTTTCAGAAATTATTAGTGTTTTCTGTTTTTCATATTTTCTTTTCATTGCTTTAAATACTAGTTTTCTGCAAGACTGTTTTAGATAGTGCCAATGAAATTTGGGCCAACTGGCACATCCACCCCAGCAGTGGGACATGTCTGGGAGTCGAATATCCTCAAAGCCTGTTTTAGCAAAAATAAAAAGAAATTGTGGTTTAGATAGTACATAGTTGTACCGGGTCCCACTGATACTGTGGTGGACACTAGTTGAGATTATATCTAGCTAAGCATTTTTCGTGCATTACCAGGTATTGCTTTCCTACATTTCCGCTTTGTGAGAAATGAGATCTTTAGCGTTTTTGTGGACTTTTTCTTCTGGAAAAAAGTATAAGTATATTCTCTACTTTTTTTTCTTAATGGAAACTATTTTTTCTAAAGGTTTTCTCTCTTTTCTTGATTGCAGCATCAATGGTAGGAAACATCTCAAACTTTCTTCACTTTGTCATGACTTGATTTTTTTTTTTTACATTGTTATTTTCTTGCTCTTCAATATATATATATATATATATATTTTGCAAGTATTTATATACTATGGATATTAGCTCATGCATTATAAAACAAATTCAAAAAAAGAAAAGAAAAAAAGGAAACAGAGAAGATAAATGCTGTAACTCGCCAACTGCAGATCCCATACTACCCTCCATAAACTGAAAATTCATAATTCCAATTGCTAAGGGATAATGGAAATACTGCTTAGTTGACTTGTGCCGGTTTGAACAGCCTCAGTTAATTTCTCAGATTCATGCCCGAAAAGAGTAGGTTGATTTATTTGATGATGGTGTTGGTTCTTTTATGCTTTGGAGATATATACCGGCGATATATTCATGTGATGCTTTGCTAATTGAAGTAGATATTGAAGCTGATTGTGCTCAGATTTCTATCATTTTTTTCAGTCATGAACCTGATTGTATTTGTGTTCTACATTGAACAGGTATCAATGGGCTTTGGTACAATCACATCTCATGCACTGATGAGTTTAGAAGCTCGTGGAACTCTCTTTGTGACTCCTGGGATGGAGGTTGTTAATTTTGCTATAGATTTTTGTTTGTCATTGTGCTTTCTAACTTACATTAGTTGTTACCTATATGGGACTTGGGGACGTCTAGGTTTTATAGTTTATTATAAGCAAGGAAAATCTGTAACTACAGTGAATTCCTCTGAATAAAATCAAGCACATTCTTGCCAATGAGCTCTAGCTCAAATGGTGCTTCCCTTGTAAGAGCATGGTGGAGGGTGAGATCATAGATTCAAGACCCACTTGGTGCGTGTGTAACTTAGTAATAAAAAAAATTCAATAAAATGAAGTCCTAAATTTGTACAAAATTTTCCGTAACATTGCAATATATGCCTTGAATAAAGGTACCATTGCACCTTTTATTTTTTATGTGGGGTGGTCAAGATCATGTCTCTGCTGAAATGCTCTTACTTTTGCTGGTGTTGCCATATTTTCTTACTCCAGATGCAAGTGGGACTCTTATTTGTCCCACAATCTCCGCTTAGTGTTTGAGAATGATACAATAGCGATGAGAAGAGGTAAGGGCAGCATTATTGACTGACTGGTTGTTCTGTGCTAGTTGGCTCAAAATGGATGGCCAGGGTAATTGGTCCTCTTGACCCCTCTGGCATCCAAAATGATGCTATGGATGGTATTTGGCATGTCTTTTTAGTAAAAGAGGTTATACAAAGTTTGAAATCCACAGCTGCCTTAATATGTATAGTGTCTTACTTTAGTTCCTGTTCTATTGTACAAAGCAAAGCTGATCGTTTCGTCTTTGGTGTACAGACATATGATGGCATGATTGTTGGTGAACATTCACGGGATACGGATCTAGATGTAAGAAGGATCTTTAGCTTTCTCATTATCTATTATCACTAGTGACTGAACTTGCAATATTTGCTATTGTGCAGATCAATCCAGCAAAGGCTAAAGAACTTAATAATATCCGTGCTGCTGGCAAGGATGAGAATGTCAAGCTATCACCTCCTCGTCTAGTACGTATTTGTTAGTTAGTATACACCTTGTGTACACCGAAAGGGGGGGGGGGGGTTTTTTTTTCAATAAAATTTTATTATTTATATATAAAAATAAAAAGTGTTTCTATTTCCTCCAGTGGCTTGTGTGCTAATATGCCTATAAATAAGAGTGTGATTCACTAGTAGATGGAAGCCGTTTAGGGCCTTTAGGTCTTCTTTATGTGCCAAAATATTGACCGGATATTCTGGATCATACTTCATGAAAACTCTTATACAATATGCAGTAATAGGGTTGACTGTCTAATGTTACAGTCATGTAGGGGGGCCACCAGCCCTTTAATCGGACTTCCACTGCCGGAAACGGTATTGGTAGGAGGTTTGCTAAGATTAAACGGTGGTAGTTTGTCAACGTTAAGATTAGCCATGGGAATTAAACGATTCTTTCAAGTGGAATCGAAAGCGTTTGAGTTAGTTAAGAATGCAATCAAGGTTAGTATCATTGAACGTGGGAGAAAACATACGAGCACAGTTTCGATGGGTTTTGCGGCAGCATTTTGGTTTCGCGATTCACTTTTGGACGTTGCAAAATTATCCAATGAGCAAAATGTGTTCCGTTCATTCCGGGAAGGTAACAAGGTCTATGTGGTTCAAAAGCAAAGAAATAACAGGGGCAGTTTTGTTACAGTAATGGTGTTGGGGGATTCCAAAGGACGAGGTGGTGTGATCATACCTGAAGGTAGAAACTCATGGGGTTGGCATGGGGTTAGCGTGGAACTTCAAGGTTTATTGAATCCGACGGCTGCTGAGCTTCATGGTGATAATCACCGGCGGCAACCTGCAGGTCAGCCCACGGTGGTAGACAATATTAGGAACGAATCTCTCACATTCAAAGCTGCCGTTATTCAAGGAAGGGATATCCCAAAAATATTGCCTATTAATTCTAGAGTTGAGAAAATTTCGGAAGTGATTAATATGCAGAAGGAAGTGGTTTTGAATTTGCAAGTCAAACTTACGTGTGGCATGGAATGTGGATGGCAATTGGCATGCTACTTGGGCTGGGCTGGCTGATAATGCTAATAAGGATATTAGTAAACCGAGTGGGCCTCATCTAGGCCCTCAATCTGCTCCTATTCCAAAACCAGCTTCTCAACAAATTCCTAAAGTACCTAAACAAGGCCCGTTACCGGTTAAACAAATCTGGAAACCCATTGGGTCTAAGCCCAATATTCTTTCTTCTGCCTCCAGGTTGGGTTCGAGTAAGGATGTGGTCATGACCCGATTACCAACCATTCAAGTCTCCAATCGCTTTTCGGTGTTTCAGGTTGGCGAGAGCTCCGGTTCTTGTGTGAATCTTAGCGAGGATCCCGTACCGCCGTCTGCGGTGCATACCAAGGTCA
Organism: Fagus sylvatica; assembly: GCA_907173295.1. Taxonomy (NCBI): domain Eukaryota; kingdom Viridiplantae; phylum Streptophyta; class Magnoliopsida; order Fagales; family Fagaceae; genus Fagus; species Fagus sylvatica. The sequence goes on from OU015769.1 coordinate 31,369,890, forward strand.
TTCCTCAGGCCGAATCACGAAGTCTAATGGTTGTCGGTGGATCGGGGTCTCTATCTGATGGGACGATCACGGCTGATCCTCAGGACGAATCGAGATATCCAACGGTTGCAAGTGGATCGGGGCCTTCATCTGATGGGACGATCATTTCGCACATGCTCGCACCCATCTCTAAGCATACCGAGGTCGACTGTACTCGGGGCTCTTCCTCGGAATGGGTGTTAGAGCTCAGGGACGGCAGAAGGGTTTCTATCCCCCTCTCACTCCTCCGTCAGCCAGCGGCAATGGTATCGGTGACCACGGAGTTGCCTTTTGTGGGGCAGTTCGTCACCTCCGAGGTGTGTGCTGGCGTGGGTTCAACAGCTGATGATTTGTCTTCACTGGGTGTTTCTGAGTGTTCTGACGAGGAGGAGGAAGATGAAGACAGTATCTCGTTGGTTTGGGAAGACCCAGAAGTGGTCGGGGTTGTTAGTGAGTTGATGTGTTGGGCCGATGATAATGATACTCTGGATGTGGAGCCTTTGGCTATCTCAGAGCCAGAGAAGGGGTTATGCGTGGTTCAGGCTCCTGAGGTTGTGGTTAGTCCTTCTGATTGGGTGCTGGGTAAGTCGAAACGCATTGGCAAAGTCCTGGAAGCTTCTTATAATGGGAATGAGAAGCGAATCAATCGTTTACTTATGGAAATTGACAGGAATAGACCTCAATTATCCTGTGAGGCAAGGAGAGTGAACAATTTGAAGGATGTGAGGAAGGGCAGCAGGGAGTTGAAAAGATTGACTTGCTCAATCAATTATGATTCGGACTCGGCTATGTCTAGAGGCAAGAGTAGGGAAAGGGGTCTAGCTTTGTCCCAATGAATTTGAAAATTATTTCATGGAATGTCCGAGGTTTGAATGTGAGGGATAAGAGGCTCCAGGTACGTCATATGTTAAAATTGTGGAATGCTGATATTGTTTGTCTGTAGGAAACAAAACTGGATTTCATTGACAGAGGAATAATTCAGAGTTTATGGGGTATTCATCATGTGGATTGGTTGTACCTTGGTTCTGAAGGTGCTTCTGGGGGAATTTTGATGATGTGGGATCGTAGAGTGGTGGAGAAGATGGATTCTGCGATGGGCCAATATTCTATTTCATGCAAGTTTCGCAATGTGTTAGATCAGACAGATTGGGCTTTCTCTGGTGTTTATGGTCCAAACATTAATAGGGAGAGAGATTTTATGTGGGAGGAATTGGCAGGTGTAGCTAGCTGGTGGGGTGTTCTGTGGGTTGTTGGTGGAGATTTCAATGTGGTTAGATTCCCTTCGGAGAGGCTGGGTATGACTCATTTCACTCCAGCTATGCATGGGTTCTCTGATTTTATCTCGTCTTGTGGGTTGCGGGATACTCAACTGGAAGGGGGTCTTTTCACTTGGTTGAATAATAGGGCAAATGTAGCTATGTCAAGAATTGATCGATTCTTATACTCGGATGAGTGGGATGGTTTATTTCCAAAAATCCAGCAAAAGAGACTTCCCAGAATTCTTTCGGATCATTTCCCTATTTTGTTAGAGTGTGGGGATTTCTCTCGAGGTCGAAGACCATTTCGTTTTGAGAACATGTGGCTTAAAGCAGATGGGTTTAACGAGAGGGTCAAGGAGTGGTGGGACTCCTATATCTTTTATGGTACTCCGAGTTATATTATGGCTTGCAAGCTTAAAGCCTTGAAGGTCGATCTGAAAAAATGGAATGAGGAGGTTTTTAGGAATGTGGGAGTGAAAAAAAACAAATTAATGTTCGAGCTTGAAGAGTTGGATGCTGTGGCTGATTTAAGACAGCTCACGGGGGAGGAATCTCAGAAGAAGGCTCAGATTGTAGTGGATTTGGAACGTACCAGCTTGCTTGAGGAGATTAGTTGGCGCCAAAAGTCTAGGGCTCTTTGGCTTCGGGAAGGGGATAAGAACACCAAATTCTTTCACCGATTAGCCAACTCTCATAGACGGTACAATTCTATTTCTTCTCTCTCCATTAATGGTGTTTTGTCCTCGGATTCGGAAACCATTTCTGAATGTATCACAAATTTTTACACTCACCTATTTGAGGAGGAGGAATGTGAGCGGCCTTTTACTTGATGGATTAGATTTTTCTATGATATCAGGTAAGGATGCTTTATGGTTAGAACGTCTCTTTGGTGAGGAGGAAGTGGCAGGTGTGGTGGCTGGTTTTAATGGGGACAAAGCCCCGGGCCCGGATGGCTTTTCTATGTGGTTTTTTCAAAGTTGTTGGGACATTCTTCATCCGGATGTTATGGCAGTTCTTCATTATTTCCACGGGTTGAGTTCCTTTGAGAAGAGTTTGAATGCTACTTTTGTGTCGCTTATTCCTAAAAAACAGCCGCTTTGGAGGTTAAGGATTTTAGGCCTATTAGTCTGGTGGGTGGTATTTATAAAATTCTGGCTAAAATGTTAGCTAATCGGTTGGTTCTTCCTAAAATTATTTCTACTTCCCAAAATGCTTTTGTTCAGGGTCGTCAGATTCTTGATTCTGTGCTTATTGTGAGTGAATGCCTGGATTCTCGTTTGAAGCATGGGGAGCCAGGGGTGCTCTGTAAATTGGATGTGGAAAAGGCATATGATCATGTCAATTGGAAGTTCCTTATTTATATGCTTCAGAGATGTGGCTTTTTTGGGAGGTGGAGGAATTGGATGCATTCTTGTATATCCACTGCCCGTTTTTCCATTCTGATTAATGGATGCTCAAATGGGTTTTTTCCGAGTTCTAGAGGGTTAAGGCAAGGGGATCCCCTGTCTCCGCTTCTCTTTGTTATTGTGATGGAAGCTTTGAGCCGTTTGTTAGATTGGGCTGTTCGAGAAGGTCTATTCTCGGGTTTTTCGGTTGGCACGATGGCTGCCAATCCTTTGATGGTTTCTCATTTGCTCTTTGCAGATGATACCTTGATCTTCTGTGGTGCTGATCCAGAGCAGATTTCTAACTTGAGGTATGTTTTTACTTGGTTTGAGGCGGTTTCAGGGTTGAAGATAAATTTCAGCAAATCTGAAATTGTCCCTGTTGGGGATGCTCCGCATATAGGAGATCTAGTGCAAATCCTGGGGTGTAAACAATCAGGTTTGCCTATGCACTACTTGGGTCTTCCGTTGGGTGCTACATTTAAGGAGACAACTATTTGGAATCCGGTTTTGGAAAGGGTGGAGAAGCGATTAGCTAGTTGGAAACGGCTTTATCTATCAAAGGGTGGTAAGCTTACTCTCATCAAGAGTATTCTCTCAAGTATACCCACTTACTTCCTTTCTCTGTTCCCTATTCCAGCTAGGGTGGCTAATCGTTTAGAGAAGCTCCAACGAGATTTTCTCTGGTGTGGGATGGATGAGAAGCCCAAATTTCATTTGGTGAATTGGTCCCAGATTTGTGTTCCTCTCAGGTTTGGTGGCCTAGCTGTTCGGGATATCAGGTGCTTTAATAAAACCCTTTTAGGAAAATGGTTGTGGCGTTATGGATTGGATCAAGAGGCCTTGTGGTGGTCGGTGGTGGAGGCGAAGTGAAGTATGGGAGTTTATGGGGTGGTTGGTGTTCGAAATCAGGCAAGGGTCCCCATGGAGTGAGTGTTTGGAAGTTTATTAGACAAGGTTGGGATTCCTTCTACTCCCATTGTTCCTTTTTGGTGGGGGATGGCTAGAGAGTGAAGTTTTGGCATGATTGTTGGTGCGGGGAGATGGCTTTGCAAAGTGTGTTCTCAGAATTGTTTGTTCTTTCTCGGGATAAAGATGCTTTGGTGGCGGATTTGATGTCCTTCCCTAATGGCCTTCTCCATTGGGATTTCCATTTTGTTAGGAATGTGAAAGATTGGGAGTTAGAGTCTTTGACTAGTTTTATGGATTTACTCTACTCTTGTAATCTGGAGGGGACTAGAGTGGACCGGTTGTGTTGGAGGGGTAGAGAGACTAAGGGGTTCACGGTCAAGGATTTTTACAGTCGCATTTGTAAGGCATTGCTCTCCTTATGTTCTCTTTCCCTGGAAGATTATTTGGAAGGCAAAAGTTCCACCAAGGATAGCTTTCTTTTCCTGGACAGCGGCCTTGGGAAAACTTTTGACTATTGACAATCTGAGGAAGCGTCATCTTATCATTGTAGACTGGTGTTGTTTGTGCAAAGCAAGTGGTGAAAGTGTTGATCATCTTTTGCTGCATTGCTCTCTAGCTTGGGAGTTGTGGTCTGTGGTGTTTGGTTTATTTGGGATGTGTTGGGTGATGCCGTGTCAGGTGCTGCAGTTTTGGACTAGTTGGCAGATCTGTGTTGGGGATACTCGGAATTTGGTTGTTTGGCGGATGGTCCCGCATTGTGTAATGTGGTGCCTTTGGAGGGAGAGGAATGCTCGCCATTTTGAGGATTGTGAACGTTCTATTGTAGATCTCAAATTGCTGTTTTTTCAAACTTTGTATGAGTGGGTTAATTCCTTGGGTTTTTGCTCTATTAATTCCATTACGGAATTGATAGACTATTGTTGTTTCTAATTTCTTTGGCAGTTCTTTGTATACACCTAGTATACTAGGATTGTTCTTTTTAATAAAATTTTCTTACTTATCAAAAAAAAAAAAACTTGTTTGAAGTGTTTGAGTTAATTTTGAAAGCAGTAGGCAACTTTTAATGGTCACGAACAAAATGCTTCTCCACCTTCACAATGTGGAGTGTTTGCTAATCTGAATGCATTTGGGTGCAGATGACTCTTGAAGAAGCCATTGGCTATGTAGCTTCTGATGAGCTTATTGAGGTAAGTTGCAATTAATTTCTTTTTATTTCCCTTTTTCCAATTAATAAATGAAATTTCTCCAGTTCTCCTTTATCCTTGTTATACAAGAATATCTGTGGCCCTTCCATTTCTTCATATATTTTGTTGTTGTTACTGTTATGCCACAGATGTTAGTATATCCTAGCTTTACAAATTTTACAAGAAAAAAAATATATGTACTCTCTTGGTTTCACCATTGGGAAAAAGAGTGTACCTTATTCAATTTCTGGTGGATTTTGTTGCTGCCAGTGGCTTCCTGATTTGTTTGCAGTCTTATTATTCCTGGATTTTAATTTGTTTTTTGGACCAAATTATAGGCTATGATGCTTTTCTGATATCATGTGTTTTATGTGAAGGTAACACCAAAAGCCATTCGGTTAAGGAAGAAATACCTGGATGTTAGCAAGCGTAAAACGATGAGTAAAAAGCCAAAGGACTGAAGCATTTGTCCTTAATACAGTTTTGTAACCTTATTATTTTTTATTGTACTATGAGCTTTAGATAGCGTCTCTTCTCCTGGTCCCCCCCTAAGAATGAGGTGGAGGGTGTGATTATGATCGGATAACTTACAAATCAATAAAAGGGGAAAAAAGGAAAAAGAAGGTTAGTTTTTGTACTCAATTCTTTTTTGTTTGCCCAAGATTAGGTGATATGAAACATTACAGTCATATTTCATAAAGAATGCGAGGAGAGTTGATGTTGTATTTTTGAGAAATAATAACGGTAGTGAGATATTTACTCATTGTTTACGTCATATCAAAGCACACATCTTTGTTCAGTAATAAATTTATTATTCTAATGTCAAGATTCTTGTAATTTTATGAGATTGTCTGGTCTCCTTTACATGATGAACCAGTGTTTAAGTTCATCCTCTCCAATTATTGTAACTATTGACTTATCAAAAACCAAGAAGAAAGAAAGATTTATTGTTTTAGTTACCGGCTGCAAACTGCCAATGGGTTCTAGTTCAATTGAACACTTTCTCCTCAATAATGTAATGGAGGTAAGGTCATAGGTTCAAGACCCACAAGTTATTATGTGTAACTTACCAATAATAATAATAATAAACCATCTTTGTTGCATTTCTTCTTACCATTAGTTTTTTTTAAACAGTCATTTGAGACTTCAATGGAAATTTTAACAACCGTTAGCAAAAATAAAAAATAAAAAAGACAATTTTTAGACTGAGTTATAACATATTGGAAAAAAATTTAATTAAATTGAATTACCATTATTATAAATTGAGTTGAGCAAAAATAGAGGGTACTATACAAGTTCTATCATCTATGTACACGGAAAAAAATTCTCAACCCAAAAACTAAGTCCTTAACAAAATTGCAAAGAACTCACACCTTGGAAGTGGCGTACGCAACATTGAGACAGATCCCCAAAATGGGGGTATTTATATAGAGATGTTTATATAAGAAAATGGAGTGTGGAGGTGGTGTATGCCACTTAGAGATGTGCGAGCCATTTTAAGCATGTTAAAGAGGCGTACTCACCCTCCAAGGGTGCGTACGCTCCTTAGAAAGATGCATATGCTCACTTGGTTTGGTTTGGGCTTTTGGGCTTTGGTTTGAGTTGGGGCTTGTTCCAAATCCTCTCTCGGGCTCACTTACTCAAAGTTGTTTTTGATAAACAAGATAGTATCGTTATCAGGACTGGGGATTTTGGATTTTGGTTGGTATAAAATGGGGTGTTTACAAATCCTTTTATGCGAGCAAACATCTCGTATACAGTGATGTCACTTTCAACCATTTCTTCCTTTCAGGTTCATTGGATGGTTGATGATCGGACCCTACACAAGAGACTTGTGATGCTATTATACTTGAGACAATAACGAGATTGAATAGATATGTGTCCCCTTTATTTCGAATTTTGGACCCAAAATTTTAATCAACACTTCTCACCTCGTGAACTATGTACCTGCCTCATTCATATTCTAAGTTTTGTATAATTTCATTATTTTGGACTTAGAAATAGAATAGGTCATGTCAACCATTCAAGATAAAATCTTTCCCCTATTGCTTAAGCCCCATTACATTGCTCGCATGTCTCAGCTCTTCGCTCTTTGGATCCAAGCCCATTTTTTTTTGGCTATGGATCCAATTACAAATCACTCGTCTCACACTTTCATTCTCATTTGGGCTTAAGCAATAGGCTAATCCATAAATGTTGTAGGATTGGTCCATATCTTTTACTCCATCATGGAGCTTAATTCGTGATCCACTTACACATCAAGTTTGAAAAACAATTTGGACGAAGGATGAGTTTGAAACCTAAGTGGATCAACAGGGAATTTTGCATCTAACACTCATGCCCCATTTATAATATAGGCCCATCACGCCTTGATTTTTTTTTTATGGAAAATTTACTTGGACCTATATTTGAAATGGACCATGGCATTTAGAATTCCAATGATATCGAAGCCCTTTATTTTTTTTATTTAAAGAAGACCAAAGAAAATATATATATATATATATATTTTTTTTTTAATGGAAAGAAAAGAAGTCATAATTTTGAATCCTAAGAAGAATGAACTTTACTCATTTTGTTTTTTAGGAAAAAGATAAAAGAGCAAATTCCAAATTTGAAACGGAAGAAAATTCCTTTCACTCTTTTTTTTTTAACCAAAGCATTTTTTTTTTTTTGTTTAGTAAAAGAAACAATCCATTTTTTTCAAAGAAAATGTAAAAAGAAAACTCTCTTTTTTTGGGGACGGAGAAGAAATCTTTTTTTTTTTTAAGAAAAAAAACAAAGAGTTCTGAAGGGTCTTTTTTCAACTTTTCTTTTTAATCAAAGAAAATGAATGAAGAGAACTTCTCTTCTTTTTGGGACAGATAAGAATTTTGCTTTTTTTAAGAAAGAAATAGGAGTTCTAAAGGAAATTTATTTATTTATTATTATTATTATTATTATTATTATTATTATTTATTATTATTATTATTATCTAGAGAAAAGGGAATTCTAAAACAAAATGACTTTAGGGAAGAAAATAAATTTTTTAATGTACAAAGTCTTCTCGAAAAAAAAAAAAATTGACCTTTTGTTTCTTTTTTTTTTTCTTTTTTTTGAGACAGAAAGAAACAAACAAACTCCAAATTTGAAAGGAAATTTTTTGTGAAGAGAGAAACAAATTATAGACAAAGAGGAAAAAAAAACTTTTGTAGACAAGATGTTTGGCTTTTCTTTTTCTTTTTCTTTTTTTCAATCTAGAAAAAAATGAATGAAACGACTCTACAAGAAAAATTCCAAAGAAGATTTTTTATTTCTCTCAACATTCCTTGAAGACTTTTTATTTTTTTATTTTTTGGTTATTTGAGGAGGAATCTTTTTTTTTTTAGAATAAGATAGAGAATTTCAAACTTGAAGACCCCACACTTAAGATGGATGAAGTTTCTTAGTCTATATTTTTTGTAAAAAAAAAAAAAAAAAGATTTCCAAATTTTATTTGGCATGAACTCTACACTCTTTGAGACTTTTTACGAATGTTCTATCATTTCTTGTGGTTTACCCTTTGGGCTTTAAAAGCTTTTGGGCTTTCAAGAAGTGATATCACACATGTAAATAGACATAAGGCCCAATGTCCATTTTGTAACCCAAGCTCAAGGTTGTTGCAAACTTTTGAATGGCCCAATCTTGTTTTGAAAAATAAAGTTTTTTTTTTTTTTTTTTTTTTTTGCTTTGGATTTAGAAGTTTATTTGGCCTTATGGGGCCTCAAAATTTCCTCACATTCTTTTTTGTTTTTGTCATACTTGGATAGAACAAATTTCAAACATATGCATTTTGGACCGTGCTAAGGTTACTGGACCTAGAGACAATTATGTCTGGTGGCTTGACTTTACAGTTCCATACTTATCTCTCCAAAAAGGTCCCTCATTCCAACAAGTACATCCGTCCCAACATGTAAACACATTTCCCCATGGACTGCATTTTAATTGTAACATCAAACCCATCATAGGCAAGATGCACAAGTCGTGAGGTCGGTGACACCAACTCGCTAGTCCCCAAGAGCGAATGGAACCTAGGGAAGTTAGGGATGGTCCCCACCGGGGTATCTAGTTTGACAAATGTGCGTGTGTGTGCATTTTGGGTTTGAAAAATAAATTATCATTGCAAATTAATCCACTAATAAATAAAGTTTAGCATCTCTATCTCTAGTGGAGTCGCCACTATGAGCACTCACGACCCTCGGGGTTTTTGAGGCCTCGCTCATAATTTCAGAATTGTATGACTCCACCGCGAAGTGGGGGATCGTGTTTGTGTTTGCCTGGTGTGAGCTCATCCTACGCATGGGCTCGAGAGTACGCCACTATTCTTAAGGACTAGGGTAGAGAAGGAGTCTCCACCTGGTTTAGGTCCAGGAATCAACATTGAATCCATGCACAAAGGTACTAGCCTTGCAGTTTGAGTCCAGAGCTAAGGTACGATTTTGGGAAGGTGTTAGGCAACCAAAACCGCTCAACCTTTTGGTTGGCCTTCATTTGTATTATCCGGATTAATTTGACAATGGATTTTATTAATCAAACCCTTAACCATGCACGCAATATATATCAAGGCGAATAACACACAATGGAGAAATATGGAACATAGCACATAAAAGAATAACAACATAGAACATGGTACATTAAAAGATATACAAACACAATGAACGTGGGATGAGGGGTTGCAACCTTAGAAACCTTCTCGTTAACCCCCTCGTCGGGGTTTGGAGACTTTAAGTCTTTTGGAAAATCGAGGTTCATCATCAGATTATAAAGAATGAAGGGTATGAAAGAATAAACAATTTATGTCGACGCTGAAAAATTTCATACAAGTAATGAATGACCGACCTGACCCCCATTGGGCTCGAGATTTAGAGTCGCCACCAACCATTAGAAAATTAAGGCATGATTAGTCACCTATGTCTAATTGATTTTTAATTATCTTATTTAGACATGTAAAACCAGGTCTTGAACTAGAGATAGATTCGAGGATTTGGTTATGCGTGGGGAAGGTGTTAAGCACCCCATGACATCCGTCCGAAGACAGTTACCTCCCTCCAAATGTTCTTTTCATGTTTGCTTAAATAAAGATGCTGATTTTAATTAGGTACAAATGTCCCAATGTTGTCATGCAATGCATCAAGAGTGATGCATGTAGATTGGAATCATTGGTTTTGTTGCACTCTTTGTTTCACTTGTTATTTATCTTTGTGTTTTTTAGGGTTCCTAACTAGTCAGTGGCAGGATGTACTTGAAATCCTAACACTGACCATTGGGACAAACATTGTTTATTTAAGCCATGATCAATACCTCATTTGCTCTTGGGTTGCAAGGACAAAGTGGTCCGTTGTATGGCGGCTTGGATTAACCTCTTTTTTTTTCTTTTTTTTTTTTTTTTTTTTTTAAATATTTTTGGGGCTATTTCCTTTGGTTGTACGTAACCCAAACACGTATGAGTTCCCTATCCATGTCTGCACATGCTAAGGATTCTCTGGGTTCAATGTAGGTACACTCGAGGATAATAGGATTATTACATTTTTTTTAATCTTTTTATCATGATTCCATAAATGTCACAACTTGCAGAATCCACTACAAGTGTCAATAGCCAAGCATTTCGACATGTAGAGAACCCCGAGTCATGGTGCCCTAGTGCGAGACTCGGCCTCGGTATTAGAGTGGACCAATTTGTAATTTGTTTTGGCATTTATGGTACCACGTTTTTATATTTTGTAAGGCTTACATGGCAATTTGAGTCTTTAAGTATTTTCACTCAAGCATGTGATTACACAACTTACTTACAAAGACATTTAAGGCATGTAAATTCGGCTAAACATGTGATTGCACAATTTAACCCAGAAGACATTCAAGGCATGATATGCTAAGCATGTGATTGCACAATTTACCCGTAAGGACATTCAAGGCATGATATGCAAAGAATCTGATTTGGGGTTTGCAATGATCTAATCACTAAACATAATAAATCATTGAAAAGAATATTCCAAGGCCTATGAATTAGGGTTTTACCACACTCCAATCACAAACAACAAATGATTCAAAAGCATAGGCCGAAGTGTGCAAATTAGGGTTGAGAGAGTTTTACCTAATCAGAGCTTTGGAGGTTCGGCGACGCTTTGGCGTTTGGAGTTGAAATAAGGATTTGACTTTGGAAATTAAGGCGGCGCTTCCGCGTTCGGATTGAAACATGAACTTGGCGGGCACTCGGGTCCCGGATTCGGAATTGGACTTAATTCGAGAGAACCTTCAAAGTCAAAATTTAAGCTTGGATCAAGTGGGTCCCGGATTCGGAGGGTTCGGAATCCGGGAGAATCTTCACGAATAACTTCGGAATGGGTTCGGATTAGGCCGAGATTAACCCTAATCTACTGTTGTTTCTTTATTTGGACGGCATTTTCACACAAATTGAGAAAAACGAAACTCACTCCAACATTAATTCTCTAAAATTTTGACTGCCTCGAATGTTATGTTGCCTCGAAAACTGTGCTGCTATTTATAGAGAGAGTCACGCAGCATGATGTTGCATGACGCAGCATGATGCTGTGTGAGGTGCTTAAGCTTTCTCCTTACTTTCCTACTCGCGCCTCCATCCATTTTTCCTCTATTTTGGCCTCTCCGACCACCCTGTTTTGGACTAAATTTTGGAGGCCTTCCTTGTGGTTTTCTTGGATCAAGTTTGGTATTAATGGAAAGCTTGAAATATCTTCTTTCCAATGACATTGACTTTGTACAATTCGGAGATTTGAGCAGCAAACTATAGCCTCGGGAAAAGGGTGCTTGAGCTGATTTTCACAAGGCATCCCACTTGGCCAACAATATTCCGATGAAGATTCCGGCCAAACCGGAGATGTCTCAGGCAAACCGAAACACACCACTCATAGATAAACTCACCACCTTTAATAAAAGTCTTTGCTTTTTCGAACAACAAAGCGTGGATTAGGAATATTCTACGCGAATGTTGCCCCTTGACCAAGCTCTTTTTATCAATTTTCCAGCATTCAGTCTTGCATTCGTTGCTTTTCCCAGTTCTGGTTGACCTAGTTCCTAATGTCAGATTTTGACGCTCTTGGTATTTTCGGAAAGCTTGAAATGTCTACCTTCCAAAGGCATAGAGTTTATAGGGATTCGAGATTGGACTGGTGAACCACAACCTTGGGAATGGGGGCAGTCGGAGTGATTTCCTTAACGGCGGACCATTTTCCGATGAAGAATCCGATAAATCCAGAGATGCTCTCGGTGAACCGAGACAACCAAGTTGTGGACAATCTTGCCTAGTTCAAGAAAGGTGTTGCTATTTGGATCAACTTTGGGCAGATTGGGAATATTTTTTGTGCAAAGATCGCCTCAAAATGAGCTCTTCCTTGTCCAAAACTCTTAGTAGAATTTTCTAAGTGTTGGGCCGGTTTTCGCGATTTTGGCCATAACTCCTTCATTTCAAATCCGTTTTTCGCCCGTGAAGTATTGATTCAAAGGTCTTCCTATGTTCCTTCCAATGATAGGGAAACGGTCAACTGACCTTCAACGGAGCTCGGTCATGGCTCTGGTCAAACTTGGTCAAACCCTTTCAAACTCAGTCAAACCTGATAAAATCTGCACATTCTTGAGATTTGGTCGTGGCTTGGCGAGTTCCATCATGCTTGAGTGATTTTGTACCAATCTTGAACCGGTTTAGCCACCTCATTTTGCATGCCAATATCTGAAAAAATCTCGGGGGTCAAAACGGGGTAATGACAATTTATACGATCCTAAAGTCCATTCTATCATCCTTACATGAAACCCGAAGTTTTCGGATGGATGTTTGAATGATGACTTAAAATTGAATCAACACATAAAGAGAGAGATGTGTGGACGATTTATGCGACCCTAAAGTCCCTTCCATCACCCTCGCACGAAATCCAAGGATTTCAGATGGGTGTTCGAATATAAGACTTATCATTAGATCTTATGATATGTATTAAAAAAAGATGCATGAGCAATTATGTGATCCTAAAGTTCATTCTATCATCCCTACACAAAAACCAATGGTTTAGGATGGATGTTTGAAAAAGGGACTCCTCATTGGACCTTATGAATGCATAACAAACAATAAACAATAAATGGTTGAATTTATTAGCTAAAGCAATCCATACTTTATCTACCTTATCCTTATCAAGCGGTTAATTGTTAAATCTTCCAATTAGGCGAGTTGTACTCTTTAACCTAATTGAGATAATAAAAATCCAAGTTCACATAGTGATATAATAGGGGGATCCTTGAACCCTAATGCCTCCATCTATTTGACCCTCTCAATTTTGTTTACCATTTAATTTTAATTTTAGTTAATTTCTTGCTCCATATTCGGGTGGAAAACAAACAACCAATTTAATTCTGCTTTCTTTTCATAATAATAGTAGAAGTTTTTACATTGTGTCAAGCATTCTCTGTGGTTCGACCTCGGACTTACCGAGACTTTATTACTACTTGTAAAACCTGCACTTGGCTACACTTTAAAAATCGCAATAAGTTTTTGGCGCCGTTGTCTGGGAGTGTGTTTTGATTCTTTTGAACACATTGTTTTAATTTTTGTTATTTTTATTAGTTTTCCAAATTTTAACTTTAATTAGTTGTTTCTTTTTTTTTCTTTTTTTCTTGTAGGTACCAATTCTCATCAAGAAGCAAGTTTGGAAAACCATCAATTTTCTAAAAGCTTTTCAAGTAAAGAGTTCCAATTTGTTTGAACTTAACATGTTTAGTTTTGTATGACCGTTTGGCAACATGATCATACAAATCGTTTATATAGAGTAGAATTGGAACAATTTTTCATTGATTTACTTGACTTTAATCTAGAGCCTTTTGATAATCTGTTAATAATGGCTAATCATGATGAGGTTAACCAAGAGGAGAATGAACATAATAATGCACTACCTGTTAGAACCCTTAAGGACTGCCTACAACCCACTAGGGTCAGTACACCTTCATGTATTGTATTCCCTAATGTTGTGGGAAATTTTGATATGAAACCGAGTGTAATCTGATTACTCCTTAAGTTTCATGTGCTCGATTTTGAGAACCCTTATCTACACCTCAAGGAATTAGATGAGGTTTGTGCTACCTTATAGTACAACAACGTTATCAATGAAGTTGTGAGACTAAAACTTTTTCCCTTTTCATTGAAGGAGAAAGCCAAATCTTGGCTACACTCCTTGAGGCCTAACAAAACCATTAGAACATGGCAGAAGATGACTAGGGAATTTCTGAAGAAATTTTTCCCAACCCATAGGACTAATACATTTAGGAAGAACATAATGCATTTCTCTCAAAGGGAGAATAAAACATTTTTTCAATGTTGGAAAATATTTAAGGATTTATTACTCGCATGTCCACACCATTGGTATGATACATGACGAGTAATCAGTTTTTTCTATGATGGTATTTCCTCAAACATGAGGCAGTTTGTGGAGATGATATGCAACGATGAATTTATGAGTAAATCACCGGATGATGCCTAAGATTATTTTGATCTCTTGGCTGAGAATGCCCAAGTTTGGGAGGCCACAAACACAATAGAGAGGGCAAAACCTGGACCTAGTTCTAAGGGAGGTTTAGATCACCTCAAGGAGGAGGCTGATGTAAATTCTCGGATTGCCAAAATGACTAGGAAGGTAGAGGCCATTGAGTTAGAAATGATTGAGAGTAAAAGCACCAACTCCCTTTGAGAGTAGTTGTGGGATATGTGAAACCAATTCCTATCTAACCAAAGACTGTCCCACAATTCTTGCATTCTAAGAAGTGTTACATGAGCAAGCCAATGTGGCCAATGCTTATAGGAGGCCCTTCAGTTTGCCTTATTCCGAAACTTATAATTCTAATTGGCAAAAGCACCCCAATTTTAGTTGGAGGAATGGGCCCTCCATTAATGAATCTCAAGTATCTTCTTCACATACACCTTATATCCCACCACATAAGAAGAGCCTTGAGGATACATTGCAGGTCTTTATACAAGGCCAAACTCAGATTAATCAAGCTGTAATGCAAGATATTTAGGAGTTGAAAAACTCAGTTGGTCGAATTGAATCAAAATTGAATGTAAGGGAAAAAAGGGATTTTTCCAACTCGACCCTAACCTAACCCAAAGACCCAATTTGTGGTCAATGAGGTTCAAAACCCTTACATAAAGCATGTCAAGGCAATCACCACCCTTAGAAATGGAAAAGTTATAGAGAAAGATATCCCTAGGAAAATCAAGAAACTAAGGATGATGATGGGACTAATGATAAGGAAAATAAAGAAGAGGAGGAAAAAGTCTACAAACCTATTGCCTCTTTTCCTCAAGCAATCTTCTTGCAGATAAAAAGAAGGAAACAAATCAAGATATTTTGCATGTGTTTAGGCAGGTAAAAGTAAATATTCCTTGGTTAGATGCTATTCAACAAATCCCTTCTTATGCAAAATATTTGAAAGATCTTTGTGAGAACTCTGTCCTCCTAGTGTAGTATGAGTTTTTGATGAATAGTAGGAAGCTAGATACTATGCCTAGAGGGTGCATCCATGCCCTTCCTAGGAGTAGGTTGTAGCTTGTGGGGATGTTCAAAACATGGAATACCACAGTTGCTTTTACCTGCCCAATCTTATAGGGCATCTTAAAAGTTCCCATGACACTTTTGCTTCTATTGTCATAAGCCCTAATTGTCAAAATTGAAGGGGAAAGTTGGTCTCTCTTGATGCCTAAGGTAGTGGCAGTCCTGAGTGGGCAAACATTCAGTAAGGACCCAATATCAACCAAAACTTGATAAACCTTGGCTTTCAAACATTCGACGGTTATGTAAAGAGCTCGATTGTGCCTAGCTCCATCGGGCGGTAAATCCTTATCTGTGAAAGCCATCAATAGCCCCCAAACAGAAATGGTAGCCTGAGTCCTTTTCAACTAGGTCAAAACCCTATCTTCCTCCTCATCGGGCTTGGCTATGTTCTTCCCTTTCCCTATTTTCTCATCACTTTTCACATTGGGAACTTCCCTCTCAAGGTCTTCCATACCAAGGTGCTCAACCTCCAAGTATGAGGGTTTGAAATGTTTTCCTGTCCTAGTGGAATGACAGGAATCTCCATTGGCCGATTTATAGAAATCCGTCCACTTCATCATTAATGGCAAAGAAAAACTCTTCCTCATCAATATAGTTCAACTAGTTTGGGGGAGGGACTCTTTGGTAGTTGGGTAAAGGGTTTTGGTGTATGTTGTGAGGATTGAGAACCATTTTCATCATAAACAGTCAAAAGTCTATGTATTATATCGAGACAAAGTCAAAAGTACAATTTTTTTTTTTTAACAGTTACAATGTTTTTTACACATTAAATAACTTTGCACAATCTTTTAAACCACCATACTTCACATTTTACCAAACTGTGCACTATCCAGAATTGTTAAGAAGTTAATTTAGGTTTAATTGAATGATTGAAGGTGTTGCAGTCTCTTGAGGAAAAGATTTATGAGTTTAAAGGGTGAGTGTTGCTCCCAGCAAGGAGATGTAGGTTATTAATTATAGGTTAATGACGAGGTTAATGTGTAAAAGCGAATTTTTTCAAAGTTTAGGGACGAAAAATGAACTTCATACAAAGTTTAGGGATGAAAACAATAATTTATCCTTAATTATATGTAGCAAGTAACAATTAGTGGAAGAGCACTAATAATCTACTCTAAAAGCTAGTTTTGGAGTAGCTCAACTCAACTCATTATAAATTATAAATCATGATCCCTCATAATCCCAACTAATAGAGGTTGATCAATACATAGACCGTTTATACTACTCATCAATTCTATCAAGTTGTAGTGGTACATTTGAATGTTTTTCCTTGCACATATCCAGATCATTTTAAAAAACAAAACTTATCAAAAATAAATCTTTTAATGTTTGTTATACATATACTAATTAATGTCCTGCATCAAAGTCTGTGCCTTCTATCCTTTTACATCGGCCATTAACAATTACTGGAAGAGCACTTATAATCTACTCCAAAAGCTAGTTTTGAAGTAGCTCAACTCAACTCGTTATAAATCATAATTCCAACTAATAGAGATTGATCAGTACATAGACCATTACGCTACTCATCAACTCTATCCATTTGTAGTTGTGCATTTGAAGGCTTTTCCTTGCACATATCCAGAAAATTTCAAACAACAAAACTTATCAAAAATAAATCTTTTTAATATTTGTTATACATATACTAATTAAAGTCCTGCATCTAAGTCTGTACCTCTTATATTTTTACATCGACCATTAAGCCTCCCTTCAAAAGTTCGAACTGCACATCTAAATCGTCTACGTTTCCTTAGTTTCATGAAAAATGCGTCAACATCCATGGAAGACTTTCGTTGAAGAGATGGAGTAGATGGTTCAAAATAGCTCACAGCTCCTTCACAAACCGGACCTTTTTGAATACCTGAATCCTGATTATGTAATGCAATACCAATACCAATACCAATACCCAGTATCTCTCCTGTTATTTTCAAGAAAGAGTCAAGGGCTTGATTAACAAGCGAACGATGTCGGATTAGGCAAATACTAGCCACAGTTGCATATGTTGTTGTGCCTCTTGAAGGACCATGTTGCCACAAAAGCTCATATATGCAAAAACATTCTTCATCTCCATTCACAAATGAATGTTGCATGTTTTGCACCTCAACCACAATTGCATCGTAGAATTTAACTTCTAGAATATTACAAGAATTTGTAGCACAAACTGTCATGCCCATGACAACTTTCTTGCACTCGCGATCTTGTAATTGCACGCTACTACATCGAAACCTGTTCTGGAAATCCTCAATCTCTTTGATACTTTTGAATCTCCCTACATGGTATATCTCATCCCATTCCTCCGAGAAGTTCATGTACTTAATGGTGAGTGCGTTATCACCATGGTTTACCAATTCAATCTCATACCATGCATCGTCCTGGAATGCTCGAAATTCTAGTGTTTCGCTAACAATCGCATTGTCATTTGCCATTGTCATTTGTGAAGGAAATGGCAAAAGAGATCAAAAAAGGGAGATAGATAAAAGAGAAGGATGATACACATAAATATCATTCTTCTCTAGGAAGATTTATTCAACGTTTTGAGAAGAGAATTGATGGATCTACGAAAGAAAGCATGAAGGTGACAAGTTCAAGGAATTACAGGTCATGGACAGTTGTATAGGTGGGAGTGAATTCCGAAATGGTTTGGCTGAGTTGGTTGCGCAATAATATAGAACCAACAACTTTTTAAAAAAAAATTTATTTGGGGTATCTATATATTTGCCTATTTGGACTCATTGGTGGGAATATGATCCTCTCCATTTAGAAATCTAATGATGACAAGGATCCTCTCAATTTGAAATGAAATGGAGAGTCTTTATTTCATGGTCTAGATTAAATATTTCAGATCTAACAATATACAGAATGACACGTCATTTAAAATTTTAAATGACGAGACATTCTGTACACCGTTAGATTTGTGAAATAAAATCTGAACCATGAAATGTACAAATGGAGAGATTTCCAAATGGAGAAGATCTTATTCCCATTGGTGAATGGTGTCCTAGTTTCACTCTTTTCAAAACTATCCATTTGTTTAGTTCAAATTGATTTTTCAAGAACATAAATTAAAGGATAAAAGATTTATTTTAATAAATGGTTAAAAGATAATTTGGAATAAAATAAAAAGATAAGGGATAAAATAGACAAATAGTAAAAATCTATTAAATATTTTTTAATAGATTCAATAATATTTGAAACATATACAGTATCAAGCGGAGCCACGAAGTTTTTCCAAGGGAGTCAAGCTAAATATAACCTAGGAAGTACGGGTACAAGTGAAATACAACACATGGTATAATAACACGGTAATTCCTTAGAAATTAGGATACAGGTACAACGGAATATGGTGATTAATTAATTTTTGAATATATTTGTATATATTATTATTCATATATTTTTCATATTTTTTTTAATATATTATTATTCATATTTTTTTTAATATATTATTATTCATATATTGAAAAACATTAACTTACAAACCCATAGAAAAAACTCATAAATTAGCCCAATATCTCTATGAAGTAGGCATTTGTTTGACTTTTACGTATGCCCTGAACTTGACAAAATGCGTGAAGTAGGCTTCTCTCTGCTTTTGTTTTATGAATATGATCTGCTTGGTCATGGTGGTCCATTTAAAAAATTATTTCAGCAATTTTATGAATTTGTCGTTTTCCTATGGCTTTTTTCAATTACCACATATACTTTGGTGCTTCTGATATTACATATAAATGAAATTTTATCATTTTTTTTTCCTTACCATTTGAAGCAACAAGTGTGCATTCATCCTGGAAGTTTCTTTATGAGTACTGCTATACACATAAAAAAAATTTGTATGAAACTTTTCTGAAATATCTTTTGTAAAATCCATCCCCCGGTTTTTATTTTTTATCTTTATGTCGGGGAACTCTCATTAATTAGATAAATATGAACAGGTTCTTCTGCAGTCAAATGAATAATATATTGAGGTCTTTTTGGGATTTTGTTTTACAGGTATATTACCAGATATGAACTACAGATGGCCATGAAAGAATATGGAATGGGTGATGACGAAACAATCAGGGAAATAACATCTGAAGTTGATGCTGATAATGTAAGTTGCTTTGCTTTCTTTTATATGCATATCAATCTCCAGTAGTATCATGCATTAATATGCAATTCTACTGGGCTTACAGGATGGTAGGATCAACTATGAGGAATTATGTACCATGATGAGAAGTGGAACCCAACAGCAGGGTAAGCTCTTCTAGATCAACCGCTGCTACTACTTGCTGCTTGCTGCTGAACCCAAAAGGCCCCCTGGAAATAATATCATTAGAGCATTCCCAACCCATTTGAGGAAAAACCATTTTTTATTAAAACCATTTTCTACCCGTACCCATCCCCACCGGACCTACCCATCCCCTCCGGACTACCCATCCCCTCCCAAACCCAACCCACGCCATCTCGCTCTTCATCATCTCCACTGATGGTCCACAATTTTCAGATTCTTCGATGAGAGAGAGGAGGTTGCTGCTCAGAGGAGAAGAGAAAAAGCAGTCGGGCGGGGAAGAGAAAAGTGGAGAGAGAAGACATATATTATTTTAATAAATACACAACGCTCGTTGAATATACTTTGTGTATATCTTATTTTACTTCCGGCTGGGATGCGTTTTTAGCATGTCAGTAGCATCTATTTTAACAAAAAATCCCAATTTACAACTCCGTTTCTTAGATTGAGGAGGGACAGCCATTTGGATTTTTTTTTTTTATACATATCTTCTTAAGTGGATTGGTGCAAGAGTTGTGCATAACTAAATGACCATCTTCCTTATATATTTCTATTTTTATAATTTTTATAGATTTTATAGCAAAGTTGAATGACTTTATTACAATATGTAACATCATTCATTTTATTTTTTAGGGTAATCATTATTCACTCTGGAAGGGAGGTTATGATTTGTCAGCTATGCATCCAAGCAGTTATATGTTATGACCCGGGCCAAGACTAGTAGTGGCATTGGTGGGGTTACCACCATGTCATGTGCTAGTCATATGCCACGTCTTTATCTTCAGATTCTTTAGGGATGTTTATTCAATTATCAGTTATCTTTATCTTCAGATTATTTAGGGATGTTTATTCAATTATCTTTTTAGGTTAAGATTATCTCTTTGTATTTGAGTTTTAGTAGGAGACTCACTGGAAGCTCTATAAATAGCTCCAGGTTGTGTTTGTTTTGATCAGACTATTATTATCAATCAATGGAACTGAGGAACCAAGAGATAAACATGCACCAAGAGATAAAAAAACATGCAGCAAGAAAGAGTCCCACGTTTACAAGAGAGTAGTGCATGGGAGTTGTTATTTTTAGTTAGGAGAAAGTACACTTTACTCACCTGTGGCCCACCTGAGGTATTATTTTTTAACTACCGTTACAAAAACTTCACTGCCGTTAAACAAAAGCAAAACAAAAGAAAGAAGTTGAAAAAAAAAAAAAAAAAAGCAACCGGCTCTCTCTTCTCTCTCACGCTTAAAAAACCCACAACCTCACCGAAAATACTTCCAATCAACCCTCACCAGACCAGACGCCGGTAACTCTCCTCGTCAGAACTCTCACCTTCTCACTGGAACTCTCTCTCTCACGCGATTTCCTCTCCTCCCCCTTTCCCATTTCCTTGGTGGTCGTAGTTTTCATTTTAAGCCTATCAACTGTACGCAGAGACCTCAGTAGAACCCAACTTCCCAGAAATGGCTTCGATAGTTTGGATATTATTATCCCACATTGATCAGCCTCCACCATTTCTCTCCGGGACATTCCCGTATATATAAAAACCTATAATTTGTCATGATCTCTTCTCTGCTCTTTTTTTACAATGTTTTATTTTATTTTATTTCTTTTTTAAGGCGTCTTTTGATTTTCGTTATTCTTATCCTAATTCCCGTAGATCTTTTTTTTACAATGAAATTTCTTTTTTAAATTTTCGATTCTTATCCTAAAGCTATATAACATAATAAGCATATAAAGAATTGGTTTTTGGCTTTGTGAGGTGTCTTTTGTTTGTCAAATTTTCAGAGGGCAGAGTGGTCTATATGGTTGCGCAAAACCGTTTATTGCAAATGGGTACCCTTGTGATTTTGATTTTGGAAATGTAACAAAAAAGACTGAGCTTGAGTTTCAAGGGTGATAGTAGAGTAATAAGAGCTGCACTAATATCTGGAGGGTGATAGTAGAGGTGGGCTGACTGGAAGTATTTCCGGTGAGGGCTGACTGGTTTTTTGAGCGTGAAAGAGGAGGAGAGCCGGTTGCTTTTTTAATTTCTTGACTTTATTTTGTTTAGGTTAATGGCAGTGAGTTTTTTGTAACGATAGTTAAAAAATAAAATCTCAAGTGGGCAAAGTGCCAAAATTGAAATCACAGAAGATAATGTGTAAATGGGCCAAACCACATGTGGGTAAAGTGTACCTTTCCCTTTTAGTTATCTTTTAAGAGTTGTATTACAAGTTAATGACTTCTATTCCATCACTGTATCTAAACATTGGAAAATCATTAATAAAGTAATCAGAAAATTAAAACCAATTTTAGTTTATCTCTTACATTTAGGAGATTAGTCATCATGAATTTGACTAAAGTTATCTTTATTTGCTTTATTAAAAATCTGGTTCATTATATTATACTAGAAAGTCTGGTAAGAATGACAAAAACAAATGTAGAAAATCCAAGATTACACAAAGATGCTGGGAGAAATTAGTTTGTTTATGATAGATAGGGTCATAATAATGTATAATTTTTTTAGACATGAAACCTTAAATGTAAATATTTTTGGCTCATCATGTAACCCATTGGACAACCTTTTGTAAATAGGTGAGAACATTCACCATCTTGTTTACTCTCTTTTTTTTTTTTTTTTTTTTGAATGAGCAAAGTCATGCAATTCAGGTGTAGTCTTTAATTATCATAAAAATGATATATGCCATATCATAATGAAGACAAAAAAAAGGAGACCAACCATTTACAAGGAAAACTTTATTGAAAACAATCAGTTTTACAAGGATAAGCTAATACTGCAACAATAACAAACTTAGCAGCTAATACTACAACCAAAAAACAACTGCCCACTAAACGAGTCTCTTCCTTGCTACAAAGAAAGGATAACTAAACAACACATTGGATGACCAAAACACATATCAACACCCAACAAATTACATCAGATATTTCCAAACAACTTTGTGGATGCTCTTTTTTTTCCACATTTGCCACGTGTCGCCTTATGAATGGTAATGCGTGGGTTGTATTGTTTGATGGGGGTGTTGAGTCCAAAACTCTACACTAGGCTGGTGGTCTGCCTAGTGGCTGATGGTGCAATTCACTTGAGTCTGAATCTGCCACGTTTGAATCTACTAAGTCCAAGTCTGTGGTAGACAAGGAGGTCGAGATTTGTGAGAACTAGCCTTCCATACCAAAATCCAAGTGGAGCATAACACTACAGCCAAAAGATAGTTTTTTGTTAATAAAACTTGAAAGGAAAGACTAATATGTAATCCTTTACATGTTGAAAGGAATTCAAAATCAAGGAAAATGATTTGTAATATTTGAACCACAACTCATAATTTAATGAAGGAAAATCTCGTAGTAAATTTAACTGAAATCACAAATACTTCCCTGTTGTGAGCCAATAAACACTTCCCTTGTGAAATGATGAATGCCATGCCATGGAGGCCCTTTCACTCCAAGGAAATCATAAAAGACTTAGAGGAGTTTGATTATGAGGGAGAGAGTTAGCTCTAGGAAACGTGCATAACCAAGGATTGTAAGAGAGAGTTTCTCAGTACAAGAGAGTGAACAATAGGCTTTTGTGATAGGTATTTCAGAGTTATGCCAAAAAACGAGTATGGCAGACTACTGTGTAGTTATGAATGAAGAGAGATAGGTTTTGAATCTAAAGGTTGAAGAAGAAGCTTCAGAGGGTGTTTTTCTCTTAGAGTGTTTCTGTAAAGAGTAATGGAGTTGTGGTGATTTTCAGATCTCAACCCCTTTCATGGTCTAAGTTTCTCTTTTTTATAGTGGGATCAAGTGTTCTTAGAGGTTAGGGATAATACCCATGACCTCATTTAATCTATGGGGTACTTGGAAGCTTGAAACCATTTTTGGTGGATCAGGAAAAAAGGTTGGCTAACCTTACTATAAAAAGAAAATCATTCTTATTACCTAAGGTTATTGGAGGTTACGTCAGACCTCGATCAAAGGGCTCACTCATTCATGGTAGTGGGGATATGTGGGAATTTAATACTGATAGAGAAGGTTAAGTGGGTTGGTTGAATCATACACGTTTCCTAGGTTTGTGATGAGACTTACCGTAACTTGCATCTCCCAGTAGATACATGCTAGTTTCATGGCAGACCATCAACCTTTGAGAGTTAACTCCCCTACCTCCAAACCAAAACTCCCTAAGCCTTTAATGAAGATGAACAGTAACCACCATGGATCTGGGCCATGGTGGTTGCTGCCCCTGGTTTGCATGGAACCAAATCTGATCTTGTTCTTTGAGGAGATCAAAAACATGTTTGGGTTCCTATTCCCATGTGTCTACTGTGACTACTGTTGGAGTGATCTGATATGACTAGTGTATAAAAGAACTTGTCTTGGCATGAACCTTTGAAGCTCTGACTGTGACTATTGTGCCAAAATCCAAATCTGGTTGATTTTGATGAAGAAGACTTACGTTTAAGTCTTTTGAATACTTGTGTTACATATATTGGTCTCTTCTATTATCTGCTATGCAAAGCCTTGAGTTTTCTGCTATGCCTGCTGTGCAAAAATCTTGGGTTTTGTGCTATGTCTGCTGTGTAAAGACCTTGGTTTTTGTGTTAAAAATCCAAATCTGTGAACAGTGTTAGCAGCTTTTCCATTTTGATTTAAAGTGAACGTCAATGTCACTTTGCTTGCTTATAAAGCTCCAGCTAGCTTGTGGGTCCTATGGAGCAGCAGATCAAAGTCAACAAAAAGGGTGGAAAATGGGTTTCCCAAATGGGCTGGACAATTTGGATTGGACTTTTTGCAGATCACCCAAAGTGGCCCAAAACTGAAGGGCTTGGGCTACAGTAGACTAATTGATCTCAGGTTTCGTTTAGGCCCTAAGGTGGGTGTTGGGGCCTCTCTTGGTGTGATGTAACTTGGTCAAAAATTGGGCATCTACAAACTTCAAACAACATTGTTAATGTCATGAGGTCTTCATCGTTCTCTTTTGGGTTGAGCTTTCTCAGACTCCCTGTCAAGGTTTCCTCAAAATTGTTCAACAGGCAGTATAACTCATTTCTGTGAGCAAGGTATTGTGAGAGCACATAAGAGGGCACTCAAGACAAACAATCCTCTTAAAAAACAGCAAGGGAGCCCCCATAAGAGATACAACTGGGTCAGCAGGGTTCTGTGAGAGCTCCTCAACAACAGCATATGATAGATTCAAGCTGCATAGTAGAGCATTATCAAAAGCCCCAACAACAAAGCAATTGCAAAACAATGATTTCACATTACAGATCAAAAGGTTTAATAAGCTCAGAAAAACAACAAGAGTACAGTGCTTAAATGTACTGCAGAAACCCACAACCTTGATCACCTTACCAGAAAAACCAGTCTAACAAGCTAGATCAGAATACAACCAATACATGATCAATACAACTACAAGACCAATCCCAAAGCACAGTATCATAGTATATCAAAAAAATTAGCAGTTAAAAAAAGAGACCCATTCAATTCAAATATAAAGGAAACCTACAGAAAAATTATGATGAAAATAAAAAAAAAGATCCTTAGTATTACGAACTAGCAGTTTCAAAAAAAAAAAAAAAAAAAAAAAAAAAAAAATCCTAAGTATTAATTAAATAATATTACACATTATTTATAGTTTACAAATTATAAAAAGATCCTTAGTAAACTAGCAATTTGAGAGGTGGAAGTTGCACATCTGTGCAATGTTGTGAGTATTGGAAAGTAAATAGTGCACTAATAGCTCTACATAAACAATTTTCATGGAACATTACATGCATAAACCAATTTTACAATAATTTGGAAGGCCTGCAATCAGCCAATTTTACATCAGCCAATAATTTTCATGGAACATTAATTTTTTTTGACGAAATTCAAATTGATAATGTACAAAAAAAAAAAAAAACACCCTAAAATCCATTTCTAGTCTAACTAAAAATCAACCTTAATTAACTAGAAACCCTAACTAACTAACAATTAAAATTAAAATTTGAGAATGGTTCAAAGAGTGTATTGGAGTTGGTGTGGTGGAGAGAGACACCAGCCCAGAGCAGAGAAGACGGCGACAGAGAGATAAGACAGAGAAGACGGCGACAGAGAGATAAGGATCGATCGCGGTGGACGGTGGAATCGAGACAGCTTCGCAAGAATAAAAAAATGCATTATTGGGCCGAAATTGCCCTTAGAGTCTAATTGTTGGGCCCAACTTTCAGACCCAAAAGAAACGTAAGGCCGAAATTGCCCTGACACTCCGTTTGGGAGTGGGGAAAGGAATGGAATGAAATGGAAATATATATATATATATATATATATATATATATATATATATATATATATATATATATATATATATTTAAGAATATTCTCTTCTTTCCCCTATTTGGAAGGTTAAGTAGGAGGGAATGGAAAGACCATTCCCTTGTTTGAGAGTTTAAGTGAAGGGAATGGAATGGAACACTCATTCCTCCCTATTCCCTCCAAACCCCAAATTTTCATTCCCCCTAAAATTGGGAGGAATAGGAGGGAATGGATTTAAGTTTAATGATTTTTTCACCAAACGTCCCAAAATGCCCTTAGTATTTTTGTAAAATCCTAAATTACCCTTATAGATTTGACCTTTTATTTTCCTCAGTTTCCATGGTATTTCTATAATATTGTATTTCTAAATGACTATGCATGGACCTTTAACAATGTCAATTTTCTTTTAAAGGTTTATTTTGTGGATAATGAATTTCGAATTTCCATTTATTGGGATTATATTTTAATTTATATTGTTTAGATTTTGTACTTGTTTATGATTAAGCAGATTTTATACCACCTGTTGTCCTGTATTGGTTTCTTTCTCTGTTAGCAAGGGCCAGAAAAATAGAAATAAACTCTCATGGTATTTCTATAATATTATTGTGAACACCACAAGATATCATATATGGTGCGGTAATTCTATAGTATTATTCTATAGATTAATCCTACATTTTATAAAAATAAAGGATATTATAGTAATATTGTTATAAAATGATTCATTTCCATTCCTTCTAATATTACTCACAAACAAAGTTACTTACATTCCATTCCATTCCATTCCTCTATTTTAAAACATCCAAACAAGATTACTTAGTTTCATTTTATTCTATTCATTCTATTCTATTTATTAAATTTATTCTATTCCTTTATAATTTATTTATTCCATTCCATTTTATTCTCCTATAATCTAAACGCGCAAACGAAGCCTTAGAGTCCAACTGTTGGGCCCAACTTTCAGGCGCAAAAATAGAAAGCAGGAGACATCCCAAAATGGCAAAGGAAGTTAGGAAAGGAGGAGGATGAGATGAATAAAAAACCATATCCCTTGTTCAGTTCTAGATCAAGATTGGTGCACGCATCTCAAGAAAATCTATCCCTTGTTGGGATCTGCATGTGAAGCTTATATAATAAAAATATTTCGATTTTCAAAAGCTGAAGATGGAGCAAATCAGAAGGCGGACCCAAGTCCTAACAAACCACCTCCACCACCTCCTCCAACATCAAGAGTCGGAGGCGTCACCCCTATCCCCAAACTCATGCCTCAATTACTCTCCTCCTGATCTCAACAACTCTCTTTTCTCCTTCAACCCCACCGACATGCGTATATACCTTGACTATCACAATCTCCCTGATCGCGACTGGCTTTATGGTCTTATCACCCAGAGTCGCCTTTTCAATCCTAATCAACGCGGCCAAAAATTGTTTGTCTCTCCGGACTATAACCAGTCCATGGAGCAGCAGCGAGAGATGACGATGAAGCGGATTTCGTATTTGTTGGATAAAGGTGTCTTTCAGGGTTGGCTTACGGACAGAAACCCGGACTCCGAGTTGAGGAAGTTCGCGCTTTTGGAGGCTATTGGGATGTACGATCACTCGCTCTCTATTAAGCTTGGAGTTCATTTCTTTCTCTGGTATGTTTTTATTCTGGATTTCCATTGTTTTTCTCTTTTATTTCTTCGTCAATGCCTTTGATTGTGTTTTTGACTTTGATGGAAGGAATTGCTTTTCCAAATTCAAACTGGACTATTTGTGGAAATTGCTTTATATAAATTTCACTTACATTTGAGAATTTTTCTCAAAGAAATACAACTTGTAATGTTATGGATTTAAAACAACATCTTATTCCTATTATTTCAAATCCACATATTAATAAAACTCAAATCCTTGTCATTTCAACTGAAGATTAAAATCGAAATCATTCTCTTTAAATTCATTTATCCAAACAAACAAGTAGATATTTTTTGTGGGGTTGGAATGATTGTTCCATTTGGTTACTGAAAATCGATAAAACAAAATATGTATATGTTAAGAAACCCGATTGTTCCTAATCTTCAATTACTCAACAATGATGAATTCAAGATGATCAATAGAGAGCAAACTATTCATACTGGATAATTGGATAATTGTGCAAGAATGCACTACTAGGTATTTATAGATTTGGCCATGCATATTGGCATTGGCTAGTCTAGATCTTAAAGTCTTAACTCACTAGATACAACCTCTATTAGCACTAACTAACTAGGTACAATTGGGGGATGCATAGTCTAACAAACTAGGGTGCAAGCTTTCTAAAGCTTTGTATTAAATACAAATGAAATTACAACCAAATGCATATCAAACTAGACCCGACCCCACTATTTTGGGGATCTACGACTCTTAGATTTATTTACATATATAAATTGGGGTTTAGGGGATGGTTTTAAGCATCATTTGGTGATATAGTTGCTCTCCTATGTGGTTATGATAGTTATTAATAGGGCACAGAAGTGGTTGTGATTGGGCGTGAGAAACTATCTTTGGAGAAGGGTTATAGTTGCATTGGGGTGGAGTGGGGTGGTTGGATCTCTAAGAAAATTAGATGTTGTAGTCTTTGGAAGGGTATTCTTTTTGGGTGGGATTTTTTAAGCATTTTGGTTGCAGGGGACCGGATGGTGCATGATCATTGGTGTGGGAGTGTTCCGCTTAAAACTTTGTTTCCAGTGCTTTTTCTTGTTCTGCAAGGGATGCTTCCATTGCTTCTAGCTTGTCTGGTGTTCATGGGGACGACTTGGATATAACTTTCATGAGATTTCAAGTTGGGAGGTTGATCAGGTTCTTGCTTTTTTCAACTTTCTTCACTCTCGGATCCCTTCTACAGACACTGACTGGAAGCTTCGGCATTATGCGTCCTATCATGTTAGGGTTGGATATTAACTTTGGAAAGCATTTGGATGGCGCCTACTCTCTTTCTTTGGGTGGTCGGCAGTTAGGGCACTTATGGGTGGTTATATCATGTGGTTGGTGTAATGTGTCGTATGTGAGTCGGGGAATCATCTCATGATTCATTGCAGCCTGCTTTAATCGGTCTGGGGTTTTAGACCTGTTCACGGTACTTTATTTTTTACTAATTTTTTTCTATTTTGGCTTCTTTGATTTTCTTAGTGCTTTTTCTTCCTTGTGTATTTTTCGCTCCTTCTAGGCATTCCCTTAGAGGGTTCTTTTTTATTGAAAAAAAAAAAATACATATATAAATTTTCAGGTTGATGTGGTAATGATAGCACAGAAATTGAGTAATCACTTCTTTTATGATTCTGGTGCCAAGTTTTTTGGCACTGGAGAGTTTGTCATCAACACTCCCTGTGAATCTGCTATTGATTTTAGGTTCGAGGGATTGAAACGGTCACCACTTATGATTCTAACACTGGAGAGTTTGTCATCAACACTCCCTGGATTGGAGGAGGAGGAGCAGCTAAAGTAAGGAATTTTTTTTTTTTACTTGATATTTCTCTTTTCTTGTTCCTTATCAAGGTTTACTTTACTGCTTATAAACCTCCAGCTTGAGATTTGTCTACACTGACATGCTACTTCTATTGATGTTTAGCATGCAACACACACTATAGTCTTTTCCCAGCTCAGCATAAATGGGGAGAATCAAGGAGTCCATGCATTTATAGCCCAGATTAGGGATGCTGTTGGAAACATTTGTCCAAACATCCGAATAGCTGATTGTGGTCATAAAATTGGTTTAAATGGTGTTGACAATGGTCGAATCTGGTAATAATTACACTTTTGCTGGTAGATGTTATATTATCTGAAATTAACTGTCATTATAGAATTCTTTAATACAATATCGAGGTATATGTATAAAAATCAAATGGTTGGAACTGTTTCAGGTTTGACAATGTGCGAATCCCCAGAGAGAATTTATTGAATTCTGTAGCTGATGTTTCACTAGATGGGAAATATCTAAGTGCAATAAAAGACCCGGATCAGGTGGTTCTCTTTCTAGATTGTTAATATCTTTTTATTTATCTTCCACCTTTTTCTTTATCTTTCTTTCTTCCTGTTTTCTTTTCCCCTATCTTTTTTGTTTGGCTGGCCATCTTCTTTCTATCATGAAGAACCAGATATTGTTTAGAGCCTGAACCAATAATTTCATGAACAATCTCTTATTTATAATTACTGTTTCCAGAGATTTGCTGCATTCATGGCCCCTTTGACATCCGGCCGTGTAACTATTGCAGCCAGTGCAATTTATACATCAAAGGTAATGTATATACATAGCATTAAGCACATCTTACATCTGTGTGTAATTTTGACACCCCCACCTCCCAAAAAAAATACTAATTGTGGGGGTTCATCCAACTCATACTAAACTCAATTATGATTGATATCATATCATTCTCCTCCTATCAGATTAGCTTAGCGATTGCCATAAGGTATTCACTGACAAGGCGTGCCTTCTCTGTCACACCAAATGGGCCTGAAGTTCTTCTGCTTGATTACCCAAGTCATCAACGGCGACTATTGCCCCAAGTCTCCGGCGACTTGCCTCTCCTTGCAAAGACGTATGTAATTGAATAATGGCCTTGTGGCAATCGAATCTTTTTGAAATTCATTTCCAATAAAAATGTTCTCTTGTTCTTCCAATTGAAATTCATAGTGTAATTTGATGATGTGTCTAGCTTTAGTGGTTTGAGAAGCCTAGCATACTTGGTGTATAACGCTGTTTGTGAGAATATATCAGGGTAAT
Organism: Fagus sylvatica; assembly: GCA_907173295.1. Taxonomy (NCBI): domain Eukaryota; kingdom Viridiplantae; phylum Streptophyta; class Magnoliopsida; order Fagales; family Fagaceae; genus Fagus; species Fagus sylvatica. The sequence continues at coordinate 31,400,489 of OU015769.1, forward strand.
TGATATTGCAATACAGTCTTTTCTGCTAGTGGTTAAGTATGTTGGCGTAGGATTTTGGAGTAAAAATTCCTTCTTATTCAGCATAGTGATTCATAAACATTTCACTTTTGGTGTTAGATACAAACATCCTAATGCTATTGGTAGGTTTCATATGTGAGTGAAATAGCCAACTTGGCAATAGGTTTAATGCTTTTGTGACAACCAATGGTTCATCCCAAAGATTCTCTCTTTGAAAAATTAAGTTGGCCTTTAACCAATAATAATAAATAAAAAAATTGGCCTTGATCTTGCAGTGTTCAGCTTTTATATCATGAGTATAAATGGAATGATGCCTTTTGTAATATGTGCCATTTAAATTGCGTTAACCATCCTTATATATAACTGATGCTGTTCTGACCCATTGATCATTTTTTTCTTGTGCTGCAGATATGCTATGAGTTTTGCTGGAAATGATTTGAAAAAGATATATGTGAAGAGAACACTTGAGTCAAGCAAAGTCATACATGTTCTTTCAAGTGCATTCAAGGCTACTTTCACGTGGCATAATATGAGAACCCTTCAGGTCAGAACTGCAACTATATTTTGAGTTGGCTATTTCTATAGAAATTGGCCTCAATAAAGTTCAATTGATGATGTATCATCAGGAATGTCGTGAAGCTTGTGGAGGACAAGGTCTGAAGACTGAAAATCGTGTCGGTCATCTGAAAAGTGAATATGACGTGCAGTCCACTTTTGAGGGGGACAACAATGTTCTGATGCAGCAGGTAGATCAAGTCTATATTTCCTTCTTTTTTTAAGGAGATTATTCAATAAAGACTGGACATGTTGGTCTTTTACACATGAATTGTCTGAGAGAGTGACCTCAAAATCAATCAAAAAAAGAAAAAAGGGACATAAGTTGTGGTGTGAGAGCCACTGCTTCTGCAAAAGTCTGTTTACATGGATGGTAGAATGGTGACCTTACGTAGATATGATTGAAGTAGTAGCAACTGCAAGTAGGTGGCTTTGAGCTTTAACAATGTTGAAATTGTTTTTAAATTGAATACAGCTACATTCTTCAGTTAATAATGCATCTCTAGGGCTGACCATAGTCAAAACTGTTGTTGGTCTAATCTTAATTGTCTGACTGAATTTATATGTTAGTAATTAGTGAGCAACATTGAAAGAAAAACTTCCTGTTTGATTCCTAACAGTTGTAGTTTTCTATATTTTGAATTACTAAAGATCATTAATACTAATTGTCAAGAGCCTTTTAGCTCAACTAGTTGGCAGCTCCTGGTGTTCTCCAAAGGAGATCCAAGGTTCAAATCCCCCCTCCCCCAGCTATCAAATATCAATAAAAAAAAAAGATCATTAATACTAATTTAAGTATTATTGTACTCAGTTTTACCTTTTGTGGAATTATATCTGAAGCAGTGGAAGTGGAACTTATGGGATAAATATGTTTATTCAGGTCAGCAAGGCACTGCTTGCAGAATATATAGCAGCTAAGAAGAGAAACAAACCGTTTAAAGGATTGGGGTTAGAACACATGAATAATCCTTGCCCTGTCATCCCATCTCAGCTTACAAGCTCTACCCTTAGGTGCAGCAAATTCCAGGTAATATAATTTAAGCTAATTTTTCTGCTCTGTATGTTGTAATGTTTAAATTTGTAGATATTTCTCACCACTTGTCTACATCAGACTGATGCATTTTGCTTAAGAGAGCGGGATCTACTGAATCGTTTTGCTGCTGAAGTATCTCAATTTCAAGCACAGGGAGAAAGCAAAGAGTATGCCTTCATTTTGGTGAGAACTTGCTTCTGTTACTTAAAATGCAGCTCTCTCTCTCTCTCTCTCTCTCTCTCTCTCATCGTTGTTTACCCCCTTCTCTGCACCAGAGTTATCAGCTTGCAGAAGACTTGGGTAGAGCTTTCGCAGAAAAAGAAATCCTGCAAACCTTTATACAGGCTGAGGCAACTGTACCTGCTGGTTCATTGAAGGTAATTTCGTAGTAATTATTATTATTATTTTATATTTCCTGTAATAATATTTGTTTAACAATCAATTCCGTTAAGATTATTTTTCATTATTGTCCTGTTGTGTTCACTGAGGTGGGGTTTGTCTATTTTTATCATATCACTTGAGATGTATGATGTGCAGCCATTACTAGGTTTTTACTGGTTTATGGTATGAAAAGGACTCTGGTTAAAGAGATAGTAAATAGCAAATTTGAGACGTTTCAGTATGACTGCGGGTCAAAGCTTTTATAATGCTAATTTCTAAGTTGTTTATATGTATACGATACTAAGATGTATATATTTGAAATTTTGGGTATGGATTGTTTAATTATGATTGCATGTTTGCAAATATAACTTCTGTGGATTTGTGCAATTATTTTATGTTGTTGTAGAAAAATACAAAATTAATGAAAAGAAAAAAAAATTCAGTTGCTGAATATTTTGTTGTGCTTTTCCTTCAGGATCTCTTAGCTCTCTTGAGATCCCTGTATGCCTTGATTTGCTTGGAAGAAGATGCTGCTTTCCTCCGATATGGGTACTTATCAATGGACAATGCTGCTGCAGTGAGGAAAGAAGGGACAAAACTCTGCAGTGAACTACGGCCACATGCACTTGCCTTGGTCACTTCCTTTGGCGTCCCAGATGCTTTTCTGAGCCCTATAGCCTTTAACTGGATCGATGCAAATGCTTGGTCTTCAGTTCAGCACTAGCTGGGAGCTACATTCTCTCTCATTATTAGTTGAGACAAGACCTGTACTGCTTGTGGCTATCCACTATGTCAATAAGATAGCCTAAAACATGTCTTCCTAAATAATTAAAAACTAGCAAATAAACCGTGCAAAAGCACGGAAAAAACTTTATATAAATATATAATGTGTATATGATCAAAATATATATTCAGAATTATTTTATGGAAAATATGTTCCATAAAAAAAATAAAACTTGATAATAACAAATAGATGGAATTGCACCAACAACAGAAAAATAAAAGGAATTAGATAGTGTATAATAATTGAAAAAAAATAGTTATCTTTAATTGATAAAACAGAAAATAAGTTAGAATCAAGCAAAAATAAAAAATTACTTTAGTTTAATTGTCTCTTAGATCTCGTTGCAGTCATATAAACATACAAAAATAAAAATAGATCATGATAGAAAAATAAATAAATAAATAAAGTAGAAGAACAAAACTTGTACCAGATTACTATTGTTTAGATGTTACGTAAGTAGATTATGGAAGAATGAAGAACCTTCAATTTAATGTGTTCTATTTATCTTCCTTCTATCAAGGAGTATGTTTGTTCACCAAATGATATCTTAAGTGATTGTTCACCAATCAATACATTTTCACTAAAAGAGTACTCCTAACACAGAGAATTTGTTATTATCTATTTTTATTTAAAAATGTTTGGCAGTTATTAAATCAAACCACTTAGGAAATTTAAACAACGTATGAATTTTTTTTTTTATAATCTTTAAAAAGTCTTCTAGTATTAGGAGATTGTCATAATTGTAAGATTTTTAATATAATATTTTATTAAGATGTCTTTTAGTAGTAGGAGACTTATTTTAAAGAATTTGTTATTATCTGTTTTTATTTTAAAGATTTTTATTATGATATTTTATTAAGAATATCTTTTTAGTAGTAGGAGACTTATTATCAAGAATTTGTTATTATCTATTTTTATTTAAAAGTGTGACAGTTATTAAATCAAACCACTTAAAAAATTTAAACAACGTATCACTTCAAAAATTTAAATGATAGATAGACATGCAAACCACCTAGGAAATCTAAACAACGTATCACTTCAGAAATTTAAACGATAGATAGACATGCCACTTGTCATGATGTGAGACATTCTAGGTTTTAACACTCATATCTTCTGCTTTTATATATTATATAGATGATGTAGAAATGGGCGTGCTTCTGGATAAATATTAATTGATAAATTGTTTGTCTATTGTGCACAAAAGCTAAATGAGTTAGTAATCATTTTATCACTCTCTAAGGGTAACCATTTTATCTCATCAATAGTCCAACTAATAATTGCTTTGATTGTTTGAGTTTTGGCTTTAATGCCATATGGATATCTGTACTCCCTGATTATTCTGATTTTATGTTTGTTTGTTTTAATAACGTTGCCTTCTGGTTCTTTTTTTATTTTATTTTATTCTTTTTTTAATGAAAATATTTCTTGTGTATTTGTCATAAGAGCATATCTGAGATTTTCGTCACTTTTGGTATGCGTTCTGTTTTTCTTATTTGTTATTCAACTTTTTCTTCTATATATTTCTATTCTTTACATTAACTGCAAACTGAAAGAGGATAGGTTTTCAGTGGAAATGGTTTTGTATTTGAATTATTTTAATCATTTTGTTTAAAGATTTTGGGGGATTTCTATATTCAAGCAATTTTAGTCAACATATATATTTTATTCTTCCTAATTCTGTGGATCCAGTTCTTTAATTTTCTTGTGAATCGTTCTGGTTTGTCCTGTGTCGCCATCTCTTCTAACATTATTGATACTAGTCGCAAACCCGTGCAATACATGGAAAAGTTTTGCATATTAGGGTGTGTTTGTTTCGCCGTAAAATAATTTCCGGAAAATAATTTATTTTCAGGTGTTTGGCCACACCTGAAAATTTGGTCAACAGAAAATAACTTACTTTGACTATAAAATTTTGCTCCCCTCAACCGTAAATTGGTTTACGAAAATTTTTTTCCGTAAACCAATTTCCGGAATACTAGTCCATCAACTTCAAAATTACTAAAATACCTATCAAACTACCAAAATAACCCTGAAAGCTCCAAATAACACTGAAACCACCAAAATGACCAAAATACCCCCCAAAAAATCTAAAATGACAAAAATAACCTCAAAAATCTAAAAAATGACCAAAATAACCCGAAAACCTTTAAAATGATCAAAATAACCTTGAAACCTCCAAAATGACCAAAATACCCCAAAAATATCAAAATGACCAAAATTCACTGAAAACATCGAAATGACCAAAATAACCCCGAAAATTCCAAAATGATCAAAATAAACTTGAAACCTCTAAAATGACCAAAATAACCTCAAAAATCTCAAAAATGACCAAAATAACCCGGAAACCTTTAAAAGATCAAAATAAACCTGGAACCTCCAAAATGATTAAAATATCCCAAAAATTCCAATATGACCAAAATAACTCTGAAAACTCTAATATAACCAAAATAACCTTGAAAATACCATAAAGAAAAAAAATACTCTTCGAACTCCAAAAATGACCAAAATAACCTCGAAAACTCTAAAATGACCAAAATAATCCCGAAAACACCATAATGACCAAAATAACTCTAAAAACTCCAAAATGATCAAAATAACCTCAGAACCTAAAAAATGACAAAAATACGTGGACATATTAAAATGACCAAAATACATCGAAAACGCTAAAATGACCAAAATAATCTCGAAACCTAAAAAATACCTTTAAAATACCAAAATGACTAAAATACCCTGAAAACACCAAGATGATCCAAATACCCCCCGAAACTCATAAAATACCCACGGGAACCATCAAAATTACAAAAATAACCCGAAACCATCAAAATAACTTTAAAACCTCTAAAATGATTAAAATAACACTGAAACCTCTAAAATGACTAAAATAATATTGAAACCTCTAAAATAACCTTGAAACCTTCAAAATGACAAAAATGGATACTTATGATTTTACACTATAGAAATATGGATGTCTACAACCTATGACAAAGAATGATAGGCTTCGAAAGTTTTGGTGTTCAACATGGAACCCTGATTTAGTCACCTTTAAAATTTGGTATATGGATGTTGTTTACATGAATGAATGGTTGGAAAAAAGAAGAAGCCATGGAATGAATTACTTTGGAAAAGATAAAAAATTAAAAAGTTAATTTTTTTTTTTTTGGAAAAAAATTTACATACGAAACAAACACTGGAAAATACTGAAAAATGTTTTCCGGAAAATTTTTTTCAAAAATGAAACCAAACACCGTAAAATATTTTCCGAAAATGATTTTACGGCAAAACAAACACACCCTTAATGTATTGAACCTAAAGAACTATACCTAAGTTTTACTATTAATAATTTCGAATTTTTATTTATTTATTTTTTAAGAAGTTGGTATTCCTAGCCTTTGTCCAGACTAAATCCATTCCATGCATATGAAACACTCTAGAAACCCCAAATTAAAATAATTTTGATATTTTTTTTAGTTAGCTTGTCATAATTCCAAATAACCAAAAAAAAAACACTTGAGTTTAAATATAACATTTTTTTTCTCTTAAAATATATTATGCATGGGAAACCTATCTCTTTGTGTATATAGGAGACTAGTAGAAATTTACAAAGATCTCGAAGTGATTATGAAATGATATCAATTTCAACATTCTAATACAATGCAATAAAAACACCTCATAAAAATTGTTATAGCACCCAGTCAAGCAATTAAAAAAGTCAAGGTGGACAACCAAACAAACTTAAAATCAATAGTTTAGATGTTTTATCCAAGATGAATACACACTTCATACTAAAATATATTGTGTTTACAATAGTTGCAGGCCGGTTTTCAGGTTCTATTGTGGAGTATAAAAGCATGAACTTAAAAATAGGTACAAAAAATATTCCAGTTATGGTCTATTTCAGACCATTTGTATTGAAAAGAAAAAAAAGAAGAAAAAAAATAGACATTTAATTGAACTAATCCCAATAGAAAGAGGCTCATGGGGTTGACCTCGCTTCACTTGCTATAACTGCAGAGCTTTGCAACTAAGTCCCTTTTTCAGTTTGGCTCCGGCATTTTGTTGAACACTTTGAGGTGTGGAATTGGTCTCTTTTTGCATGAATTGAATAACTACAGAGTTTTCCAGAGTAAGAAAAATAAGTAAGTCTACCAAATGATTTCAGATATCCGTTGATGTTTGAAATCGTAAGTTCAACAGATATATGATATCATTCAGAAATTAATTCATCCATATGATTAATATCCATTTAGATAAACATCTCCAATCAAATCAATATTACAAATGCAAAGAAATTCATTGATATTTAGACAATCACATTAAATTAAGTGAAAAGAGGGCTGTAGAAAAGAAAATATCCAAATAATTAAAAGAAAAGAAGAAATTTAGAGAGAGACAAACCCTTCAAGTTGGCGATAGTCTTTTGCATCATAGTGTTGCAAGTGACTCCTGAAAAGTAAAAGGTGAAAACATGAAGTGAAAATACTATTTAAGAAATTATAGAAGATAACATGGACAAAAACAAATAAAAGAAATAGAAAATATCAAAGCCTAATGTTAAGTGATAATGCAAGTCACCCTAGATTCTAGAAAGCCACAAACACACACAACAACAGCACTATCCTAAGCATATAATTTTCAGTTAAACCTTGGGCAATATATCATAGGCAGAGAGAATTTATTTCCTATCTCATTTTCACCACTATCCTAGCCCAACAATAGTCAAGTGTATAGTTTGAAGATTTATCACTCTTTAATATCATGCATTCTTCAGAAAAATGAGCATATCATGTTCTGTTCACAAACTCTGTGCCTTTAAGAAACTTAGTAACCGACCAAAAGATTAGAAACACAAATTCCTTCACACAATTGCACACCACCAGGCTTTCCATAAATAAAAACAATGGTATAATACTTAAACCACCAAAAGAAAATTAGAAAATTACAACATACCTTTTTTTTTTCTTGGCCAACTCTACTTCTTCCTTCTGGAAAGAAGCCTCATCCCCAAGAAATAATGATGAGCTATTCACATCAAACATTGTATTACTTTCTTCTTTATCATACCTACATGACAAAATAATTTTGATAAAAAATCATTTCACAACAAAAAAAGCAACTATAAACTTTACAATAAATTTCACGGTGTGTTCCTATTAAAATGGGTACCTCTTTCAAACTCTCTTGTCCCACTCTTCATAGAACTCCTTTAGAAACTCCTCCATGAACCTGTGCCTTCTCTTAGCCCTTTTCTACCTAGCCTGAATTTAGTGCCAAAGCCCACATAATGAACATAGATTTAGTGACTGGATTTTTAGCAATTGGAAACACTCAAAATCATAAAAGAAAAAAAAAATGCAAAGAGAAAGAGAAAGAGATGAAACTTAGTGAGAATGGCAAATGAACTTATATCTTGAAACACCAGAATTCCAAATTAACAAAAAATAAAGTGACGGTAGCTAAACTGTGTGGTAAAGGTTTGTGTATATATAGGTGATTGTGTATCATGACCTAATAAGCAATGCAAAAAGCACAGCTAGAAGAACTAATATATAATCTAGATAAAGGTTTATGTGGTCTGTATTCAAGAAAGTGGAGCATAACTGCGAATAACACAGAAGAATAAATTAGATTTCAATTGTATGAAACCACCAATAAGTAAATTGTTTATTAAAAATACAATGAAATTGACGAACATATAAATATATTTTTTTTTAAGAGAGAGAGAGAGAGAGAGAGGAAAAGATAGAGAAGAAGACATCGTAAACAAGAAATCAATGGGTTAAACTTAGAATTATTTATAAGTAATTTAATGATGCAATAAAGCATTGCTCAATACTCTAAAGAGTAATTTATACCCTTTGACACATGCTAATATCAAAAATTGATGTGTACGAATTGTAACTTGCCATATGGCATTATTAGTCTACATCATCATAATTTTATTGAGGAGACCACCACATGTCAAGCAGTGGAAGCTACAAAGCTTGACTAATGGCAAAAATTCGGCATAGACTTCTACTTTAATATATACTAGTCGTGGACCTACGTTGCATGGATTTTTTTCATATGTTAAAAGCAATAGTCCACATTAATAATTCTTCCTCATTTTTAGATATCTACTAAATGTTATTTGTGTCTTTAATATATTTGTTGAATCTGTAATCCATTAGGAGTTAGACACCCAAAAAAATATAACTAAAACTTTTTTTAGTATAAAACCAAGGAACAAAAGTTTCATCAACATTCATGGGCTCCTTATCTATTCGCGTTTACATGAACCAATTCAATCCAAAAAAAGAAAAAGAAAAACACAATCAATCATAAGAAGAAAAAAGTACATATTAAATCAACAATCCCATTAGAAGTTAGACACCAAAAAAAATATAAACTAAAACTTTTTTTTTAGTATTAACATAAAATAGTTCTCAATGTGTTCTACATGTGGCTCTCTCTCAATTGTTTGTTCCAATCTACCTTTTTCATTCACGTTTTTTTGTGCTTGTTTTGAAAGGAGATTTCCTTCGCCTTTTGAATCTTCAATACAGGCCTTTAGCAGTTGCAAACCAAGATCGATAATACGAAAACAAAAATAAGAATCATAGGGGAGGCAAATAACTTTCATTTAAAAATGCATTTGGCTATTCCTCGGCATTATCAAACGCCTACTCAACCGTGTATAATAACACTCTATACTACCTACCAGGGGCGTAGCCAGGAATTATTTTATGGGGGGCTAAAAGAGTGCACAAAAGAATAGTGATTTTTTCTGCTCAAAACTGGTCGGCTGAAGCTATTTTTAAGGGCGGCAAGACTAAGCTTCCAAAGGAAGCTTAGCAAGCTCAAACAGGTCCAACATAAATCAGAAAAATTTTACTCAAAGAAATCCAACATAAATCAGAAAATAATTAACCCAAAAAATAGACTGAACATAAACTTAAAATTAGTTTAAGAACAAACTCACCAAGCTATAGAATCACGCAATAGCGTTGTCCTTAAAGGTTGATTCGCGCCACCCGGAGTGAAACTCGGTGCGAACGGCTTTCCGGCGGAACAACCCCCAAGGATTAGACATTTAGACTATAACAAATGCCTTTGTGTTGGACGCACTTCCTTCACAAAGGTTCAAGAACACCCTTCTCAAATAATGCCTTTCCATTTCTTTGATTTCAAAAATTGAAGACAAAGCTTCAGGTTTCGGAGAGAGAGAGAGAAAGAAAAAAAAAAAAAAAAAACAAAGAAGAAGGAAGTAGACTGTTGCCGAAGTGGTCTGTGAAAAGAAGCTTGAGAGAAAAGTGATTGATGGCCTAAAGCAATTAATGAGGCGTGTCTTGAAAGCCAAGGGGCTGACCACACCAACGGCTAAAATGCTTTCTTTTCATACTTCCTTTTTGTTTTTCTAAAATCACTTGTAGGTGATATAAAAGAATGACCCAATGAACAAAATGATAAAGAAAGGTGTGTTTGTAGTGTATTTGTAACACACTCGAAAAAGTTAAATGCTGTTTTAAAGACTAATTTTTTTATATTATTTAAAAAAAAAACGTTATTATCCATTAGTTAAAATCATTGAGTAAAATTCAGAAGAGACAAAACTCAAAAGGGGGGGATGGTTATTATTTTTTGGGGGGGCTAAACTTTAATTGCCATATAAACTATTAAGGAAAATTAAAATTTTGGGGGGGTTTTAGCCCCCCCAAGGAGCAACGTAGCTCCGCCCCTGCTACCTACACAAAAAATAATACATGATAGGAACAAACCCACAAAGGTAATCGAACATGAAGCTTAGGAAACCACACAAAAGTGTTTAAATAGGAGATTGAGGTGCAATCAATTGGGGAGATGAGGAGGTGAGGTAGAAGAAGATGTGAGGAAGAGGAAAAGCCTATGAAAAGGGAGAGAATTAAATAGAGGTAACTGTTAAAAGGTAAGAGTGAGAGAATTAATTAATTAAAGGTATGAGTGAGGAGGAAGGGTGTGAGAATAGGAAATCTGATGTGACATCTTTAGGGAGAAAGTTAAAGCTTCACCTATTAGTTTATATAATAGATATAATAGATATACAGATGACCTTCCACATGCAATACTATTCAACTCTTCTCTTTATCCTTTTTTTACCCTAGGATGTGCCTTTCCATTGGGAGTGGACATGCCAATTGACCTAAAGGCTATTGTCGTACATCTTTGCTCAATTGAAAAATTAACCAAACAGAATTAATTTCAAAATACAACTCGTTTTGAGTTTGAACATTCATAAATCAATGTAAAATTATTTAATATGGTTACTTTCACATTTTCGAATGTTCAAGGCTCGAATTCATTTCAACATAACACACTAGCTTACCTTTGAAATTCTCAACAAAAACAAGGAGATCATTTTCATCTATTTTGTTCAAATATTTTCAAACACAAGAGGGTTTTACTCGAAACACGCAGCACAGCATTTTCAATAGATACCCAAGTGGAAAATGCTATGCATGGACCATTTGTGATTGCTTTTGAACATATAAATAACAACATGAATACGTAACCTAATTAAAATATATATAGTAATTTCTAACAAAACAGATAAGAGTTAGGTTCACAAATAATTTATACATAACTCAGAAACCTTATCTGTAATACTGCTATGTAATTCTTTCAAGATTTCCAACCAGCTAAATCATCAGGCGTCAAATTTAGTGTATCAATAGAACCTTTCTTCACTTCCTCACCACGAGCAGCCAAGAATTCTTCAACGGACCCTGGTCGTCCAAACCATCCAAGGTGATCTGCCATCAGGTGTAGATTATTACACCCACCACACCGTGCTACCACCACCCCTTTCTCATATGATTCGCGACAAACTGTCTTCACAGATCTTGTTTCACAGACATTGCAAGTAAAGATCATGGCAAGATTATGCCTTGGGGATGTCTTCAAGTTGGAAGTAGCAGAATACTCACTAACAGTTCCAAAACTGATACTGTTTATATTGGAGGGAGCATTAACTGAGTCGCAATCAGGCTTCAAAGTGCCCATTTCATGATTTTCCAAATCCTCATTGGCATGGCTGGTTGGTTGTGTCTTCGTCTGAATCTCTCTTTTACAAAAGTTCAGATCTGCTAAAGGATGCATTTGCAGGAAGAAGAGATTGCCAAAAAGGTTCTGCCACCAATAAGGGAAAAGCCATGTAAATACAAAGATGACTAAGATATCAAGAAAATTTTTTAAAATAAATAAAATTTCAAGCAGGAAAATATGTGACATAGGAAAACATTCATCTAAAACATATAAATGACATAAGGAAACCTAGCAGAACCAGCAAGGTGAGAAACAAACTCTTGTGCAGTTGTGCGGAGTAAAGTGTATATTAGATCATTAAAAGCACTTTCAACAACAACAACAACCAAACCTTCGTCCCAAAAATTTTGGGGTCGGTTATGGATTCTCAACAGTCTATTTTCTATCATTGTTTCCACCTCCTCAGTCTCAACATCCTTGGTCACCACTCTAGTTTTATTGATTTTAAGTAAAATGTTTTGGTAATGCAGTGGTGAAATGAGTATTGTGAACTCTTTTTTTGCTAAATAAGAAGTTCTAATTTAGAAGCAAAAACAGACTCTCTAAACCAGGCCTCTTTAAACAAAGGGAACTACACAAGCATAGGACAACAAATAGCCAGTAAAATGTTTCAGTAGTATGGTAGTAACATGAAACGTGAGAATAACATCCATAATTCATCCACTTGACCAAAAGTTCAAGGAAACATCTTAATTTAAAGCCTACGAGCAGAGGAATCAAATATGTTTTTGTTTTAACTAAGGTACCAAAGATGATCAAGATCAAAACACATTCTACCACACCCTTGGATAAATACAAGGATATGTCTTGATCATCCCAATATGATTCCTCATTGCTATTAGCAAAAAAAAAATAGACCCGTCATCGCTGCTAGATTCTTAATGGAATTTCTCAAATTTCACTGCAAGTGAGGCAGCACAACTCGTCTTCCCCACACCTCCCTTTCCACCTAGCATGTAATACTTACGCTTGGTCCCAGACACCATGTCATCAAACACAGTAATGCCTTCGGCAGGAGCAGACACCGATCTCACTGCCAAAAAGTAGTACATAGTAAATATTCATTTTTGACACCCTACGAAGTTGCACAATAGCATCAAATTCTTCTTTCTTTGGAACACTATTCTTCAAGATTTGGTTTTTCCCCTTCTCCCATACTTTCTCAATAATAGACAGAACACTAAGAGGAAAAAGAAATCAAAACACAAACCCAAACCCATTGAAAAAGTTTTTATCTGACTCACAATTCGGGAAGTGAATTTTTTTTTTTTTCGGATGAGTAACAAAATTTTATTGTACACTAAGTAATCGTGAAGATACAACAAATAAAAGTTACAGTCTTAATGAAAAAGAATCAATGGAACGTATCTCATTTAGACCCAAAACACGAGACCATTCAAACCAAGTTCTTAGGAAAGACAATTTTTTTTTTTTGATAAGTAATAATTTTATTGAGAAAAAACCAAGTACACTAGACGTATACTAGGCGAAAGAATACAAGGTCAAAAACAACAAGAATCTATAAATTCTAGAAAAGAAGAGAAGCCAAATAATCTTGTGGACCCCATCCACTCAAATAATGTACGCAGGAACAGCAGTTTCAGATCAGCCACATGCTTCTCACAGCCCTCAAAGGTACGCAAATTTCGTTCCCTCCACAAACACCAAATCAAGCAATGGGGAACAGCTCTCCATATCATATGAATCGGATGTTTACCCATCTTCCCCAGCCAGCAATCAAACAAATCTCTAACTGTTGCAGGCATCACCCAAGCAATCCCAAACATCGCAAACACCAAATCCCATAATTCCTTGGCATAGGCACAATGGAGGAGCAAATGATCAATAGATTCCCCATCCACTTTGCACATGCAGCACCAACTGATTATAATAACCCTCCTTCTCCTTAAATTCTTTGCTGTTAAGATCCTCCCCAAGGCAGTTGTCCAAGAAAAGAAAGCAACCCGAGGAGGAACCTTTTCCTTCTAGATGGTCCTCCAAGGAAAACAGTCTTTCCCATTAGTTGTAAGAGACTTATAATAGGACTTTACCTAGAAGTATTTAGATTGAGAAGGTTTCCAACACACCTTATCCTCTCCACTACCTATGCCAGTGTAAGAATACAGGAGCTCCAGAAAAGAAGAGAAGGATTCCAACTCCCAATCCTGAGCCAACCTAGAGAAAGTCACCTCCCAATGTATGAAATTGCCTCTACACTGAAAATTATCTGCCACAAAAGCATCTTTGGCTCTAGCTATACGATACAACTCTAGATAGGCACTCTTCAGAGGGCTGTCAATGCACCACACATCATCCCAAAATCGGATACGAGTACCATCCCCCACCTCATAATGCAGCATTCGGGAAAATTTATTCCACCCAGACCGAATAAATTTCCACAAACCAACCCCATAAGTCCCAGTGGGCATTTTGGAAGCCCACCCTCCCTCCAAAGCTCCATATTTCACCATCACCACCTGCCTCCACAAAGCCTCCCTCTCCACCCCAAACCTCCATAACCACTTCCCTAATAATGCTTCATTGAATCGCCTCAAACTACGAATATTCAGACCACCATTGGAGAAAGGAGTACAAATAATATCCCAATTTACCAAGTGAAATTTAGTCACCTCTTCAGAATCTCCCCAAAGGAAATTCCTTTGAATTGTCTCAATTCTCTTAGCCATAGTAGCAGGAATAGGAAAAAAAGACAAATAGTATGTTGGTCAATTTGAGAGAGTGCTCTTGATTAAGGTGAGGCGACCACCTTTCGAGAGATACATCCGCTTCCACCCTGCTAATCGGCGTTCCAGCTTTTCCACAATCGGGTTCCAAATGGATTGCACTTTGAAGTGCGCCCCCAACAGAAGCCCCAAATACTGCATAGGGAAGACTGAAGTTTTACACCCCAAAATCTCTGCTAGAACCTCCAGATGAGGCACCTCACCCACTTGAACCAATTCTGATTTTCCCAAGTTTACACGGAGCCCTGAAGCAGCTTCAAACCAAGTAAGAATAGCCCGCAGATAGATAAGGTTGTCTGGAGACGCTTCACAAAAAATGAGGGTGTCATCAGCAAACAAAAGATGAGATATCCTCAATGGATCAGAAATCTCCCCACCCACAGAAAAACCAGTTAAAAGGCCAGCTCCACTAGCCTTATCAATCATTCTACTCAAGGCCTTCCATGATTATTACAAATAAAAGAGGAGACAGAAGGATCCCCTTGACGTAATACCCCGAGAACTCTGAAAGAATCCACACGGGCTGCCATTAATCAATATGGAAAACCGGACCGAAGAGATACAGAAAGAAATCCACCTCCTCCACTTCGCTGAAAAGCCACATCTCTGAAGTAAATACAACAAGAACTCCCAGTTGACGCGATCATAAGCCTTCTCCAAATCTAGCTTACAAATCACACCTGGCTCTTCAGCTTTCAATCTGCTATCTAAGCACTCATTAGCAATAAACACAGAGTCTAGAATTTGCCTACCCTTCACAAAAGCATTCTGAGAGGGAGAGATGATCTTTCCCAACACAACACTTAAGCCTAACCGCCAACATCTTAGCAATAATCTTATATATACCTCCAACCAGGCTGATAGGTCGAAAATCTTTAATCTCATCCGCCCCATGTTTCTTAGGAATAAGCGAGACAAAAGGTTGCATTGAGACTCCTCTCAAAATAACAATGCTCATGGAACTCCTGACACACAGCCAACACCTCACCCCGCACAACACTCCAGCACTTCTGGAAAAAAGCTAAGGAAAAACCATCTGGACCCGGGGCCTTGTCCCCATTAAAGCCATGCACCACACCAGCAATCTCTTCTTCATCAAAAGGACGCTCTAACCACTCAGCATCCTCGCCAGAAATAGCAGAAAACTGCATCCCATCCAGCAGAGGTCGACTATACCCCGTCTCCATGTATAAATGCTCATAAAAAGAAGCGATATGATTCCTAATCTCATCTTGATCAGAAGAAAGAATGCCATCGATATTCAACTTAGCAATGGAGTTGGCATTTCGATGCGAGTTTGCTAACCTGTGAAAGAATTTAGAATTCTTGTCTCCTGCTTGAAGCCATAAAGCTCGAGACTTTTGTCTCCAACAAATTTCTTCCATCAGAATAAGTTTGTCCAGCTCTACACTAGTTGTCTCTTTCTTACACTTTTCCTCCACCGATAAAGGCCGACTTTCCTCCACCACATCCAGCTCCCTCAACTCAGCCATCATCATATTCTTTTTCATAGTGACATGCCCAAATTCATCCACATTCCATTTCCTCAAGTCCCCCTTCAGAGCTTTCAACTTGTGTGCAAAAACAAAACTCGGAGTTCCAGTGAACTGATAGGAACCCCACCAATCACGAACCCGCTCCAGAAAGCCATCCGCTTTTAACCACATGTTCTCAAACCGAAACGGCCGTCTGCCCCTTGGAACACTTCCACACTCTAACATGACAGGGAAATGATCAGAGGTCAATCTCACCAGTCTCTTCTTGAGAGATGGTAATAAAACCCTCTTCCCAATCAGCTGTGTATAGGAACCGATCAATTCTCGACATAGAAGCCACTTCCCTGTTATTGGACCAGGTAAAATTACCCCCAGACAACGGAATATCAATCAAGCCATTAGCAAAAATAAAATCAGAAAAATCATGCATTGCAGGGGAAAAACCCACTGAACCAAACCTTTCCGACGGAAAACGAACCACATTAAAGTCACCTCCCACCACCCAAGGTACTCCCCACCAGCTGCGAATCCCAGCAAGCTCATCCCACAAGAGACCCCTCTCTCTGTCTACATTAGGCCCATAAACTCCACTATACATCCAAACATTCTGGTCTGCCACATTTTTGAATTTGCAAGAGACTGAAAAAGACCCAACAGCATCCTCAATTTTTTCTACTAACCTTTTGTCCCACATCAAGAGGATCCCCCCCGATGCTCCATTGGACCCTAGGAACATCCAGTCCACATGATGGCATCTCCAGAGACTTCTAACAATCGCCTTAGTTATCAATTCCAGTTTTGTCTCTTGAAAACAAATGATGTCTGGCTTCCAGATTTTTAGCATATGTTTAATACGAAGTCTTTTACCCGGATCATTCAACCCCCTAACATTCCAAGTGAGAATCTGCACACTCATTGATAAACCATACTATCCCCCCCTTGTACCTTGTCTTTCCCTTTTGCCTCCCTGCTGGCTTTTGCCTCATAATTAATAGAGCTGACTAGACCTTTAAGCTCCCTGCAGTACTTCCTCCCTGAAGACCTTCGAGTACTGAGAAGCTCATCTTTCTTCTGCTGGTGTCTAGCTTCAATGTCCATTAATAAATCCATAACTCTTTGTTCATATCCCTCAAAGCTTGCTCCCAATACTTTCCCCACCCCTCTCAACCTCCTTAGAACCCTCTCTGAAGGTGTTCTTCCAGACCCCTTATCAACCTCACCACTGGCGTGCTCCATATCCTGAGGGCCAGCCACCGCCAGAGGCTCTACCATAAGAGGCACCAACTCCTCACTCCCAACCACTTCTCCCCCATCAATGACTACAATGGCTCCAGGATCTTCCACATCCACAACCTGTGACTCGATCATCAAGTGCTCTGAGGACTCACCACTGTTCACCACTGCCAAATAGGACGACTCCCCCTTACCAATATCAAGGATTGCCGACTCCGACTCCATCCCAGACACCTCTGACCCATCCTCCAACTCCTGTGACCCCCATGAAGAACCCTCCTCTGCACAACCCACATCAAAATTATCCCGGTGAGCCGAAACCCACTGAATAATCTTCTTGGTGATCTCAGCATCCGGATCTGCTACTGGGTTCTTCAAATCCATCGGCAATCGCAACCGCCGGCCATCCCGGAGATCTATGAACCAATCACTCGAGGAGCCCCACGTCTTAGCCACCGCTCCGATCTCTTGGAACACCTCGGTGATGGTTGGAAGCTGCGAAACCGGCGCCAAGCTCAAATCGGAATCGGAGAGCTGGTCATCGGAGGTCTGCGACTCGGAGAACTGACTTTCCGATCCCTCGGTATGAACCGAGACGTGCTCCGGAGCCTCGCTATGCCCCGAGACGTGCGGTGGAGCTCGTGTTCCAGAAGTTTCTCCGAGACCCGTTAACTGAGACCCACTCCGAGGCCTCCAAATAAATTTCGGGGTGGGCTTTGGAGGTTTGGGCTTTGGATCGGGCTTTTGGAAGTGATTAAAGGCTGGTTTTACAACTGAAGTGGGCTTCGTAACTAAACTTAGCTTGTTGGGCTTGGCAGCTAAGTTCGTGGTCAAGCTGGGCCCAATTTTCGCAGGTTTTGGGTCCACTGGGTCCTGCGTTTGGATTATAACCGGGTCGCCACCTGGTTTGTCCATCACCCCAGCCCACTGAACCACCCATTTGTTATCTGGCCCACACTGCAGTATTACTTTTAAAAACATCTCCATGGAATCAGCAATACTACATTTACGGGAGTCAACTGCTGAAGCAGCGTTTGCGTGCGAAATTTTGGGGATTTGATTTCCGAGAATCACTACTTCCTTAAACGATCTTTCATCCCCATTTGAATGTGAACTCCGTTGTATCCCAGAGCCGTCAAGCAACGGCGCCTGCCGCCTATGGTGGTTCAAAGCCGAGACCGCCGGTGTTAAAACACCATTGATTTCTTGACTGAAACCACGCCAGCCCCCTGCTCCCCTCCCCTCAGGTATAATCACAGAACCCTTATCTTTTGTCTCTCCCAATACTGTCACAGAGGCAAACCGACCCTTCCCATTCCGCTGCTTCTGAATAACAAACACTTTATTCCCTTCCCTGAAGGATCTAAACGCATTCTGGTCAGGGGGCAAATTAGCAAACTCCAGCAAGATGTCATGACACCATCGTGCCGTAGCGAAACCCATCGTCACAGGACTCAAATGCTTCTGACCTCGTTCTATAACGCGTAACTCATTAACATTTTGAGCTATCTCATAAGATTTCGATTCCACATGAAAAAATCGACTATCGCCCATAACTAAAACTAAAAGAAATAATAAAAGAATAATCTAAAAAGACCTTCTCAGATTGCCAAAGGCAACCATGCTTGGCCGTTAGACTCTCTTAACTGCCACAGAGCATCTTAACTGCCACAGAGCATTTTTAAAACACACAAAAGTAACAAAACTACTTCATTCAAGAAATAACCAAAGGCATCTACACCCTCAAAAGTACGCTCGCTCCTTTCCCTCCACAAAGTCCACAATAGGCATAAAGGAGCTAAGTTCCACACAAGTGAAGAATGTTTACCAAACCAAATCCTCTATCCAAAAAGTAGCTCTACAACATTCTTGGGTATTAGTTATTACCCATTGTACCCCAAAAACTGAAAAGGTAAAAGTCCACGATTCATAGGTAATGTCATAATGCAACAACAGATGATCTACAGTCTCACCACTGCTTATACACATGAAACATTGATTTACTAGACTAATCCCTCACTTAATAAGGTTGTCACCAATTAGAATCTTTCCCCATGCTGCTGTCCAAATACATTTCTAAGGAAATGTCACTGCTTGGGAGACTTATTCTTTTCTTCATTCAATTTTTTTTACAGGGAATTTAATTCAATCGGCACCTTGTGATGGCCTTGATAAAAAATACCCAATCTGCTCCTCTTGTTTTATTCTGTTACCGAAAAAAATGTTATTGAAACACAAATGGACCTTAATTTGTGTTCTGCATTACTTATGCTACAACCAAATAAAAACAGTAAAACAATTATATTATTCTTTCATTTCCCATTAACTATTAGTTTCCACATGTTATTTCCCTATCTCCTATGTGCTTACTTCTATACAAGTCCAACCAAACAACCCACCAATTACAACCAAATATAATTATTTTGAAAACAGACAAGCGGGTGTGTCTACAAAAGTATAAATTTCATATGTAAATCTCAGAAAAACTCATACCCAATAAAATTCCAGTGAAAGTTTCAGTCTTTATATTAATAAACATACATATACAATGAAAAAATAATAAATAAATAAAAACCCAGGAAATAAAATCATAACTTAAAAGAATTGGTATTGAAAAAGAGTACCATGGAATGATTTTGTGAGAGGTTTCCTTGTGGTGGAAAGTGAGATGAAGTTGAAACTTTTGGTGAGAGAGAAAGGTGTGAGGGTCTTGAGTGAGGAAGAGACCAAACCCACCATGGCCATGGAACTTCTGGCCGCTAAGCTGCGAAGAGGAGCCGAAAAAATAGAGGGAACAAGACGAGTAGCCATGGTTTTTCTGCTAGAAACTAGAAAGAGCTTTTTGGCTTTGGGTGAGAGTGGAACTGTGAAAACTAAAACCCTTCTATCAATTCCATCTCTGGCCAAAAAGAAGCAAAACCCTCAATTGTCTACTGCTAAACGACAGGCAGTGTTTTGTCGTGTGAAACTAGTTTTTATTTGTTATACTACGTCAGTCGTCTACTTTAGCTTACAAAGTTGGGCAGTTACTGTTAATAGTGAGGAAAAAAAAAATTTAGTAACTTACTCAAAATATATAGTAATTTCTAACTACTTTGAAAAATATTGTATTTTAAAAACAAGATTTTACTTTGGTTTTAAACTATTATAATTTTCTAATTAATGTTGAAACTATTATTTTTTATTTTTTATTTTAAAAAGCCGATTGTCTTGTACTCAATACATTTCTTATTAGTACAAGAAATGTTGTAGCTATATAATACTAATTTATTAAATAGTATAATCATTTGAAAGAATATAAGTAAAGGGATTTAGGATTCAAATCTCTCTTGTATCATTGTTGTAATTGTCAAAAATAAAAATAAAAAAATTCGACCACTGAAACTAAACCCTAAAGACAAGTTAAGATGCCAGAGAATCATAAGGTCATTAGCTTGAAATCATAGTTTATTTCAAAAGGAATTCATGAATGAATCTAAAGAGTATTATAGTCGATTAGTGATGTCGCTTAATAATAAGCGGTACCTTGTAGTACGTGTAAGGGGTTGTCAATCCTCAGGGAGTTTGTGTTTTCAAATGACAATTTTTTTCAATATGCAAGAAAGGTAAGATAAATTTGGTTTATGGAAATTTTGTAAGTAATTTATGTAAAAAGGCACTAAGGTTTCAGGGTGTTTCTCTATACCAATATGATTCCTTATAATCCCAGTTAAAAACCTTGTTCTAATAACAGTTTACAAGTTGATTATTTTCCTTTTAAAAAGCTCTTAACATGGTTGAACTAATAAAACTCAGGAACACTATATTACTAGAGAAAATAAAGTGGCTAGAGTAATAATTAGAAAGACCTTTCAATTTATAAATCACAATACCTAATTAAAACCATGTAGTATTCCTCCTTAATCATAAGAAAAACATGATTGAACTTATAGAAAGTATGGAATAAAACATACATCAATTAGGAATTAATAAATTAACAATCAACTGTAATTTAGCATTAAAAATAAAAGGGACTACAAGTATTCATACTGTTATGCAGAAAACATAGCCCCTAGCCCTAGCAAAAGGCTTAGCCAATCATGGCTAAGAAAAAAGAAAACTAGAGAAAATAATATCTAGAGAGAAAACTAGAAAGAAAACTAAAAAAAAATAATAATAATAATGCTCCTTGGCGGCTACCCCCTTCAATTGCTATCCACGCTCCTTTCATTTAGGGCTCCATTGGAAAAATAATCTAGTGTAATGCGGCAGAAAAAGAAAGCATGCAATGCAATCCACGGCAAGGAGAAATTCACTTAAGGCTCCAAATGATCCTGTGTAATACGGGTAAGTGTTGAGGATGTGCAATCCATAGCCAAAGAAAGGCTCCCACGTGAATTTCATTAAAGCTCCTTTAAGTAGTGATCTTGTGTGATGCGAGTACAATGGATAATGTGAGCTTGTGGGCTTTAGTGGCCATGTGGGCCTTTTGGGCTTGTGGGCTTTGTTTTTCTTTTTCTTTTCAAACATTAATTTGCACCTCTTTTCTTCTCTTTTGCTCCTTCCAGCTTGTGATATTTAACTCCAATCTGAACTAGCTTGTGCCTACAATCAAACATGACCCAAATTAACATATAAAGGATTAAATTAATACACTTAAATGCATAAATCATGTAATTCAATGAATTGAACAACAAACATCCATTTAAGTGTAATTAGACATGAAATGCAACATAACCCCAATAAAATCTCTCAAAATACATGTAAATAAGTCATATTTCATGACTTATCACACCCCCCAACCTGAATTTTGCTAGTCCCTAGCAAACTAAAAACAATGAAAACAACAAAACACAAATGAAAACAAACTAACAAAGCCACTTTCGCTGGCACTCTCGATTGCATTTAGCATATGCAATAAGCCTTTAAAC
>OU015769.1:31422799-31443839 GCA_907173295.1 Fagus sylvatica
AGCCAATTTTACATCAGCCAATAATTTTCATGGAACATTAATTTTTTTTGACGAAATTCAAATTGATAATGTACAAAAAAAAAAAACACCCTAAAATCCATTTCTAGTCTAACTAAAAATCAACCTTAATTAACTAGAAACCCTAACTAACTAACAATTAAAATTAAAATTTGAGAATGGTTCAAAGAGTGTATTGGAGTTGGTGTGGTGGAGAGAGACACCAGCCCAGAGCAGAGAAGACGGCGACAGAGAGATAAGGATCGATCGCGGTGGACGGTGGAATCGAGACAGCTTCGCAAGAATAAAAAAATGCATTATTGGGCCGAAATTGCCCTTAGAGTCTAATTGTTGGGCCCAACTTTCAGACCCAAAAGAAACGTAAGGCCGAAATTGCCCTGACACTCCGTTTGGGAGTGGGGAAAGGAATGGAATGAAATGGAAATATATATATATATATATATATATATATATATATATATATATAATATATATATATATATATATATATATTTAAGAATATTCTCTCTTTTCCCCTATTTGGAAGGTTAAGTAGGAGGGAATGGAAAGACCATTCCCTTGTTTGAGAGTTTAAGTGAAGGGAATGGAATGGAACACTCATTCCTCCCTATTCCCTCCAAACCCCAAATTTTCATTCCCCCTAAAATTGGGAGGAATAGGAGGGAATGGATTTAAGTTTAATGATTTTTTCACCAAACGTCCCAAAATGCCCTTAGTATTTTTGTAAAATCCTAAATTACCCTTATAGATTTGACCTTTTATTTTCCTCAGTTTCCATGGTATTTCTATAATATTGTATTTCTAAATGACTATGCATGGACCTTTAACAATGTCAATTTTCTTTTAAAAGTTTATTTTGTGGACAATGAATTTCGAATTTCCATTTATTGGGATTATATTTTAATTTATATTGTTTAGATTTTGTACTTGTTTATAATTAAGCAGATTTTATACCACCTGTTGTCCTGTATTGGTTTCTTTCTCTGTTAGCAAGGGCCAGAAAATAGAAATAAACTCTCATGGTATTTCTATAATATTATTGTGACACCACAAGATATCATATATGGTGCGGTAATTCTATAGTATTATTCTATAGATTAATCCTACATTTTATAAAAATAAAGGGTATTATAGTAATATTGTTATAAAATGATTCATTTCCATTCCTTCTAATATTACTCCCAAACAAAGTTACTTACATTCCATTCCATTCCATTCCTCTATTTTAAAACATCCAAACAAGATTACTTAGTTTCATTTTATTCCATTCTATTCTATTTATTAAATTTATTCTATTCCTTTATAATTTATTTATTCCATTCCATTTTATTCTCCTATAATCTAAACGCGCAAACGAAGCCTTAGAGTCCAACTGTTGGGCCCAACTTTCAGGCGCAAAAATAGAAAGCAGGAGACATCCCAAAATGGCAAAGGAAGTTAGGAAAGGAGGAGGATGAGATGAATAAAAAACCATATCCCTTGTTCAGTTCTAGATCAAGATTGGTGCACGCATCTCAACAAAATCTATCCCTTGTTGGGATCTGCATGTGAAGCTTATATAATAAAAATATTTCGATTTTCAAAAGCTGAAGATGGAGCAAATCAGAAGGCGGACCCAAGTCCTAACAAACCACCTCCACCACCTCCTCCAACATCAAGAGTCGGAGGCGTCACCCCTATCCCCAAACTCATGCCTCAATTACTCTCCTCCTGATCTCAACAACTCTCTTTTCTCCTTCAACCCCACCGACATGCGTATATACCTTGACTATCACAATCTCCCTGATCGCGACTGGCTTTATGGTCTTATCACCCAGAGTCGCCTTTTCAATCCTAATCAACGCGGCCAAAAATTGTTTGTCTCTCCGGACTATAACCAGTCCATGGAGCAGCAGCGAGAGATGACGATGAAGCGGATTTCGTATTTGTTGGATAAAGGTGTCTTTCAGGGTTGGCTTACGGACAGAAACCCGGACTCCGAGTTGAGGAAGTTCGCGCTTTTGGAGGCTATTGGGATGTACGATCACTCGCTCTCTATTAAGCTTGGAGTTCATTTCTTTCTCTGGTATGTTTTTATTCTGGATTTCCATTGTTTTTCTCTTTTATTTCTTCGTCAATGCCTTTGATTGTGTTTTTGACTTTGATGGAAGGAATTGCTTTTCCAAATTCAAACTGGACTATTTGTGGAAATTGCTTTATATAAATTTCACTTACATTTGAGAATTTTTCTCAAAGAAATACAACTTGTAATGTTATGGATTTAAAACAACATCTTATTCCTATTATTTCAAATCCACATATTAATAAAACTCAAATCCTTGTCATTTCAACTGAAGATTAAAATCGAAATCATTCTCTTTAAATTCATTTATCCAAACAAACAAGTAGATATTTTTTGTGGGGTTGGAATGATTGTTCCATTTGGTTACTGAAAATCGATAAAACAAAATATGTATATGTTAAGAAACCCGATTGTTCCTAATCTTCAATTACTCAACAATGATGAATTCAAGATGATCAATAGAGAGCAAACTATTCATACTGGATAATTGGATAATTGTGCAAGAATGCACTACTAGGTATTTATAGATTTGGCCATGCATATTGGCATTGGCTAGTCTAGATCTTAAAGTCTTAACTCACTAGATACAACCTCTATTAGCACTAACTAACTAGGTACAATTGGGGGATGCATAGTCTAACAAACTAGGGTGCAAGCTTTCTAAAGCTTTGTATTAAATACAAATGAAATTACAACCAAATGCATATCAAACTAGACCCAACGCCACTATTTTGGGGATCTACGACTCTTAGATTTATTTACATATATAAATTTTCAGATATAGTTGATGTGGTTATGATAGCACAGAAATTGAGTAATCATTCGGATGTCTTTTAATGCATTTCAGGGGTGGTGCCATCCAGTTTTTTGGCACAAAACGACATCATGACAAGTGGCTGAGGGACACTGAAAATTATGCGATCAAGGGTTGCTTTGCAATGACTGAGTTAGGGCACGGGAGTAATGTATGTGAAGGTGCTTTAATCGGTCTGGGGTTTTAGACCTGTTCACGGTACTTTATTTTTTACTAATTTTTTTCTAGGCTATTGATTTTAGGTTCGAGGGATTGAAACGGTCACCACTTATGATTCTAACACTGGAGAGTTTGTCATCAACACTCCCTGTGAATCTGCCCAGAAGTATTGGATTGGAGGAGCAGCTAAAGTAAGGAATTTTTTTTTTTTACTTGATATTTCTCTTTTCTTGTTCCTTATCAAGGTTTACTTTACTGCTTATAAACCTCCAGCTTGAGATTTGTCTACACTGACATGCTACTTCTATTGATGTTTAGCATGCAACACACACTATAGTCTTTTCCCAGCTCAGCATAAATGGGGAGAATCAAGGAGTCCATGCATTTATAGCCCAGATTAGGGATGCTGACGGAAACATCTGTCCAAACGTCCGAATAGCTGATTGTGGTCATAAAATTGGTTTAAATGGTGTTGACAATGGTCGAATCTGGTAATAATTCCACTTTTGCTGGTAGATGTTATATTATCTGAAATTAACTGTCATTATAGAATTCTTTAATCCAATATAGAGGTATATGTATAAAAATCAAATGGTTGGAACTGTTTCAGGTTTGACAATGTGCGAATCCCCAGAGAGAATTTATTGAATTCTGTAGCTGATGTTTCACTAGATGGGAAATATCTAAGTGCAATAAAAGACCCGGATCAGGTGGTTCTCTTTCTAGATAGTTAATATCTTTTTATTTATCTTCCACCTTTTTCTTTATCTTTCTTTCTTCCTGTTTTCTTTTCCCCTATCTTTTTTGTTTGGCCGGCCATCTTCTTTCTATCATGTAGAACCAGATATTGTTTAGAGCCTGAACCAATAATTTCATGAACAATCTCTTATTTATAATTACTGTTTCCAGAGATTTGCGGCATTCATGGCCCCTTTGACATCCGGCCGTGTAACTATTGCAGCCAGTGCAATTTATACATCAAAGGTAATGTATATACATAGCATTAAGCACATCTTACATCTGTGTGTAATTTTGACACCCCCACCTCCCAAAAAAAATACTAATTGTGGGGGTTCATCCAACTCATACTAAACTCAATTATGATTGATATCATATCATTCTCCTCCTATCAGATTAGCTTAGCGATTGCCATAAGGTATTCACTGACAAGGCGTGCCTTCTCTGTCACACCAAATGGGCCTGAAGTTCTTCTGCTTGATTACCCAAGTCATCAACGGCGACTATTGCCTCTCCTTGCAAAGACGTATGTAATTGAATAATGGCCTTGTGGCAATCGAATCTTTTTGAAATTCATTTCCAATAAAAATGTTCTCTTGTTCTTCCAATTGAAATTCATAGTGTAATTTGATGATGTGTCTAGCTTTAGTGGTTTGAGAAGCCTAGCATACTTGGTGTATAACGCTGTTTGTGAGAATATATCAGGGTAATTGATATTGCAATACAGTCTTTTCTGCTAGTGGTTAAGTATGTTGGCGTAGGATTTTGGAGTAAAAATTCCTTCTTATTCAGCATAGTGATTCATAAACATTTCACTTTTGGTGTTAGATACAAACATCCTAATGCTATTGGTAGGTTTCATATGTGAGTGAAATAGCCAACTTGGCAATAGGTTTAATGCTTTTGTGACAACCAATGGTTCATCCCAAAGATTCTCTCTTTGAAAAATTAAGTTGGCCTTTAACCAATAATAATAAATAAATAAATTGGCCTTGATCTTGCAGTGTTCAGCTTTTATATCATGAGTATAAAT
Source organism: Fagus sylvatica (assembly GCA_907173295.1). Taxonomy (NCBI): domain Eukaryota; kingdom Viridiplantae; phylum Streptophyta; class Magnoliopsida; order Fagales; family Fagaceae; genus Fagus; species Fagus sylvatica. The sequence continues at coordinate 31,427,624 of OU015769.1, forward strand.
GGAATGATGCCTTTTGTAATATGTGCCATTTAAATTGCGTTAACCATCCTTATATATAACTGATGCTGTTCTGACCCATTGATCATTTTTTTCTTGTGCTGCAGATATGCTATGAGTTTTGCTGGAAATGATTTGAAAAAGATATATGTGAAAAGAACACTTGAGTCAAGCAAAGTCATACATGTTCTTTCAAGTGCATTCAAGGCTACTTTCACGTGGCATAATATGAGAACCCTTCAGGTCAGAACTGCAACTATATTTTGAGTTGGCTATTTCTATAGAAATTGGCCTCAATAAAGTTCAATTGATGATGTATCATCAGGAATGTCGTGAAGCTTGTGGAGGACAAGGTCTGAAGACTGAAAATCGTGTCGGTCATCTGAAAAGTGAATATGACGTGCAGTCCACTTTTGAGGGGGACAACAATGTTCTGATGCAGCAGGTAGATCAAGTCTATATTTCCTTCTTTTTTTAAGGAGATTATTCAATAAAGACTGGACATGTTGGTCTTTTACACATGAATTGTCTGAGAGAGTGACCTCAAAATCGATCAAAAAAGAAAAAAGGGACATAAGTTGTGGTGTGAGAGCCACTGCTTCTGCAAAAGTCTGTTTACATGGATGGTAGAATGGTGACCTTACGTAGATATGATTGAAGTAGTAGCAACTGCAATCAGGTGGCTTTGATCTTTAACAATGTTGAAATTGTTTTTAAATTGAATACAGCTACATTCTTCAGTTAATAATGCATCTCTAGGGCTGACCATAGTCAAAACTGTTGTTGGTTTAATCTGAATTTATATGTTAGTAATTAGTGAGCAACATTGAAAGAAAAACTTCCTGTTTGATTCCTAACAGTTGTAGTTTTCTATATTTTGAATTACTAAAGATCATTAATGCTAATTGTCAAGAGCCTTTTAGCTCAACTAGTTGGCAGCTCCTGGTGTTCTCCAAAGGAGATCCAAGGTTCAAATCCCCCCTCCCCCAGCTATCACATATCAATAAAAAAAAAAGATCATTAATACTAATTTAAGTATTATTGTACTCAGTTTTACCTTTTGTGGAATTATATCTGAAGCAGTGGAAGTGGAACTTATGGGATAAATATGTTTATTCAGGTCAGCAAGGCACTGCTTGCAGAATATATAGCAGCTAAGAAGAGAAACAAACCGTTTAAAGGATTGGGGTTAGAACACATGAATAATCCTTGCCCTGTCATCCCATCTCAGCTTACAAGCTCTACCCTTAGGTGCAGCAAATTCCAGGTAATATAATTTAAGCTAATTTTTCTGCTCTGTATGTTGTAATGTTTAAATTTGTAGATATTTCTCACCACTTGTCTACATCAGACTGATGCATTTTGCTTAAGAGAGCGGGATCTACTGAATCGTTTTGCTGCTGAAGTATCTCAATTTCAAGCACAGGGAGAAAGCAAAGAGTATGCCTTCATTTTGGTGAGAACTTGCTTCTGTTACTTAAAATGCAGCTCTCTCTCTCTCTCTCTCTCTCTCTCTCATCGTTGTTTACCCCCTTCTCTGCACCAGAGTTATCAGCTTGCAGAAGACTTGGGTAGAGCTTTCGCAGAAAAAGAAATCCTGCAAACCTTTATACAGGCTGAGGCAACTGTACCTGCTGGTTCATTGAAGGTAATTTCGTAGTAATTATTATTATTATTTTATATTTCCTGTAATAATATTTGTTTAACAATCAATTCCGTTAAGATTATTTTTCATTATTGTCCTGTTGTGTTCACTGAGGTGGGGTTTGTCTATTTTTATCATATCACTTGAGATGTATGATGTGCAGCCATTACTAGGTTTTTACTGGTTTATGGTATGAAAAGGACTCTGGTTAAAGAGATAGTAAATAGCAAATTTGAGACGTTTCAGTATGACTGCGGGTCAAAGCTTTTATAATGCTAATTTCTAAGTTGTTTATATGTATACGATACTAAGATGTATATATTTGAAATTTTGGGTATGGATTGTTTAATTATGATTGCATGTTTGCAAATATAACTTCTGTGGATTTGTGCAATTATTTTATGTTGTTGTAGAAAAATACAAAATTAATGAAAAGAAAAAAAAATTCAGTTGCTGAATATTTTGTTGTGCTTTTCCTTCAGGATCTCTTAGCTCTCTTGAGATCCCTGTATGCCTTGATTTGCTTGGAAGAAGATGCTGCTTTCCTCCGATATGGGTACTTATCAATGGACAATGCTGCTGCAGTGAGGAAAGAAGGGACAAAACTCTGCAGTGAACTACGGCCACATGCACTTGCCTTGGTCACTTCCTTTGGCGTCCCAGATGCTTTTCTGAGCCCTATAGCCTTTAACTGGATCGATGCAAATGCTTGGTCTTCAGTTCAGCACTAGCTGGGAGCTACATTCTCTCTCATTATTAGTTGAGACAAGACCTGTACTGCTTGTGGCTATCCACTATGTCAATAAGATAGCCTAAAACATGTCTTCCTAAATAATTAAAAACTAGCAAATAAACCGTGCAAAAGCACGGAAAAAACTTTATATAAATATATAATGTGTATATGATCAAAATATATATTCAAATTATTTTATGGAAAATATGTTTCATAAAAAAATAAAATAAAACTGATAATAACAAATAGATGAAATTACATCAACAAAAGAAAAATAAAAGGAATTAGATAGTGTATAATAATTGAGAAAAAATAGTTATCTTTAATTGATAAAACAGAAAATAAGTTAGAATCAAGCAAAAATAAAAAATTACTTTAGTTTAATTGCCTTTTAGATCCCTTTGCAATCATATAAACATACAAAAATACAAAAATAAAAATAGATCATGATAGAAAAATAAATAAATAAATAAAGTAGAAGAACAAAACTTGTACTAGATTATCATTGTTTAGATGTTACGTAAGTAGATTATGGAAGAATGAAGAACCTTCAATTTAACGTGTTCTATTTATCTTTCTTCTAGCAAGAAGTATGTTTGTTCACCAAATGATATCTTAAGTGATTGTTCACCAATCAATACATTTTCACTAAAAGAGTATGAATTTTTTTTTTTTATAATCTTTAAGAAGTCTTCTAGTATTAGGAGATTGTCATAATTAGTAAGATGTTTTTTAGTAGTAGGAGACTTATTTTAAAGAATTTGTTATTATCTGTTTTTATTTTAAAGATTTTTATTATGATATTTTATTAAGATATCTTTTTAGTAGTAGGAGATTTATTATCAAGAATTTGTTATTATCTATTTTTATTTAAAAGTGTTTGGTAGTTATTAAATCAAACCACTTAAGAAATTTAAACAACGTATCACTTTAGAAATTTAAACGATAGATAGACATGCAAATCACCTAGGAAATCTAAACAACGTATCACTTCAGAAATTTAAACGATAGATAGACATGACATTTGTCATGATGTAAGACATTCTAGGTTTTAACGCTCATATCTTTTTCTTTTATATATTATATAGATGTTGTAAAAATGGCAGTGCTTCTGGATCAATATTAATTGATAAATTGTTTGTCTATTGTGCACAAAAGCTAAATGAGTTAGTAATCATTTTATCACTCTCTCAAGGTAACCATTTTATCTCATCAATAGTCCAACTAATAATTGCTTTGATTGTTTGAGTTTTGGCTTTAATGCCATATGGATATCTGTTCTCCCTGATTATTCTGATTTTATGTTTGTTTGTTTTAATAACGTTGCCTTCTGGTTCTTTTTTTATTTTATTTTATTCTTTTTTTAATGAAAATATTTTCTTGTGTATTTGTCATAAGAGCATATCTGAGATTTTCGTCACTTTTGGTATGCGTTCTGTTTTTCTTATTTGTTATTCAACTTTTTCTTCTATATATTTCTATTCTTTACATTAACTGCAAGTGAAAGAGGATAGGTTTTCAGTGGAAATGGTTTTGTATTTGAATTATTTTAATCATTTTGTTTACAGATTTTGGGGGATTTCTATATTCAAGCAATTTTAGTCAACATATATATATTTTATTCTTCCTAATTCTGTGAATCCAGTTCTTTAATTTTCTTGTGAATAGTTCTGGTTTGTCCTGTGTCGCCATCTCTTTTAACATTATTGATACTAGTCGCAAACCCGTGCAATACACGGAAAAGTTTTACATATTAAGGTATGTTTGTTTCGCCGTAAAATAATTTCCGAAAAATAATTTATTTTTAGGTGTTTGGCCACACCTGAAAATTTGGTCAACGAAAAATAACTTACTTAGACTGTAAAATTTTCCTCCCTTCTACCGTAAATTGGTTTACGAAAAAATTTTCTGTAAACCAATATTTTATGGAATACTAGTCCATCTACTTCAAAATTACCAAAATACCTATTAAACTACCAAAATAACCCTGAAAGCTCCAAATAACACCGAAACCACAAAAATGACCAAAATACCTCCAAAAAAATCTAAAAGGACCAAAATACCCTAGAAACACCAAAATTACCAAAATAACCTTGAAACCTCCAAAATGACCAAAATAACCTTAAAAATCTAAAAAATGACCAAAATAACCCGAAAACCTTTAAAATGATCAAAATAACCCTGAAAACTCCAAAATGACCAAAATACACCGAAAACACCAAAATGACCAAAATAACACCGAAAATTCCAAAATGATCAAAATAAACCTGAAACCTCTAAAATGACCAAAATAACCTCAAAAATCTCCAAAATGACCAAAATAACTCGGAAACCTTTAAAAGATCAAAATAAGCCTGGAACCTCCAAAATGATTAAAATACCCCAAAAATTCTAATATGACCAAAATAACCTTGAAAATACCATAAAGAAAAAAAATACTCTTCGAACTCCAAAAATGACCAAAATAACCTCGAAAACTCTAAAATGACCAAAATAATCCCGGAAACACCATAATGACCAAAATAACTCTGAAAACTCCAAAATGATCAAAATAACCTCAGAACCTAAAAAATGACAAAAATACCTGGACATATTAAAATGACCAAAATACACAGAAAACGCCAAAATGACCAAAATAATCTCGAAACCTAAAAAATAACCCAAATAACCCTAAAACCTCTAAAATAATCAAAATAATCCCGGAACCTCCAAAATATCTTTAAAATACCAAAATGACTAAAATACCCTGAAAATACTAAAATGATCCAAATATCCCCCCGAAACTCATAAAATACCAAAAATACCCACGGGAACCACCAAAATAACTTTAAAACCTCTAAAATGACTAAAATAACACTGAAACCTCTAAAATGACTAAAATAATATTGAAACCTCTAAAATAACCTTGAAACCTTCAAAATGACAAAAATGGATACTTATGATTTCACACTATAGAAATATGGATGTCTACAACCTATGACAAAGAATGATAGGCTTCGAAAGTTTTGGTGTTCAACATGGAACCCTGATTTAGTCACCTTTAAAATTTGGGATATGGATGTTGTTTACATGAATGAATGGTTGGAAAAAAGAAGAAGCCATGGAATGAATTACTTTGAAAAAGATAAAAAGTTAATTTTTTTTTTTTGTGAAAAAATTTACATACGAAACAAACACTGGAAAATACTGAAAAATGTTTTCTAGAAAATTTTTTCAAAAATGCAACCAAACACCGTAAAATATTTTCCGAAAATGATTTTAGGCAGAAATACACTTTTGGTCCCTATATTTAGGGGGTGTTTTCAATTTGGTCCTTATGATTTAAAAGCAGTCAATTAGGTCCCTGTGTTTTTAAGCCGTTATCAATTTTATCCTTGGAGTCAACTCCGTTAAAAATTGCTTACGTGACAAATGGAAATTGCAGACATATGGTCATTTAAAAATAATAAAAAATAATTTAATTAAGCCACGTAATTATTATTTTTATTTTTTTTTTTCCTTTGTCTTTTATTTTTTCTTCTCTCTTCTCTCCTCTGTTCTTCTTCCTCCCCAGATTTTTTTTCTTCTTTTTTCTCCTTTGGTTTTAGTACATGGGCATCACAAAACCCCCAACCTCAGCCATGAGAATACTTCACAGCTCGGATCCGGTCAAAGTGGAGAAGCTTTTCAACGGCTCGGATCCGGATCTATGGAGGCGTGGACCCATGGGTCTCCACCATCAACGGATCTGTGGAGGCGTGGACCCGTGGGTCTCCACCATCAACATATCTGTGGAGGTGTGGACCCGTGGGTCTCCACCATCAACGGATCTACGTGGATCGAATCCGGATTTGCGTGGACCCGTGGGCTTGATGATGAAGAAGAGCTGTGAAGTGAGCTCAAGCTGATTGAGCTCCACCAGGAACCGACGGAGCTGATCGGCCGGATCCAAGCCCCCGGCTGGCGCTCTCTTCATGGAGCAGGACCTGCTCACGCAGATCTGGCGGCTCAAGCCGGTCCATCAGATCGATGACAGCGCCACCGCCACTGAGCATTAGACGATGAGGGGCTTGTGCTTGTTGTTGCTTGTGGGGTTTGGAAGATGAGATCAGATTGGAATTTCGAGGTTTTGAGGGAATGAAAAGGTTTTGATGGAATTTGGGAAAACTATTTTGATCTAGTGTGGTTGATGGTTGGGTTTCAAAATCCAGATTCCAGCTCTCCCAAATCCGCTTCACTTCCTCCGCTCATTTCCACCAACCCACCGTAAGTTTCATTTCCTTTTTTCGCTTAGTTTTCTGTTTGGTTGCCGAGAAAATAAAGGAAAGGAAAACAAAATAACTGATGTTGGACACTGCTCAATGAAAGTGGAAGAAAAGAAAAGAAAATATTGGGGATCTTTGATGACAGTCTTTGTGGTTGATGTGTAAATCTGATGTCTAGGAGTTCCTCAAAGGAAGCTCTCTGGTTTGATTTTGAAATGATAAAATTGGGTTTCTAAAGTATTTTCTTCTCAACAAGCAAATTGGTTTGATTTTTGTTTGGTTCCAGATTAAATGAGGGAAAATTAAGGGTTTGGATTTTTGGTTTGATCTCTGTGTAGTGTTTGGTTTCCAAATGTTTTGTTGTGATCTTGTTTGGTTGGCCAAAAATTGTGGAATCTGGGTTCAGTGATGTTGAATATGTATTAGAGAAATTAAAAGAATGAAGATTAAGAAAAAGAAGAAAAAAAATCTGGGGAGGAAGAAGAACAGAGGAGAGGAGAGAGAAAAGAAAAAATAAAAGAGAAAGGAAAAAAAGAAAAAAATAAGAGAAAAGAAAAAAAATATTACGTGGCTTAATTAAATTATTTTTTATTATTTTTAAATGACCATGTCAGCAATTTCCGTTTGCCACGTAAGCAATTTCTAACGGAATTGACTCCAGGGGTAAAATTGATAACGGCTTAAAAACACAAGGACCCAATTGACTGCTTTTAAATCACAAGGACCAAATTGAAAACACTCCCTAAATATAGGGACCAAAAGTGTATTTCTGCCATGATTTTATGGCGAAACAAACACACTTTAATATTGAACCTAAAGAACTATACCTAAGTTTTACATTAATAATTTCGAATTTTTATTTATTTATTTGATTAAGAATTGATTTCCTAGCCTTTGTCCAGACTAAATCCATTCCTTACATATGAAACACTCCAGAAACCTCAAATTAAAATAATTTTGATATTTTTTTAGTTAGCTTGTTTTTGTTTTTGATAAGTAAGAAAATTTTATTAAAAGAACAACCCTAGTATACTAGGTGTATACAAAGAATCACAGAACTTAAAAACAACAATGATCTATCAATTCCATAATGGAATTAATAGAGAAAAGACCCAAAGAATAAACTCACTCATACAAAGTTTGGCAAAACAGCATTTTAAGGTCTACTACAGATCTTTCACAATCCTCAAAATGGCGAGCATTCCTTTCCCTCCAAAGGCACCACATAACACAATGCGGGACCATCCGCCAAACAACAATACTCCGAGTATCTCCAAAACTGACCTGCCAACCAGCCCATAAATGCAGCACCTGACAAGGCATCACCCAAGACACCCCAAATAAACCAAACACCATAGACCACAGCTCCCTAGCCATAGAACAATGAAGCAAAAGATGATCAACACTTTCACCATTTTGTTTACACAAACAGCACCAATCAATAATTATAAGATTACGCTTCTGCAAATTATCAATAGTCAAAAGATTCCCTAAGGCAGCTGTCCAAGAAAAGAAAGCTATCCGCAGTGGAACTTTTGCCTTCCAAATAATCTTCCAGGGAAAAGAAGCAGAATGAGAAGGACACAAGCAACTATAAAAATTCTTGACCGTGAACCCCTTAGTAGCTCTACTTCGCCAACCCAACCAATCCTCCCCAACCCCCTCCATATGACAAGAATAAAGTAAATCCATAAAAGTAGTCAAAGACTCTAACTCCCAATCTTTCACATTCCTAACAAAATGGAAGTCCCAATGGATAAGGCCATGGGAGTGAAAAGTGTCCCAACCTTTTCTAATAAACTTCCAAACACTCAACCCATACGGACTTGTACCAGACTTCAAACACCACCCACCCCATAAGCTCCCATAATTCGCATCAACCACCAATCTCCACAAGGCCTCCCTTTCCAAACCATATCGCCACAACCATTTACCTAAGAGAGCTTTGTTAAAGCTCCTTAGATCCCGAATAGCTAAGCCACCAGCCCGGAGAGGGATACAAATCTATGACCAATTCACCAAATGAAACTTAAGCGTCTCATCCATCCCACACCAAAGAAAATCTCTTTGGAGGTTCTCTAACCGATTAGCCACCCTAGCTGGAATAGGAAACAGAGAAAGGAAGTAAGTAGGAATACTTGAGAGAGTACTCTTAATGAGAGTAATCTTACCACCCTTAGACAGATAAAGCCTTTTCCAACTAGCTAATCTCTTCTCACCCTTTCCAAAACCGGATTCCAAATAGCCGTCTCCTTAAAAGTAACACCCAACGGAAGACCCAAATATTGCATTGGCAAGACTGATTGCTTACACCCCAAGAGTTGCACTAGCTCTTCGAGGTGAGGAACATCCCCAACAGGAACAATCTCAGATTTGCTTAAATTGATCTTCAGACCTGAAACCGCCTCAAACCAAGTAAATACATACCTTAAGTTTGAAATCTGCTCAGAATCAGCACCATAAAAAATCAAGGTGTCATCCGCAAAGAGCAAATTAGAAACCATTAAAGGATTAGCTGCCAAAGTGCCAACCGAGAAGCCTAAGAATAATCCTTCTCGAACAGCCTGATCTAACAAACCACTCAAAGCTTCCATCACAATGACAAAAAGGAGCGGAGATAAGGGATCCCCTTGTCTTAACCCTCTAGAACTCGGAAAAAAAACCACTCGGGCACCCATTAACCAGAATAGAGAAACGAGCAGTTGATATACAGAAATGAATCCAGTTCCTCCATCTCACCGCAAACCCACATCTCTGAAGTAAGTAACTCAGAAACCTCCAATTAACATGATCATACGCTTTCTCCACATCTAACTTACAAAGCACCCCTGGATCCCTAGACTTCAAACGAGAATCCAAACATTCACTCGCAATAAGAACGGAATCAAGAATCTGGCGACCCTGAACAAAGGCATTTTGGGAAGCAGAAATAATCTTAGGAAGAACCACCTTCAACCGATTCGCTAACAGTTTAGCCAAGATTTTATAAGTGCTGCCTACCAAGCTAATAGGCCTAAAATCCTTAACCTCCAAAGCATCCGTTTTTTTGGGAATAAGGGACACGAATGTAGCATTCAAACTTTTCTCAAAGGAACTCAATCCATGAAAATAGTTTAGAATTTCCATAACATCTGGTTTCAGGATGTCCCAACAACATTGAAAAAACCCCATAGAGAATCCATCTGGACCTGGGGCTTTATCCCCATTAAAACCAGCCACCACACCAGCCACTTCCTCCTCATCAAAGGGGCATTCGAGCCATAGGGCATCCTCTACCGAAATCATAGAAAAATCTAACCCATCAAGCAAAGGCCGATCACCTTCCTGCTCCTCAAACAAGCGGCTATAAAAGTTTGTGATACATTCGAAGATTGCAGCTGAATCCGTAGACACAACACCATTAATGGAAAGAGAAGAAATAGAATTGTACCATCGATTTGAGTTGGCTAACCGATGGAAGAACTTAGTATTCTTATCCCCTTCCCGAAGCCAAAGGGCCCTGGATTTTTGTTGCCAACTAATCTCCTCCAACAAACTAGTACATTCCAAATCAGCTACAATCAAGGCCTTCTTCTGAGCTTCCACCCCTGTGAGATGTTTGAAATCAGCCAAAGCATCCAACTCTACAAGCTTGAACATTAATTTATTTTTTTTCACGTCACATTCCCAAAAACCTCCTCATTCCACTTTTTTAGATCCCCCTCAAAGCTTTAAGCTTGCAGGCCATAGAATAACCAAGAATACCATAGAAAATATACGAGTCCCACCACCCTCTCCTTGAACCCGTCTGCTTTGAGCCACATGTTCTCAAAACGAAAAGGTCTCCAACTTTGAGAAAAATCTCCACACTCTAGGATAATGGGGAAATGATCCGAGAGGATTCCAAATAACAAAAAAGAGCACTTGAATACACACACAATATATTTTAGTTAGCTTATTATAATTCCAAATAACAAAAAAGAGCACTTGAGTTTAAATATAACTTCTTCTTTTTTTTTTTCTCTTAAAATATATTATGCATGGGAAACCACAGTAGACTAATAGAAATTTAAAAAGATCTCGAAGTGATTATGAAATGATATTAATTTCAACATTCTAATACAATGCAATAAAAACACCTCATAAAAATTGTTATAGCTCCCAGTCAAGCAATTAAAACAGTCAAGGTGGACAACCAAACAAAATTAAAATCAATAGTTTAGATGTTTGATACAAGATGAATACACACTTCATATTAAAATATATTGTGTTTTGCAGGCCAGTTTCAGGTTCTATTGCGGAGTATAAAAGCATGAACTTAAAAATAGGTACAAAAAATATTCCAATTATGGTCTATTTCAGACCATTTGTATTGAAAAAGAAAAGAAAAGGCAGACACTTTAATTGAACTAATCCCAATAGAAAGAGGCTCATGGGGTTGACCTCTGCTTCACTTGCTATAACTGCAGAGCTTTGCAACTAAGTCCCTTTTTCAGTTTGGCTCCAGGCATTTTGTCGAACACTTTGGGGTGTGGAATTGGTCTCTTTTTGCATGAATTGAATAACTATAGAGTTTTTCCAGAGTAAGAAAAATAAGTAAGTCTACCAAATGATTTCAGATATCCGTTGATGTTTGAAATCGTAAGTTCAACAGATATATGATATCATTCAGAAATTAATTCATCCATATGATTAATATCCATTTAGATAAACATCTCCAATCAGATCAATATTACAAATGCAAAGAAATTCATTGATATTTAGACAATCACATTAAATTAAGTGAAAAGAGGGCTGTAGAAAAGAAAATATCCAAATAATTAAAAGAAAAGAAGAAAATTTAGAGAGAGACAAACCCTTCAAGTTGGCGATAGTCTTTTGCATCATAGTGTTGCAAGTGACTCCTGAAAAGTAAAAGGTGAAAACATGAAGTGAAAATACTATTTAAGAAATTATAGAAGATAACATGGACAAAAATAAATAAAAGAAATAGAAAATATCGAAGCCTAATGTTAAGTGATAATGCAAGTCACCCTAGATTCTAGAAAGCCACAAACACACACAACAACAGCACTATCCTAAGCATATAATTTTCAGTTAAACCTTGGGCAATATATCATAGGCAGAGAGAATTTATTTCCTATCTCATTTTCACCACTATCCTAGCCCAACAATAGTCAAGTGTATAGTTTGAAGATTTATCACTCTTTAATATCATGCATTCTTCAGAAAAATGAGCATATCATGTTCTGTTCACAAACTTTGTGCCTTTAAGAAACTTAGTAACCAACCAAAAGATTAGAAACACAAATTCCTTCACACAATTGCACACCACCAGGCTTTCCATAATTAGAAACACAAATTCCTTCACACAATTGCACACCAACAGGCTTTCCATAAATAAAAACAATGGCATAATACTTAAACCACCAAAAGAAAATTAGAAAATTACAACATACCTTTTTTTTTCCTGGCCAACTCTAATTCTTCCTTCTGGAAAGAAGCCTCATCCCCAAGAAATAATGATGAGCTATTCACATCAAACATTGTATTACTTTCTTCTTTATCATACCTACATGACAAAATAATTTTGACAAAAAATCATTTCACAACAAAAAAAGCAACTATAAACTTTACAATAAATTTCACGGTGTGTTCCTATTAAAATGAGTACCTCTTTCAAACTCTCTCGTCCCACTCTTCATAGAACTCCTTTAGAAACTCCTCCATGAACCTGTGCCTTCTTTTAGCCCTCTTCTGCCCAGCTTGAATTTAGTGCCAAAGCCCACATAATGAACATAGATTTAGTGACTGGATTTTTAGCAATTGGAAACACTCAAAATCATAAAAGAAAAAAAAAATGCAAAGAGAAAGAGAAAGAGATGAATCTTAGTGAGAATGGCAAATGAACTTACATCTTGAAACACCATAATTCCAAATTAACAAAAAATAAAGTGACGGTAGCTAAACTGTATGGTAAAGGTTTGTGTATATATAGGTGATTGTGTATCTTGAATACAGACCACATAAAAAGGTTTATGTGGTCTGTATTCAAGAAAGTGGAGCATAACTGCGAATAACACAGAAGAATAAATTAGATTTCAATTGTATGAAACCACCAATAAGTAAATAGTTTACTAAAAATACAATGAAATTGACGAACATATAAATATAATTTTTTTTTTAAAAGAGAGAGAGAGAGAGAGAGAGAGAGAGAGAGGAAAAGATAGAGAAGAAGACGTCGTAAACAGGAAATCAAAGCCCAAAGAAATCAAAATCAAATCAAGAAGAGGTTGGATGCTTTTCATCCATAGCTCGAGAAGAGGTTGGGGATAATAGACTCCAGTACTTCCATATATAAATAAATCACCAATCAAAGACTCAAAGAGCATAAAAAATTGTATTGTATTGCATCATTGCATGAATATTGAGGTAATTGGTTTCTCTATATCATACAAAAGCTCGATTCTAGATCTTGAGGTATAATAATCACTACAAACCAAAATCAAGATTTTTTATGCAAACCTTTCAGACAATAGGAACAAAACATACCCTAGGCATTAGCATAACTCAATCTTTGATCAAGTATATTTAAAAAAATTGTGAAAACAGAGCCCTAATTTTTTTATGAAATTAAAAAGTCCCAAAATACAAAGAGAGGGATAGAGAGAATGGGTACCTCAAATAAACTGAGTAGAAGTATGTGAATTTGTGAAAAGTAGTCTGAAAATTTTCTAGCATCCTAATTTCCTGCAAATGTCAAAAGGCACTATAAATGTTTATGTATTCAATTAAACTAAAAACAAAGTATATTAACTATGGATTTATAAGAACAAAAAAAAAAAAGTTTCCAGACAATAAAAAACATCCATTGTTCTCGTTACAAAATAAAAAGCCCATTCCTATATATATTTTTTTTCACAATTTAACTTCCAACAACAAATTTTCTTATAGTCATTTCTTCAAACACTTGAATACAAATTACAACCTAACAAAGATTGAACAAATCATTGGTGTACCTGTTACAGTGAGAAAAACCAAAAAAAAAAAGAAAAAAACAAAATTGAACTCTGTATCTTTAACCTAGAGTTTTCTCATCCCTGAAAAGTGAAAACCACATCTCATCGCCGGCAAACCAAACTCCAACCACCCAGAGCCATAGTATGATCACATCATTCGCAACCCACCAAAAAAAATTAAGCAACAAACCATCAAAAGTGAATTGGGATGCCTGAATAAGACCAGGTTGGGAAAAAAAAAAAAAAACTCACCATGAAGGAACTTTTCAATTCTGCATGGAGAGAGAGAAATTGGAAATCTAAATATAAAAAATAAATCAATGGGTTTTAATTGCAAAGCTTACGGTGAAGGTGTTGATGGGAAGAGGAAGAGCCGAGAGAGGAAGAGTCGAAAGAAGATTGAAACGATGCATGTGAGTTGGATTTAATGGGACTTTGGGAGACGATAGATCGAGAAAGAGAAAGGGAATAGACAAAATTAAAGGAGAAATCAATAAGATATGCAACAGAAAAAGAAAATTAATCCAAACTTCAAAACGACGTCATTTTGAAGTTGGTCAATGTACATGTTTGAGGCACCGAAAAGGAAAGCAAAGAAAACAAATCTTTATATACGTGGCACCATGGAAAGAAATGAAAGGACTTAATCGAAGGCATTTAATTAGAGGAGTATTTTTGGAAGCCAATCAATGGGTTAAACTCAGAATTATTTATAAGTAATTTAATGATGCAATAAAGCATTGCTCAATACTCTAAAGAGTAATTTATACCCTTTGACACATGCTAATATCAAAAATTGATGTGTACGAATTGTAACTTGCCATATGGCATTATTAGTCTACATCATCATAATTTTATTGAGGAGACCACCACATGTCAAGCAGTGGAAGCTACAAAGCTTGACTAATAGGCAAAGATTCGGCATAAACTTCTACTTTAATATATACTAGTCGTGGACCTACGTTGCATGGATTTTTTTCATATGTTAAAAGCAATAGTCCACATTAATAATTCTTCCTCATTTTTAGATATCTACCAAATGTTATTTGTGTCTTTAATATATTTGTTGAATCTGTAATCCATTAGGAGTTAGACACCCAAAAAAATATAACTAAAACTTTTTTTAGTATAAAACCAAGGAACAAAAGTTTCATCAACATTCATGGGCTCCTTATCTATTCGCGTTTACATGAACCAATTCAATCCAAAAAAAGAAAAAGAAAAACACAATCAATCATAAGAAGAAAAAAGTACATATTAAATCAACAATCCCATTAGGAGTTAGACACCAAAAAAAATATAAATTAAAACTTTTTTTTAGTATTAACATAAAATAGTTCTCAATGTGTTCTACATGTGGCTCTCTCTCAATTGTTTGTTCCAATTTGCCTTTTTCATTCATGTTTTTCTGTGCTTGTTTTGAAATGAGATTTCTTTCGCCTTTTGAATCTTCAATACAGGCCTTTAGCAATTGCAAACCAAGATCGATAATACGAAAACAAAAATGAGAATCATAGGGGAGGCAAATAACTTTCATTTAAGAATGCATTTGGCTATTCCTTGGCATTATCAAATGCCTACTCAACCGTGCATAATAACACTCTATACTACCTACACAAAAAATAATACATGATGATAGGAACAAACCCACAAAGGCAATCGAACATGAAGCTTAGGAAACCACACAAAAGTGTTTAAATAGGAGATTGAGGTGCAATCAATTGGGGAGATGAGGAGGTGAGGTAGAAGAAGATGTGAGGAAGAGGAAAAGCCTATGAAAAGGGAGAGAATTAAATAGAGGTAAATGTTAAAAGGTAAGAGTGAGAGAATTAATTAATTAGAGGTATGGGTGAGAAGGAAGAGTGTGAGAATAGGAAATCTGATGTGACATCTTTGGGGAGAAAGCTAAAGCTTCACCTATTAGTTTATATAATAAATATATAGATGACCTTCCACATGCAATACTATTCAACTCTTCTCTTTATCTTTTTTTACCCTAGGATGTGCCTTTCCATTGGGAGTGGACTTGCCAATTGACCTAAAGGCTATTGTCGTACATCTTTGCTCAATTGAAAAATTGACCAAACAGAATTAATTTCAAAATACAACTCGAATTGAATCAAAGTTTTGAGTTTGAACATTCATAAATCAATGTAAAATTATTTAATATGGTTACTTTCACATTTTCGAATGTTCAAGGCTCGAATTCATTTCAACATAACACACTAGCTTACCTTTGAAATTCTCAACAAAAACAAGGAGATCATTTTCATCTATTTTGTTCAAATATTTTCAAACACAAGAGGGTTTTACTCGAAACACGCAGCACAGCATTTTCAATAGATACCAAGTGGAAAATGCTATGCATGGACCATTTGTGATTGCTTTTGAACATATAAATAACAACATGAATACGTAACCTAATTAAAATATATATAGTAATTTCTAACAAAACAGATAAGAGTTAGGTTCACAGATAATTTATACATAACTCAGAAACCTTATCTGAAATACTGCTATGTAATTCTTTCAAGATTTCCAACCAGCTAAATCATCAGGCGTCAAATTTAGTGTATCAATAGAACCTTTCTTCACTTCC
>OU015769.1:31443939-31456585 GCA_907173295.1 Fagus sylvatica
TAATTGAACTAATCCCAATAGAAAGAGGCTCATGGGGTTGACCTTGCTTCACTTGCTATAACTGCAGAGCTTTGCAACTAAGTCCCTTTTTCAGTTTGGCTCCAGGCATTTTGTCGAACACTTTGAGGTGTGGAATTGGTCTCTTTTTGCATGAATTGAATAACTACAGAGTTTTCCAGAGTGAGAAAAATAAGTAAGTCTACCAAATGATTTCAGATATCCGTTGATGTTTGAAATCGTAAGTTCAACAGATATATGATATCATTCAGAAATTAATTCATCCATATGATTAATATCCATTTAGATAAACATCTCCAATCAGATCAATATTACAAATGCAAAGAAATTCATTGATATTTAGACAATCACATTAAATTAAGTGAAAAGAGGGCTGTAGAAAAGAAAATATCCAAATAATTAAAAGAAAAGAAGAAAATTTAGAGAGAGACAAACCCTTCAAGTTGGCGATAGTCTTTTGCATCATAGTGTTGCAAGTGACTCCTGAAAAGTAAAAGGTGAAAACATGAAGTGAAAATACTATTTAAGAAATTATAGAAGATAACATGGACAAAAATAAATAAAAGAAATAGAAAATATCGAAGCCTAATGTTAAGTGATAATGCAAGTCACCCTAGATTCTAGAAAGCCACAAACACACACAACAACAGCACTATCCTAAGCATATAATTTTCAGTTAAACCTTGGGCAATATATCATAGGCAGAGAGAATTTATTTCCTATCTCATTTTCACCACTATCCTAGCCCAACAATAGTCAAGTGTATAGTTTGAAGATTTATCACTCTTTAATATCATGCATTCTTCAGAAAAATGAGCATATCATGTTCTGTTCACAAACTCTTGTGCCTTTAAGAAACTTAGTAACCAACCAAAAGATTAGAAACACAAATTCCTTCACACAATTGCACACCACCAGGCTTTCCATAATTAGAAACACAAATTCCTTCACACAATTGCACACCAACAGGCTTTCCATAAATAAAAACAATGGTATAATACTTAAACCACCAAAAGAAAATTAGAAAATTACAACATACCTTTTTTTTTCCTGGCCAACTCTACTTCTTCCTTCTGGAAAGAAGCCTCATCCCCAAGAAATAATGATGAGCTATTCACATCAAACATTGTATTACTTTCTTCTTTATCATACCTACATGACAAAATAATTTTGATAAAAAATCATTTCACAACAAAAAAAGCAACTATAAACTTTACAATAAATTTCACGGTGTGTTCCTATTAAAATGAGTACCTCTTTCAAACTCTCTTGTCCCACTCTTCATAGAACTCCTTTAGAAACTCCTCCATGAACCTGTGCCTTCTCTTAGCCCTTTTCTACCTAGCCTGAATTTAGTGCCAAAGCCCACATAATGAACATAGATTTAGTGACTGGATTTTTAGCAATTGGAAACACTCAAAATCATAAAAGAAAAAAAAAATGCAAAGAGAAAGAGAAAGAGATGAAACTTAGTGAGAATGGCAAATGAACTTATATCTTGAAACACCAGAATTCCAAATTAACAAAAAATAAAGTGACGGTAGCTAAACTGTATGGTAAAAGTTTGTGTATATATAGGTGATTGTGTATCATGACCTAATAAGCAATGCAAAAAGCACAGCTAGAAGAACTAATATATAACCTAGATAAAGGTTTATGTGGTCTGTATTCAAGAAAGTGGAGCATAACTGCGAATAACACAGAAGAATAAATTAGATTTCAATTGTATGAAACCACCAATAAGTAAATTGTTTACTAAAAATACAATGAAATTGACGAACATATAAATATAATTTTTTTTTTAAAAGAGAGAGAGAGAGAGAGAGAGAGAGAGAGAGGAAAAGATAGAGAAGAAGACGTCGTAAACAGGAAATCAAAGCCCAAAGAAATCAAAATCAAATCAAGAAGAGGTTGGATGCTTTTCATCCATAGCTCGAGAAGAGGTTGGGGATAATAGACTCCAGTACTTCCATATATAAATAAATCACCAATCAAAGACTCAAAGAGCATAAAAAATTGTATTGTATTGCATCATTGCATGAATATTGAGGTAATTGGTTTCTCTATATCATACAAAAGCTCGATTCTAGATCTTGAGGTATAATCACTACAAACCAAAATCAAGATTTTTTATGCAAACCTTTCAGACAATAGGAACAAAACATACCCTAGGCATTAGCATAACTCAATCTTTGATCAAGTATATTTAAAAAAATTGTGAAAACAGAGCCCTAATTTTTTTATGAAATTAAAAAGTCCCAAAATACAAAGAGAGGGATAGAGAGAATGGGTACCTCAAATAAACTGAGTAGAAGTATGTGAATTTGTGAAAAGTAGTCTGAAAATTTTCTAGCATCCTAATTTCCTGCAAATGTCAGAAGGCACTATAAATGTTTATGAATTCAATTAAACTAAAAACAAAGTATATTAACTATGGATTTATAAGAACAAAAAAAAAAAAGTTTCCAGACAATAAAAAACATCCATTGTTCTCGTTACAAAATAAAAAGCCCATTCCTATATATATTTTTTTTCACAATTTAACTTCCAACAACAAATTTTCTTATAGACATTTCTTCAAACACTTGAATACAAATTACAACCTAACAAAGATTGAACAAATCATTAGTGTACCTGTTACAATGAGAAAAAAAAAAAAAAGAAAAAAACAAAATTGAACTCTGTATCTTTAACCTAGAGTTTTCTCATCCCTGAAAAGTGAAAACCACATCTCATCGCCGGCAAACCAAACTCCAACCACCCAGAGCCATAGTATGATCACATCATTCGAACCCACCCAAAAAAAATTAAGCAACAAACCATCAAAAGTGAATTGGGATGCCTGAATAAGACCAGGTTGGGAAAAAAAAAAAAAAACTCACCATGAAGGAACTTTTCAATTCTGCATGGAGAGAGGGAAATTGGAAATCTAAATATAAAAAATAAATCAATGGGTTTTAATTGCAAAGCTTACGGTGAAGGTGTTGATGGGAAGAGGAAGAGCCGAGAGAGGAAGAGTCGAAAGAAGATTGAAACGATGCATGTGAATTGGGACTTTGGGAGACGATAGATCGAGAAAGAGAAAGGGAATAGACAAAATTAAAGGAGAAATCAATAAGATATGCAACAGAAAAAGAAAATTAATCCAAACTTCAAAACGACGTCATTTTGAAGTTGGTCAATGTACATGTTTGAGGCACCGAAAAGGAAAGCAAAGAAAACAAATCTTTATATACGTGGCACCATGGAAAGAAATGAAAGGACTTAATCGAAGGCATTTAATTAGAGGAGTATTTTTGGAAGCCAATCAATGGGTTAAACTCAGAATTATTTATAAGTAATTTAATGATGCAATAAAGCATTGCTCAATACTCTAAAGAGTAATTTATACCCTTTGACACATGATAATATCAAAAATTGATGTGTACGAATTGTAACTTGCCATATGGCATTATTAGTCTACATCATCATAATTTTATTGAGACCACCACATGTCAAGCAGTGGAAGCTACAAAGCTTGACTAATAGCAAAGATTCGGCATAAACTTCTACTTTAATATATACTAGTCGTGGACCTGCATTGCGTGGATTTTTTTCATATGTTAAAAGCAATAGTCCACATTAATAATTCTTCCTCATTTTTAGATATCTACCAAATGTTATTTGTGTCTTTAATATATTTGTTGAATCTGTAATCCATTAGGAGTTAGACACCCAAAAAAATATAACTAAAACTTTTTTTAGTATAAAACCAAGGAACAAAAGTTTCATCAACATTCATGGGCTCCTTATCTATTCGCGTTTACATGAACCAATTCAATCCAAAAAAAGAAAAAGAAAAACACAATCAATCATAAGAAGAAAAAAGTACATATTAAATCAACAATCCCATTAGGAGTTAGACACCAAAAAAAATATAAATTAAAACTTTTTTTTAGTATTAACATAAAATAGTTCTCAATGTGTTCTACATGTGGCTCTCTCTCAATTGTTTGTTCCAATCTACCTTTTTCATTCACGTTTTTCTTGTGCTTGTTTTGAAATGGAGATTTCCTTCGCCTTTTGAATCTTCAATACAGGCCTTTAGCAGTTGCAAACCAAGATCGATAATACGAAAACAAAAATGAAGAATCATAGGGGAGGCAAATAACTTTCATTTAAGAAATGCATTTGGCTATTCCTCGGCATTATCAAACGCCTACTCAACCGTGCATAATAACACTCTATACTACCTACACAAAAAATAATACATGATGATAGGAACAAACCCACAAAGGCAATCGAACATGAAGCTTAGGAAACCACACAAAAGTGTTTAAATAGGAGATTGAGGTGCAATCAATTGGGGAGATGAGGAGGTGAGGTAGAAGAAGATGTGAGGAAGAGGAAAAGCCTATGAAAAGGGAGAGAATTAAATAGAGGTAAATGTTAAAAGGTAAGAGTGAGAGAATTAATTAATTAGAGGTATGGGTGAGAAGGAAGAGTGTGAGAATAGGAAATCTGATGTGACATCTTTAGGGAGAAAGCTAAAGCTTCACCTATTAGTTTATATAATAGAATATATAGATGACCTTCCACATGCAATACTATTCAACTCTTCTCTTTATCTTTTTTTACCCTAGGATGTGCCTTTCCATTGGGAGTGGACATGCCAATTGACCTAAAGGCTATTGTCGTACATCTTTGCTCAATTGAAAAATTGACCAAACAGAATTAATTTCAAAATACAACTCGAATTGAATCAAAGTTTTGAGTTTGAACATTCATAAATCAATGTAAAATTATTTAATATGGTTACTTTCACATTTTCGAATGTTCAAGGCTCGAATTCATTTCAACATAACACACTAGCTTACCTTTGAAATTCTCAACAAAAACAAGGAGATCATTTTCATCTATTTTGTTCAAATATTTTCAAACACAAGAGGGTTTTACTCGAAACACGCAGCACAGCATTTTCAATAGATACCAAGTGGAAAATGCTATGCATGGACCATTTGTGATTGCTTTTGAACATATAAATAACAACATGAATACGTAACCTAATTAAAATATATATAGTAATTTCTAACAAAACAGATAAGAGTTAGGTTCACAGATAATTTATACATAACTCAGAAACCTTATCTGAAATACTGCTATGTAATTCTTTCAAGATTTCCAACCAGCTAAATCATCAGGCGTCAAATTTAGTGTATCAATAGAACCTTTCTTCACTTCCTCACCACGAGCAGCCAAGAATTCTTCAACGGACCCTGGTCGTCCAAACCATCCAAGGTGATCTGCCATCAGGTGTAGATTATTACACCCACCACACCGTGCTACCACCACCCCTTTCTCATATGATTCGCGACAAACTGTCTTCACAGATCTTGTTTCACAGACATTGCAAGTAAAGATCATGGCAAGATTATGCCTTGGGGATGTCTTCAAGTTGGAAGTAGCAGAATACTCACTAACAGTTCCAAAACTGATACTGTTTATATTGGAGGGAGCATTAACTGAGTCGCAATCAGGCTTCAAAGTGCCCATTTCATGATTTTCCAAATCCTCATTGGCATGGCTGGTTGGTTGTGTCTTCGTCTGAATCTCTCTTTTACAAAAGTTGGATCTGCTAAAGGATGCATTTGCAGGAAGAAGAGATTGCCAAAAAGGTTCTGCCACCAATAAGGGAAAAGCCATGTAAATACAAAGATGACTAAGATATCAAGAAAATTTTTTAAAATAAATAAAATTTCAAGCAGGAAAATATGTGACATAGGAAAACATTCATCTAAAACATATAAATGACATAAGGAAACCTAGCAGAACCAGCAAGGTGAGAAACAAACTCTTGTGCAGTTGTGCGGAGTAAAGTGTATATTAGATCATTAAAAGCACTTTCAACAACAACAACAACCAAACCTTCGTCCCAAAAATTTTGGGGTCGGTTATGGATTCTCAACAGTCTATTTTCTATCATTGTTTTCACCTCCTCAGTCTCAACATCCTTGGTCACCACTCTAGTTTTATTGATTTTAAGTAAAATGTTTTGGTAATGCAGTGGTGAAATGAGTATTGTGAACTCTTTTTTTGCTAAATAAGAAGTTCTAATTTAGAAGCAAAAACAGACTCTCTAAACCAGGCCTCTTTAAACAGAGGGAACTACACAAGCATAGGACAACAAATAGCCAGTAAAATGTTTCATTAGTATGGTAGTAACATGAAACGTGAGAATAACATCCATAATTCATCCACTTGACCAAAAGTTCAAGGAAACATCTTAATTTAAAGCCTACGAGCAGAGGAATCAAATATGTTTTTGTTTTAACTAAGGTACCAAAGATGATCAAGATCAAAACACATTCTACCACACCCTTGGATAAATACAAGGATATGTCTTGATCATCCCAATATGATTCCTCATTGCTATTAGCAAAAAAAAAATAGACCCGTCATCGCTGCTAGATTCTTAATGGAATTTCTCAAATTTCACTGCAAGTGAGGCAGCACAACTCGTCTTCCCCACACCTCCCTTTCCACCTAGCATGTAATACTTACGCTTGGTCCCAGACACCATGTCATCAAACACAGTAATGCCTTCGGCAGGAGCAGACACCGATCTCACTGCCAAAAAGTATTACACAGTAAATATTCATTTTTGACACCCTACGAAGTTGCACAATAGCATCAAATTCTTCTTTCTTTGGAACACTATTCTTCAAGATTTGGTTTTTCCCCTTCTCCCATACTTTCTCAATAATAGACAGAACACTGAGAGGAAAAAGAAATCAAAACACAAACCCAAACCCATTGAAAAAGTTTTTATCTGACTCACAATTCGGGAAGTGAATTTTTCTTTTTTCGGATGAGTAATAAAATTTTATTGTACACTAAGTAATTGTGAAGATACAACAAATAAAAGTTACAGTCTTAATGAAAAAGAATCAATGGAACGTATCACATTTAGACCCAAAACACGAGACCATTCAAACCAAGTTCTTAGGAAAGACAATTGTAGCTAAATAACCAAAGGCATCTACACCCTCAAAAGTACACTCGCTCCTTTCCCTCCACAAAGTCCACAATAGGCATAAAGGAGCTAAGTTCCACACAAGTGAAGAATGTTTACCAAACCAAATCCTCTATCCAAAAAGTAGCTCTACAACATTCTTGGGTATTAGTTATTACCCATTGTACCCCAAAAACTGAAAAGGTAAAAGTCCACGATTCATAGGTAATGTCATAATGCAACAACAGATGATCTACATTCTCACCACTGCTTATAAACATGAAACATTGATTTACTAGACTAATCCCTCACTTAATAAGGTTGTCACCAATTAGAATCTTTCCCCATGCTGCTGTCCAAATACATTTCTAAGGAAATGTCACTGCTTGGGAGACTTATTCTTTTCTTCATTCAATTTTTTTTACAGGGAATTTAATTCAATCGGCACCTTCTGATAGCTTTGATAAAAAATACCCAATCTGCTCCTCTTGTTTTATTCTGTTACCGAAAAAAATGTTATTGAAACACAAATGGACCTTAATTTGTGTTCTGCATTACTTATGCTACAACCAAATAAAAACAGTAAAACAATTACCTTTTATTCTATATATTATTCTTTCATTTCCCATTAACTATTAGTTTCCACATGTTATTTCCCTATCTCCTATGTGCTTACTTCTATACAAGTCCAACCAAACAACCCACCAATTACAACCAAATATAATTATTTTGAAAAAAGACAAGCGGGTGTGTCTACAAAAGTATAAATTTCATATGTAAATCTCAGAAAAACTCATACCCAATAAAATTCCAGTGAAAGTTTCAGTCTTTATATTAATAAACATACATATACAATGAAAAAATAATAAATAAATAAAAACCCCAGGAAATAAATCATAACTTAAAAGAATTGGTATTGAAAAAGATTACCTTGGATGAAGTGAGGTTTCCTTGTGGTGGAAAGTGAGATGAAGTTGAAACTTTTGGTGAGAGAGAA
Source organism: Fagus sylvatica (assembly GCA_907173295.1). Lineage (NCBI taxonomy): Eukaryota > Viridiplantae > Streptophyta > Magnoliopsida > Fagales > Fagaceae > Fagus > Fagus sylvatica. The sequence goes on from OU015769.1 coordinate 31,451,946, forward strand.
AGGTGTGAGGGTCTTGAGTGAGGAAGAGACCAAACCCACCATGGCCATGGAACTTCTGGCCGCTAAGCTGCGAAGAGGAGCTGAAAAAATAGAGGGAACAAGACGAGTAGCCATGGTTTTTCTGCTAGAAACTAGAAAGAGCTTTTTGGCTTTGGGTGAGAGTGGAACTGTGAAAACTAAAACCCTTCTATCAATTCCATCTCTGGCCAAAAAGAAGCAAAACCCTCAATTGTCTACTGCTAAACGACAGGCAGTGTTTTGTCGTGTGAAACTAGTTTTTATTTGTTATACTACGTCAGTCGTCTACTTTAGCTTACAAAGTTGGGCAGTTACTGTTAATAGTGAGGAAAAAAAAAATTTAGTAACTTACTCAAAATATATAGTAATTTCTAACTACTTTGAAAAATATTGTATTTTAAAAACAAGATTTTACTTTGGTTTTAAACTATTATAATTTTCTAATTAATGTTGAAACTATTATTTTTTATTTTTTATTTTAAAAAGCCGATTGTCTTGTACTCAATACATTTCTTATTAGTACAAGAAATGTTGTAGCTATATAATACTAATTTATTAAATAGTATAATCATTTGTAAGAATATAAGTAAAGGGACTTAGGATTCAAATCTCTCTTATATCATTGTTGTAATTGTCAAAAATAAAAATAAAAAAATTCAACCACCGAAACTAAACCCTAAAGACAAGTTAAGATGCCAGAGAATCATAAGGTCATTAGCTTGAAATCATAGTTTATTTCAAAAGGAATTCATGAATGAATCTAAAGAGTATGATAGTCGATTAGTTCCAGGGTTGGCCTTGGGAATTATGGGACCTTGAACGATGCAAAAATATGAGCTATTCTATCTAATAAAAATATTTTATAAAAAAATCTAATGTTAGAACTTGAGCTAGAGAAATAAACTATTGTTGGGTTTATTTTAAAGAATTAATTTTAATTTTTGGGTTTGTTTTAATTATTTTGGTCTTTTTAGATTTGTCTATAGGATTATATTATCATTTTTTTTAGGTCTTCAAAATTATAAAGAATTAAAAAATTTTGGGATGAAGTTTAGAGCGATCGCACACCTCACACATGCTCAAGCAGCCCACCCTAGAAGTCTAGTTCATAGAGATTCTCCTTGCAAGTTCTATGACCTTCCACATGCAATACTATTCAACTCTTTTCTTTTTCTTTTTTTACCCTAGGATGTGCCTTTCCATTGGGAGTGCACATGCCAATTGACCTAAAGGCTATTGTCGTACATCTTTGCTCAATTGAAAAATTGACTAACAGAATTAATTTCGCAATACAACTCAACTTGAATCAAAGTTTTGAGTTTGAACATTCATAAATCAATGTAAAATTATTTAATAAGGTTATTTTCACATTTTCGAATGCTCAAGGCTCGAATTTATTTCAACATAACACACTAGCTTACACTTGAAATTCTCAACAAAAAAAAGGAGATCATTTTCATCTATTTTGTTCAAATATTTTCAAACACACGAGGGTATTACTTGATACACGCAGCACAACGTTTTCAATAGATACCCAAGTGGAAAATGCTATGCATGGACCATTTGTGATTGCTTTTGAACATATATATAACAACATGAATAGGTAACTTAATTAAAAAATATATAGTAATCTCTAACAAAACAGATAAGAGTTAGGTTCACAGATAATTTATACATAACTCATAAATCTTATCTGAAATACTACTATGTAATTCTTTCAAGATTTCCAAAAATATATAGTAATCTCTAACAAAACAGATAAGAGTTAGGTTCACAGATAAATCATAACTCATAAATCTTATCTGTCACTATGTAATTCTTTCAAGATTTCAACCAGCTAAATCAAATTTAGTGTATCAATAGAACCTTTCTTCACTTCCTCACCACGAGCAGCCAAGAATTCTTCAACAGACCCTGGTCGTCCAAACCACCCAAGGTGATCTGCCATCAGGTGTAGATTATTACACCCACCACACCGTGCTACCACCACCCCTTTCTCATATGATTCGCGACAAACTGTCTTCACAGATCTTGTTTCACAGACATTTCAAGTAAAGATCATGGCAAGATTATGCCTTGGGGATGTCTTCAAGTTAGAAGTAGCAAAATACTCCCTAACAGTTCCAGAACTGATACTGTTTATATTGGAAGGAGCATTAACTGAGTCGCAATCAGGCTTCAAAGTTCTCGTTTCATGATTTTCCAAATCTTCATTGGCATGGTTGGTTGGTTGTGTCTTCGTCTGAATCTCTCTTTTACAAAATTCAGATCTGCTGAAGGATGCATTTGCAGGAAGAAGAGATTTCCAAAGAAGTTCTGTCACCAATAAGGGAAAAGCCATGTAAATACAAAGATGACTAAGATATGAAGCAAATTTAAAAAATAAATAATGTTAGAATATAAGCCCAATGGGTTTTAGGCCTAATATATTATCTTGTATAGCACTGTTGTTACTTGTGCATTACTCTCACCTCTGCCTATATAAAGGCTCTCTCTTGTACTATATTATTCATATAATACAAATACAGACTTTCAGTCTTTAACATGGTATCATAGCTAAGGCTCTAATATTGTGCAGTTTTAGTCTTTCCAGGCGTTATTCCGCTGCCTCAACTGTCTCCGGCACTGCCCAGCCGCCACCGTCAGAAATCCGGTTGCCTGCGCTGCCAAAAAGCTGATTCATCGCTGAACAGACTTTCTGCCACCCTCGGTTCTCGCTCTACCGGACTCCGATCACGACACATTCCGCTGCCGTTGGAAATATCTCGGGAAGCTTGACTCAACCGAATAAAAAACAGCTTGATTGACAGTGGGCAGAGGAGAACGATTAAGCAACTGACTGCGTACAGACTCGAAGTCATCAAGAACGCCCATTAAGAACTGATGAAGACGGGTACGCTCCCGATGTGTACTGACAAGCTTAGCATCAGAGACGGACTTGATGACTGGCTTAGAAGCAGCTAGTTGATCCCAAAGAAACCTCATACGACTGTGGAAAGCAGTGATGCGCTCACCTGGATCCTAGCGCAGCTGATATAAAGTAACCATGAGATGATGTTCTCGAGCACCATCTGATCCAGCATATCGAAAAGCAAGCATACAAGGGGGGATGTTAGAAATTATTTCACTTTGAGCCATAACGAAATCTCAACTGCAAAAACAGACCATAAAAATGAAATCAGCACGAAAAACTGGGTAGGAAGCACATGGGTTGCAAAAAGTCAACTCTGGAAAGAGTCAACGATCAAAGTCAACGCTGGTCAATGGTCAAAATCAACGCTGGTCAATGCCTGAAGTCAATGGAAAAAGTCAACACTGAAGTCAACGGTGGTCAAAGTCAACGATCAACTGGTCAAAGTCAACGGTCAACGGTCAGGGCTGACATGGCAAGATGACGTGCGCGTGGGCGCGTGACAAAAAGGCTTAACGGCGGCCGAATCTTTAGGCGGCGCGTGAGGGCGCGTCCAGCGGTCGATTGGGCTGTTTTTTTTTCGATTGAGTCGAGCTTCACGAGATATTTCCAACGACAGTGGATGTGTCATGATCGGAGTCCGGTAGAGCGAGAACCAAGGGTGGCACAAAGATGACTAAGATATGAAGCAAATTTAAAAAATAAATAAAATTTCAAGTAGGAAAATATGTGACATAGGAAGACATTCATCTAAAACATATAAATGACACAAGGAAACCTAGCTGAACCAGCAAGGTGAGAAACAAACTCTTGTGCAGTTGTGCAGAGTAAAGTGTATATTAGATCAATAAAAGTACTTTCAACAACAACAACAACCAAACCTTCGTCCCAAAAATTTTGGGGTCGGTTATGGATCCTCAACAGACTATTCTCTATAATTGTTTTGCTAAATAAGAAGTTCTCATTAAGAAGCAAAAACAGCCTCTCTAAACCAGGTCTCTTTAACAGAGGGAACTACATAAGCATAGGTCAACAAATAGCAAGTAAAATGTTTCATTAGTATGGTAGTAACATGAAACGTGAGAATAACATCCATAATTCATCCACTTGACCAAAAGTTCAAGGCAACATCTTAATTTAAAGCCTACGAGCAGAAGAATCAAATATGTTTTAGTTTTAACTGAGGTACCAAAGATGATCAAGATTCAAAACACATTCTACCACACCCTTAGATCAATACAAGGATATGTCTTGATCATCCCAATATGATTCCTCATTGCTATTAGCAAAAAAAAAAAATAGACCCGTCATCGCTGCTAAACTCTTAATGGAATTTCTCAATTTCTTAATTTTTTAATGAATTGTAGTTTTAATTGATGGGTTATTCCGCTGAATTTGGTAAGGCATCAAACAATTGCTAAAAGGGTTAAACCAACCCCCTAAAGACCATGTTCAATATTACCTAAGAAACTTCTATATTCATAACCCTAGAGTATATCTAAATTGAGAAAAAACAAAACGCCCAAGCTGCAAATATGAAATCTTTACATATTCACTCGGTCTCCATCGCACTCACACGTATTAAAAAGGCAAAAGAATAATAAGCTAATACTCCAAAGTTTGGTCTCCAAAATTCAAGTCAAATCTCAAATGTACTATATCTGATTCTCATAGTTGAAAGGACTATTGAGAATAAACCTTAATCACTTGT
>OU015769.1:31456685-31494088 GCA_907173295.1 Fagus sylvatica
TCTTCGGCAATAAAACCATTTAAAAAGGCACTTTTGACATCCATTTGAAATAATTTAAAATTTTTAAAACATGCAAAAGCAAGTAACATGCGTATAGCTTCTAATCTAGCAACTGGAGCATAAGTCTCTCCATAATCAATACCTTCCTCTTGATTATAACCTTGAGCGACTAACCTTGCTTTGTTCCTTACTATTATACCTTCTTCATCCTTTTTGTTTCGGAATACCCATTTTGTACCAATAACGGAGTGGTCCTTAGGGTCTAGGTGCAAGAGTCCATACCTTGTTTCTTTCAAATTGGTTTAGCTCTTCTTGCATTGCCAAGATCCATGATTCATCTTCAATAGCTTCATTTATGTTCTTTGGTTCAATTTGTGAGAGAAACGCCATGTTGTTGCAGATGTCCTTGAGCTTTGATCTTGTGCTTACTCCATGTTCAATTTCACCAATGATCAATTCTTTAGGATGATTATGGACTACGTTCCAACTTTTTGGTAATTCTTCATTGTTGGTTGGAGGAAGCGCTTTTTCTTCATCTTTTGGTTCATCTACTTGATCTTTGACTTTTTCACTTAAATCAACTTGGTTAGATGAACTAGTTTTATTTTCAAGAGAAATTGGCTCATCATCACAATTATTTTTTATATGGAATGGATTAGTTTCATCAAAAACAACATGCATAGATTCATCAACAACCATAGTTCGTTTATTGAACACTCTATATGCTTTACTATTTATAGAATAACCAAGGAATATACCTTCATCGGATTTAGCATCGAATTTACCAAGATTATCTCTATCATTCAATATAAAGCACTTACATCCAAAAACTTTGAAATATCCAATGTTAGGTTTTCGATTATTCCATAGTTCATAAGGAGTTTTATTTAAAGTGTTTCTAATGATGGTTCTATTTATAACATAGCAAGCGGTGTTAACAGCTTCAGCCCAAAAGTATTGAGGTAAATTATGTTCATTAAGCATAGTTCTAGACATTTCTTGAAGTGATCTATTTTTACGTTCTACTACTCCATTTTGTTGAGGAGTACGAGGTGCCGAGAAATTGTGTCCAAAACCATTTTGATCACAATATAGTTCAATATCTTGATTATCAAATTCTCTACCTCTATCACTTCTAACATTGTTAATTGTATAACCTTTTTCATTTTGAATTCTTCTACAATGTTTAACAAATGCTTTATGAGCTTCATTTTTGTGAGCAAGAAATAATACCCATGTATAGCGAGAGTAATCATCAACAATTACAAATGCATACAATTTGCCACTTAAGCTAGCGGTTCTAATAGGACCAAATAAATCCATATGCAATAATTCTAGAGGTCTTGAAGTAGAAATAACTTTCTTTTTCTTAAAAGATGACTTAGTTTGTTTACCTAGTTGACATGCATCACATATTTTATCTTTAACAAATTTAGTAACCGGCAAACCTTTTACTAAATCAAGTTTAGACAATTTTGAGAGTAATTCCATATTGGCATGTCCTAATCTTCTATGCCACAACCAACTATTTTCATTTATGGCAGCAAGGCAAATTGATTCTTTTGAAGTCATATTATCAAAATCAATAGTGTAGACATTTTCATTTCTAAATGCCACAAATAAAACTTGATTATCAATTTCATTTACTATAATGCACATGATTGATTTAAATATTACATTATAGCCTTTATCACACAATTGGCTAATACTTAACAAGTTATGTTTCAAACCATCAACCAAGAGAACATCTTCAATAACAAGAGAATGTGTTTTACCAATATTACCTATACCGATGATCTTTCCTTTTGAGTTATCACCGAATTTGACATTTCCTCCATCTTTTAGAGTAAGAGAAGTGAACTTGTTTTTGTCACCTGTCATATGCCTTGAACATCCACTGTCAAGAAACCACTTCTTCTTGGTAGATTTGGATATCAAGCATACCTACAAAACAATTTTAAGTAACTCTTTTTGGTACCCAAATCTTCTTGGGTCCTCTTGGGTTAGTTGGTGGTGAGGTTCCTTTAATAATCCAAATCATATTTTTCATAGGACATGTATGAATATTATGCCCTATTTTTCCACAATGTTTACATATGGGAGATTTCAAGAGGTTTTCATTAATGAAAAATTTTTGATAATGTTTTTCTTTTATTTTCGGGTTATATCCAATACCCGCTTTGTCAAAAACACATCTTTGACTACCCAACAAATTATCCAAATTTTTCTTTCCATTTGTAAAGTTAGTCAAAATTTTAGTTAAGTTTTCAACCTTGAGTTTTAGTTCTTTATTTTCATTAATCAAAAGATTTGAATTGTGAACAATTTGTGTTGATGTTTCCACATCATTTGCTTTCATTTTCTCAATAAAATTTTGTGACTTAACTTCCAACTTAATTATTTCTTCTTCTAAAAACAGATTTTTATTATTCAAAGAATTAATTTGTGTTTCTAGAATTTCATTTTTGTTTTTCAAATCATTTAATTCGTTTGAAAGAGATGTGACTTTCTTTTTAAAAGCTTTATTTTTCAAAACATTTTTCTCAAATTCTTCAACCAATTCTTCAAAAGCATTTTGTAATTCATCATAGCTATAAGATTCATCATCTAAAGAATTAAGTTTAGAAGTTACCTCATCTCCATGTGCCATTAAGCAAAGATCTTCGGTGGCGCTTTCATCGTCATTAAATGCTAGCGGACAAAAGCTTGCGTGCTCATCCTCACTTATGTTGGATTCATTTATGTATCCCAAAAGACAAAGATTTGCCACTTCATTGTCACTTGAGTTGTTATCCGAATCACTTTCATCGGAGTCATCCCAAGTTACCTTTAGAGCTTTCTTTTTGTACTTCATTTTCTCTTTGTTTACTTGAGGACACTCATTTTTGTAATGCCCCTGCTTCTTGCATTTGTAGCAGGTAGGAGTTTCAGTTTTGCTTGATTCTCCTTTATTTTCTCCTTTCTTAGGGAATCTTCTTCCAAACCCCTTTTTCTTCTTTAAGAACTTTTTGAAGTTTCTAGTCATCAGGGCAATTTCTTCTTCTTCATCTCTTTCCTCTTCACTATTGTCGTGGTCATGATGAGAGGATTTGAGGGCGAAGTTTTTCTTTGGTTTGACTTCTTCTTCCTCCACTTTACTATTCATTTCAAGCTCATACGTCATAAGTGATCCGAATAGTTCTTCTAAGGTCAACACCTTAAGATCTCTAGCTTCAGAAATTGCTGTCATCTTTGCTTCCCACCTCTTTGGTAATGACCTGAGAATTTTTCTCACATTTTCTTGGTTAGTATAAATTTTTCCAAGGGCCTTCAAGCTATTCACAATATTAGTAAACCTAGTAGACATTTCACTAATATTTTCATCTTTCTTCATAACAAACAATTCATATTCATGGACAAGCATGTTCATTTTAGATTCCTTAACTTGATTAGTTCCTTCATAAGTAACTTCAAGTTTGTCCCAAATTTCTTTAGCCGAGTCACAACCCGAGACTCTATTGTATTCAATTGGGTCAAGAGCACAATATAAAGTACTCATAGCTTTACAATTTAATTCAATGAGTCTTACATCAGCCTCATTCCATTCACTTTCTAATTTTGCTAAGGTTGCTCCTTCCACAGTTTTTGTGGGAATATGAGGACCATTTGCAATGATTTTCCAAACATGATAGTCTTGACCCTTAATATACATGATCATTCTATTTTTCCAATAGCCATAATCACTACCAATGAATAAAGGTGGTCTATGAGTAGATTGACCTTCAAGCATTTGAGGTCTAGGTGTGTTTGCCATGATCTTAACTCTAAGATTGTTAAATCTATATGTAGAGCCTTGGCTCTGATACCAATTGTTACCCAAATATCAACCTAAGAGGGGGGGTGATTTAGGTTGAGGCAAACTTTTTCGATTTAAATGCGGAATTAAAAACTATCTTCAAATAGCAAATGTTGATTTAGCAAATGTTTGATCACAATTCAATTGCAATATAGATATGATATGAAATCAAGCACAAGTATATATATAAGCAATTAAATATGTAAGAGATAGAGAGAGAGAAAATCAAACACGATGATTGTTATCGAGGTTCGGCTCCCGTGCCTACGTCCCCGCCTCAAGAACACTTCTTGAGGATTCCCAAATCCACTATTTGACAATCTTCTTTCGGGTGAAGATCAAAACCGTTACAAATCTTCCTTACACAGTGAAGAGTAACCACCGAGTGAAAAATCCTTTTCACTCCTTAGGATTTATACCAAAACCCTAACAAAATACTCACAGGTTTCAACAAAGTATTTGTTGTACAAGATAAGGCTCTCTCAAAGAGTAATTGTACACAATATGCTCACTCTAATAGTATATCAAGGATTTGATCAATATGGCTCAAAAAGTGTTTAGAGAAATTTTCAATCAAGGATTTTGAATGATATGAAAATATAAGCTTGAGAAGGATGGATTGATGTATAAGATGTTATCTTTTCTATCTTTGATTTCTCTTGTATGCTTGATGTTTAGAAATGAAGAAAGGGTAGTATTTATAGCCATCATGTTGTCTTGCATTCTTCTTGATTTTCAATCAATCAATTTGCTTTCTTTGAAAACTTTTCTTCTTAAGATTTTTCAACCATAATTGATATGGTTGTCTTGCATGTGAATTTCAATCAAGTTGCTTTCTTTGAAAACTTTTCTTCTTAAGATTTTTCAACCATAATTGATATGGTTGTCTTGCATGTGAATTTCAATCAAGTTGCTTTCTTTGAAGACTTTAAGAGATTTTTCAATTGATATGGTTGTCTTATATTTGAATTTCAACCAATCAAGTTGTCTTTGAAAACTTTAAGAGATTTTTCAATTGATATGGTTGTCTTATATTTGAATTTCAACCAATCAAGTTTGTCTTTGAAAACTTTAAGAGATTTTTCAATTGATATGGTTGTCTTATATTTGAATTTCAACCAATCAAGTTTGTCTTTGAAAACTTTAAGAGATTTTTCAATTGATATGGTTGTCTTATATTTGAATTTCAACCAATCAAGTTGTCTTTGAAAACTTTAAGAGATTTTTCAATTGATATGGTTGTCTTATATTTGAATTTCAACCAATCAAGTTGTCTTTGAAAACTTTAAAAGATTTTTCAATTGATATGGTTGTCTTATATTTGAATTTCAACCAATCAAGTTGTCTTTGAAAACTTTAAAAGATTTTTCAATTGATATGGTTGTCTTACATTTGAATTTCAACCAATCAAGTTTGTCTTTTGAAAACTTTAAGAGATTTTTCAATTGAAGTTGGTTTTAAAGTTGAGCCTTAAAGATCAAATCTTAATAAACTTTACAAAACCTAACTCTTACTTCTCATATGTCTCGGATCATTGTCTTTGAGCTTGATTTCTTTGTCTTGAGTCTTGATGACTTTGATCTTCAATGTGTTTGCAACTTATCAACTTTGCATTTGCTTGATATTTGAATTGGCCATCTTGGTCCAATTAAATCAATAGTCAAAATTAAGCTTTAAAACATAAATCATTAGTTCATATGAAAATATCATTAATGAACAACTTAAAATCATGGTTATCATCAAAACTACATGAATGTCCTTGGATTAATTAGCCAATTAATAATTATTGAAACCTTGAGGCTAACAATTTTTATTATTTTAAAGATAGAATGCCTCATCTTTTTTTGCACTGTCCCAGACCTCATAATTCCCAAAACTGGCTCTGATGTGCATCTTGTGCATGGAATGAATTGTGGCTAAGGTGGAAGTCTTAGAAGTTGATATTAGATAGGACTTAGGAGAGTTAGGAGCATAGGATTTATTAGCTATTAATTATGACGGCAGTAGTGTTTGGATAGCTATAAGCTTATTGTTATTAGTTGTTGGATAGGCCCAGGGGTGGATCTAAGCAATGACTTGTGGCCCCCTCAAATTTTTTTAAAAAATATTTAATAGGTATATTTATAGATAAAATTGATAAAGTGTCAATCCTATAAAAAAATAAAAAATTCTAGGTAAAACTAAAAAAAAAAATCCCAATGAACAAAAAAAAGAAGACCAAATAATATTAACAAAAATTAGCCTAAAAAAAATAACAAAAACATCAGCACAACATCAATGTATTTGTGTTACTGTGACTGATTTATTTTTTTAATAATATGATTGATCGTTTTTATATTCAATAAATCAACAAGTTTTTGTTTTGTTTTTTTTGCTAAGCTAGGTTTTTGTTTTATTACTATTTGAGTGTTTGTTAGTTTTATTAATGTAGAAATGCAAAAGGAAAAACTTAAAAAATGTTAATTTTATATTTTATGATGTATTAGTTTTATTTTATGAACATTATTTTTCTTTTAATATTTTTGAAACAGTAATAGAGAAATACTTCAAAAAAAGTCAAATGAATGACAACTTGATTATATACATTGAGAAATATATTTTTTGTAATTTTAATAATGAAGTAATCATGCAACAGTTTTAAAATATGAAAACACGTCAAAATCAATTGTAAAAGGTTATAATCAGCTTATTCTTTTTACTTTTTGTTTTATATAAATAATGTATATTGCCTTCTGACATTTTTTTTTGGTATTATATTTATTAAAGTTTGAGATCAAAAGGTATCCATCCTAAATTGAATTCCTGGCTTCGCCCTTGGATATAGGCCATTGTTATTAGTTATTGGATAGGATTATAATTGTTAACATCCTCAGTGGTTTACCACTGTATTTAAGTAGTGAGCCACCCATTGAATAAAAGATGAGAAAATTAATAAAAAAATCTATTCTCTCTCAATATTCAAGAGACTAGTCATCTCAAATCGACTAAACTATCTTTTATTGTTTTTGTTAAAAAACCAATTCATTACAGTTGGGTACTAATGTATAGTGATTAGAGCATTTAATTAGTAATAAATTCATAGTGTGAACTAATAAATTTATTATTAGTGATTGTTAGTGGGTTGGATTTGGAATCATTAGTTTTAACTTAATAGCTTAAAACTTTATTTTATTTTTTTGTCAATTTGTCTTCACATGGTATTTGTTTTTTTGGCTTTGGTCTTTCCATTTTCTTGTTTTCTTTATAAATAACATTTTTTGTTAGAATATTATTGGACATATAATGAGATGCTTCAAGATTGATTTTAGAAGATGGGCCCATAAGATACTTCGAACCCCCCTCAATTGAAATCGTGGCTATGTTTTGCACTAAAACCCTTGCAAACAGCATTGAGAGAGACCCTCTTGGCATGTGCTGGGAACATGGCATACTTGGAGCCGCCTGAGTCACTTTCACATTTCAAAGGAGGTTAGATTTTTTCAGAGTGTGGGTTGTTTTGTATTAAAGGAACAGATAGAAAGAAATGAGAGAGTGATTTTGAGTTGTATTTGAAAATGAGTAGATAAAATAGAAAAAGTAGTCTTTTAAACCTAATTTTGATTTAAAGTTTGGCTAATCCAATGTCTCTTAGTTGTAGTGGTAGAAATAAAAGTGTAGAAAGTACGTAGAAATCCCAACTTTCTCACTCTCCCAAACCAAAATGGCCGCAGCTGCACCACCACTGGTACCAACCCCAGAGGCCACAGCACTACCTAGTCAACCACTCTTCGCCCGTGTCCGCCTTGCCACTTCATCGGACGTCCCACACATCCACAAGCTCATCCACCAGCTGGCCATCTTTGAACGCATCACCCACCTCTTCTCCGCCACCGAAGCCTCCCTTTCTTCCACGCTCTTCAACTCCCCTCCTTTCCAAACCTCCACCATCTTCATCCTCGAGCTCTCTTCAACCCCATTACCACCCACTACAACTCCTCTCTTCTTCTCTCCCATTACCCAGATCATCACTCTTGACCTCCCCATCGATGACCCTGAAAGAGAAACCTTTAAATCCAACGATAAAGATGGAGGCTCTGACACTGTGGTTGGTGGGTTCGTTTTGTTTTTCCCGAACTACTCGACGTTCTTGGGGAAACCTGGGTTTTACGTGGAGGACTTGTTTGTGAGGGAGTGTTATAGGAGGAAAGGGTTTGGGAAGATGCTACTCTCGGCTGTGGCTGCGCAAGCAGCGAAGATGGGATGTGGGAGAGTGGAGTGGGTGGTGCTTGACTGGAATGTGAATGCTATCAAGTTCTATGAGGAAATGGGTGCTAAGGTCTTGCATGAGAAGAGGGTTTGCAGACTCACTGGTCAGGCTCTCCAAGCTTATGCCAATCCTGCTAATTAATTATTAATGGTTATACTCATAATATCAACCTAAATACAAAATGAGGTTACATTTATGCATGGTCCACACTTTTGGGGGGAGAATAAACCCATATTCAAGATTGTCTGGAAGAGACAAGAGTTTATCGTTGGGAAGGAGGAGAGGAAGACATTTCAGAGAGCAAGAACTTTAATGAATCGCATTCATGCAGGTTCTGTAGCAAAACATTTGAAGCAGCTTGCTGTGTTACCACATACCAGACTTTAGGATTACAGTTCCTTGAAACTATTCAGCCAGGCCTAAAAACAAAACAAAAACAATCAATGTGAAACCATCTTGTGGGTTCTTTTTTCTTGAGAGGACCAAAATTATAATAGTAATAATAGAAGAATAAAATACAAAATCGGATTTGATTGGGTTGCATTCCTCATTCTGAGCACCCAAATTGTGACATGTACAAGAGATTCATGTTGTCCTATCCTAAAAGGATAAACCACCATTAGAGATAGATTTTAAGTTTCACATTAAATATTATAAATTTAAAAGTATATTTAATGTAAAATCATTTAAAACTTTGTATATCACTATTAGATTGAAAAAATAACATCTTAATCGTTAAGCAGATAGTCTACATTTTAAATTAAATGGAATGATTTTGTTCCATCTTTGCCATATTATGAGGCTTTGTAAAAGAAGGGAATTGATATATTATTAAGGGAAAATTATACTAACCTCCCTTGATAGTTAACCTTGAAGTTATTATTTTAATTTTTATATTTAAAAAATTTCTAATAATATGAGTATAACCAATATGATTAGTAACTAGTAAGTATTGCTCTGAAGTTATTCTGAATGAGATTTTAATTTGAAAATATTTATTTGACTCAATTTATAATGAACATAAACGGTTATAATAGGTTATTTGTTATATAAATCAAAATCTTTGAGGGATGATGTGGACATGTACTTTCACCCCTAAACTTTTGAAAATGTTCCAGTTTATGTACTTTCATCCATCCTGTTAATTTTTATCCTACATTATTACATATCCTAACAAAATGCTAAAATGACATATTTTTCTCTCTTCTTTCTTTCTATGGCCGAAACCTCCATAACTGACCACCTTATTCAAGCTTTTTTTCATCCGTCTATTTACTCACAAGCTTCCGCCTCACCATTGAAGCTTTTCCCTTTCTAAGCTTTTATATGCTAACTTTCATCTCTCTTGTGGCTCTTCCCTAATTTCAAGCTTTTCTCTTTCTTTCTCCCTTCGATTATCAACATCCTTCTTTCGCCATGCATGGACGTTACCTTCTTGGGGTGATATGTAGGGCTTTTTGGAGTGTATGGCTTTGGGTTTTAAAAGGGGAGGGATTGATTCTTGACAAGGCTTTTGGCTGTAAGGTGATTAGGAAGGGAAAATTATAAAATATTCTTAGAGCAAATTAATTGCATATCCCTTCCTCTCACATAAATGATGGGTTTATCATGAATTTAAATAACAGGATCTACTATTCATATGAGAGGTGAGAATACGACATTAATAACTCTAGGAGTGTAGTATAATTACCGGATATGGCCAAGGACTAAAGTTGTGGTTTTGTTTTCTTCAATTTGGACAACTAATGAATCAACAAATTTTTGTTTTTAAATTGTTTATTTGATTAAGAAGGGTGTTTGATTTGTTAGTTACCTCCATGTGTGACCAATTATTTGGTGCCACATGATCGACCACTCAATTGTGTTTTTATTTTTTTATTTTTTTTTATTTAAATGAATTGATCCATATTAAATTATACACAAAAGTATTTTTTTCGTCCTTAAATTTTGTATGAAGTTCGTTTTTCGTTTCTAAACTTTGAAAAGTTCATTTTTAGTTTTTTACATATAAATTTTGTCCATGAACTTTTTTTTAAATGATGAAATTCATGTGTAAAAACGAATTTTTTTAAAGTTTAGGGATGAAATACGAATTTTTAAAAGTTCAAGGACAAAAATGAAACTCATATATAGTTTAAAGACGAAAATTATATATTACATCCACGGCCTCCTCTCACCTCCGGGTGAGAGAGATCGTGACCAGAAATGGTCAGATCTTGGTAGCGTGGCCCGAGTCCGGTCATTTCCGTCTTCCTTTTTACCTTTTCTTTTCTGTTTTCTTTTGGGCCTCCGATCGGAAGTTACCGACCAGCCGCCATCACCACCACCCCTCTTCTCTCCCTCCTTCCGCCTTACCTCCTCTCCATCCGATCGGGGTTTGTCGACACATCTGTCCATCTCCAGTAAGCGTCGAGATCGTCTACGGCCGTGGATGACCGGTGGGCATCAGGTGTGGGGACTTCTTCCAGTCCGTCTTTATATCACCCCTATCTTTGGGGTTGATTTTTTAAAACTCTTTTTGAAGAGCCCCTACCACACCCGAATCGCATGGCATCTCTTACCATGTCAAAATCGATTCGACTCAGTAGTTTCCTTGGATGGGAGTTCGACTCCAAATCTGCTGCTGCTCCGGACATCGATAGTCGTGGTTGCTTTTGTGCTTTTATGGACGGTGGTCAAATTATGTGTCGATCGGTGTTATTTTGGTTGTACTGTTTGTGTTTGGTGTTGTTGTTGTAGTTGTATCTGTTGTTGTAATATTTGTGTAGTTTGTTGTTGTTGTTGTAGTATTGGTGTTGTTGTGTTGTTGTTGTTGTGTTCTTACTTCCCTCTTGGTAGGGTCTTTGCTGTGACGTCATGTCACCTTTGCTGCCCTCTTGATAGGGTTTTTACTGTGACGTCATGTCACTTTTGCTCCCTCATTGTAGGGTTTGTATCCCTCTGAGTAGGGTTGTAAATTTCTTTCAATAAAGTCTTTGTTATTTATCAAAAAATATATATATATATTTAGAAACGAAAACAAATTTTGTGCAAAGTTTAGAAAGAAAGAAAAAAAAAAATTCTTAACGAAAATATTTTTATATTAGGTGAGGTTGGTCCAAAATGAGGGTAGTCTCGCTCACTTATTTCATACCTTATAAAAAATTTCCCTTAATTCCCCTCGATCCATTCATTTTCAATTTTCACACTCTCTCCGCCGCCGGTCAGTCCCTACCATTGCCGGCGGCGATCATATTTCGTTATCTCACTTTATCGTTCTCTCTCCACCCACGCCGCTGTGGAAGCTCACTCTCTCTATCTAGCCACGCTGCTGCGAGGTTAGTCCCCCCTCGTGTTTTTGGCTTTAAGTTTTGATTTTGGTTTCCGGGGTTTGGTTATTTTTTTGTTGTCATGTCCAATGGGTTATTTATCTTTGAATTTGTGGAGTTTTTATTCTAGTTACTTTGTTGATTTCTGTGTTTTGCTTTGGATTGTTAAGCTGATAAGTTTGGTTTTTAGTGTTTTTGCTTTCTGGGTTTTTGTTTATTTGTAGTGATATTTTATGGGTTTTGCCTATTTCTATCTATTGGGTTGTGTGTGTCAGTGTGTGTGTGTGTGTGTGAGTATAGCTACTGGCCAGTGAACATGGATTACGTTTGAAGTGACCTTCCACAGAAAAGATTGTATTGTTGTATACTCTGCCAAAACTTGGAAAATGAGGAATGCGAAATGGGTGTTTTTTTTTTCATGTTTGTCGAAATTGGAAGTGGTAGGCTTTGCAAATAAAATGGACTTTATCTAATTGATCCTCTTTCAATCTTTCTGTTTCATTTTTAGTTTTTTCTTTGTTTTTGTATTTGGATTGGGAAAAATACTGAGAAAGAAAGATTTTATTTTTATTTCTGGAGGATTGGGAGCAAGCGTACTTTTGTTTAGTAATGGACCTTCACTCTCTTTCTTTTTTATCTATATAATGATTGGAGATTTCCAGGCGATAGGCTTCCATGATACAACTTTTTTTTATCAATTCTTATTAACTATTTTATTGTTTAACTAGTTACTCAAAGGAAATCCCAACATTGGTTCCTATAACTGAAGATTGAAGAAAAAGTATCAAATACCTGTCAGGCCTTGGCTGCCATTGATGAGGGCTTCAGAAGTGAGTCAATAAAAAACCCATTACTATACCTCAGCCATAAAAAAAACAGAATGTGAGTAGACCAAAAAAAAGAAAAACCGCTCTCAAAGTAAAGTGTTCGTTCATACTCTGTATGCACAAAACGCTAACATGATTGCATAAAAGCCACTCGCATGACACAAAGAGTTCAGATTTCTGGCACACCCTTTCTTTAAATGAATAGAAGGACCATCCTCTCCATATCTCTAATCCACAAACCTTCTTGCTTGTTTCTCTACTTCTCTTCCTCAGCTTCTGAAGTCCAAGTCAAACTTTCTGAGTCTAGCTATAGCCTCGCCACCTGCATTGCCTCCTTACAAAGCTGTGCCAACCACAAGAATCTCAACAAAGGCAAACAACTCCACTCTTACATGCTTACCAATGCCTTCCTCAACTCTCCTCTATCCATCACCAGCCTTATCAACATGTACTCCAAATGCAACCGAATGGAAGATGCTCTTCTGGTCTTCAATCACCAGGCCCATGATTGCAATGTGTTTGCCTATAATGCAATCATTTCCGGGCTTGTTTTAAATGGGCTTGCGGAAGATGGGTTTGAGTTTTATAAGCGTATGAGGCGAGTGGATGTTAAGCCAGACAAGTTTACTTTTCCGTGTGTGATCAAAGCTTGTTGCGATATTGTGGAGGTTTGGAAAATTCATGGGTTAGTGTTTAAACTTGGGTTGGAGTTGGATGTGTTTATTGGCAGTGCTTTAGTCAATACTTATTTGAAATTTGGGTTGATGGTAGAGGCACAGGATGTGTTCCAGCACTTGCCAGTGAGGGATGTTGTGCTTTGGAATGCACTGGTTAATGGGTATGCACAAATTGGGAGGTTTGATGAGGCTTTGGAGGTTTTTAAGAGAATGGGTGAAGAAGGGGTTGTTCCTAGTAGATTTACAGTTACTGGGGTGTTATCGGTTTTAACTTTGATGGAGGAGTTTAACAATGGGAGAGCAATTCATGGGTTTGCAATGAAAATGGGGTATGTTTCAGGTGTTGCAGTTTCTAATGCATTGATTGATATGTATGGGAAATGCATGTGTATTGGAGATGCTTTGGAAATTTTTGAGATGATAAATGAGAAAGATATATTTTCATGGAACTCGATCATATCTGTTCATGGACAGTGCGGTAATTATGATCGTACTTTGAGACTATTTGATAGAATGTTAGGTGCTGGAGTTAAGCCTGATTTGGTTACTATCACGACAGTCCTTCCTGCTTGCTCTAATCTGGTTGCACTAATGCATGGAAGGCAGATTCATGGGTATATGATAGTCAATGGGTTGGGAAAGGATGGAAATCATAAAGAAACCGATGATGTGCTAGTGAACAATGCTATAATGGACATGTATGCAAAATGTGGTAGTATGAGGGATGCTCATTCGGTTTTTTATAAGATGAGGAATAAAGATGTGGCATCATGGAACATCATGATCATGGGTTATGGCCTGCAAGGTCATGGTGATGAGGCTTTGGAAATGTTTTGTCATATGTGTGAGGCACAAATTAAGCCTGATGTGATCTCATTTATTGGGGTACTGTCTGCCTGCAGCCATGCAGGCTTTGTGAGACAAGGGCGTGAGTTCTTGACACAGATGAAGTCAAAATATGGTGTGGATCCAACTGTTGAGCATTATGCCTGTGTGATTGACATGCTTGGTCGAGCTGGGCAGCTTGAGGATGCTTATGAATTGGCACAAGCAATGCCTATTGAGGCCAATCCTGTGGTATGGAGGACTTTGTTAGCAGCATGTCGGCTCCATGGTAATGCTGACCTTGCTGACGTTGTTGTACGACAGGTTCTTAAACTTGAGCCAGGGCATTGTGGAAATTACGTACTGATGTCAAATATTTATGGAGTAAATGGTCGATATGAAGATGTATTAGAGATTAGACATGTAATGAAACAACAAAATGTGAAGAAGGCACCAGGGTGTAGTTGGATTGAGCTCCAGAATGGTGTGCATACTTTTATTACACGTGATATGACCCATCCTGAAACCAACCTTATTTATGTTACATTAAATTCATTGACCACACGTCTGCATGAGTATGGTTATGTGCCTAATCTCTAACTTTGGGTTTGCGCTGAAAGTCTAGCATGGAACTATGCCAATAGGAATTCTTTTCATTTTCCCTGGGAATCAGGGATCAGTGGGAAAGAAAGCAAACTGAGATTGTATAATAAGAGTATAACAGTCTCGTTTTGGTGTGTGCAAAACAAAGCAGCAACTGCACTAGATAACTATGATATTCAAGATCATTCACTGGATGGCATCAGAACAGAAGAGCCTGAATCCACAAAAGCATAATGATTGAGCACTAGAAGATTAGCCTGAGCTTATGTCCCCAACTCACAGGTTGATTCATATCCCCTTGTTTAATTTTTGCAGGTATCTAATGGTCATGGGATTCTTTGTGTATTCAGAAAATACAAATTTAATTATGTGTTGTAGTTCAATTCCATAATTTTAATCTGTGAATACCTTATTTTATGAAATTGCTGGTCATGGGATTCTGACATTCCATACTTTTGTTTCATTTATATGTTTTAGATGAATGTCTTCCGAAGCTACATATTTTCCTGATTGAACTTTGATCTACATATTTGCTATCTTAGTCATGTCTGCATTGGTGTGCCTTTTCCCTTATTGGTGGCCGAACCTTGCTGGCAATCTCTTCCTTCTACAAACAAAACCGACAACTCATGCTAATGAGGACCTGGAAAAATCATGAAACCAGCAGTTTGAAGCGTGATTGTGACTCAGTAATGTACCTCTGATATAAACATTATTTACAGTTCAGCTGTGAAGTATTCTTCTACTTCCAACTTGCAAACATCAATAAGCCGTGATCTTTATTAGCAAGGTCTGTGAAGACAATTTGTCGCAAATCATATGAGAAAGGGGTGGTGGGTATAATAATTTACACCTGATTGCGGATAATCTCAGATGCTTTAGAGAACCAAGGAACAATGAAGAATACCTGGCTGCTTATGGTGAGGAAGTGAAGAATGGTTCTGTTAATACCTGAAAAGAATTATATAGCAGTATTACTGATAAGATTTCTGAGTTTTGTATAATCATCTGTTAACCTAACTCTTATTTCTTTTGTTAAAAGGATATTTTTATTTTTTTAAATTAAGTTTCCTATTCTTATGTTCAAGAGTAATCACAAATGCTCTATGCATAACCAAATTTCCGCTTGAAAATGTATACATGAGAGGATTATGCGTGACTTTCTAATAGGTAGAAAGCCCAAAATGCCCTTCTCCTTTTGTTGATTGGCAAAAGTATCAAACAAAAAAGTTTACATTGTTAACAAAAAAGCTGGCTAGCTTCAGTTGATGTGAGAGGTGGCAAGAGAGTCTATGGTGTAGTTCTTGGATACTGGGCCAACTTATTATAGAGCTCCAGAGTATATAATATATTCCTTAGTTAGTTAGTTAGTTTTTTATTTTTATTTTTTATTTTTTTTATGCTGTACAATTTAATATGTATATTATTGATAGTGAACACGTTTTTAATAAAAATATATTTTTTTCTATGAATTTATTAATATGTTATTATTATTAATATTAAAGTATTTTTTAACATTTAATGCATTAAAAGCGATAGATATCCTTAGCAACATAATTAAGTCTTTTTTGGTAATTTTCATCCAAAACAGTAATTTTAGATCAATGTTATCCAAACGCTTAACTGTGGTTTTAAAAATTATGTTTTCAAAACGTACATTTTAAAATCATTATTTTTTAAAAACACACTTTTTGAAACAGCTAACCCAAACGGACCCTAATGACACACCAGTTGCTGCTTTCCTGTAATCAATGAATAAGAATCCTTTCCCCTTTCCTGTATCTGCTTGTATTAGCCTGAAGGCTATCTCTTTTTTTTGAAGGCTATCTCATACATAAGAGGATGGTTCATACTTAATAGTTGTGCTTTTGAAATCAAATTTTATAAAGGAAAATCCAAGGATCAAAAATCATACATTTGACTCAAACCCCACGTGTCCAACCCTCCTAAAATGTAGAGGGTGTCATCACTTCCACCACTATCTAGAAAATACTACAAACCTATTCTCATTTCCAAACCGAGACCACACAAGAACCCAAAAAGCAAAATGGCAGCCGCAGCCGCACCACCACCACCACCAACCCCAGCTGCAATATTACTACCAGACTCAACCCCAACGGGTCATCCACTCTTCGTTCGTGTCCGCCTCGCCACCCCATCAGACGTTCCACACATCCACAAACTCATCCACCAAATGGCCATCTTCGAACGCCTCACCGACATCTTCTCCGCCACCGAAGCCTCTCTCTCCTCCACCCTCTTCACCTCCCCTCCTTTCCAATCCTCCACCATCTTCATCCTCGAGCTCTCCCAAACCCCATTCCCACCCTCTCCAACCTCTCTCTTCTTTTCTCCCATTACCCAGATCGTCACTCTTGACCTCCCCATTGATGACCGTGAAACAGAAACCTTTAAATCCAACAATAGAGATGGTGGCTTTGACGCTGTTATTGGTGGGTTTGTTTTGTTTTTCCCAAACTACTCGACTTTCTTGGGGAAACCTGGGTTTTACGTGGAGGACTTGTTTGTTAGGGAGTGTTATAGGAGGAAAGGGTTTGGGAAGATGCTGCTCTCGGCTGTGGCACAGCAAGCTGTGAAGATGGGGTATGGAAGAGTGGAGTGGGTGGTGCTTGATTGGAATGTGAATGCTATCAAGTTCTATGAGGAAATGGGTGCTAAGGTCTTGCAGGAATGGAGGATTTGCAGGCTCACTGGTGAGGCACTTCAAGCTTATGGCAATCCTGCTAATTAATAATTACATGGGTTCTCTTTTTTGGGAGGTTTTATTTCTTTCTTTCTTTGTTAGTTTTTAGATTTCAAGAAATGAAAAGAAAAAAGTTGGGGACTTAGGGGAGCTGTATCTGATGGGTGCAGTTTGTGATTTACTTGATTTATGATGTTTTGTCCAAGGAATTTTACTGCTATGCTTATTT
Source organism: Fagus sylvatica (assembly GCA_907173295.1). Classification (NCBI taxonomy): domain Eukaryota; kingdom Viridiplantae; phylum Streptophyta; class Magnoliopsida; order Fagales; family Fagaceae; genus Fagus; species Fagus sylvatica. The sequence goes on from OU015769.1 coordinate 31,473,940, forward strand.
GGTTCCTCAAATTTATTGTCAGTGGAGTTTGTTTGTTATTAACAAAAATATGTCTGGTGTTTTGTGTTTTTCGTTTGTTTCAATTTTTTGCTTCTTAACTTCTTCAAGACTTTATAATTGGGTAGCCCTCCATGGATGATCTTTTAAAATCACTGCGGATTAAGGAAGAAACGATTTTTCCTTCTATTTGCTTATAATATCAACAAAAATAAAAATTTGGATTACTTTTTATAGAGAATTTTATTGAGGAAAAAAAAAAAAAACATTTTCAATATTATCTGGATTCCATCATTGGGAAGAAGAGGAAGACGTGTCCGAGAGTTTTAATGAGTTACATTCATGGTCTAGCAGCACAACATTTGAATCAGCTATTGCAGTGCAGGGTTAACAATAGATGATTTAGCAGGCTAGGATTATAGTAGTTCCTTTAGATTGAAAAGAGTGAGGTCAAGTCGTCAAGATTCCGAAAGCTTAATTTTACCCTCAGAAGCCCAATTCGACTAGACTCATAAAAAATACAATTTCTGAGCTATTACGTTGTGAATACCGAATAGAAATAGATAATAAAGTGATATAAAGTGAGTCCATAAGAACTAATAAAAATATTGACAACTCTGAAAATTGTTGGATAAGAAAGTGGTGAATTTTTTTGGATAATTGGATATTTGATATTTGAGAAGTGGAGAATATCTCGTTGGGAACTTTAGGAAGTGCCTGGAAGGGTGTCGGCAAAAGTACTGAATTCTGAAACCGACTTGATTGGGATAGGTGCAATTCTTACGTTTCTCCGCCTAAAGTTGTAGGAGAGGCCCACAGTGAAGTCCAAAGAGGCCATGTGGCCATGTGCTATGCGTCGCGTCGGGAGGGACATAGCCTTGCATTGTTTAGTGTCTGCATAATCTGCATTGGATCCACGTCACAGAACAGAAGTTGAGGCGGAGTCCTTCTGTGACGGAGTCAGAAGAACTGTCAATTTTTCTTCATGTTTTTATATAAAAAAGAAAAAAGAAAAACTTTCTTTCACTCTAAAATTGAGAAAATGTTGAATCAATGAAAACACGATGATAACCGTGTGTGAAGAAGGACGAATACAATTTTAAAAGTTTAATTTTAGAATAAAATAATGAATATTATAGAGTTCTAAAAGTCAAAATATTTCACATTATCAAAAGATTTCATCCATTAAAAACTTTTTAATTCAACTAGTTACTGTTTTTTAGTGTTTTTCCAAATAAGACGTCTACTGCTTGAATCCCTCTCTTCAACTATTGAATTATCAAACAAATTAAATAAATATAGTCTAACACTATTTTTTGTTGTTAAGAAGTGAAAAGTTGTGACTTTAAGCAATAGACAATTAGTTGTTGTATTCATTAAAGTTTGTGATAATGTGGAAAAGTATTTAACATGAATGGTTAGAATTTTAAAACAGTCCTAAGAACTCCAAAGAAACCTAATCCAATTATGCATAACATAGAGAGTAGCCACAGCCAGTTAGATTCCTTCGTGTGGCTATTCCACAAACCCAAGCTTTCAACCATCCGTCCGTTCTCCTAGTTAATGCAATTATTTTCCCCTTTCTCCTAATACAAACAACCAATTCAACCTTTACATTACAAGTTTGTTTTGAGAGTCCATATTCCTTTCAATTGTTCATCCATTGCCATTTGGGAGTGATTTTATTGGAAGCGAACTTCCTACTGGCTTCAACGCAATCTGTAGATAATTAGAGTAAATCAAATACGCATTAATTGTATTTAAAACATTCACATTGACATCGGTTTTGAGATTTGTCGTTTCGTTTAATACAAGCTTGATAAATAATTTAGCAAAGCAATGGTCACACAACTTCATACAGCAGTCTCAGTGATATTGAACAGAGCTAAATAAGGAAGATGCAACACTGCTAATAAACAGCATGTTGAATTAAACATAAATAACAAAAATGTAGTGTCAATTAAACACTGCTAATATCTCCTGCCAAAGTCCACTAGCCAAATGTTAGTGAACCACAACTCAAGCTGACCTTCTCTAAAAATGTCTTTCATCAATGAAAATAGAATTAGCACAAAAAACTCTATACTACAAATGTAAACAAACAGTCATGTGTTTGTATTAATGACAATTCATTACTCATCTTCACCTATCATCATCCCGATTAAGCCACTGAGTTTCTTTCTCCTTTAGAAAGCCAAGGACACCAAGAAAACCAAAAAGGACCCATCCACCCGACGGAATGTCTCCACCATCACCGCCACCGCCACTGCCACCACCACCACGACGATCATAGGGAGGGAAACCACTTCCACCATCATCAAGTCTTGGTGACTTCTCCTTGCCTGAAATTTCATTTTACTATTATATGCTACTTGAGATGATCCAATAAAATTTCAAGAGGAAAAAAATAATTTTAGAGTGAAGTTAAGCTACGTTGTTTGAACTTGATATGCTTTTTTTAATAAGTATTTAATGAGATGCATTGGTAGATCATTATTTAAATGAAGCTCCTTTTTATTGTTAACTTCATCTATTTTTACTCAGATATTTAAAAAATTCCTGCGTAATGAGAGCTCCTTACTCCTTATTGGCACTGTCTAGTGCATGGGTTTCTGTTAACAACTTCCTTAAATTTCAATAAAACATATCCAGTGCAAAGTTGACTGAATAATGCCATACAAGCACAGTTCAATATATACCACAAAGTAAATCTTCAAAGCCACACACACAAACACATACATGCTCACCTGTTTATAATGGTGGAGAATGTGTGAGATCCTAGAAATTTACACTGGAGATCCTAGAAAGTAGAAAATTCAGATTTATATCTCACGCACAATTACCACGACTTTACAATAGCAAATGGAAAAGGAGACCACGCTAAGAATTGAACTGGATGCAGGGTAAAATAATCAAATGCACATAATTTTTTCTCTCTGAAGCCACCTTCTTGAAATAACAAAGCTAATCTCACACACCTATGAGCTAAGGCAGCATTTAGTGGTCTGGCTAGGACAGAATGCATTGACTAAACCATATGCAGTTTAGTAAAGAATAACCTTGAGAAGTAGCTATTACCAGGAATATGAGTAATTGTTGGAGACTTCTGTGTAACAGTCTGGGTTTGCTCTGCAGTAGCAGCACCGCATATCACATTCTGCAAACAAAGTGTGTGAGAATAGGACATAAGAGATTCATGTATAACCAGATTGCAATAAAAAAAAATGAAGTAGCTTAAATGCTAAAGTAATAGAAGGTCAATGCATCAGTGTATAGTTTTTTGATAAGTAGGTTAATTGGCTGGGTTCTTTGCCAAGTCTTTGTCTAAATTTTAAGGCTGTAAGAGACAATAAATCACCTAAACGCAAAAGGTTAAATTCTAACCAATAACATAATAAAATGAACAAATCTCGGAATGGAAGTAATTTTACTTCTCCTCAAAATCACTTATGAAGACACTCTTTTCGCATTGCAGCAGAAAAGTAGTCTTAAGATTTTTTTTCTTTTAATTTGTAAGTTACAAACGCACCCGGTGGGTCTTGAACCCACAACCTCACCCTCCAACTTGCTCTTACAAGGAGAGGAGGTGTCATCTAAGCTAGAACTCAGTGACAAATAGTAATCTATAGGCTGCCATCAACATACAAGAGACACCAATAAAAGAATTACATCTATGAAACACATATACAAATAACAGGTAACATGCAGAAACAAACATACCAAGGCAGCAGCACATATTACAGACTGCATTCCATTGGAATGCAAACTAGGCCTTCTTCTATCAATACGTGAAACTGGCAGGGAAAGACCGACTCCGGATTTAGCAATCTGAAAACGTCCCCTTTGATAATCAAAAGGTTGAAACCGCATGCAGACCTTTCCTAGATTGGATCCAGCTTGCTTTATTCACTCCACGCGCTGGCCATGTGTTCTTACTGTATACAGAAAAGATAACAGTTAAGTAGCATCATCAAAATCAAAATCTGCACAGACCCTTCGTTTTCAATGCATAAAAAACATAAAAGTAAAGCAGCGTTTGTAAGTATCAAAGTCTAATAAATCTCTTCAACCAAACTGCATCACTGTGTTTCTTTATTTCTCAAGTTCATATCCCGTAGAGAACTTCAAGTGAGCTAAAACCAAATCTTCTATTCCTTAGTAGAACAAATTTTTGGACTAGCAATCGGCAATCAGTGATAAAAGGTTTTTTTTTTTTTTTTTTTTATAAGTAATAAGTTTTATTGATTGAATAAAAAATAATGAACTACAAATGCACTAGATGTGAACTTGTAGAAATAGACAATTAGTTTCTGAAGTGACAATGATCAAGAAATTCAAGAAAAGTATTAAATGAAAACAACCCGGTTGCCATCATCCAATCAAACAAGGTGTATATAAAACAGTGATAAAGAGTTTTTATACACAGATCCCACCCCATAACAAGGCAATTCACATCTTAGGTGTCAATTTTCTCACCAATTGATTTTTGGTGTAGGCGGGATTTGAACCCAGATCCCTTGCTCGACGACAAGAGACTTTACCAGTTAAACTAACTAGAACCCACGTCAATTTTCTTGCTCATAACCACATGATTGAAGAAAATCTCACTATAATTTCCATTAATTTGCTATGATCAATAAGCAATTCTATTTTTTAGTGTTGGCACTCAGCAATCACAGGACATAATACTCTTACAATCACAGATAAACTAAAATTAGTTTATGAATAGCCACATACCTGGTGGCAATTGAGGTAAAGTGGCAATAGTACTTCCAATTGAAAGCGACATTTTTATGGCAATGGGAATTGACCTACAAGACAAGCTTTTTTGAATTAAAACAATAATATATAAAACAACAATAATAAATGAAATTTATAAAGTAACAATATGGGTTCAAAGCAGTCAAATAAAATCAACAGCTGGGAAAAAGAAATGTTAATGCAAAAACAAATTTTTTTTTTCAGTTTCCAATTTCTTTAGGGATGAAATACAATTCCCAAAGGTCCCAGATTCTTTTATTTATTAATTCTTTGTGCTGATTTTCCCAGAAAATGAATACACCGCCATACAATTCAACTACAAAATGATTAAGCCAAACAGGACGCACCACTGGAATTGTAACAAATTCAAACATTGCACAGAGAACATACACAGCCATCCCAAATCCAAAGATTCAATCTTTCAGTGAATTTCGGCAAGATTATCCAGTTTCACCTCTATATCAAATGATTCATCAACAAGTAAATTCACGTTTACCCTCAAACTATAGATAATCACCATTAAAAACCACGCTGCCTAATAATTCATCTTCAAAGTAATTTTATGGAATAAATACGATTTCTTTCTTTTTTTGTCAATCCTCCTTACCTTAGCTATCAAATTATCAATTATAAAAAAAGAAGTTACTTATCATTTCTTCTTTCCTCAGCAAGTGAGCATACATAGTTACATACATATCAAAACATTGATCCGTTACGGCAGGGCAGTGGGCCATGACATGGAAGTTCTGCCTACTCATTACCAACACACCACATAGATAATCATTTACAAATTACAATAATAAATTTGAGATTTTTCTAAATTTTTAATATCAATAAGCATTTCCAATAATTGGTTTCCTTTTTTGAATATTATCATTCTTTTAAATTAATTAGAAACAAGTAAGAACTTTATAATAATTGAATAATTTAAAAAGGCAGCTGATATTTTAGCACTCAACTCTTATATTTTCACACTAATCTAAAACTTTGTGCTATTAAAAAGACCAAAAAACCCCCTCACACTTTTTCCTTTCTCTCTCACCCTCTTTGCTGTGCAACTCCCGCGGTTATTTTACTTTTTCCCCCACCCATCCTTATCACTTTCTCTCTTTTTACTTTACCTTTTTATTTCTTTTACTTTTTCTTTCTATCTCTTTTCTATCTGTGATTTCTCCTCTGCAGTCAACGTAAACAAGTAAAAAAAGTGTCTCCATTTCTCCTCTGCAGTCAACGTGAACAAAATTTTTTACTGGTGAAAATCCAAATCTTAGACAACAAACACCGTTGTTTCTTCATTTAACGGAAAATTGTCGATTGAAATGAAATGAAATTTAGAGAAGTCAATTGAATTTGAATTTTGACCAAAGTTAAAGATGAAATATGTAATTTGGCCAAAAAAGAAATAAAGGAAACAAGGGTGTTTTCTGCAAAGCGTCACTCTCTTCCACATACAGAGCTTGGAGAAAGTATCCCTCTCCAACTACGCTGCCTGAACAACTCAAAATAACAAAGCTTAGAAAGGGACTATCGAATTTGGTGTCAAAGAATTATTGGGTTGAAATAGGTCCAGAGCTTCTGAACCAAAAATATCTAGTTAAGCTACTTATGGCTTAACATGATTAAGAATTATCCTAACAGAAATTTTTAATCATATAGAACCCAAACAGCAAAAAGATAAGGGTGAACCCAAACAGCAAAAGTGATTTGATTAGCAAATAAAGAGGCCATAAGCTCACATTGCCTGTCTCTACAAAAATTATATATGAGCCAAGTATGCAAATGCTCAATGATTCAACATTGTAAGTACATAAGCTCACAAACAAAGTGCCAAAAAAACATGATCTTGAGTCAAATTTTAAATGGTACCTGTGACAAAAGAACAAAAAAAAAAAAATCTTACTTTAGTCTATTTTAGTATAAGAAGAATACGAAGAACTAGTGTTTTACAATTAAAATAATTGCAATGTCACTAACCTCTCCAAAAATTGCAATAATTGTAGTAATCAAACTAGTGCACAATTCCCACAAATATGCATGAGTTCAACTTCATTTTTTTAAATCCTTGGCTTGTGCATTGACAAAAAAGAGTTCATCTGCATAAGAGATGAATGAGTAATGTAAATGTTCTCAAAACAAACACTAAGATCAATGCAATAATTTGATTTAAGGATAAAAGTAAGCTTACCATAATGTTTTAGTCCCAAAAGAAATCATTGACTGAGCCAATTGATGTATTCAGATCTATAATGTTCCTTGTGCTGCCTCCATGATTTGTGCTAGAGATCATAGAATCAACAGTCAATCCAACATCATTAACTTTATATTGACAACTCCTACTATTATGACCTACACCTTTGCATATACTACACTTTCGTGTTTTTTCTACAATCTCAAATGTAGAAGGATCACGCCTTGTGGAACTTGTTCCTCCCTTGCTTTTAGAGCTTGATGGACGACCTTTGTGGAACTCAATGGTTGGTTCATGTAGAAAAGGAGTAGTCGCATTTAGAAGTTAAGAAATTTGCTTTTGAGCAATTTCTTTTTGAACAATGGGCCATTCTTGGTACTTATTTTGCAGCTCTTCAAGTAACCCTCTAATCTGATCATCTTCATTACCTTCAAAAGTATCACTTTCCACAAAAGACCTGATATCAAGCCTCCATCGCGGGTGGATGTCATCAATATGTAACACTTCATGTTTCATATTTCTAATCTTATGTGCACAAGGGAGACCCATAGTTTTCATAAAATGTCCTTTACAAAAACAAACAACTCATCAGATTTTGCTATTTCACATTGCTTGAAAAGTTGATCCAAGGCAAACACTGACACACGAGTAACAAGTTCTCTAAATAAGGGAATATGGAAATGATGAGGAACTCGAATCTGTTCACTTGAAAGTTGTGCCTTGATTTCATGAAATTGATTTTCGATTGCAAGACATATTTTATTTTTCACTTCACAAAGGTCACCAGTTGAAACTTGCAAATATTTTTTAACTAAGGCATGTGCACCTTCAGCCCTTGAAGTAACACGATTTCCAAAATGAGTGTGCATCTCTGTCCATGCACTAACAAACTGCTCTTTCAAGGGAAGCCAAGTATTCTTAATATAATTAATAACAAATTCCTTCTCTTTGTATTGGGCTTCAAAGGACTGCAACATCTCATGATATTCTGATACACTTGTAGAATTTATAACTGCTGTCCAATCATTTAGAAAGGCTGTCCAATCTCCTCCTTCCTTAAAATGAGGCTTATATTTAAACAAAATGTTCTTCTCAATATGCCACACACATAAGAGATTGACAGTTCTTGGAAAAACCAATTTGATAGCTTTCATCAGTGCTAACTCCCTATCAGAAACAATGACCGAAGGTTGACAATCAACATGCAACATATTACTAAACATCTTCAAAGCCCAAACATAGTCTCCCACTTCTTCTTTTCGTAAAAAAACAAAGCAAGAATAGAATGAAGTGTTAAAACTTGAAACACCAACTATGTCAAGTAAGGGCATTTTGTACCTGTTAGTCTTATAAGTACAATCCATTACAAAGACACTTGAGTAGCTCCTCGTTAACACCATTGAAGTAGGATGTGCAAAAAATAAGTGTGTCAAATGGCCATCAGAATCATACTGAACATTATATATGAATCCACCTTTACCAAGCTCTTCTAGTAAAGCTTGGATCATTGTATGACCAGCTAAATAATCCTTGCGGATCTTGGCTTTCAAATTATACAATGTTTTGGACACTACTGGAAACTTTGGATTATGCTGCCTAAGTGAAGTAAGAATTTGACGAGGAGGTATACCAGAATTTGACATTTCTTTGATGCGTGTAACGTATTCTTTTGAAAAGCGACGACAAGAAGGGTGTCCAAACATATCAACAGAAGGATCATGATTATGTGATGCATTTACTACCACTGCAAACCACAAACTATCGGCTTTTCTTTTACCTTGTACTTCAAAAGGACAATTTATTAGTCGAAATGCAGTTTTTCTCTGGCCAAAATGCAAAAAGACCCCCTGGGGTTTTGGTCAGTTGCAAACTGACCCCCTGGGGTTTCAATTTTGCATTATAACCACCTGTGGTTTATGGATTGGTAAAATTGACACCTCAACTAAACAACTTTCAGATTTTCTGTCAAAGATAACAGCCACGTGAAACTCACGTGACCATTATCTCTTCCCAAAAACACTTTGTCAAGCCCTCACGTGTGACTGTGAGAGAGAGAAGAAAAACAAAAAATGGTGAGACTGAGAGAGGAGCCGTGCGATTGAGAGAGAAAGAATGAGAGAGAAAGAGGCGTGCGATTGAGAGAGAAGAAGAAAAAGAAAAAAGAAAATCGAGACAAGAACACCGTGAATGAAATTATTTGCATTTTGTAGAGAAACAAGGTTTGTGTTCTGGGTTTCATTATGGGTTTGAAGGTTTCAAAGGGGGTTTCACGTTATCTTGTTGACATTTGGGATAATATTTGGTTTATAGTTTTTGCACAGAAACAAGGTTGTGTTCTGGGTTTTGGGGTTTTACGCTGTTGTTACTAACCCAGTAGTTTTCTTGAATATTGCAAGGCAGGCAGAGCTAGAGAGTGCAGCAGTTGAAGGGAGGTTGGAAACTCTGAATTTAACATCTGGATCCTCAGTTCAGGTAAGTGGAATTTTTTCTTTTTATTTTACTTATCATATAGCAAGATAAATTAGAAAATAGTTTTAGAGTTACTATGTCCACTCCCATCTTATCCTTTTTACAATGATTGTGCAGATACCTGTAGGAGCTAGGTTTGTAGGGATTCCAGGAACAGAGTCTGAAGAGAATCCTAGAGGAATTATGGTAGAAGTGTACTGGGAGCAAGATGATACTGGTTCCCTCTGCATTTCTGGCCACTTGGCCGAAATTCCAGTGCCTCCAAATGTTCAAGCAATGCCTCCAGCAGCAACTTCTGGAAGAAATTACTGTTTCTCTCTCAATCGCACCAGCAGCAGCAATGCCTCCAGCAGCCTCTTTCTCTCTCATTCTTTCTCTCTCAATCGCACGGCTCCTCTCTCAGTCTCACCATTTTTTGTTTTTCTTCTCTCTCTCACAGTCACACGTGAGGGCTTGACAAAGTGTTTTTGGGAAGAGATAATGGTCACGTGAGTTTCACGTGGCTGTTATCTTTGACAGAAAATCTGAAAGTTGTTTAGTTGAGGTGTCAATTTTACCAATCCATAAACCACAGGTGGTTATAATGCAAAATTGAAACCCCAGGGGGTCAGTTTGCAACTGACCAAAACCCCAGGGGGTCTTTTTGCATTTTGGCCTTTTTCTCTTACGATTTTTCATTGAAAGATTCAACTGATTACGATAAACATCACTCCTATCACAACCAATTACAACAAGTTTGTCCCGTTTTGACTTTTTAATAGATATTGCATAGCCTTGCTTCGAGACAATACTTTGAATAGCATTAAAAAGTTCTTCTCAATTTTGAAATTGTCTTTCTAAAAACTGAGATAATTGATCTTGTGCAACTAATTCTTTTGAAGTCTCTATATCCACAGCATGTACTTCATCCTTACATGATATATACTCACTAAAAGCATCATCAATTGCTACCACATCCATAACTACAACTCCAAGAAGATTACATAGTCTGCATTATTTAAAAAATTTATATTACAATTCAAAAGGTAAAAAAATGCATTTTAAATATAAAACTAGAAGTAAGAAATACAATAAATTTCTACGTATTTAATAACCATGTTAGTTTCTAATATATAAAAAAGAATTTATATGTAATTATCTATATGATGCACATAAGATATAAACAGAGGAATAACACACATATTCAAAACATAGGAATAAAACACATATTACAATTCAAAACTCTTATTAATGTAAGTCTAATTAATAGGACCAAATAACACACATATATTAAACTTTGTAGGCCAATAAGGACACTGTGTATATGTAAAACTTTGCACCTTCACATATCTCTTATACGTTTTAAAAAGACTAACTTCAATGTTGTTTATACAAGACTAGCCACCGTACTTCTAATTAAAATTTTATAATTTACACTTTCCATTAAAAATAAAAAATATACCATAAATTTTGTCTAATGGTTTTTTGTTTTTGTTTTTGTTTTTCAATTAATGTGTAAAGAGCCTAAGAACAAGTTTATTAGAGATGTCTAATTGGAAACTTCTATCTATCAAATGAGATAAAATTTAATCTATTCAAAAGATATAATTTTTTAGATCAAAATAATGATAAACAAAGAAATTTAAACCAAAAAAAAAAAAAGTGGTGTACCAGTAAATCTTCAAGTAGATGAAGTATGAGACACCAGTAAAAGATTTTGTTCACGTTGACTGCAGAGGAGAAATGGAGACACTTTTTTTACTTGTTCACGTTGACTGCATAGGAGAAATCACATAATAGAAAAGAGATAGAAAGGTAAAGTAAAAGAAATAGAAAGGTAAAGTAAAATGAGGGAAAGTGATAAAGATGGGTGGGGGAAGAAGTAAAATAATGGCGGGAGTTGCACAGCAAAAAGGGTGAGAGAGATAAGAAAAAATGAGAGGGGTTTTTGGTCTTTTTCATAACACAAAGTTTTAGATCAGTGTGAAAATATAAGAGTGGAGTGCGGAAATTCCAGCTGCCAAATACTATACTACAGTACTTTAATTTATTAAAAATGGACAATTTTTATTCCCACCTGAATATTTGGTAGAACAGAGACAAAAGCTTAAAATATCCGATTTTACCTTTGACGAAGTGATTGAATTTGCAAGCACGCAATGGCAGAAGTTCCTTTCAAAACCGCCATTCCAGACACCGCAAACAATCTCGGGAAGCGGTTTGACAAGCACCGAAGCCAAAAAAACTCGGACACATAATACGATTCTGCTCTGTTCCGCCACAATCGACGGCGCATGTTAGATGAACAACCAAATGTGCAAAACGAAGAAGAGCACAGACGTGATCGTGCCCAAGAGCCCCAATTCCAAGACTCGCCAATCGTTTACTAATAATAACAATAATAATAATAATTCCTCCTCTGAAATTCCGGATCCTTTCTCCAACAAATTCACCACCGGGTCTGGATCTGGGATCGGGTCTGGGTCAAGCTACAATCCTTATTACTCTTCGAAATCGTCGGTCTCGAGCAAAGCTTCTCTCTCTAGCTTCAAGGATTCTCTCCCGGAAAATCCTCTCATCTACAAGTTCTCGGAGATCAGCGCCGCCACTAATAAGTTCCTCGCCAAGCGATTCTCTTCCTCTTCCTCCTCTGCCTCGTGGCGATGCTCTTTACGCGACAAAGAAGTCATCATCTTCCAACGCAAGCTTCGCCGTCCGCTGGAGTTGACGGAGCTCCGAGACCGGCTCTTAACAATCTGCCGGAGCCACCACAGCAGCTTGATCATGCTCCTCGGCGCGTCTATGTCCGGGAATTACATTTACCTTGTTTACGAATTCGTGGAGGGCGCGAGCCTCAAAGACTGTCTCCGGAACCCTAAAAATCCTAATTTCACGGTGTTGTCAAACTGGCTGAAACGCATGCAGATCGCGACGGACCTCGCGCACGGTCTCGATTACGTTCACCATTGCACGGGGATTCAGAGCTCCGGTTTCGTCCACAACCACATCAAGTGCTCCAGCGTCATCGTCACCGAGGAAACACTCAACGCAAAGATCTGCCACTTCGGCACCGCCGAGCTTTGCGGCGAGATCGCCGATAACAACAAAAAGAACTCATCCACCTCCACCGAACCATCATCATCATCATCGGCGGCGAAACCGAAAGAAGTGAAACTAGAAGGAACGAGAGGTTACATGGCGCCGGAGTTTCAATTAACCGGAATCGCGACGCAGAAGAGTGACGTGTACGCGTTCGGTGTTGTGGTGCTTGAACTCTTATCGGGTGAGGAAGCGCTGAAGTTTATATTCGACGAAGGCAATGGCGGTGGATATAAGAGGGTGAGCGTGATCGACACAGCGAGAGAAGCGAGTGGAGAAAGCGGTGGTGGCGGAGTGAGGAAATGGGTGGATAGGAGACTGAGGGACTCGTACCCGGTGGAAGTGGCGGAGAAGATGGTGAGGTTAGGGTTGGAATGCGTAGCGGAGGATCCGGGTAAGAGACCCGATATGGGTCGGGTCGCGGTTTTGGTTTCCAGGTTGTATTTGGAGTCTCAGAAGTGGGCGGACCAGATTGGATTACCGACTGACTTCTCGGTTTCAATGGCCCCTCGCTGATCCATTCGGCTTTCCATTTTTGCTTTTTGGTTTTACTTTTTTTTATTTATTTTTATTAACCTTAGGTGGCTTTGATTGAGATTGATTCATAGATTGATTCTTTTCAAGCTTAAAAGAAATTGATAGGATTGAGTAAGGGCTTTGCCTTTGTTTATACTGTATATGTTGTGAATAACAACACACACACAAAATTACAGGTTTTTTGGCATTTGTCTATGTTCCACTGTAATTTTTTAATGGACATTTTTTATGCGTTTGTGTTTTCTTATTATTTTTTTCTGAAGACTTTGGTTGCTTTATTAATTCTTTCAAACTCTCTGTTAAAGAAATTGACAGGAGCTCTTAGATTATTTTATTTACTAAAGTCAACTTTTGGCCTTAACTTAGAGGTATTTTCATTTTGGTTCACTAACTTAAAAACTTATCATTTTGGTCCTTTTAACTCTTTTTGGAGGAAACTCAGGAAACTTAGGAAAGTTTCTGCCACGCAAATATTTGCTCCACAACAACTCGATGCGACTCAAGCACTTCGACGAAAAAAGGTGCAAGAATTACTTGACCATGTTAACCAATGCTGCAATAGTAGGGAAGCGATTGGTATTGGTCGAGCAACTTTCGTTACAGTCCTTAATAACATATCAAACATGTTTTTTTTTAATTGATTTGGGAGGGTATAGTTCAAAATTGTCCCAAGAGTTCCAGGACCTTATATGTGCTGTCATGGAAGGGGTTGGAAAGCCTAATGTTGCAGACTATTTCCCAGCACTTCGTTTAGTTGACCCACAAGGTGCACGGCGAAGGATGATGATTGATTATGGAAAATTGATTGAGATTTTTGATAGTATCATCAATGAACGAGTACAATTAAGAGCTTCATCAGAAGGTTCTAAGGCAAGTAACGATGTATTAGGCTACTTCCTCAATCTTGTTGAAGAAGATAATTCAGAAATAAGCTACAATGATTTCAAACATTTTTTTTCTAGTAATTGACTATCTTTCTTACCTTTGAACACATAATAATCTTTTCTTTGATATTTTTTGTTGTCTATTTTTTTTATTATTATTTTTTTAATGACGTGTCAAATTTTAGCCACATCAGTTGACACTTCATCAGTCCAAATCAGCACTTAATGGGGGCTTCTAACGGAGTTTAACGGAAGGTGCAATTTGAAGGCTAAAAAGAGTTAGGGGGCTAAAATGACAAGTTCTGAAGTTAGGAGGCCAAAAGTTGACTTTAGTCTATTTTATTTTAATATTTTGGTCAAGGATATTGTATTTGTTGTGACTTGGGAGTTGTTTTTCTAAATTAGACTCTAATGCATATGCTAACTTTCTATTTTTGGCTAAATACAAACTATTTAGGATAAATTATTTTTAAATCTTGGGTATGTTTCACTTTTTTTTTTTTTTCCCTAATAAATGGTATCTCAGTTTTTAACTTGACTAAATCAACTCCATGACACCCCAAAAACCTATAAGGTTAAATGAGACGATTTAAATAAAATATTTTTAAAATTCAAGGTTTAAATGAAAAATATCCAAAACTCTAAGGTTTAAAAAAATAATTTAACCAAACATTTATTACCAAAAGGGGCAAGCAACAACCAAATGCCAAAGATCACACCACGACGAGGGATCAAAGAGAAGAAGAGAGGAATTAATAATTATCTCATTCATTCATTAAATACATCATTTCTCTCATAATGTGTAGATTATAATCTGATATATAAGATATCTTCTTAAGAAGATAATGGCCCTCTTAGATTTAGAATTATAAGAGATTGCATGACAACTTTGTCCTTGAGACATATGTCTAAATTGGTAATGCATTGATCATGTAGGTTGAAATGCATCCATTTGTTACTTTTTGAAACTTTATGGTTTAATTTATTGCCTTTAAAACTATATGATTAATTATCATTAAAATATCCATGTTAATTTATTATGCCCCTAAACTATATGATTTAAAATATAATTTTCTTTAAATTTAGTTATCAAAGTCATTTTGCCAAAACCATATCAGCTGCAATTAAATTAAGTATAATCCTTACAATATAAACTACCTGGTCCAATTAAATATTACCACATCAATTAAAAAAACATGTCATTTTCAGGTGAAATCTACGTGAGCAAAACTAACGGAAATATTTGTTCTCTCCGTCAAAACCTATTTCCCTTCTCTCTCCAAAATCAATCACAAACCTTTACATCCATCACAGAAGGGATGCTGGTGTTGGGTTCATGAACCTAGTCATAGAAGGGGATTGTGTTTCTTTGCTGTCAGAAGTGCAAAAGGAGATCGTGGACTTATCCCTCAAGGGTCTAA
Organism: Fagus sylvatica; assembly: GCA_907173295.1. Lineage (NCBI taxonomy): Eukaryota > Viridiplantae > Streptophyta > Magnoliopsida > Fagales > Fagaceae > Fagus > Fagus sylvatica. The sequence continues at coordinate 31,489,275 of OU015769.1, forward strand.
TTCTGGAAGATATCAATCACATGCTTAATGAATTTAGTTGCTATTGGTTTCGCTTTTCTAGTTTATCCTGTAACAAGGCATCTCATATGTTAGCAAAGGAGGCTTTAAGCCTTTAAAATCCTTGGCTGGAGGAGTGTCCTTCGGCTATACAAAGTCTTGTATTTATGGGCTCTTTACATCACTAAATAAAAACTCTGTCGCGGTTAAGTTAAAACAAAAAAACAAAAACATCACATTTCCAGCGATTTCCCATAACACAACAACAGATTATAAATAGCCCAACAAGAAAAAAATAAAAACCCAAAATTGAAACAGTGCGCCATATGAAAAACTCATCAATATACAAGATCTACATTCATAACGAAGATCAAACAAGAAAAAGCAGAGAGATTTAAGCAGATCTAAAAAACAAGATCTGGATTTGTGCCTTCTGCTTTTTAAACCATCACTTCTCTCCTAACTACTCCTCCATCTCCGATGACATTCATTTTTAGCTTTCAAAATTTGTTTTCTTTCAAGCCTTTCAAGGTTATTGCTGCAGATTTGCTTTGGTTTTGGTTGGGTTTGCTGCGGTGGTTGTGTCAGGGAATTAGGGCTCAGTACGACAAAATTGGGGAAGGAGATGAACGTGAGAGCCTTGAATTAACGGAGAAGAAAAAAAGAGTTCTGTTAGTTTTTTATGAGGTGAAGCTTACTTGTAATTTTAAATGATGTGTTTAATTTTGATTGGACCAACTAAGTTAAATTATAAGAATTGTATATTCACACATTACACATTGTAGTTGATATGCTCCCCATTTTGCCGGCCAAAGTTGCTAAAAAAATGTATTTTTTTTAAGTTTTTGGACCAAACAAGATTTTTGTGATTTTTATTTGAAAAATAGACTAATTTAAAATCGTCTTTGTAAAAAACGATTTTGAACGTGAAAATTGTCTTTGTGAAAAACGCTTTCTGACCAAAATTTTGGTTTATAATTTACTGATGTGGCCATTTTTTGTCACTTGGACATTACTAAACTAAATTTTTATATTTCTCAAAATCTTTTTTTCTAAAGACAATATCTGATCAAAATATGAGAAAAACGTTTTAGATTGTGAACCTTTAAAAACCTGAAAGTTGTTTTTTGTAAAAATGACTTTTAGATAATTTTTTTGAAATCATATCTAAAAGTTGTCTTTACAAAAGACGACTTTTGACCAAATTTTCTTAAATTTTAAAAAAAAAAAACGTGAAAGTCGTCTTTTGTAAAGACAACTTTTAGAATTTTTTTTTTTTTGAAATCATATCTAAAAGTTGTCTTTACAAAAGACGACTTTTAGATTTTTTTTTTTTTTTTTTTAAATCAGACTTAAAAAGTGTTTTTGCAAAAGACGACTTTTGATCAAATTTGTAAAAATTGTCTTTTGTAAAGACGACTTTTAGTTAATTTGTTTTTTAAAAATCAAACGTAAAAGTTGTCTTTACAAAAAACGACTTTTGACCAAAATTTTTTTTTATATTTGAAAAAAATACGTCAAAGTCGTCTTTTGTAAAGACGACTTTTAGATAAATTTAAAAAACGTGAAAGTTGTCTTTAGAAAAGACGATTTCTAGTTAAAAAAAAAAATATTTTTGAAGTACGTGCAGATTTAGATGGAACGTTTACTTTTACTAAAATCTTCAAATGTTGTCTTTCTGAAAGACGAGTTTCTCTTAAAAAACTACATATATGCGTATACGAACTTATAGTATTCTAAAACAAAAACTTTGAGATATTATTGTTAAAAATCGTCTTTTGTAAAGACGATTTTTAGTAATGTCCAGGTGGCAAAAAATGACCACGTCAATAAATTATAAATGAAAATTTTGGTCTAAAAGTGTCTTTCACAAAGACAATTTTAAATCAATCCATTTTTCAAATATACATCACAAGAGTCATGTTTGGCAAAAAAAACTAAAAAAAAAATGCATTTTTTTAGCAACTTTGGCCCATTTTGCCCTCTTCTTTTTATAATCACTTAGTAAACCCAAATTGTAGCAGAAGCTAATGTTCTGTTTTTCTAAGATGTGTTCTCAATCTCAATTCATGAAGTCAAGCATAGATTTTAAAATCATAATCTTTTGAATCCTTGTGAGCCAGTTTGGTGAATTTTGTGTGTCCTGGTCTGTATATATTTATACATGGTGTACAATAATGGAATTGAGATTACTTCCTACTCTTGAGGAGATCAATCTTGAGTTCATGACCAACGATTTAATCTTGAAGTCAAGAGAAGGATTGCCGACTTAGTGTGATCTCCACCAACGAAGATATGAGATCTTTTTTCTTATTTAAGATGTGTTAGACATGTGCATTGAGCTTGACATATAAAAGAATGAAGAAGAAAATAAATATGGTCTATTGGTGTGCAAATTAATTAATTAAGAAAACTTCTCTAGAAGTAGGTTGTTTCTTAGAATAATTCTCTAGAATAGTTTTTAAATATACTTTTGAAAATTATTTTTATAACTATTTGGCCTGGTATAGTTTAGAGCTCTCACGATCATAATATCATATATACAATCCGCACCCTATAGTTTTTGTTACTATTTTGACTTTTGAGAACAATATTGGTATGCTTATAATAGTTTTCAACAAACCTTTGGATTGCCTATTCAAACCAAAATAAAACAGTAATATGTTCCAATTACAGGTTTTTCAGTGATTTGAATGGTAAAGTTAATCATCAAAGTAATTCTTCCATCTTCTCTTTTTATAATTTCTTTACAAAAAAGAAGTCATTTCTCAAGTCAAGCATAGACTCTAATGTCAATGTCATTATCTTGGAATTATGTGAGTAAGTCTGGCTAAGGTTTTGTGTGGTAGTTACTCACTTACTCTACAACAATGGAATTGATACCAATTACGACTTTGCAGTAGAGAGATCAATCTTGAGTAATTGAGTTCTTGACCAACGTGCTTCTGTTGAATTCAAAAGAAGAGACTTATGAGTCTACCATTGAGTATTGACGAAGATATGAGAATATATATCTTACAAGTGCTAGACATGTGCATGCACTGAGCTTGACATTTTTTATATTGGTGTGGATCTTCTTTCCTGGAATGTGGTTTTTGTTTGTTTTTGAGTCTGTTAATATATTGGAGGTATTTTCATCTTGATCTCTATCTTTTATAATATTTCATTTTAGTGGTTTTTCAACATAAAATCATTTTAGTTCTTATTTTCTATACACAAAACCTTATAAAATATAGCGATCAAAATGATAACATCCTTAATAAAGATGATTTTTTCAACAAAGAAACGTACTTGAATAATTAGGATTATGAGTATGACAAAAGCCAAAAAAAAAAAATCATTTTCTTTTATGGGTTATGCTTGGCGGACCTAGTTAGAGAATCTATGTTCACTTTTTATCTTTTGATTGGAAGTTTGCATCTTGTAAAAACAAATCTAGATAGACATCAATATATATATATATATATATATATATATATATATGTAGTCTTTTAGAGGTGATATAATGTAATTGTATAATAATATAGTATTGACATTATTATATGTTGTGATTACATAATAATATAGTGGGACTATATGAAAATGATGTTCTAACATTTTTTTTTTTGGATTGTATGTTCCAATCATTTAACATGACAACAACTTGTGAAAAAGATTGAAAAAATAGTTGCTCCTCTAATAGTGCTAAGAAGAAAATAAAAAATTGAAGGAGAATGAGAATGGAGATTTTGGTCTTGTAACCATGAGTTGCCTCAACATCCTATTTTTTGTACATTTTTTACTTGCAATTCTTTTGTCCTAATCAATTTGATTTTGGTCTCTTAAATATAAGGTGAGTTCAATTTTGGCCCGTTAACCATGAGTTGTCTCAACATTCCACCAATCACATAAATTGAAAAATAGATATAATGTTGCCACTTAGGCATTTCGGTTTAGTAGGTAATCTCTCTTTTCAAAAAATCTCAACTCTTAGTTCGATACCCGTGATGTGAGTTTATATTAGTATTTCTATCGTATATATAAAAAAAAATAAAAATAGATATCATGAGTAAATTATTACACTTTAAAATTTAAATAAATCAAAATCGAATTTTTTAAAATTGAGGGCTCCAAATTAGAAAATTGAATAAATCCTCAATTTCCTCTATTTGCACCATAACACCACAAAATTGAATAAACCCTGTCATGTCTCAAACCTGCGAACCCACCCACCATGGCGGCCAGGATGTTGCAGAAGCGACTACTCTCACTCTTTGTCCGTAATCAGACTCAGCCTCACATCCCTTTCCCTAAAGGTATATCCGCTCTTTCCTCCATCATTCATAAACTCTACTCGTTATGGTTCACACAGAAAAACCTATTAAGTCAAATATATGTGTGTTTTTCTAATATGCTTCACTTGTACTTGAAATCATAATTTTCTTAATTTTTGGGTTATTGGGGATAATGGGTTTTGGTGATTTCGACGAAATAAGATGATAATGTTCAGATAATGTTTTTATATGAGGGTTATGTTTGGTTCTGTTAAATTTTTTTTTGTTTTTTTTTAATGAATGTTTTACATATAAGTATGTTAAGTTGAATGACATTATAGATTGAATGCAAAAGTTTGGTCTTTTTATTTTGGGTGTTTTCTTGGCTACTCAGATATTCGTTTTCTAGGCTCCGTTTGTTTCGACTTAAAATATTCTCTACCGTAAAATATTTGCAAATGCAAATGATTTACGGAAAAATGTTTGTTTTTCCGATGTTTGTTTGCACTCTAGGAAAATGCAGAAAATATTCTACATTGTATGGTTGGAGCAACGTAAAACAAA